>CM060915.1:936635176-937885176 GCA_030737875.1 Allium sativum | reverse complement strand
TAATAATTCAGTGAGTGATTAGAATGGAGAGCTAATGTGGTATTAGGAAGCATACAAAATTTAATGAGTTTTATTTTTTAATTGTGGTATTAAGAAGAACATATTGAGGTGTTCTTAACACCACACTAAATTTATAAGGTTATAATTTTTTAAATATGTAGTCACCTATTGTTTTTCTTACTAACATTCTCGTCAGACCCTTAGTGATTTAAACAAAGACAATGATCTCAAACCACATTTTGTTGCATACAAATTTGGCACAGTGTAACACTGGTTCTTATAGTTCATGCAGGGCCGGTCCTAAGTCATTTTGGACCATGGAAAAAACTCAAATTTGGGCCCTTTCATAGAAATATAAATAACATTTTTAAACAATAACAAACACTTAAATCAAATGCAACAATGATTTTCTTAAAGCTAATTAATTTGTTCGTTACATCTCCAAAACATCAAACTTACAACTTATTGATCATTTGAGAGGCAAAATGTTACGTCCAACAACATCAGTTAAAAATTGCTCTTGATGCATTTTTTGAAGCAAAATCATTTATTATATCAACTGCATTTCACAGAAAAGATTAAAATACTATTCCTTGATTTTTCTTTTCTCAGCCAAATAAAAAAAATCAACATCAATTACAAAAATAGTAAAAAAATAATGAATTAAAAAGTTAAGTGAATTCGAAAATAAAATGACAAAAAATTATACCCAAGTAGTGGAAAGAGTTTTGGTTATCACAGTAACTTGGTCGAGAGGTTCAAATACTGTTGTAGAATTGGTAGGGTGTAGTTTTCCTGGAAATAGCAAATCAATCAACGTAGAAATTAATTTTAGGCAACACATCATTTTTAATTAATCTTGTAAAGAAGAAGAAACAAACAATATTTCACTTAATCAATGCAGTATATTAGGAAATATTGATCAACAAATTGAAGTTGGTACTTTTTTTAAATATTCAGAGAAAACTCATTTGAAGTCCAATCTTACATGTCAAGATTTGGTAGCCTATACATTTTAAAATTCATTTAGGATGTTGCAGACTGTACTTTTTAGGCAACACAATATATTTAAAATTCATTTAAGAACCAAAATTTTACAGCCTGCGCATCTTACTACTTTTAGGAGATAATTATAATGTTTAAATGTCACCTTTTGACATTCACACATCAAGATAAAATTGCAATTTTAACAGTCTCCTGTTTAGCAATTTAACACCATTTCCTACGAATGGCAAATCCAAGCAATGCAAAGTTTTTAAGCTAGGGATGTGATAAACTATTAAAGCAATGCAAAGCTGTAAAATTGTAATCTAATTAAATTCTTGAATTTAAAGCATACCTTGTAGTTGATTCTGAAATTCAAAGGAATCCGAATTTGATTTGAATCTAGAGACTGATAAGTTTGAAACCTCAATCATAATTTTATAAACTGTAAGACCGTTAAAATTAGAAGAGGGAAAGAAGCTTGAATAAAAAGAAGATATGTAGATGGACGTTATTTCATTGATTATCGAGGAGTTGCTTGGGAAATTGGAAATTGGAAATTGGAAATTGAAAGTCGCGATGTATGCCTCGGCTTCTGTTCGAAATTTCTCTGTACGCGGAAAATGAGTGCGTTGAAATTGAAACTTAGGGTTTATTAATGGGCTGAATGCTGGATCCCTAAACAAAAATGTGGCCCCTTGGAAATCGAGCCCTGGGGTATCGCCCAGGTTGCCTAGCCCAAGGGTCGGCTCTGAGTTCATGTTTAATCCTATATTCCTATAATATTAATAGTCATTTATGTGTATACATTAATACAAAGAGGCTTGTGGATATGTTCGATGATAGAAGGAACTTGCAGACCATATTTTAGTCATGTATAGTACAATTTGTGATGCCGATTTAGGAGACAGGGGGTTGAATTTTTGCATTCATTAAACTCAAAATCTTAAAATGTAATAACGTAGTTTCTTAGCAAACTGTTGATTTTTTCCAAACAATGTTCTGAAATGTGAAAAATGCATGTTCGTGGCCTGTTGACTTTCCTTAAATCTAATTTGATTCTACTATTATATCTAATTTGTATTAAAAATGGAACGAACTTCTATTTGTGAACATGAATAAACTGAAGTAAATGAAGATTGTTTGATAAAGGTTAGTTTTCCATATGCTTTAATTTAATGAAAGTAAATGATGCTCTTCTCCAACTCATTACATATGTGTTGCTGTGTCAACAAAGTAAATTCCATCTATTGCATATGCAGGTTATGCCCTCCTAGTGGAAAGTTTGTTGTGTAGTATCTCAACATGTTTTTATTTTTTTCATCTACAGTTCAGAAACATGTTGCTTGCTTGAATTTTTGTCACTATTAGTACGCTGATCGATCTCACGAATATTTCCAATTCTATTTTCTACTTTTATATATTACCTTCCTTGTAGCATATATTCAACAGTATAGATCCATTTTTACCAAAGTTACCAGACTAACCTTGTTAATATCTTCTGCCTTTACCATTATTAGTAAATTGATCTACAATGTATTCATAACCATTGTTTTAAAAAAAGCGAGCGAGTGCACCTCAAGGTTAGGCATCTCTAAGGAAACATGGAGGTGTATCCATAGATGCGTTTTTTCCATAAAAACGTAAATTTCAATCCATTGAAAAAAAATAGATCTCACGCCTACGTTTCTTTAGCAAAGAAATTTGCATCGCGCCGTTTTTAAATTAAGGTTTATTTTTTCTTGAAAAGCTTACGTCTCAGATTCGCGGACATGAAAACGCTTTATGTACGTGTTTGAGTTTTAAAACATTGTCCGTAACCATTACAATTTTTAATTGTCATTTTCTTAAGACGAGGAACATGGATCATTTAAGTTGGATACGCAATTTTTCAATACTTGTTATGTCATGTGGCCTTTCAGTAACGTGTATTTCTTAAGAGGATGATTCACATAATAAAGGTTGATGCATGGTTACTATTTTTATTACATGGTTTCTATTGAAAACATATGCACGATTTTCCAAACAATGAACCTATAAATCACTCATATTCACGAAAAGTTGAATGCTTGGTTCTTAGTACTATTTTTATTAATGGGTTAGAGTTGCAAAATTACTAAACATTAAGATTACATTGATCTTACTTGATATATAATAATATTTATATGTGTGTTTGTGACTGATTCAAATCAATACATTGATAATATATTCCTATTTCAAGTTGATTTACATATAAAATTTAGTTTAATTGAATATCTATTGTATCAAGTGGATGCAAGTGTTTGCTAGTGGTTGCATGTGGATGCATACACACACATATTAGGCACTAGATCGGCTCAATCACTCTCATACTGTGTATGGATGCATGTGCATTTTTCTTTTCTTTAATGGATGAAAATGGATGGATTATCATATGGATGTTGCATTTGGACGGATGATTGTGTACACATATAGAACTTACATGTTATAATAGGATTATTTGCATACATATTCGATACATGGCACTAACATATATTGCATTAAGGAGGTCAACTGAATCAGTAGACCGCCTGATTTTCACATTAGTATTAGGACATATACACACACCTTTAATTATGTTCATATAAGCATTAGAAAATTTTAAGGACAATGGATGCCAGTGATTGGTGGATGAGTAGATGGATGTAGGATACATTCTTTTCAACTTAGAGATTTCGGGGAAGAAATCCTTTGAGTAAGGGAGAATGTAACACCCCGAATTTTTAACGACACTAAAAGAGGATAAATTAAATAATAATTAATTTAATATTAAGAATTAAGGGAACCAGACTACGTCATTACGTCCATCTCGAAATTCTGGTCAGCGTAGACACCTAGTTTGCGTGAAAAAGATAACATATGAAGAAGTTACGGACGATAAAAGTTGGACAATCAAACCAGGTATAACTGGCGCACTTCACAAGTGCGCCAAGACAATTTTACACTAGCGCATCAATAAAGTGCGCCCATTGGGGTTTTTGGGTATTCAGGCCTTTTTCAAGTGGGTGGCGACCCGTGACCTGATTCACTTTAGGGATGAGGTGGCATTCGAATTCTGGACATTAGCAGCTATAAATATACCTTAATTCTCTTGCTTTCTTCACAAAGAATCAATGGCGGCCAAACTCTGCCGATGTGTGAATTGAACTGGATCCCTTATCTTCTTCTATCAACTAAGGCAAATCAAATCCAGAAATTCAAGATCCAATCTCTTCTAGTTCTATCTTCTAATCCAAACTTAGTGAGTATAGTTACTTTTAGAATTAAATATTTAAAAGTAAACTTGATAGGATTATAGTTTGGATTTGTTCATATATTATATTGGATCCATTGTAAATTAGGAACATATAACATTTTGGGTTGATTATAACTTGGATCTAAATTTCTACGATGTAGATCTTAATCCCTATTTGTGTTAGATCTACTTTTATCTACAGATCTGAATTATGTGGACATTTTATGATGTAGATCTTAATCCCTATTTGTGTAAGATCTAATTTTATCTATAGATCTGAATTATGTGGACATTCTATGATGTAGATCGTATCCCTATTTGTACTAGATCTACTTTTATCTACAGATCTGAATTATGTGGACATTCTATGATGTAGATCTTAATCCCTAATTATGTTAGATCTACTTTTATCTATAGATCTGAATTATGTGGACATTCTATGATATAGATCGTATCCCTATTTGTATTAGATCTACTTTTATCTATTAGATCTGAATTATGTGGACATTCTGTGATGTAGATCTTAATCCTTATTTGTTAGATCTACTTTTACCTATTATATCTGTATTATATGGACACCTAAATCATTAATCACATCTATTTTATTATTTGGATCCCCTTGTGCTTCTCATGTTAGATCTGAACTTGTTGGACATCTAAATTAAAATTTAGATCTTGTCATGTTCATCTTACCACCTTTGTTATGTTACAACTAGTCAACTGCTACAAGTTCATTAGATTTATGCTTATATGTTCACCATGTTAGTATATGTTTATGTTAGTTATGTTAGAACATTCATCTTTGTCATATTTCCATTACCTTCCCTTTTTATCGTTTATGATTAGGCTATTATTTAGCCTATACATGCCTCAAGTTATGAACACGCTAGTTTGGGAACGGGGAGGGAAAAAGGTTAATATTGGCATAATTTGAATGTGAACATGAGTTGGACGTATAATTCAATAATTGGGTAAATGGGCATAAATACCTAATAAGGCATAGGTATAATTAATTGGACATATAATTCAAAAGGGGGAAAGTGGGGACATAATTACCTAAAAAGACATAGGTAAGAATTTGATAAAAATGGAATGTTTAATAATTACAATTAGAAATTGTAATTGCACTTATGACACGAGGTTAGGTTGCATTAGTGGTGGAAGTCTGTCCGGACCAGACCGGCATATCCTGCAGCCACTAATGTTGAACCTAATGTGAGAGGTCTAAGTGCGCGAATACGAATTGGACTAAGACACGAGGTTAGGCCCAACTTGTGGAATAAGACTGTAACGCCCCGGTTTTTAGCGACTTTAGTTATCGACATAACTCAATGACAACTAACCAAACATCGAAAAATACCCGTAGTTAATGAAAGAAGTTAGATGGTGAGAATAGATAACATAGAAACTTAGAATAGAAGAAGAAGAAGAAGTAGATACAACATCAGAGTAACACGAATCTCACAGGGGAACGAACAACATATAATAGATAACAAATCCTTAAAATAAAATCAGTATATGTATACAGTAACATTTATCAGAGTACAACACTTACAACACAGCGGAAATAACTATAGCTATATAATCCTGAAGCCTCCTGCTCCAAGCTCTTCAAGTATATCTGTAAAATCCTGACTACTTGACTGCCCATATAAAATTGGGCACCCAAGAGTTTAGGGATAACAAAACAAAATAAACTCAGGGTCAGTCATGGGACTGGTATGAGTAAAACAGTTTAAAACAGTTTGAGCCATTAAACGATATCTCATAAGACCACGCCGTATAACGGAACGGGTTTTTCCCTTATGAGAATCCAAAATAATCTTTATATCAAAACTCATTGATATTATAATAGTGTCTATCAACCACAATATAATAATCATCTAGCAGAAACGCTTTCATCTCACGTTCTACATATATAGTATACAATCAAAACCGCAAGCACGTATTGGGTAATGGATTTCCAATTATGACAAGGTATGGAACCACCTTTCGCTAGTGTACCTCTAGAGAGGAATACACTGGGTTCAACAAGAACATTTTGCAACCCGGCCACACATGACCGACCACTCATTTCGCTTGAGTGTATCGAATGTATATCACCAACGGTTGGGATCAACAACCGTTTCCCGAATGGGACAGCATCGACAATAGATTTTTAGAAGAAAATGAAACTCTAGATCAGGTGATTATACACCCTAATAGGTGCGACCTACATAGCCATGCTACCGGCCCAATTTTTGTCATTTCCCGGATGTGAGGCTAGAGGCCACGCTTATCTCTGACAGATCACACATTTATTCACTTTAAATGTCACACCGTCATACCCGCCAAATCACAAATTGATTTCCCCAAAAATACCATGGGTATACTGCTAAGAGAAACAAATTTCTCTGCCACCAAACGTAAATACGTTTGAAGAGATCAACTTACGCGATCTATTAAATATACTCTGTCAGACATTCTTCCATACAGGTCGTCCTAGGATTAGACAAACCGAAGCCACTATTCAGTACAACCATCTTAGACAATTGTTATCTAAGATTTATACAACAGCCCTTGCACTTTACTCCGTCTTCAATTATCTTTGGCATATACGATTCACAACGCTTATGTAACAACTCGGAAATTCTGAGCCAATTTAAAATTTTTATTTAGGAAAATTTAATGAATTTTGAATATTTAAAATGGATTATTTTAAATAATAACGACGGAAAATTTAGTTTCGACAAAGTTAAAACGAATAAATTTATTTTAATTATATAACAAGCCTGAAATGGCGCGGCAGTTCGATAATTCGATTTCGAATTTCAAATGAATATACAGAATTCGTTTTAAGTCGAAATTGGATGAAACAAGAAATATTTGAATCTGTTTAATCATATCTTTCTAACGGATGTAAGAAACTGAGATTTCACTTTAGAAGTTGAGAGTTACGCCCAGTTTAAAATTCAGAAAAGTCGCTGTGGAATTTATATATATTTTAATATATATAAAGGCCCTTAAAAATGGATATTTTGCAAACGACCTCGGTTTTCGACAAAACCACTTTTATTGGATCCGGGATGTCAAATTATTGCTAGGTTCCAAAATTCATAATTTTCTGAATCAATATGCGAGCGTGGCGAAGTTAAACGTGTTTTGACAGTTTCAGTCAATTTGGATAGACCAGAAAATGGCCATTTTTCAGACTGTCTTCAAATTCGATGGAATTAGTTTTGTTAGGATCGTATCGTCAATACGATGCTATAAATAATTTTTCTGGAATTTTTAGAGTTAGTATGTGGCCCCGGTAAATTGAAATGTGCGTTCAAATTCAATATATAGAGTTATATTTTGATTTTGATGAAAACTGATCGAAACGGCCAAACTGGCTTACGTAACATATCCCATTGTGTTCGTAATGGGGGTATTTAGCTAGGGGCGACTGTCATTGTGTTCGATTTGGAATTCATTTGCGGTTTTGACATTAAATTTGATTAAAATAATAAAATAATTTTCTATAAAAAGGGGGCCATATTCTAGAACCCTAACCCCTAGTCAATCCCGGTCAAACATCTCGTTGCCGCTTCCAGGAAAGAAAAACCGACGGTCTTCATACTCAGAAATTCAATCCTCTTTTTCTCTCAAATCTATTCCAATTAGCTTTCGATTTCAAAGCAAAAATCGATTACTCTCCTCACTCTACAAATCTAGATCGGTAGGAGCAGTCATCGTGTAGTATGGAGGGAGGATTTTTGCCCCAAAGGGCTGGCCGTCACACTCATTTTCAGGCCCAATGGTGAACTCGAGTTGGTCAAGTTTTTGACCGGAGGTGCGCGACGCTTAGTTGAAGAGGGTGGCACCATCAGATCGGAGGCGTAGGCACTGTAGCGGCGGCGGTTCTAAACCCTAGTGACCGACATTGGTTTTGGCGTGCTCCAGTTTTTTTACAGTGGAAGGTTTTGCTTTTATTCTTTTGTTTTATTCAACTTATACATTTTTTTAATAGAGTAGAATTGTTTTTAAGGTATATAAAAATGTGATTCTAATTATGAAATTGTTTTAAATATAAAAATATGATCTTTAAAATTATCTGAACTGTATAAAAATATGATCTTTAAAATTATCTGAACTGTATAAAAATATGCTCTTTAAAATTATCTGAACTTTATAAAAATATGATCTTTAAAATTATCTGAACTGTATAAAAATATGATCTTTAAAATTATCTGACTGTATAAAAATATGATCTTTAAAATTATCTGAACTGTATAAAAATATGATTTTTATATAGTAGAGATTATAAAAATATAATTTTTATAATATAAACATCAACATAAAAATACGATTTTTATATAATAGAGAATATAAAAATGTGATTTTTATATATGTAGCGAATACGGACGACAAAAGTGACAAAAGGCGAGCACAGCGAAGATTTCCTACATATGAAGAGTCGCGGCGTTTGGTTTAGCTTTTCGGTGAGAACTCCTCGTTTTTAATATATTTTCTAGTTGAAATATATACTAGGATGCAGACGGTGCTTAGTAGCACCCGACACCCGTCGTCCACAAACCATGGATGACTTGTTTGTTTGATTGCTGTGTTGTGAAATTTGATTGTGTGATGTGGAATGAAATAAAATATTTTATAGTTTAAAATATAATTTTTAACGTGTATATGAAATAAATAGTAATAAACAAATCGGATGATTAGTTTATATACACTGATTTGACCGATATTGATTGGGACGATAAATTTTACACATCGCCCAACTGCACAAATAAAAATATGTGTTTGTTGATTTGAAACCCCACACGGGTATTGGGATGATATTTGACGTACACTAATCCCGATTGGTTAGTTGTATGTCAATCGATGGTTTGACAGACTGTGTAAGCATTAATTATTTATATTTAATGCTTATGCAGTTGTGTGGTGCACTCTGGATGATGGTTGATTATTTATCGTTGCTATTATACACATGTGTTGTATGGAATCCATATAATTAACATTATATGGTAATTTATTGGGCCTCATTTCAATTCGGAAAATATAGAATATTATAAAATGAAAATTCATGTGTTGAATGAAATGAAAATTCATGTGTTGAATAGAATAAATAGTCATGTGTTAACGATACTCATGTGTTGAGAATATTCATGTGTTGAAACTTATCATGTGTTGAGTAAAATATTTTAACAATAAAATTCTCATTTTTATCAAATATGAAATTAGAAACTAACTGGAAATCAGTTAAGATGAATGGTTTCCTGGGTATTAACCTGATGTTGGTTTCGGCCTTCGGGGTTGATATTTAGGGAATCGTTCTCTTACTAATTTACGGTTAGAGTCTGATTAAGAATTAAATGATATAAAGCACAATTTTATAAAATATATTAAATAATAAAAATAGTCATGTGTTGACGATACTCATGCGTTGAGAATATTCATGTGTTGAAAGAAATATAGATTCATGTGTTGAATAGAATAAATATTCATTTGTTGAATAGAATAACGAAGTTATTGAAATATATAAAGCCGTGTTGGTTAGATATGCACCATTTTGACGCGAACGATATTTATATCGATTATATTCGTTTTTATAATGATTATAGAAAAGGAAGTGATTTCAAAATATAAAGTTTTGAAAATATTTTCATTTGTATATCGATGATGTGGAATATTCAATTTTGATTCGAAATTGAATATGAAGTTGAAATCGTTTCGACAACGAATTTTAAACGATTTATAAAATACGTTTTAAAAGGAAATTGACGAAATATATATAATATATATATTATATATATTAAATGGCCTGAATAGAACGCGCCGCGCCGCGGTAGTTCGCGAATTTCGACCATTGACTTCGAATGAATATTACTGGAGATCCGACCGTCGGATTCTCCTAAAACTGAAACCGTTGGGTTCGTATCGAAAAGAGCTTTCTAACGAATATTAGAGATTTGAAATCTAATGGTTGAATTTGGAATTATGTCCAAATCAAATTTGGAAAAGTTCGCTGTAAGTGCAGTTCGATGGCCGTTGATGGAAATCGACCTTACGGACCTTGATAAAATTATTAAAAATAGTAATAATTTGTGTAAAATCATAAGAAATGATTTGTGAAGAATTGGGACGAAAAATTCCATATTTGAAAAGATAAAAACAGATTTTTATCTAAATGAACTAGTTTTGAACTAGAATTATAATCTAATTTATTTTTACAATAAATAAAGTGGATTTGAAATGGTTTTGAAAATAACCAGAATTTGCAATAATTGAATTGGAATGGATTTGAATCGAAACTGTCTTTGGGATATTTCGATGTTGGATTTCGTGATTATACAGATATTGTTATGGAAATTTGAAAGATATACTTATATCGTTATTTCCAATACGATATTTGTGGGTCGTAGAATTTGATATTGAATATAAGCCGATATATTTTCTATTCATAGCCTTGTATTTAATATCAAATAGGATTTGGGTTTGTCGGGCATAGTGTCTTCATTTACACTATTCTTAAACCTAGTTGAGAAAAAGATTAAATCTTTTTATTTAGATTTAATGAAGTGTACCAATTAAGTGGTATTTAATTGGAATTGATTTTGAATTGATTTTGAGTTTATAGTGAACCGTGTTTTAAATGACATTGGCTCTTTAACCCAGTTAAAGACAGGATATGATTTCCCAAGTTAAATAATCATTAATATTGATTTTTGGGAAGATTAAAACTAAGTGGAGTTTTAATGAATCTTTAGTTAGATTGAAATGATCGAGAGTGGAGTGTCACCAGTTTTGCTCCAGACGATAGTTAAATCTTTAATTAGATTTGAACGTGAAATGGTAATTAAATTTACCGATAACACCGTGGTGTTAGATATGAAGTATGACCAGTTTTACTTCATGGGATGAATAGGTTGGGATTGGGAAATAAAATAAATGATTACTGCGGTGTGGTTCGCTAATCCCGACTAATTTGAATTGATATTCAAAAGAAGATTAAAGAGTAAATTTAAAGAATTTATCTTTGATAAAATTAATGGGAACCTTTCCTAAAGTATGAGAATATTTGAATAAAGGAATATTCTGAATTGGAATGAGGCATATGTTGTGTTTGTGTAACACTTGTTTATTATATAAGCGAGTTATTCAGAAAGACCGGGTTTATCCCATTCTGAATAACTGATTTGACGTGGTGTCGAGGATGAAGACGGTGGTTGAAGACCGGAGGTCTTCACATCGTTTGGGTGATTACTGATGATCTTGATGGGGCTGAACACCCAAGAGGAGGGAATCAGTTGGTGATCGTCCAGACGTACTTGGAGATCGTTGGGTATGCGAGGTACAAGGTGCCTCCAGTTTTGTTCAGACCCAGAACGAACTTGTAAATGGATTATGTGTCTGACATTGGATTTTATTCTGTGTGATTGATTTCTATTAAATATATATCTGTTTGGCGGAGGAGAATTTATTCTCTTGCTTAACGCCCTTCTCTGAGACGTACGAGCTCAGAGGTTATATATTGATGGCTATCAATCGCATGGAGTGAATTGCCTGTGTGGCATGCCTAAGTGGAAATTGATCAAGGCTTCTGTTGAAAAGCAAAGTCTTGTGGTTGATGATCAAAGCACCGCCTGTGTGGCATAGCTTTGTGTAACGTTGATTCGCGAGCCTCACACCCCGGTTGTGAACCAGAAACAGGAGAGGACAACAGGGAGAGCATGCGTTTCCTTCTAGCTAGGGTGGTGTCAGTGACCTACGAGCCCTGACATTTATATTATTTTCACCTGTGTGGTTGTTGAATTGCGAGGCGCCTCGGATATATCGGTGACTGTATGGAGCCCATGGAGTCATTTGGCTCATTTACGCCCCAAAGGGAGGGGAAACGCATGTTCAGGATTTAAGTTTAATCCACATCGGTGGACTGGCCCTGCATGTTGCCTAGGTACAGTTGCGGCTGAGTCCTGAGGCTCGGGCTAGAGAGTCTCGAAACGGTAGGATGGCGCCTTGCCTTGGTTCACAGATGGAAATCCAATTTCCAATAGGAGACATTTCGGTTTTAGTTGTAATCCTATATATGATGACATAGTGGTATGAGGCACTTATGCCGTCTATGATTGATACTTATGATTTGAATTTGTTTTTTACACTATGCACTTATAATAGTATCAAATGATTTTTTTTAAACATACCAAGCATGTTTGGCTATTATAAGGGAAAAAACATATCCCCCGGCTTGCGTTGCATTATGTGATAGGACCTGGGTCTTATAATAGCTTCATTTTTCCAAAAAGCATTGCGTTGTTTTGTTATATGCACTGGTATTCTTGGGAGGAAACCCGTTCCGTGTTATATGGCGTGGTCCCTTGATATATCTGATTTAATGTAAAGTTTTAAATAAATGTTTTAGTTCTCACACCAGTCACATGACTGTCCTGGAGTTTATTGTTTTAACCTAAACTCTGGGTGCCCTTATTTTGACACGAGCAGCTAGTAGTTTTGGTTTTGCAGATTTATATTCACAGGATCCTGATTTACAGCTGGAACGATATCCGGAAAGCTCTGTATCCGTATATCTCTTTCAGTTGTATATTGTATTATTTTTCCGCTGCTATGTAATTTATTGTAATCTCTGATATTTTATGATGTGTAATATTGATTCATACTCTGTATATTCTTGTAATCTGATGAAATTGTTGTAATATACAATGAAATGTTTTTCTGTTTGCGTTCGGATTTGTCGTGTTCTCAAAACAATCAGGGGTTTCGAACGGTCTTGGTCGGTTTAGCGATCGACTCGGATCGAGCGAAATTCCTTTTTCGTTATAGTTGGTATCAGAGCTTTGGTTTACAGGGCTTGGAGAACAAGACACGTTAGAACCAAACAAAAGAATTCATCAGAGATTGGATTAGTAATATCCAACGAGAATGACTCGTTAGAGATAGGATTAGTAGTATCCTAGAACGAGTGTGAAGAATAGTGTTTTTGAAATAAAAGTGAAAACAAGTTTTTTTTTGAAAATTTAAATCAATTATTCGTATTTGATTATTTATTTTATATTGAATTTGGACAATCAAGTATATAGAGATTTTAGTATACGTCTGATCCACGTGTATTGAAGCCTCAAATATATTCGATAGATATAGTATCACACTCTAGTCGCCCGAAGAAGATACTGATGATTGAGATCTCATCATCAGTGTTTTTGTTCGAGTTTCGAAAGTGGGATTTCTATATATTTCCATTAGACTGATGTGAGAACCAAAATTAGATAGGGCTTATTGTTGTGATTTGGCATCAAAAATCTGATTTTTGGACTATGTATCAAAGTTATGTGATTGAAATGATAATCAACTAATTGATTGCTGGTTGTGTTGTTTGATTATTGTTTGATTAATTAAATGTTGAACCTTTAGCCAAATTAAACCAAAAAGTGAATTGTATTGAAAATTTGTCGCATTTGCATACATATACATGTACTTACATTGAACAGGTCATAGCAAGGAGGCTAGAGCAGAAGAATAAAATTGTTTGCCCGACAAATAGGTACATGTTTACAAATTTATTGGGTTTGGATGATTTAATGAGCCGATTGGCTAGCCGCTTAACTGTTTTTTTTTTCTTTTTCGATTAGTGAGGGCCATGGGAGGCTATTTGAAATATCCCGAAGCTCCCGGTGCAGGGGAGGTTATGGCGAAATTTTTCGAAAATTTAGGGTGTCAGCCAAATTTTTGAAAAATTTGAAAAGTTCTTAGAAACTGAAAAGTTGAAGGACTTAAGCCGTAATGAAAATATTGAAAGTTGAGTTGATTTATGAAACAACTTTCGGCTTCGTTCCTTTTCGAGGACGAAAAGATTTTAAGTGGGGGAGATTGTAACAACCCGGAAATTCTGAGCCAATTTAAAATTTTTATTTTGGCGAATTTAATGAATTTTGAATATTTAAAATGGATTATTTTAAATAATAACGACGGAATATTTAGTTTCGACGAAGTTAAAACGAATAAATTTATTTTAATTATATAACGAGCCTGAAATGGCGCGGCAGTTCGATAATTCGATTTCGAATTTCAAATGAATATACAGAATTCGTTTTAAGTCGAAATTGGACGAAACAAGAAATATTTGAATCTGTTTTAACGGATGTAAGAAACTGAGATTTCACTTTAGAAGTTGAGAGTTACGCCCAGTTTAAAATTCAGAAAAGTCGCTGTGGAATTTATATATATTTTAATATATATAAAGGCCCTTAAAAATGGAAATTTTGCAAACGACCTCGGTTTTCGACGAAACCACTTTTGTTGGATCCGAGATGTCAAATTATTGCTAGGTTCCAAAATTCATAATTTTCTGAATCAATTTGCGAGCGTAGCGAAGTTAAACGTGTTTTGACAGTTTCAGTCAATTTGGATCGACCAGAAAATGGCCATTTTTCAAACGGTCTTCAAATTCGATGAAATTAGTTTTTTTTAGGATCGTATCGTCAATACGAAGCTAGAAATAATTTTTCTGGAATTTTTAGAGTTAGTATGTGGCCCCGGTAAATTGAAATGTGCGTTCAAATTCAATATATAGAGTTATATTTTGATTTTGATGAAAACTGATCGAAACGGCCGAACTGGCTTACGTAACATATCCCATTGTGTTCGGAATGGGGGTATTTAGCTAGGGGCGACTGTCGTTGGGTTCGATTTGGAATTCATTTGCGGTTTTGACATTAAATTTGATTAAAATAATAAAATAGTTTTCTATAAAAAGGGGGCCATATTCTAGAACCCTAATGCCTAGTCAACCCCAGTCAAACATCTCGTTGCCGCCTCCAGGAAAGAAAAACCGACGGTCTTCATACTCAGAAAGTCGATCCTCTTTTTCTCTCAAATCTATTCCAATTAGCTTTCGATTTCAAAGCAAAAATCGATTACTCTCCTCACTCTACAAATCTAGATCGGTAGGAGCAGTCATCGTGTAGTATGGAGGGAGGATTTTCGCCCCAAAGGGCTGGCCGTCGCACTCATTTTTAGGCCCAATGGTGAACTCGAGTTGGTCAAGTTTTTGACCGGAGGTGCCCGACGCCTAGTTGAAGAGGGTGGCACCATCAGATCGGAGGCGTAGGCACTGTAGCGGCGGCGGTTCTAAACCCTAGTGACCGACATTGGTTTTGGCGTGCTCCAGTTTTTTTTACAGTGGAAGGTTTTGTTTTTATTCTTTTGTTTTACTCAAATTATACATTTTTTTAATAGAGTAGCATTGTTTTTAAGGTATTTAAAAATGTGATTCTAATTATGAAATTGTTTTAAATATAAAAATATGATCTTTAAAATTATCTGAACTGTATAAAAATTTGATCTTTAAAATTATCTGAACAGTATAAAAATATGATCTTTAAAATTATCTGAACTGCATAAAAATATGATCTTTAAAATTATCTGAACTGTTTAAAAATATGATCTTTAAAATTATCTGAACTGTATAAAAATATGATTTTTATATAGTAGAGATTATAAAAATATAATTTTTATAATATAAACATCAACATAAAAATATGTTTTTTATATAATAGAGAATATAAAAATGTGAATTTTATATATGTAGTGAATACGGACGACGAAAGTGACAAAAGGCGAGCACAGCGAAGATTTCCTACATATGAAGAGTCGCGGCGTTTGGTTTAGCTTTTCGGTGAGAACTCCTCACTTTTAATTTATTTTCTAGTTGAAATATATACTAGGATGCAGACAGTGCTTAGTAGCACCCGACACCCGTCGTCCAGAAACCATGGATGACTTGTTTGTTTGATTGCTGTGTTGTGAAATTTGATTATGTGATGTGGAATGAAATAAAATATTTTATAGTGGAAAATATTATATAGTTAAAAATATAATTTTTAACGTGTATATGAAATAAATAGTAATAAACAAATCGGACGATTTGTTTATGTACACTGATTTGACTGATATTGATTGGGATGATAAATTTTACACATCGCCCAACTGCACAAATGAAAATCTGTGTTTGTTGATTTGAAACCCCACACGGGTATTGGGATGATATTTGACGTACACTAATCCCAATTGGTTAGTTGTATGTCAATCGATGGGTTGACAAACTGTGTAAGCGTTAATTATTTATATTTAATACTTATGCAGTTGTGTATTGCACTCTGGATGATGGTTGATTATTTATCGTTGCTATTATACACATGTGTTGTATGGAATCCATATAATTAACATTATATGGTAATTGATTGGGCCTCATTTCAATTCGGAAAATATAAAATATTATAAAATGAAAATTCATGTGTTGAATGAAATGAAAATTCATGTGTTGAATGAAATGAAAATTCATGTGTTGAATAGAATAAATAGTCATGTGTTGACGATACTCATGTGTTGAGAATATTCATGTGTTGAAACTTATCATGTGTTGAGTAAATTTTTTTAACAATAAAATTCTCATTTTTATCAAATATGAAATTAGAAACTAACTGAAAATCAGTTAAGATGAATGGTTTCCTGGGTATTGATCTGATGTTGGTTTCGGCCTTCGGGGTTAATATTTAGGGAATCATTCTCTTACTAATTTACGGTTAGAGTCTGATTAAGAATTAAATGATATAAAGCACAATTTTATAAAATATATTAAATAATAAAAATAGTCATGTGTTAACGATACTCATGTGTTGAGAATATTCATGTGTTGAAAGAAATATAGATTCATGTGTTGAATAGAATAAATATTCATTTGTTGAATAGAATAATGAAGTTATTAAAATATATAAAGCTGTGTTGGTTAGATATGCACCATTTTGACGCGAACAATATTTATATCGATTATATTCGTTTTTATAATGATCATAGAAAAGGTAGTGATTTCAAAATATAACGTTTTGAAAATATTATCATTTGTATATCGATGATGTGGAATATTCAATTTTGATTCGAAATTGAATATGAAGTTGAAATCGTTTCGAAAACGAATTTAAAACGATTTATAAAATGCGTTTTAAAAGGAAATCGACGAAATATATATAATATATATATTAAATGGCCTGAATAGAACGCGCCGCGCCGCGGCAGTTCGCGAATTTCGACCTTTGACTTCGAATGAATTTTACGGGAGATCTGACCGTCGGATTCTCCTAAAACTGGAACCGTTGGGTTCGTATCGAAAAGAGCTTTCTATCGAATATTAGAGATTTGAAATCTAACGGTTGGATTTGGAATTATGTCCAAATCAAATTTGGAAAAGGTCGCTGTAAGTGCAGTTCTATGGCCGTTGATGGAAATCGACTGTACGGGCCTTGATAAAATTATTAAAAATAGTAATAAATTATGTAAAATAAGAATTGATTTGTGAAGAATTGGGACGGAAAATTCCATATTTGAAAAGATAAAAACAGATTTTTATCGAAATGAACTAGTTTTGAACTAGAATTATAATCTAATTTATTTTTACAATAAATAAAGTGGATTTGAAATGGTTTTGAAAATAACCAGAATTTGCAATAATTGAATTGGAATGGATTTGAATCGAAACTGTCTTTGGGATATTTCGATGTTGGATTTCGTGATTATACAGATATTGTTATGGAAATTTGAAAGATATATTTATATCGTTATTTCCAATACGATATTTGTGGGTCGTAGAATTTGATATTGAATATAAGCCGATATATTTTCTATTCAGAGCCTTGTATTTAATATCAAATGGGATTTGGGTTTGTCAGGAATAGTGTCTTCATTTACACTGTTCTTAAACCCAGTTGAGAAAAAGATTAAATCTTTTTATTTAGATTTAATGAAGTATAACAATTAAATGGTATTTAATTGGAATTGAATTTTAATTGATTTTGGGTTTATAGTGAACCGTGTTTTAAATGACATTGGTTCTTTAACCCAGTTAAAGACAAAATATGATTTCCCAAGTTAAATAATCATTAATATTGATTTTTGGGAAGATTAAAACTAGATGGAGTTTTAATGAATCTTTAATTAGATTGAAATGATCGAGAATTGAGTGTCACCAGTTTTGCTCCAGATGATAGTTAAATCTTTAATTAGATTTGAACGTGAAATGGTAATTAAATTTACCGATAACACCGTGGTGTTAGATATGAAGTATGACCAGTTTTACTTCATGGGATGAATAGGTTGGGATTGGGAAATAAAAAAAATGATTACTGCGGTGTGGTTCGCTAATCCCGACTAATTTGAATTGATATTCAAAAGAAGATTAAAGAGTAAATTTAAAGAATTTATCTTTGATAAAATTAATGGGAACCTTTCCCAAAGTATGAGAATATTTGAATAAAGGAATATTCTGAATTGGAATGAGGCGTATGTTGTGTTTGTGTAACACTTCTTTATTTCCCATTCTGAATAACTGATTCGACGTGGTGTCGAGGATGAAGACGGTGGTTGAAGACCGGAGGTCTTCACATCGTTTGGGTGATTACAGATGATCTTGATTGGGCTGTACACCCAAGAGGAGGGAATCAGTTGGTGATCGTCCAGACGTACTTGGAGATCGATGGATATGAGAGGTAAACGGTGCCTCCGGTTTCGTTTAGACCCAGAACGAACTTGTAAATGGACTGTGTGTCTGACATTGGATTTTATTCTGTGTGATTGATTTCTATTAAATATATATCTTTTTGGCAGCGGAGAATTTATTCTCTTACTTAACGCTCTTCTCTGAGACGTACGAGCTCAGAGGTTATATATTGATGGATATCAATCGCATGGA
The DNA here is from genome assembly GCA_030737875.1 of Allium sativum. NCBI lineage: Eukaryota > Viridiplantae > Streptophyta > Magnoliopsida > Asparagales > Amaryllidaceae > Allium > Allium sativum. Next base: position 937,866,205 of record CM060915.1, on the reverse strand, counting down.
GTGAATTTCCTGTGTGGAATGCCTAAGTGGCAATTGATCAAGGCTTCTATTGAAAAGCAAAGTCTTGTGGTTGATGATCAAAGCACCGCCTGTGTGGCATAGCTTTTGTAACGTTGATTCGCGACCTCACACCCCGGTTGTGAACCAGAAACGGGAGAGGACAGCAGGGAGAGCATGCGTTTCCTTCTAGCTAGGGTGGTCTCAGGGACCTACCAACCCTGACATTTATATTATTTTCACCTGTGTGGTTGTTGGATTGCGAGGCGCCTCGGATATATCGGTGACTGTGTGGAGCCGATGGAGTCATTTGGCTCATTTACGCCCCAAAGGGCGGGGAAACGCATGTTCAGGGTTTAAGTTTAATCCACATCGGTGGACTGGCCATGCATGTTGCCTAGGTACAGTTGCGGCTGAGTCCTGAGGCTCGGGCTAGAGAGTCTCGAAACGGTAGGATTGCGCCTGGCCTTGGTTCACAGATGGAAATCCAATTTCCAATACGAGACATTTCGGTTTTAGTTGTAATCCTATATATGACGACATAGTGGTATGGGGCACTTATGCCGTCTATGATTGATACTTATGATTTGAAGTTGTTTTATACACTATGCACTTATAATAGTATCAAATGATTTGTTTTAAACGTATTAAGCATGTTTGGCTATTATAAGGGAAAAACCCTATCCCCCGGCTTGAGTTGCATTGTGTGATAGGACCTGGGTCTTATAATAGCTTCATTTTTCCAAAAAGCATTGCGTTGTTTTGTTATATGCACTGGTATTCTTGGGAGGAAACCCGTTCCGTGTTATAAGGCGTGATCCCTTGATATATCTGATTTAAAGTAAATTTTTAAATAACTGTTTTAGTTCTCACACCAGTCACATGACTGACCTGGAGTTTATTGTTTTAACCTAAACTCTGGGTGCCCTTATTTTGACACGGGCAGCTAGTAGTTTTGGTTTTGCAGATTTATATTCACAGGATCCTGATTTACAGCTGGAACGATATCCGGAAAGCTCTGTATCCATATATCTCTTTCAGTTGTGTATTCTATTATTTTTCCGCTGCTATGTAATTTATTGTAATCTCTGATATTTTATGATGTGTAATATTGATTCATACTCTGTATATTCTTGTAATCTGATGAAATTGTTGTAATATACAATGAAATGTTCTTCTGTTTGGGTTCGGATTTGTTGTGTTCTCAAAACAATCAGGGGTTTCGAACGGACTTGGTCGGTTTAGGGATCGATTCAGATCGAGCGAAATTCCTTTTTCGTTACAGCTTATGCCAATACGGAGTGGTTCTTCAGATAATAATCCAACCGGTCTCTCTATATTTACAACGTTAAAATGGTCAAAACTTCGATAGTCAGTGAGTTAACTATCAAAGAAAAACACGTGTGCAAACAACGATATTATTTCCAGGTGGAAATTATATCGATCAATCATCATTGAACATTTATCTCTTTAGTTCATTAATTTATTTATCTCCTGTTTCCATATATTCTAAATTCTTATTTTCTAATTTTAGAAAATATACGTTATTAATAATGGAAAACATTTCCATTTCCTGTTTTCTATATTAGAAAACATTTTTGATTTCTTATTTGGAAAACATTTCCAAAGTTCCTCCATTGGATTTAAACAGATGTTTAAATAAAACATCGCTATGCCAACTCAAACCATTTACTAAATTCACTTAACCATCATTCACTATCAAACCTTACCATTCCTTAGTTAAGAAGGAAGTCAATCAAGTTGGGGGTATAATTACCTCTCAGACCTTAACTGAACAACGTTTTAACTTCGAAATAGTCAAAGTTTATCTTTTAAACCTTTAACAAACTTCTTTATGACTCTCTCGGATTCAATTTACGAATCCATTTCTTTTATAAAAACATTGGTTATAACAATAACGTTATAATCCCTACTTCTAAAATATCTAAATTCATAATATAACTTTTATTACTTAATTCGAAGAATTAAACAAAACCCTAATTTATTAGTATATACTCTTGATTTAAAAACCGGAAAGTAAATATTACTTTCCCGAATTCGATATAATTGAATTCGACGTATAATTATCTTTCGAGTAATCTCTATTTGATTAACACTTCTTCGAATAACCTATATTCGATTATCTCTCTTCGAATAACTTATATTCGATCATCTCTCTTCGAATAACTTACATTCGAAATGTCTCTTCGAATAACTTATATTCGATTTACTCACTTCGAATAACTAAATTCGTTTTAACCCCTTTCAAATACTATATTCGATTAACTCCTTTCGAATAAATTATATTCGATTAACTCCTTTCGAATAAATTATATTCGATTACTCTTCTCGAATATACTATATTCGATAACTCTACTTCAAATAAGCGATATTCGATAACTCTACTCGATTAACTCCATTTGTATAACTCTAACTGGTTAACTCTAACTGACCAACCCTAACTGATTAACTCTAACTGGTCAACCCTAAATGATTAACTCTAACTGATTAACTCTAACTGGTCAACCCTAACTGATTAATTCTGACTTTAATTGGTTAACTCTAACTCTAACTGGTTAATTCTAACTGATTTTCTCTAATCAATTATTCTAACTCGATTAACTCCTTTCCAATAACTTTAATCGATTAATTCTAACTCGATTAACTCTTTTCCATGAACTCTAATGGATTAACTCTAACTGGTTAATTCTAACTCTAATCGATTACCTATAATTCGATTAACTCCTCTAACTTATTTTGATTAACACATTCTGATTAACTCCTTTGATTTACTCTACGTCCATATTCGGTTTCAAATATCGATGTTCAAATCGATTCTTACTTCTTATATAAGTCCTGACTTATATATTCCATTTATCCAATGGATAAATATTTTACTTAATTTATAAAATATTATTTGTAAATAAATCTGCCCAATTTATCTGTTAAAACAGATTTCTATTTAATTACACTTTAAATAAATCTTTTCCATTTATCTGTTAAAAACAGATTTCCATTTCCTATTCACTTTCTAAATATTCCATTGATAAAATTCTATTTATTTCCAAATAAATATTCCCATGATTTAATCCTATTTATTTAACAAATAAATATTTACTTCAATTCTATTTATTTAACCAATAAATATTTCCTTTTTATCTTTCTATTTATTTTCTAAATAAATATCTCATTTATAACATTCTATTTATTCTATAAATAAATATTTACATTTAATCTATTTGTAAATGTTTTTACAAATATTTCCCTTTTAAATCCAATTTGTAAATGTTTTACAAATATTTTCTTTCCAATTACATTTGTAAATGTTTTACAAATGTTTTCCCTTTTTATTTCTATTTGTTATTGTTTTACAAATATTCCTTTATATTTGTTTACAAATAATTTCCTTTATATTTGTTTAACAAATATATTCTTTTTAACTCTTTTGATTTTATAATTATTTCCTTTTATAAAATCCTTTTTCCTTTTATATATAAAATCCATCGATTTTATATAAATAAATTATTTTCAAAATATACTTTGAAAATCCCCTTTTATCATTCTGGTATTTCTTATGGTATTTAATAAACCATATAACAATGATAAATATCATCCAAAACCCACATAATCAACAACAGATTATATATCACATCATATATCACTATATATGAATAACAGTGAAATAAATGTTGAGGAATCCAGTTGGATTCCTCCAACCTGTTTCCCTGCATCACAGATGTTAGACAATATACTCAACATCGATTACATTTCCATATGAAATATTCTGCTAAACAGGATCAATATATATTTAACGATTTATATATATATATGTATATATATAATTTCAACCAACAGACAAGCAGTTCATCCAAACAGTTAACACACAACAATCAAAAGATACTTATCAGTTCTAAGAATACATTATAAAATATAACTGTTCAGAGTTGGTGAGTTTTACTCACATTTCGCGTTAACCGTTAAATAACGATTTGCATCTGTTGATTCAGACGGACAATTTATTTTGCTATATATTGTAACGAGCTTCGATTCGCTCCCAGTCAGTTCCATGTTGTAGTGCTCGTCCATACGATCCTGTCGGATCTTGTTTTGCTGAAAACCGATATCATATGAGGAAGTTATGATTTTAACAAGTTTAGGTACTATTTTAAATTAAAAACAAACTAATTTCCTTTTTATAATGTGCTTAACCTTTCTCGGCCCATCTTCCTTGCGCAAGGCCCATGCCCACCTTCATACAAACCCTTCTTCCACGATATGAAAACACTTGCTCTAGAACAAAACCGGTCCCAATATAACACTCCATTATGGAACCTTCTTCCTCCATGTTCTCCTTCTCTGGACCATCGTTCAACAAACCAATACCACCAACCAACTCCTCCTGCAAATCTCCTTCACCTCAATACTGTTTTTCCTAACTTGATCACCCCTCTTCCTCATCATCTCACCCCGTACTGATGCCAGCACCGAAGAACACTCTCCACTTCTCATCACCGCACACCCTAATCTGGGTATACAAGTGCGGTTTTAACCCTTTTACTCAAATATCATATTGAAAACTCGATTTAAAACTCCTACCTCCTGTTGTGATCAACCCTAGGAGCCATCGACCGTTACTGGAAAATTTAGAGCGACCCAAAACAGGATCGAATCCTTCCAAACTGACACGGTTTGAAGCTAATCCCAATACGAATCCAAATACACCATCCAACAGTTGAATTGATGCACCAAATCGACAAACCCTATATCCACTAAACTTCCGTTGTTGAAAAAACAGCGACAATCATTTCCTTCGAACGCTCTAAAACTGATATCATGTTGAAGAGAATCATCCCGGTGATCCATAATTACTTATATTATGAATTTTAGAATCTTGTTAGAATTTTGTTTTGATTTTGATATTTTAGAAATGTTTTCTGGAGAAAGAAGTTTGGCGGCTACCAAAATTGACCGGAGAAAGAATGGTTTTAGGTTTAGGAAAGTTAAATCATATATTTATAGGAAGATTTTAATATTTTTTTATTCGATAAAAATATTAATTTTTAATCCTACATTGTTTGTATTCATCTTTAAAAATCCCTATGATCACATACAATACCCAAAAATTACGAAACTGGACATGCACCTACAGTTCGACATTGCGGACCCAACGAAACTGGTTTCGTCGAATTCCGACTTCGTTTGCTCACAACGTATTTTTGAAGGTCAAATTATCGACTGTATTTCACATTAAAATCCCGTACGGCCACATACTGACTTCAAAAATCACGAAACTTGACATCTAACAATAATTTAACATTGCGGATCCAACAAAATTAGTTTCGTCGAATTCTGAGGTCGTCTGCAAAATTGGCTATTTTTAAAGCCCTAAATATACCTTTTAAATATATAAATATATTTAAAAATGATTAAATTAAATAAAAATAAATTTATATCATCGTATATATTCACAATAGAATACCATACAGCTCCAGAATAATCCTATATGGATTTCTAACTCGATATTTCATCATCAGAGTTATATCGATATTCGATTTATATTTAAATCCTTTTATAAATCGTTATATATTATAAAGGAATTCCATAGTGACTTTTCTAAAATTTGATTTGGACATAAATCAAAATCTACACGACGAAATCTCTATTTTTCTCTTCCACTAGAAAAATATACTTCACCAGCTCCGAACGTTTCTTGTTTCACAGAAATCCGGCTTAAAACGGATTTTGTATTCCCAGTTGAAGTTTAAATCGCCAAATCGCGAACTGCCATGCCATTTCGAGCTCGATTTTAATTATAATAAAATTTCTACCTTCAACTGACGATTATAAATATATTTGTCAATATAATTCAATATAAACTGAATTATATATTTTAAATTGTCCAATTCACACCCTATCATGGATTCTGTTATTTCCGATTATTCCAGAAATATATTATTTTATTATTTATATTAATTAAATATAAATATTATTTATTTCGAGTTATCGATATCGTTAAATCGATATTTAATAATTACATTAATTAATTATTCAACAGTAAAAATGCGGGTCATTACAATCTTTCCCCCTTAAAATAATTTCGTCCTCGAAATTGCTAAGCTAGAAGATGACCCTATCTACTGGGTAAATATTTATCAATTTACTCCTTAACTTCAGTTTCAATTGAACCTATTAATATCGACTAAAATATTAATTTATTCCGACTAACTAAAATTTTCAAAAATTCTGAAAATTTTCTAACTCCTTAATTTTTCGGAAAATTTCGCCATAACCTCCTTTGTACAGCCCTATCGGTAAAACCACAACTCGCCTCTCTAGGCCTTCTCCAACCCAAAAGAAAATCAAACAGCCAAGCGGCTTGCCAATTCGGCTCATAGATCTCATATCCATATAAAATACAAACTGGTACCTTTTTGTCGGGCATATCGTTATATCCTTTACACCTGCTACCAATTTAGCATATACCAAAGTCCTTCCGGTCAAACTCCAATCACTTTTATCTCAATACAACCATTCGCTTTTAACTAAGCCAAATTCCATTTTCAATTCAATCATTTGGTTTTATCCGAGCCAAACTTCATTTTAAATTCAAGTATTATCCTTGATTCCAAATTCCTATCAATCTAGCTTACTTGATATCATTCTAATCCAATTCATTTACCACTTAACTGGCTTTATTTTTAATTCCAATTTGCTTTCACAAATTTCTATATAATCTGGTTTTTAATTCGAACAATCTCTTCCTGGAAATTTTAAACAGCTTTGCTTTTCAAAATCAAATATCTCCTTTTTGAAATTCAACACATCTTGTTTTTCCCAAAACAAATTCAAAACATTATTTCTGGTCGTAATCCATCACTTACAAACTCGAAAATGAACACTGCTTATGTGGCCAGCATCATCAGGGTTATTTCCCAGCTACTGAAGTGAGTTCAATACTATATCACTTTTCAAAACCATTTATAAACACTTCTATTTTGAAATACATTTCAAAATATCATCCACAATGCTGTAAAACAATTTAAAATCGCCCAGGATTTGAAAATTCCCATATATTTGATCCAAATTCATTTTCGAACATTTTACAAATTTCCAGAGTTTTAATTTCATTTCTGATATAAATTCAGATTTAATTCATCTGATTCCACGTATTTCACTTATATGAATTCTGATTGGCTATTAACATAATAATTTAATTTGTAATCTTACTCGATTATAATAACAACCAATATATTATAATCACTCCGATATAAATCCTTTATATCAAAATATAATTTGGGTAAAATTATTTCATTTACCCTCTTTTCAAAATATATTGTGTCGACCCATCGTATTCAGGTGTTTATTAACTCCTATCGATACAGTGGATCAAACTGATCGATCAGAACCCATAAACAACTCAACCAACAAAGCTCCACAATATAAAATCATTTTATATTGAATAAAAAATACGTTCACTCATATATATACACTCAAACTCAATCTAGGGTATTGCTAACCCTATCTCTACTGAGTCACGCCACAGAGCTGTGACGACCCCAAAACCCCGTACTGCGGTGTTAAGGGTAATCTTTGGAATATAACACAGAAACAGATAATAGCAGAACAGAATTAAATAAATACACCAGATAGTGCACAATAGAATATACTAGATAAACGAAATCATCAGAGTTACACAGTATACAGGATCATACTTAGTACAAATACAGTTCAGCTATACATAAATGTCTACAGCGGAAAACAAACATAATATGTACAATAGGAGCTGAACAGCATAAAAAGAGATAAATGATAGAATCCATCTTCAGCTCCAGCTATCCAGAAAGAGCCTGCTAATAACCTGAATACAAGGATGCCCGTGTAGACAAAGGGGCACCCGAGTTTGCAAGTGAAACAAACTACGAGTCATTCATGGGACTGGTATGAGAAATCTACTCAACACATTTATAATATGGCTAATCACAGGACCACGCCACTTTCGTGGTACGGGTTTACTCCATTGGATTGCCAGTGCTTTAAAACAAGTAATTCTTTTGAAACATCGCAATGCTTTTTATAAAAATGAAGCCATTATAAGACTCAGTTCCAATCACACAATGCAACGCAAACCGGAGGATAGAGTTTTTACCTTATAATGGCCAAAATATGCTTGATACGAATAAAAAAAAGCATTTGATATTACTACTGGTGTTTATATGTTTCAAAAACAATTTCAAATCATAAGTATCAATCATAGACGGCATTAATGCCTCATACCACTATGTCGCCATATATAGGTATACAATCAAAACCGCACAGTCACGTATTTGGAAATTGGATTTCCGTGATGAACCAAGGCAAAAGATAGTCCTTACCGACTTCGAGACAATCTAGCCTACCATGTCTCAGGATCAGAGCTCGAGTGACCCTTGGATCGTCAGGGCTGGTCCACCGATGTGGATTATTATGCCTGAACAATACGTCTCCCCGCCCTATGGGGCGCAAATAAGCCAACGAATGACTCCATCGGTACCGTATCGACCGATAAAACCGAGGCGCCTCGCAACAGCAACAACCACACAGGTGAATATAATATAAATGTCAGCTAGTTCAAGCACTGACACCACCTCTAGCTAGAAAGAGACGCGTGTCCTCCCTGAGGTCCTCTCCCGTTTCTAGTTCATACTGGGGTGTGAGGTTCGCGAATTCACGTTATACACAAAGCTACGCCACACAGGCGGTGCTTTGATCATCAGCCACAATACTTTGCTTTTCAATAGAAGCCCTAATAACTGCATCTTAGCATGCCACACAGGCAATTCACGCCATGTAACTGATGGATATCAATCACACAGAATGAATTCCAATGTCAGACACACAGTCCATTTACAAGTCCGTTCTGGGTCTGAACGAAACCGGAGGCACTATATACCTCGCATATCCATCGATCTCCACGTACGCCTGGACGATCACCACTTATTATCTATATTTCGGGATGCCTCCCAATCAAGACATCAGTTACCATCCAAACGAGGTGAAGATTTCCGGTCTTCAACCACCGTCTTCATCTTCGATTTCTTATCGTCGATTTAGTTATTCAGAATGGGATAAACCCGGTCTTTCTGGGCAACTCACGTATATAATAAACAAGTGCTACACAAACACACATACGCCTTATTCCAATTCAATAGTCACTAACCGTAAATCAGTAAGAGAACGATTTCCCAAATATTAACCCCGAAGGCCGAAACCAATATCGGATCAAAACCCAGGAAACCATTCGACTTAGCCAACCTTCAGTTAGTTTCTAAATTTCACATCCATATCTTTTATAATATTTTATAACGATTTATCGCTATTTTTATTTATTTTAAAATAGACAATTTATTCAAACGACGCTTTGGGCCATAACGCGGCCGTGGCGTTGTTTTTCTTCAGATTTGATTTACACATATCTGAAAATCTAACCGTTGGATCTTCACAAAATTTACATCATTAGAAAGATCTTTTCAAAACGAATCCAACGGTTCCAGTTTTGGGAAAATCCGACGGTCGGATCTCCCGGAACAATCGTTTGAAGTTTCGATTTCAAAATACGAACTACAGCGTCGTTATTCGATTTAATTTAATTATATTTATATACATATATAAATATAATCGATTTTGGCGCTGTTTTTCTTCAGATTTGAATTAAACATTCCAAACAATCCAACCGTTGGATCTTTACAAAGTTGGTGTCGTTGGAAAGATATTTCCAAGGCGAACCCAACGGTTTCGGTTTCGGGAAAATCCGATGGTCGGATCTCCCGCACTAATCGTTTGAAATCACGGTTTCAAAACACGAACTACAGCTTCGTTATTCGTTTTATTTTAATTATATATATAATCGATTCTTCGATTTCAAAACCATATTCTTTTCATATCTATGATAAAAATGATATTTTTACCCAATTGACTTCTATTTCAGCACTTCACTATTTTTAATAATTCATGTATATAATAAAATTGTGATTTTTATTGTAAAACGATTTATTTCAAAACACGACTATTTTATATAGTTCATATAGACGATAAAAATGTGATTTTTATTATAAAACAATTTCTTTCAAAACACGACTATTTTATATAGTTCATATAGATGATAAAAATATGATTTTTATTATAAAACAATTTCTTTCAAAACATGACTACCATTCAACACATGAATATTATTCAACGAATGAACTTCTATTCAACACATGAACGGTTTCTATAGTTCGTATATATATATATATATATATATATATAATAAAAATGTGATTTTTACTGTTAAAACAATTTATTTAAAACACGAATACCATTCAACACATGAATATCATTCAACGAATGAATTTCTATTCAACACATGAAGGTTTTCTATAATTTGTATATATATAGCAAAAATGTGATTTTTATTGCAAAACAATTTATTTCAAAACACGACTATTTTATACAGTTCATATAGATGATAAAAATATGATTTTTATTATAAAACAATTTATTTCAAACACCAATACCATTCAACACATGAATTTCTATTCAACGAATGAATTTCTATTCAACACATGAACGGTTTTAACATATGAAAATAATTTCAACAAATGAAAATAATTCTAACACATGAATATTTCAGAAAATTTCGGCAGTATAACGGCAGGGTAGTTAAAACCGGGGTCGTCCCTAGTACGGCTCCTCGCTCTACCTTAAAGCCTCGCAGCTTTTGACAATTAGGATTTCATGCATCTAGTTCGCACGCAGGCGGCATGTATATTTTTTTTCATTTCCACAAACTAATCCTATGTGGTTTCCACCAAATAATTCTCAACCACAAACGGGTATTTTTCAACCACAATCAATCAATTTCAACCACAAACAATTTTAATCAACCATTCGTAATCAACGAATTTTCACACCAATCACAACCAATAAATATCGTCCATGGTTTGTGGACGAGGGGCGTATATATATATAAGCATTTCATTTCTATTTCATCACATACATAATTTTTACAACGCATATATAACTTATATATCAAACGTACAACTTATACAACGCTTATACAAGATGTGCACAACGCTTATATAACTCATACATCGACTATATAATTTATACATCTTCGTTTTCCATATCGTTTATAATTTAGAAATCTCACATTGGGTTCCACTCCACCAAAAATAGCAGAAGGCTCAGAAAAATATGCGGTCTCTTCTAGAATGTAGAAGACATCCACACGAGTCCACTGTCTCTTGTTTCACTGAATTTCATCAACAAACGAAAAAGATATGATTTTTACAGTGAAATCAAAAACCGTAGCGCTTTAAAGTGCTATAATATAGTTTATTAAAAAATAGGCCGTTACCTCCTTTTAAATCTTCAAAACTAGGTTTGCAAATAACCTTCAATCCGTCACACGAGGGAGCGATCGGGTTTCACCATGGCGTAGAGCTCCGAGAGAGCTTCCTGGCGGTCCCCACCTTGCTGAACTCGAACGCACGGTGGTGGAGGATTTGGACGCGAGGCGGCGCGACTTCCTGGCCCTGGATCTCGACGGAGAAGCAACGAGGGAGGGCGAGGTTAGGTCGGATTTGAAGGTGGTGGAGAGGGCAACAAAATTCTCCAAAGGGGCATTGGGTTTCGTTGAGCGGTTGAGGAGAAATCGGAGGGGGAAGTTTTGAAGTCAGCCGTCGTGCGATGGATCGGGGAGAGAGAATATCGGGGGGGGGGGGGGGAGATCTGATGTGGACCAATCCCTTTTTTTATTTATAAAGTTTTAAAAATCCAAAAAAAACCCTTGCTTCCTACGTACTCCAATCCAAACCCAACGACTATCGTCCCAAGCGTTTTACCCCCATTCCGAACACAATGGGATATGTTTCGAAGGACCATTCAACTGTTTCAGTCAGTTTTCCTTCAAATTAAAATATAAAACATTCAATATTCGATTTGAACGTACATTTCAATTTACCGGGGCCACAAACTGATTCGAAAAATTCCAGAAAAATAAATCTTGCTATATTTTGACGATACGGTCCCAACAAAACTAGTTTCGTCGAATTCTGAGACCGTTTGAAAAATGGCCCTTTTCTGGTCGATCCAATTTAACTGTAATTGAACAAAACACGTTTTCCTTTGCCATGCTCACATATTAACTTCAAAAATTATGAAATTTTAAACCTAGCAATAATTTGACATCCCGGATCCAAAAAAAGTGGTTTCGTCGAATTCTGAGGTCGTTTGCAAAATGACCATTTTCTGGTCGACCCAATTTAATAGAAATCGACCAAACACATTTTCCTTTGCCACGCTCACAAACTAGCTTCAAAAATTATGAAATTTGAAACCTAGCAATAGTTTAACATCCCGGATCCAACAAAAGTGGTTTCGTCGAATTCCGAGATCGTTTGCAAAATGGCCATTTTCACGGGCCATACGAACTCCATAGCGACCTTTCTGAAAATTCATTTGGCCATAACTTTTGCTTCCCACTATGAAACTTCGATATTTCAGATTCGTTAGAAAGATATTCACTAACAGATTTAAAGATTTTTGGTTTCACTCAAATCCGTTTTGTTTTGCACCCGGTACAGTCAGTCAAAGTTTGAATTCAAATTTTGAAACTACCGCGCCATTTCCGGCCTTGTTTATAAATAGAAAATATTATATTCTTTTTCAATTGTCGATTCAAACTTAATTTTCATCGTTATTATTTAAAATATTTATTTTAAATATTTAAAATCCACTAGAATAGCCAATTTAAAAATTTTAAATTGGTTCAGATTTTCCGGGTCGTTACAAGAGCCAAGGTAATTCACTTAACCTTAAGCTCTAATAAGGTTTTTAGCGACTTTAGTTATCGACATAACTCAATGACGACTAACCAAACATCAAAAAATACGGGTAGTTAATGAAAGAAGTTAGAGGGTGAGAATAGATAAGATAGAAACTTAGAATAGAAGAAGAAGAAGAAGATACAACATCAAAGTAACACGAATCTCACAGCGGAACGAACAACATATAATAGATAACATATCCTTGAAATAAAATCAGTATATGTATATAATAACATTTATCAGAGTACAACACTTACAACACAGCGGAAATAACTATAGCTATATGATCCTGAAGCCTCCTGCTCCAAGCTCTCCAAGTATATCTGTAAAATGCTGACTACTTGACTGCCCGTATAAAATTGGGCACCCAAGAGTTTAGGGAAAACAAAATAAAATAAACTCTGGGTCAGTCATGGGACTGGTATGAGTAAAACAGTTTGAGCCATTAAACGATATCTCATAAGACCACGCCGTATAACGGAACGGGTTTTTTCCTTATGAGAATCCAAAATAATCTTTATATCAAAACTCATTGATATTATAATAGTTTCTATCAACCATAATATAATAATCATCTAGCAGAAACGCTTTCATCTCACGTTCTACATATATAGTATACAATCAAAACTGCAAGCACGTATTGGGTAATTGATTTCCGACAATGACAAGGTATGGAACCACCTTTCGCTAGTGTACCTCTAGAGAGGAATACACTGGGTTCAACAAGAACATCTTACAACCCGGCCACACATGACCGACCACTCATTTCGCTTGAGTGTATCGAATGTATATCACCAACGGTTGGGATCAACAACCATTTCCCGAATGGGACAGCATCGACAATAGATTTTTAGAAGTAAATGAAAATCTAGATCAGGTGATTATACACCCTAATAGGTGCGATCTACATAGCCATGCTGCCTGCCCGATTTTTGTCATTTCCCGGTTGTGAGGCTAGAGGCCATGCTTATCTCTGACAGATCACACATTTATTCACTTTAAATGTTACATAGTCATACCCGCCAAATCACATATTGATTTCCCCAAAAATACCACGGGTATACAGCTAAGAGAAACGAATTTCTCCGCCACCAAACGTAAATACGTTTGAAGAGATCAACTTACGCGATCTATTAAATATACTCTGTCAGACATTCTTCCATGCAGGTCGTCCTGGGACGGGACAAACTGAAGGCACTATTCAGTACAACCATCTTAGGCAATTGTTATCTAAGATTTATACAACAGCCCTTGCACTTTACTCCGACTTCAATTATCTTTGGCATATATGATTCGGAACGCTTACGCTAATACGGAGTGGTTCTTCGGATAATAATCCAACCGGTCTCTCCATATTAACAACGTTAAAATGGTCAAAACTTCGATAGTCGGTGAGTTAACTATCAAAGAAAAATACGTGTGCAAACAACGATATTATTTCCAGGTGGAAATTATATCGATCAATCATCATTGAACATTTATCTCTTTAGTTCATTAATTTATTTATCTCCTGTTTCCATATATTCTAAATTCTTATTTTCTAATTTTGAAAATATACATTATTAATAATGGAAAACATTTCCATTTCATGTTTTCTATATTAGAAAACATTTCTGATTTCTTATTTGGAAAACATTTCCAAAGTTCCTCCATTGGATTTAAACAGATGTTTAAATAAAACATCGTTACGCCAACTCAAACCATTTACTAAATTCACTTAACCATCATTCACTATCAAACCTTACCATTCCTTAGTTAAGAAGGAAGTCAATCAAGTTGGGGTATAATTACCTCTCAGACCTTAACTGAACAACGTTTTAACTTCGAAATAATCAAAGTTTATCTTTTAAACCTTTAAAAAACTTCTTTACGACTCTCTCGGATTCAATTTATGAATCCACTTCTTTTATAAAAACATTGGTTATAACGATAAGGTTATAATCCCTACTTCTAAAATATCTAAATTCATAATATAACAAGAGACATGCCAGTTTAGGGGTTTTGACTCTAGGATGGAATCAACTAGAGTATATCACAGGATATGATTTCGGGCCCAAGAGTGAATTGGATTCAGAAACACTAGTAAGCTTGACGATTAGATCGATTTTGATTGAGTGGATTGTTTCCAGTTAGAAGGACGATCCTAATCTATTGGAAACCATCTCTAGGGTAGAGATGGGTATCGATGGAAAGAGAATGATCAAGTAAGGATTTGATCGAGAAGGGTGGCTTCGAAAGAATAAGGGACTAGTTGTACCCAACGTAGATGGACTGAGAGGTGAAGTGCTTAGAGCATATCATCACTCGAAATTGACTATACATCCCAGTGGTAACAAGATGTATTGAGACATAGAGCAGATCTACTACTGGGAAAGGATAAAGAAAGACGTTGGGAAGTTTATGTCCAAATGCATGAATTGCCAGTTAGTTAAAGCTGAGCAAAGGAAGCTTAGTGGTTTGTCACAACCGTTGAGAACAAGTCTCAAATGGATTATATTGATAGTTTACCAAGGACTAGGTCAGGTCATGATGGTATTTGAGTGAATTGTATATTAGAGAATGAAGGCTACCCAAGGTAGGCAGAAGGCTTATCTCGATAAGAAACGAAGAGATTTGGAATTCTTCGTTAACGACTTGGTGTTCGTCGAGATCTCTCCATAGAGAATGTGATTCGGATTGGTTGGAGAGGTAAGTTAGCGCCAAGATTTGTTGGCCCATTCCCAGTCCTCGAGCAAGTTGGGAATTTGGCGTATGAAGTAGAGCTACCTGACAAGATGGCGGGAGTTCACAACGTTTTTCATGTTTCCCAGTAAAGGAAATTCGTACACGACCCTAGTGTGGCTATTTCACCTGATCAGTTGGATAACATCGAAGTTGAACTCGAGGCGGTTGGGAACCGCAAGTCTATGCGTATTGTTGGGAACGATACGAAGCAGCTTCGAAGGAAGGCGGTGAAACCAGTCAAAGTCCAGTGGGGTGAGAATGAAAAAGACTGTACTTGGGAAACAGAGGAGGATATAAGGAAGAAGTATCCAGAACTCTTTGCCTAGTAAGGTTTTGGTAGTGATAGTTTCTTCCCTTGTTAGTAAACCGCATGCTAGGATAGACTTGTTTTGCATGTTGATTGTTGTTTTATGGTTGATAGGCATGCGGAACCCTTTGTGTGTTTTGGTTAGGGAATTTCGGGGGCGAAATTTCTTAAGGGGGGGAGAGTGTAACGACCCGCATTCTACGCATCATAGGATCGTGGAATATTTATTTCTTTCACATATGAAGTCGTATGGTCATGTAACTTTGGGAGACGACTATTGGGGTCATTTCCCATGTTCATGATTTTTGTCGATTTTTAAATGACCGTTTTGTCCCTGGCTGATCTTGTTTTGGCCATAACTTTTGATTGGAAAGGAATTTTGACCTAAAACTACTTCCATTAGATTCGTTTGATTGTTTACCTTTCCGTAGAGTGGTCATAATAGCCAAGCGGGCTAACCGTTTGGGAGATATGGCTGAAATAAGGTTTGGAAGGTGAAAAACTGCTTAACCGGGCCAAATAGGGTGATTAGTGATAGGCCCATAACCCATTTCGGGATTAGGGTTATGGGGAGGCTGAAATGAGTTAGAGAATCGTTTTCATTTCAGTTTTGAGCCGCCACTTTCCTTCTTGAAACCCTAGTAATGGCCTCCACCTTCTATTTCATCCCAAATCGTCTCAAATCACTTTCTAATCAAGTTTTGGCTTAATCTACATCATATCAAAGAGGATTAGCACCAAGGCAAGGTTAGAGCTACTGTTAGACATCAGTATTCACGCCAAACAGAGATTCATTTCAGATTTGGTATTTTATTTGTGGCCAAGGTGAGTGATTAGCATTGTTTTGACACTAATTACAGTTAATTAAGGGTAATTAGTGAAGATTAGCGAATTTATACACTAATAAATTCTGGAAAAATATCTATAAATTCGAAAATAATATTTTATGCCTTTGGTAGAAATTTGGTTTAATTTGATTAAGTTTTGTTAACCCTATGATTAGTTTTGCTTAAACATGCTTAAGGGGAAAATATGGGGTTTTGGGTATATTTGATCCATTTTGACACGTAAATTCATTGTTTTGATGTTTGTGGTTGACTATGCATGTTGCTATGACTGTTTGAAATGATTTGTGGTTGATTAGTATAGTTAGATTGGTCGAAAACGCCGTCGAATGGCGTAAACAAGTTGCTGGAAAAAGTTGCAGAAAGTTGTGTAGGGTTTCGGATCGGATCAGATATGGGGGCTCGGATCGGATAAGTGAACTGGGCAAGGGATTCGATCGGATCGGAACTTGACACTTGAGAAATCTGGCAAAAAGGAAGGCCATGCTAGCAATATTGGGATCGGATCGGATAAAGGAGGGGGATCGGATCGGCTAAAGGAGGAGGATCGGATCGGCTAAAGGAGGAGGATCGGATCGGAGTAAATGGAGAACGAGGGAGCTGATCGGAGCGAGAGCACGAACTGGAGGGGAGATGGCAACCCGACCCGACCCGAAGTGGGACACCCGACCCGAAGTGAGACACCCGACCCGAACCGACGCGATGGAGTGGACCCGAACCGAACCGTACCAGAGGAGGACCATGAACTGACGCAATGGAGTGAACCCGACCCGAACCGATGACTTGAAGGGGAATCCGACCCGACCCAGTATTGACCAATAACCCGAGATGAAAAGGTAGTCCAAATGGAAGTTAGAGCTCAGGATCCAGTTGGGAACCAATGAGTTCACTTCATGGTTGGGCTTTGCTGCGGGACGTGTGCAAAGGTGTTGTCGGTATTCATAACTTTGGTTCACCACTGAGAGATGGATAGTGGGATTGTAGTGATAGTTACACGGGATTGGATTCCGTCATGGCCCAAAGTATTAGGTGACCAAAGTAGTGGATATCATATGCTTTACGCACTGAGTGAGGGATGTGAGGATGATTGCTATATGTAACAACCCGAAAATCTGGGCCAGTTTAAAATTTTTATTTTGGCAATTTTAGCGAATTCTGATTATTTAAAATGAATTATTTTAAATAATATCGACAATAAATTTATTTTGAATATAATTCGAACGTATATATTATACGCGTCGTCGTTAGAATATAAATAATTATATATAATTATAAATAGAATTGAAAATGGCGCGGTAGTTCGATAATTCGATTTCAAACTTCAATTGAATGTACCGGGTGCAAAACAATCCGGATTTTAGTGAAACCAAAAATAATGGAATCTAATAGTGAATATCTTTCCAACGAATCCGAAAAATCCAAAGTTCGTAGCGGGAATCAAAAGATATGTCCAGTTGAAAATTCTGAATAGTCGCTATGGAATTCAGGCCCTTAAAAATGGACATTTTGCAAACGACCTCGGATTTCGACGAAACCAGTTTTGTTGGGTCCGGGATGTGAAGTTATTGCTAGGTTTCAAATTTCATAATTTTTCGAATCAATATGTGAGCGTGGCAAAGGAAAACGCGTTTGACCAGTTTCAGTTGATTTTAATCGACTGGAAATTGGCCATTTTTCTAACGGTCTCAGAATTCGACGAAACTAGTTTTGTTAGGACCGTATCGTCAATACGAAGCTAGAAAATATTTTCTAGAATTTTTCTAGTTAGTATGTGGCCCCGGTAATTTGAAACGTACGTTTAAAATTCAATATAGTGATTTAAATGTAAATTTAACGGAAACTGATTCAAACAGTCGAATCAGCTCTGATACCAACTGTGACGGCAAGGAATTTCGCTCGGTCCGAACCAGTCGCTAAACCGATCCTGGCCGTTCGAAACGCCCTATCGTTTGAGAATAGGACAAAACAGAACGCATACAGAAGAACATTTCATTGTATATTACAACAATGCACCAGATTACAAGAATATACAGAGTATAAATGAATATTACACAATAATATCAGAGATTTAAATTACATTTAAATACATCGCAGCGGAAAATAATAAAATACACAACTAGAAGAGATATACGGATACAAAGCTTTCCGGATACCGTTCCAGCTGTAAACCAGGATCCTGTGAATATAAAATCTGCAAAACCAAAACTACTAGCTGCCCGTGTCAAAATAAGGGCACCCTGGAGTTTATTGTTTTAACCTAAACTCTGGGTGCCCTTATTTTGACACGGGCAGCTAGTAGTTTTGGTTTTGCAGATTTTATATTCACAGGATCCTGGTTTACAGCTGGAACGGTATCCGGAAAGCTTTGTATCCGTATATCTCTTCTAGTTGTGTATTTTATTATTTTCCGCTGCGATGTATTTAAATGTAATTTAAATCTCTGATATTATTGTGTAATATTCATTTATACTCTGTATATTCTTGTAATCTGGTGCATTGTTGTAATATACAATGAAATGTTCTTCTGTATGCGTTCTGTTTTGTCCTATTCTCAAACGATAGGGCGTTTCGAACGGCCAGGATCGGTTTAGCGACTGGTTCGGACCGAGCGAAATTCCTTGCCGTCACACTATACTTGATTGTTTGACATCACTATGACATGCACACCCCCACCCCCCGTATCTCTTACACATTATGTTAGTGGCACCTTAGAGTATTGTACGGTATGTAGTGCTAACTCTTTGGTTGCAGGTCCAGGTTCAGGTATGATTGGATTATACCTGTTATTGTTATTGTTTTGTTTAGATGCTTATCGCTTATACCAGGCTTTATGTCTGACCCAGAGTTTTATGTCTCCTCTTATTACTCTGGGTGCTCACACGAGCAGACTAGAGACATGTTAGTTGGTGATGCGCGAGTAGCTGATTCGGAGGAGAGCAGGAGGCTTCCACGTATGATATATAGATATTCTCCCTGTGTCGTTGGTGGTCGCTACTTGGGCATTAGTAGTGTACCTCCTTTATCTTGCTTTTGTTTTTTTGGAGACAGTTAGAAAAGTTGTAATAATGTTGGCTTTGGATCATAAGCTGTATTTGGATTTTCCGCTGCTATGTTAGTTTATTTTCAGCTTATGCACTGTCTCACCTGTTTTATGTCAAGTATGTTGTTATTATATTTTATTCCATGCGCTGTGAGACATTCTAAAGGTTCCTCGTTAGTTAATTCCCTTCTTTCCTTTCTTCCGACGACCGTCCCGTGCTAGTCGGGCATGTGTACAGCGCACTTTCGGAGGAAATGCAGGCTGGTGCAGGGCGGGCCGTCACACCTTTGCTATATTACAACTAGTTAACTGCCATAAGTTCATTAGATCTATGCTTATATGTTCACCATGTTAGTATATGTTTATGCTAGTTATGTTAGAACATTCAGCTTTGTCATATTTCCATTACCTTCCTTTTTTATTGTTTATGATTATGCTATTTTTTAGCCTATTCATGCCGTAAATTATGAACACGCTAGTTAGGGAACGGGGAGGGAAAAAGGTTAATATTGGCATAATTTGAATGTGAACATGAGTTGGACGTATAATTCAATAATTGGGTAAACGGGCATAAATACCTAATATATGGCATAGGTATAATTAATTGGACTTATAATTCAAAAGGGGGAAAGTGGGGACATAATTACCTATAAAGACATAGGTAAGAATTTGATAAAAATAGAATGTTTAATAATTACAATTAGAAATTGTAATTTCACTTATGACACGAGGTTAGTTTGCATCAGCGGTGGAAGTCTGCCCGGACCCGACCGGCATATCCAACAGCCCCTAATGTTGAACCTAATGTGAGAGGTCTAAGTGCGCGAATATGAATTGGGCTAAGACACGAGGTTAGGCCCAACTTGTGGAATAAGATTGCCTAGACCCGACCGACATATCTAGCATCCACAAGTTGTAGGCCTAATGTGGGAGGTCAAGACCATTATAAACCATAAATGGACATGGTAACAAATTGGACTACTTAACCTAATCTAATCCATAAGGGATCGTATGAATATGAACTAAAGTTAGGGTTAAGTAAAATTGATTGGACAGTGGGAGGGTTAAGTAAATCTTGGGTAGGTGGGTAATATTAGTATATATAGGCCTACAATCTTAACCGTTAAATAAGCATGCTTGAATCAGTGGGAGGGTTAAGTAAATCTTGGGTAGGTGGGTAATATTAGTATATATAGGCCCACAAACTTAACCGTTAAATAAACCTGCTTGGATCGTTGGGAGGGTTAAATAAATCTTGGGTAGGTGGATAATATTTACATATAAGCCAACAAACTTAACCCGATAAAGTTGTGTAATTAAAGACACCTAGTGGTATACATAACCAGAGGAAAATATAAAAAGGTTATGTAATTAAAGACACTAGTGGTATACATAACCGGAGGAAAATAAAAAAAGTTATGTAATTAAAGACACCTTTTAGAGTAAGCATAACTAGTGGAAATTAATAAGGCTATGTAATTAAAGGCACCTAGTGGTATACATAGTCAGTGAAAACCTAGTGGGGGATACAAGACAAATGGGAGAGCTTGTATCATATTGTGTGGGACCCATTGTAGTCGGTAACCCGGAGTAGGTATCAAACAAAGTACTCCATATTAGGCGGAGAAGGGGCACGCTTATTGACTAATTGTAAGAGATCCAAACGTGGAGGACGGTGTGGGCGGCGCAAACCGACCGGACTATGTGCGTGCATGGGCCGAGCAGAGGGGGATAAGACGACCGTGACACCTATAGATACGGGGCTGTGAATATCAGTGAGCAGTTGCCACTTTAGGACGTGATACATCCTACTATGGGGCCGGCACAGAGTATCTACGAAGTAGGGAGCCGATCGATTAGGGTAGTGTTTAGGGTACATTTGGACATATGCCTAAGTCTACCACCTTATAGTGGAAGGGATCATCTCATTCTGGTTATACTTGTAATAGTGTAGAGTAATCACTAGAAGCCTATACACCTTATTTTGTCTACCTTGTCACACCTGCCATTTATGTAGTGACCTCTCTTATCCACTTTATATGCCTATCATGTTACTTTTATTTATTTACTGGCTAAAAGTAACTAGACTCGCCATACTTTATGTCTGACCCTTTTGTTTCTCCTTCTTTCCTCCATTCCCCCTACCCTCGATTCTTAGGGAGGAAACACCCAGGCTTAGTCAGGACTCAGTTATCATCTTGCTAGGAGCTACTTCTGATGTATGGCTCAAGTTCTTGTCTCTACTATGGCTTAACTCTTTCAATTGGGGAATTATGTTTTTTATATTCTTATGTACTCTGATGATGCAAGACAGAAGTTATTTTATTGTAATGGTTTTTGTGACTTATGGTATTGTGGACCACAGTATTATGATTTATATTGAAATAAAAATTTAAATTTCCGTTGTTATCTTATTTATATATGTCTTGTAATTATTTTGTGTCAGTTTATCTATAACGCTTCACGAAACTTAATGCATTCCCTTAGTAAGTGACATTAACGGGCGTAGGGTGTCACACACATACACACACACACACCCACACACTTACACACCCCCATATATATATATATATATAGTGGTTTACATAACACTTCACATACTAATAGACACCACTTATTAAATAAACACAAACTTTCATATGTCTCTTAAAACATAAAAGACATAACTCATTACGAATTGACACTTTGACAACATAACTAATATTAAATAAAGATAAATTTCAAATTTTGTTTCCAACACTCCACCTTAATTTGAAATTTTCTTTCTAACTTCTTTTGGATTGAGTACCGGTATCAGCCTTTTGTTTAAAGTATTCACTTAGGGGTCTTCTCTTATAATTTATTATCTTGCTTCAAAGTTGTTGAGATAATAAATGAAGCACTTATCTTCGATTTTTTTGATGCAGTTCTCATCAACTCTACTCTTTGTATATTGGAGCACTTCTCTCCATGGTGCACTTCTCACCTACAACTCTAAAATAATTTTTTCCCATAGCCACATTTGACATGTTCTCTTTCTCTCTAGAGATCTCTCTATCGCCTCTCATCAACCTAGCTCCAATACAATGTTACAATTTGATATAGAGAGAAGGAGAGAGATTAAACACAGAATAGTTGAATGACTACATTGTTCTTACTTACTTACTTACAAAATGACCACACATATATATATATAGTGGTTTACATGACACTTCACATACTAATAGACACCACTTACTAAATAAACATAAACTTTCATATGACTCTTAAAACATAAAAGACACAACACATTACGAACTGACACTTTGACTTCATAACTAATATTAAATAAAGATAATTTCAAATTATGTTTCCAACAGGCAGATGGTTGACGCAAAGTTTGCCACTATTAACTCTCTCATGTTTTATATATTTTGTGCTCAAGTATAAAATAGGGTTGGCAGTGAAAGAAACTGAATTGAGATTGTTGCATCATATTGTTTGGATTTTTTGATGATTTACTTAAATTTCAAGAAGAAGAGATTCAAGCTAGATCGTTTCAACTGTGGAACTGGCTATGCTTCGATGTTTCGCTTTTGTACTTGAACAAGATACCATGGTCACTTTCAGGTCTGGCTCAAGTGACTGGGTTGCCCTAAGTAACATATAGAGCAGACAAAATGAAATGCAAAAAATTGAAAAAATGTTGCCCAGGTAAGCTAAAAAAATGCGGCATAAACAAAAAAATGCATATACATATAAGCTGATATGGCCTTTAATATTATTCTTTGTGACAACCGTATGTCAATATGAGTGAAAATAATTTAAATGGTGAGCATATGCATCCCTGATGAAATAACTCTGAGAATAAGAACTATAGTTAATTCAGGTTAATACATCAGATGGTCTTGTAAACTGATGCATAACTTTGGCAACAAAGAGATCACATGAGCTACATATATTAGTTTAAAAGTGAATGCACGATTCCGGTGCTAGCATCTCAGGGCACATTATGTGGAAACAATAGTAAAATATTAAAAGTTAATGATGCGTGTATAAATGGAATGCCCAGTTACTTTTTATAATTGTGCATTTAACTCGCTTGAATCTACATATAGCCATACAGACAGGCCAAACAGTCAAATGCAAAAAGTTGAAAGCAAGTACCTTTGTAAACCAACAATCTGCCAACACGCAACAATCTAAGCCTAATTTCTAATTTCTAAGCCAGCAAACTTTGAAACAAAATTAATCAAAACAACAAAAAAAACACAAACTGAAAGAGTGTGACAATAATTACTTTTTTAAAGGCGATTAGCGAAGCTGCGAAGGAGTGGACGCTACTGCCGAAAAGTAGAAGGATCTGAAGCAGGCTATCGAGAAGGGTTGCTTGTTGTTGAAGGAGGGCAGCTCGTTTGAGGAGGCGATTACGAGGATCGATCTTCGTTTCGTTCATGCGGTGCTGCAGGAGAAGCCGATTTGAGAGATTAGGGATACGTAGTTTTTTTCCTTTTTCGTTGCCCCTAAAGACTGGGTTGCCATAAAGATCGTATCTTGGTGAAAATCCAATTTCCATGGTCTGGTCGCTTTTTGGAGCCCTATGAAACTAGATTTTCACTAAGATAAATGATTATTTGGTCGTTGATCGTCTACCATTAGGTTCAGAGGCCCAGTCAGCATCCATGTAACCTCTTTTCTCTAAATCTGTGTAGGCTTTCAGGTATAATCCATGATTTATAGTTCCTTTCAGATAGTGCAATATACATTTGACAGATTTCTAGTGATCTTCTGTTGGATTATGCATTAACTTTGAATCTGTATTCACACTAAAAGCAACATCTGGTCTTGCGGCAGCCACGTATTGTAGTGCTCCCAATATGCTTTTTTATAGTTTAGAATTTGGGAATGCTTCGCCTTTTCTTTCTGACAATTGATGGTTACTGATCATTTGGATAGGAAGAGATTTAGCTTTATCCAATTTGGATCTCACAAGTGTCTCTGTTATGTATTTTTTTGACAAAGGGTTAGACCAGTACTAAATGTTCTCTTTACTTAAATTACGAGAAAGTTGTTCAACTCTTCTAAGTCTTCGATTGAGAATGTTTTTTTAGGTATTGAGTTGTTTCCTAAATTTCTTTGATGTTGTTGCTTATCAGTATAAAACCATCATCATATATCAGCATATATGTTGTATACTTCCCTTGAGTCTTTATGTACAAAGAATTATCAGTTTTTGCACTGTATAACCATGAACAACATGTGTTTGCTTAATATTTTCGTACCAAACTATGGGTACTTGTTTTAACGCATGTACAGCCTTATGTAGTTTGCAAGTCAATTTGCTTTATCACGCTTTGTATATCCTTATGGTTGGTACATGTAGATGTCGTCTTGAAGTTCACAATTTAGAAAGGCATCGTTGACATCTAATTGTTTTATTGGCCAGTTGTGATGAAGTGCAACGATCAAATTACTCTGATTGTGATGGGTTTGACTACTGGAGAAAAAACCTCTTTGAAGTCATAACCATGTTGTTAAGTGTAGCCTTTAGCAACTAGTCTTGATTTGTCTTTGAATATGGATCCAATTGGATTCCTTTTGATTTTTTAAGTCCACTTGCTACAAACAATGTTTCTGTTACTTGGCTTTTTACTAAGCTCCAAGCATTATTTTTCTTCAGTGCTGCAAATTCTATGTCCATCACAATTTTTCAATTTTCATTCTTGATAGCCTCATCATAGTTTGTTGGTTCATCGATGGTTGTTGATACACTGAAAGTTTTAGATTTTAATATTCCTCTTTTAGCTCTTATGGTCATATGATGAACTTTTCTAGTTTGATCTTCTTCTTCACTGTTGCTAATTTTGGTGTCTTGATTAGTGGCAGTCTGATGTACTTGAATATAATTAGAATTAGTCCGACCATTTGATTTTCTTTGAGTATTAAGTTGACTTTCAAAATTGTAAGAATTTCAACCTGGGTTAAAAATTGGTAAAGTGTGTTGAGAGTTGGTTTCATCTTAACCAACCACTATTGAGTAATGCATGATGGAATGATGAGCATCTTCCTGATTTCTATATATGTCTTTTCTTTGAGTACTTCAATAAAATAAGATGGTAGGATAGAGACTCTTGCATTGTGGATCTTTTGTGTTGTTATTTCATCCATGGCAAAAGAGAATATGTGCTCATTGAAGACAACATGCCTTAAAACAATTATTTTCCCTTTGTGGGTAAGACACTTGAATCCATTTTATTTTGAGTACATCCTAGAAAGGTGTAGTGTTATGACCTGGAACTTAGTTTATGAGTGTTGAATGACCTCAGAGTTGAGAAGCATAAACACCCTTTTTTTTTTAAGAATTGATAAACTGGTTTAATGTTGAATAGCTTCTTAAGTGGATTGGTTTTGCATGACTTAGTTGGTAGCTTGTCGATGAGAAACCACTTGTGTCAAATGCATCATTCCATAATTTGATGGGTACCGAAGCTCGGGCTAAGAAATTTAGTGTAGTCTGGACTATGTGCCTATGCTTTCTCTCGACAAGTTCGTTCTACTCTGAAGTGTGTGACAAATCATTTTGTGAGTAATTTATTTCTGTATGAAAAATCTTTTTAGTAGTTTAAACTTATTTCCATCATCTATTTGAATTACTTCAACTTGATTATTGGTTTGTCAATTACATCATTAATTGTTTCTGCTTTTGACTTAAAAATAGATACAAGAGAATTTTGAATATGAGTCAACAAAAGAAATATGATAATCGAACCCATAATCAGAATTATCTGGTGTTGGAGTTCGTAGGTTAACAACTTCCATTTCCAACGAATTGTTGTGTTTAGTTTGAGAATTTGGAAACGATGGTTTGTGACATTTGCCTATTCGATAAGAAGTTCATATATGTGGAACGCGTATATTTCTAAATTTGATATTATTATTACTCAATATTTGTAATGACCCGTGTTTTATGTATTGGAGGATCATAAAATATTTTTATTTAATTCCCTAAGGGTCGGATCATTCTCATATTTTGATATGTTGTTCATGGGGATGTGAGACATGTCCATGATTTTGCCAATTTTGTTTCTGACCATTTTTCCCCTGTTTTTTTAGGGCATAACTTTTGAATGGGATCGAATCATGAGCTGGAATCAATTTCATTGGCCCGTATAGTGGTCACATTAAAGATTTGGTTTAGCAGTTTGGGAGGAATCGTTGTTTTAATGTTGCTAGTTTTCCAAACAAACTAATTATCCATTAGTGGGCTGATTAGTGAGGCCAATTAAGGTTATGGGATGTTGGCTATAAACAGGAGGATAGAAGTAAGGAGAATTGTTTAGTTTCTTCATTTCTCCATTTGGTTGGGTGCATGTGATTCTCTGGCTCAACCAAATACACCCCCACCTCATTTCTATTCATAGATTTATGTAAGAAGATTAAAGATCAACAATGGGGAAGGATAGATTGCATCAAACTGATTTATTCGGAGGTCGTTCTTTACTGTTCGGATTAGGGATTTGTTGATTTCAAGCTATTTTGTGGATTTGGTGACTGATAAGCATCTCTCACACGTATTCAATCAAGTAAATGGGTTTGTTTGATCTTAATTTTGTCATTTCAAGTCAATTTCACCTAGATCTAATCGATGTAAGTATATTTTCAATTTGAATCACATAGGATCTAATCTAGCAAGATTATAACAGTATATCCATGTGTTAATTCTATGTTTATGCAAGTTTAGATCCATATATTGATTCGTTTATCGTTTTACCGTGATTTGGTGAAGTTCATATGATTGTATGTCGATTATTCGTTGTGTTAATGTTCGTATGATGATTGCTTGTTGAGTTATTGGATGTTTGGTTGAAATTTCTCGAGTTGTGTTGATCGGATCAAGTTGCATAAACGTGAAGTCGAGCTAGCATGGATCGGATTGTTTTGAGTGTATTGATGGATCGATGGATTGTTGCATAAGAAATGGATGCATAGACAAGGGAAAACCGTGGAAAAACTATGGATCAGATGACGTATTTGATGGATTAAAGAAATGGCATGGATCGGTAGGGATGTTAATGATGATGGATCGGTGCCTGCATACTGGAAAGAATGGATGGGGAAGGACGACTATCAATAGATCGCTGCGCAAAGGCGTGGTCGAGTAAGGCACTGGATCAGTTGCAAAATAAACCGATGGATTGGGCAGAGCATTCCATCGTGTGGATAGCCAAAAGTGTGGAGCGCGCCTGGGGAAAATCATGGATCGGGCAAGGTCGATCCATGATGGACCGAGCTGAAATATGGTGAATTGCACAAAACACAGGACCGAACTGATGGAGTGTGCATGGTATTTGAGTGGATCAGTCTGTGTTGCAACTGATGGATCACGCAGGTGGATCAGTGAAGATCCTGGAGCGCACGTGGCCAAATGTTGGATCGAGTAAGTATGCAAACCAATGGAACGCTTCAAACCCTGGAGCGCACATGGGGTGGATCGCGAGCGATCTAAAAGTCGGATCAGAGCGATCCATCAATGGATCGTGATCGATCCATTGTTTGATCTCGTGTGATCCATCAAGTATTGACAAAAGTGATGCTCGTTTTGGTTCGATGATGGGCGTAGCTTTGAGGTAAATTTAGATGGAATGTTTGATGTATCGTGAAGGATTCGTCGATCGATGAAATGCAATGAATGTGAAAATGACTTTAGGATATTTGAGCTAGTGGATAATGGCTTTCTAGAGAAGGTGCATGAGCTTATGGATATTCGCCAATGATGACGACTAGAGTTATTGAAGGCCAAGGATTGGTCGTTAGTCGGAGGTTCTAGCGTACTCTAAGCAGGGGTATAATAGAGGCGCCTAAAGACTAGTTGATTAATCAAGTACCCTGGGAAGTCACGATGGGCCTAGTACGAGTCACGAAGGCATATAGAGTTTTGCTAGAACCGGGGTTACCATTACCCTTGATGGATGGCAAGATGGGATAGTCATATGATTAACGATGTTTTCGAGGCAAGGGAGGCGGTGATAGCCAGAGTCATGGATGTTGATTTTTGCTTATATCGTCTTGTGTAGATTGCTCAATGACAAAGGAGATATCTCTTGGGTGCTTATCTGATGTTGGTTTCGACCTTCGAGGTTTGTGCTTGGGAGATGTTGATCTCGATGAGGATGGCCTACGCTTGATAATTTGGTTTATATGGGTGTCTGTTTGTTTCTTCTCTAATTCTCTGGGAAAGGCTATCACTATTAGATGACAAGAACCAAACCTCCGCTCCACGGTGGCAAGGTCCGTCTTTGGAATATTACACATTAATCACATCAGCAGATTATAGAACATAGCAAAATACATCAAATCAGATAATAATTTACATCATATAATAATAGTGGAATCGTAATCATCAACATCAGAGTTACACAGATACAGGATCCTACTTAGTACATAACAAGTTTCATCAAATAGAAAATAAGTCTATAGCGGAATCAAATATAAACATGCATAAGAAAGTGCTTAAGAGTCCAAAAGAAACGATAAAAGATAAGTCTTCACGTTCAGCCAAAAGAGCACCCGATGCAATGGTGCATATAAAAAAGAAAGCCAAACACCTGTTCACTTGGTTGCCCATGTAAAAATAGGGGCACCTGGGTTTGCAAGGGAAAAACTAACTATGAGTAAGTCATGGGACTGGTATGAGAAATCCTACATTTACTTAACTTATCTGAGAATAAGGCAAATCACAGGACCACGTCGTATGTCATGGAACGGGTTCACTCCATTAGATTGCCAGTGCACAAAATAGAGTAAATCAAGTAAATAACGTCATGCTTTTTAGAAAAAATGAAGCCATTATAAGAATCGGATCCTATCATGCAATGCAAACACAAACAAGAGGATAGAGTTTTTGTGACGGCCCGCCCCGCACCAACCGACATTTACTCCAAAAGTGTGTTGTACAAATGTCCAGTTAGCACGGGACGGTCGTCAGAAGGAAATGAACTAACACAGAACCTGTAGAATGTCTCACAGCGCATGGAACAAAATATAATAATAACATACTTGACATAAAACAGGTGAGACAGTGCATAAGCTGAAAACAAACTAACATAGCAGCGGAAAATCCAAGTACAACTTATAATCCAAAGCCAACATTATTACAACCTTTCAAACTGTCTCAAAAGCAAAAGCAAGATAAGGGAGGTACACTACTAATTCCCAAGTAGCGACCACCAACGGCACAGGGAGAATATCTATATATCATACGTGGAAGCCTCCTGCTCGCCTTCGAATCAGCTACTCGCGCATCACCGACTAATCTGTCTCTAGTTTGCTCGTGTGAGCACCCAGAGTAATAAGAAGAGACATAAAACTCTGGGTCAGACGAAAAGTCTGGTATGAGCGATAAGCATCTAAACAGAACAATAACAGGTATACTAAACCATACCTGAACCTGGACCTACAACCAAAGAGTTAGCACTACATACTGTACAACACTCTAAGGTGCCATTTCAAATAGTGTAAAGATAACGGGGGTGGGGGTGTGCATGTCATAGTGATGGCAAACAATCAAGCAAAGCAACCATCCTCACATCTCTCACTCAGTGCGTAAAGAATAAGATATTCACCACTTCGATCACCCAATACTTTGCTACGATCACCTTGCCCCATGAAGTCATAAATGGCTTCACTGCACTGATACATAGCCACTAATCCTTCGTTATGTCCACTTGCCCCATGGAGTTATTCACCCCATCTGCGCTGGCTCATAGCCTTACCAATCCTTTACTATGTCCACTTGCCCCATGGAGTTATTCACCCCATCTACGCTGGCTCATAGTCTTACTACGATCACTTTGCCCCTCGAGTCATAATGACTCTACTGCACTGATAACGTAGTCTTGCTACAATCACCTTGCCCCTCGAGTCATAGTGACTCTACTGCACTGATAAGTAGCCCATCATTCATTTTCAGTGGTGAATCGAAGTTATGAACGTCGAAAATTCCTTAGCACACGTCCCGCAGCAAAGCCCAACCATGAAGTGAACTCATTGGTTCCCAAATGGATCCTGAGCTCTAACTTCCATTTGGACTACCTTTGCAACTCGGGTTGTTGGTCATCACCGGTATTCGGTTCGGTTCTCTTGCCCATGTCTTTCGGTTCGGTTCGGCCATGGCGTTCGGGTCTTCAGCTCGTACTATGTTGTTCGATCTTCACGTTCGGTTCGGGTCGGTTACATCACTTCAGTTCGGTTCGGGTGTTGCTCCCGGTTCGGTTCTCCTCGTGCTCTCCGATCCCACACTACGCCCCTTCGGTTATGATGCCCCGGTCCGATCCCACTCCTAGTTCTTGTCCGATCTGATCCAGCTTCACCCCAATTTGATCCGGTCCGGGCGTTCCTTCTCGCCCTAGCATTTGTATGTTGCTGGAGATGCCACCACTTTGGTTCGGTTCGGCTATCCGATCCGACCCCCTTATCCGATCCGGATTCCTGTAGCATTTCTTGCAACATTTTCTAGCGAGTGTTTTACGCCATTCGACGGCGTTTTCGACCATTCTAACTATTCTAATCAATCACAAAGCATACCACAAAGTCATAGCAACAAGTAGAAGTGACCTCAAACACCAAAACAACAATATGATAGGTTAAAATGGATCAAACATAGCCAAAACCCCATATTTTCCCTTAAACATGTTTAGGTGAAACTAATGATATGATTAGCAAAACTTAACCAAATTAACCCAAATTCATATCAGAGGTCTAAAACATCATTTCAAATTTTATAAATATTTTTTCAGAATTTTATCATGTTTAAATTCGCTAATTAACACTAATTACCCTTAATTAGCCATAATTAGTGAGGAACTATGCAAATCACTCACCTTAGCCACAAATAAAACCTCAAACTGAAATGATTCTCTGCTTAGGCGTGAATATCAATGCTAAACAGCAGCTCAAATCTTGATTTGGTGAAGATCTCCCTTGATTTGATGTTGCTAAGCTTAATCCTTGATTAGAAGGTGATTTGGAGGTGATTTAGAGGTTGGAGGCCATTTTTAGGGTTTCTAAGGGGGTAAGTGGAGGCTAGAAAACTGAAATGGAATGAAACTCTAACTCTTTTCAGCCTCCCCAAAACCCTAATCCCGAAATGGGTTATGGGCTCATTCACAAATCACCCTATTTGGCCCGGTTAAGCGGTTTTTCACCTTCCAAACCTTATTTCAGCCATATCTCCCAAACGGTAAATCCGTTTCTCACATGTGACCACTCTACGGAAAGATAAACCATCAAACGAATCTAATGGAAGTGGTTTTAGGTCAAAATTCCTTTCCAATCAAAAGTTATGGCCGAAACAAGATCAGCTAGGGTCAAAACGGTCATTTAAAAATTGGCAAAAATCATGAATATGGGAAATGACTCTATTAGTTGTTTCCCAAAGTTACATGACCATACGACTTCATATGGGAAAGAAATAAATATTCTATGATCCTCCGATGCGTAGAATGCGGGTTGTTACATTCTCCCCCCTTAAGAAATTTCGCCCCTGAAATTCCCTAACCAAAACACACAAAGGGTCCCGCATGCCTATCAGTCATAAAACAACAATCAAACATGCCAAACAAGCAAAACAAGTCTATCCTAGCATGCGGAATAACTAAATCGTAAAGTAAATCTTACCAAGCAAAGAGTTCTGGATACGTCTTCCTAATGCTCTCCTCTGTCTCCTAAGTACAGTCATTCTCGTTCTCGCCCCACTGAACGTTGATTAGCTTCACCGCCTTCCTTCGAAGTTGCTTCGTATCGTGCTCGACAATACGAATCGGCTTGCGGTTCCCAACCGCCTCGGGTTCCACTTCGAAGTCCTCTAACTGATCAGGTGAAATAGTCATATCTGGGTCGTGCACGAACTTCCTTAGTTCGGAAACATGAAATACGTTGTGAACTCCCGCCATCTTTTCTGGTAAGTCAACTCTATATGCCAAATTCCCAACTAGTTCAAGAACTGGGAATAGGCCAACAAATCTTGGGGCCAACTTGCCTCTCCTGCCAAATCGTATCACGTTCTTCAACGGAGAAATCTTGACAAACACCAAGTCACCAACGGAGAATTTTAAGTCTCTTCTCCCCTTATCAGCATAACTCTTCTGCCTATCTTGGGCAGCCTTCATTCGTTGCTGAATGATCTTAATCTTGTCTGAAGTTTCTCTTACCACATCTGGTCCAAGCATAAACTTCTCACCGGTCTCTATCCAACATGATGGTGAGTTACACGGTCTTCTGTACAAAGCTTCATATGGAGCCATACCGATACTGGATTGGTAGCTATTATTATATGCAAACTCTACTAGATGCAAATGGTCATCCCATGATCCACCAAAATCCAATATACAAGCTCTCAAGAGATCTTCCAATATACGATTCACCCACTCCGTCTGACCGTCGGTCTGAGGATGATATGCGGTACTGAGATGTAATTCTGACCCTAGAGCCTCTTGTAAGCTCTTCCAAAACCCACTAGTAAAAAACGGGTCTCGGTCACTCACAATGCTTTTAGGTCCTCCATGAAATCTCACTACCCACTTCATATACAATTCTGCTAACTTAGCTGCCGTTCTGGTCGATTTGACTAGTATAAATCTTACACTCTTGGTCAATCGATCCACAATTACCCAAATGCTATCATGTCCCGATCTAGTCCTTGGTAAACCATCAATGAAATCCATCGAGACTTGCTCCCATTTCCATTCGGGCATTTCTAATGGTTGCAACAAACCACTAGGCTTCTTTTGCTTGGCTTTAACTAGCTGGCAATTCATGCATTTGGATATAAACTTCCCAACGTCTCTTTTCATCCCTTCCCAGTAGTAAGTCTGTTTCATGTCTCGATACATCTTATCACCACCGGGGTGTAAAGTCAGTTTTGAGTGATGACATTCTCTAAGCACTTCATCTCTCAAACCATTCACGTTGGGTACAACTAGTCAGCCATTCTTTCTAAGCCATCTATCTCGATCAAGCCCATACAAATTCATCTCCTCACCGTCGATATTCATCTCTAGCTTGGAGATGATTTCCAATAGATTAGGATCGTCCCTCTGACTGGAACCAATCCGCTCAATCAAAGTGGGTCTGATCGTCAAACTTGCTAACATCTCTGGATCCAATTCGCACTTTGGTCTGAAATCAAACCCTGCGATATACTCCAGTTGCTTCCATTCTAGAAACATAGCCCCTAAACTGGCATGTCTCCTACTCAAGGCATCGGCTACCGCATTGCCCTTCCCAGGTGTATATGCGATATCAAAATCATACGAAGCCAAGAACTCTAACCATCTCTGCTGACGGAGATTCAGATCCTTCTGGGGGAAGAGATACTTTAACGATTTATGATCGGTAAACAACTCAAATCTCTCTCCCAAGAGATAATGTCTCCACATCTTCAGCGCAAACACGATCGCTGCTAGTTCCAAATCATGGGTAGGGTACCTTTTCTCATGTGGCTTTAGTTGCCGACTAGCATAAGCTACAACCCTACCTCCTTGCATCAATACATCACCTAGTCCGATACCACAAGCATCCGTGTATACCGTCATTTCTTCATTCCCTTTAGGACTGACTAGCACTGGCGCACGCGTCAACTTTTCCTTTAGACTCTTGAATGCATTTTCACACACTCCGTCCCAGACGAAGGCCTGATTCTTCTTAGTCAACTTAGTCAACGGTGCTGCTATCTTAGAGAAGTCCTGGATAAACTTACGATAATATCCAGCTAACCCCAAGAAGCTTCTTACATCTATTGCATTCTTGGGCGTAGACCAATCATGTACCGTAGCCACCTTCGCAGGGTCCACGGCAATACCATTCTCTGAAACAACATGGCCCAAGAATCTCACTTCCCTCCTCCATAAGTGACACTTAGAGAATTTCGCTTTTAATTGGTGTTTCCTCAACACCTCCATCACTATCCTCAAGTATCCCTTGTGTTCCTCCTCTGTCCTCGAGTAAACAAGGATATCGTCTACGAACACAAGAACAAACTTATTCAACTGATCTCTAAATACCCGATTCATAAGATCCACGAAATATGCTGGTGCATTGGTCAACCCAAATGGCATAACCAACCACTCATAGAATCCAGACGGCGTCCTAAATGTCGTTTTCAAAACACTCTCATCTGCTACTCGGAGCTGATGAAATCCTGTCGCGAGGTCCAACTGGGAGAACACACTTGCTCCTTCCAGTTGATCAAACAAATCATCTATCCGCGGTAGAGGATATTTATTCTTCCTCGTCACCTTATTTAACTCGTGATAGTCCACACACAAGCGAAGGGAACCATCTGCCTTAGTGTAAAACACAACTGGTGCTCCCCACTCGGAGACACTTCTTCTAATAAATCCCTTCTTCAAAAGATCGCTGACTTGCACCCCAAGCTCTCGTTGCTCCCTTGGTGCCATACGACGAAGTGGCATCACTATAGGTCTAGCATCTTTCACTAAATCAATACGGAACACAATCCCTCGGTGTGGTGGAAGCCCGGTCACCTCCTCGAAGACGTCCGGATACTGGCCAACCACGGGCACATCTGACAACTCATCATGCGGGATGTCGAGGGAATTTATAAAACTAGCCATTACCCCATCACTAGGTAGACTACCAAACACTACCCTCCGCCCATCATCCGCCCTAACTGTCACCAAAAAGCCCTCACAGTCTACCACCACCCCGTATCTTTGGAGCCAATCGACCCCCAATATAATGCCATACCCAGTAAAGCCCAAAAC
This sequence comes from Allium sativum, assembly GCA_030737875.1. Lineage (NCBI taxonomy): Eukaryota > Viridiplantae > Streptophyta > Magnoliopsida > Asparagales > Amaryllidaceae > Allium > Allium sativum. The sequence continues at coordinate 937,830,707 of CM060915.1, read as the reverse complement.
AAAGCAATCACAAACAAACATACATCCATGACTCGATAAGACCAAATTTCGACAAATCATACTAAGGTTAGTCGAACCACCAATTGGGTTCGTCACAACCAACGGTCTATCGACTATCTCGGGTTCCAGTCCCAACCTATCCACCAGATCACTAGATATGAAGGAACGGGAAGCCCCAGTATCAAACAAAACTCGAACTGGTACATCATAAATAGAAAGCATACCTTGAATGATGACATTCTTTCCTTTCTCCGCCGCAGTTGGGGCATTCGACGAAGAAGGAACAACATCGATAGCATATGCTTTCACAATCTGCTTCTCCTTAAGAGGTTGTGGACACTTATCCTTGAAATGTCCCACTTGGCCACAGTTGAAGCACTTCTTATCCGCCGACTTGGCCCGACAATCCTTAGCATAATGGCCCTTCTTACAACAGCTGAAGCACTCAACATCTTTCTTGCTCTTTTTCTGGCCGTCCTTAGATTGGTTCTGTTTCCTCTTATTCTGAGAGTTATTCTTTCCTCCACTGCCCGCTTGCGGTTTCAGCCCTTCTGCAGATGCAGCCTCAGTCTTTGGCTTAGGGTAAAGACTCTCTGATCTCAAAGCTTTCACCACAATCGATTCAAAAGTCTCATCGATGTGGTTGATAAGCCTTTCCCCTAAGTATCCATCCAACCCATTAATGAACTTCTCATTCTTCTTCTCAGGAGTATCGATAAGGGATAATCCATACTTCGACAAAGTGTCGAATTCAGCAATATAGTCAGAGACTGCCCTACCATTCTGCTTGAGTTCTAAGAATCTCTTAAACAACACTGACTTCTGGGCAGTTGGAATGAACTTCTCGCTAAAGCGAGCCTTGAACTGATCCCAAGTAACCTGATCTTCTGGAGTAGTTGTTCTAATCGCATTCCACCAATTCATCGCTCGCCCTTGCAGCTGACGAGACGCTAGCCTTCTCTTCATCGCATCTTCAATACCCAAGTCGTCGAAGATACGATCACAGCTGTCCAACCAATCCTGAACATCTGTGGCCGACTCCATTTCGTGGAACGGTTTCCCACCAAGGTTAGTGTAATCCTTGCACAACTTGGCGAAATCGACCCTAGGCGCCTGCACTACTGGACCACCACCATTACCGGGATTGGGAACTGCCCCTTGAACATCCCTAAGCATCTCCCTCATGAAGTTGGTGAACATTGTCCTCATGTCAGGAGCATTCCCATGATTGGTCCCTCTACCAGAACCCCTGGTATCTCGACTCATCGTTCAATCTGTAAAGAGAAACGATTAACGACCCCATAGTGGTGCTAGTGCAGTACGACTTCATCCTTATACTACTAATAGTATATATATAGCTTTTGAAAACCAAAGTAATCACAAATACGCGCTCTCATATACGTACTATCTCTCCCTAGTGCCTTTCCCTAGGTTAACTACGCAACCTAGAGCTCTGATACCAAATGTGACGGCCCGCCCCGCACCAACCGACATTTACTCCAAAAGTGCGTTGTACACATGTCCAGTTAGCACGGGACGGTCGTCAGAAGGAAAGAAGGAAATGAACTAACACAGAACCTGTAGAATGTCTCACAGCGCATGGAACAAAATATAATAATAACATACTTGACATAAAACAGGTGAGACAGTGCATAAGATGAAAACAAACTAACATAGCAGCGGAAAATCCAAGTACAGCTTATGATCCAAAGCCAACATTATTACAACCTTTCAAACTGTCTCAAAATCAAAAGCAAGATAAGGGAGGTACACTACTAAAGCCCAAGTAGCGACCACCAACGACACAGGGAGAATATCCATATATCATACGTGGAAGCCTCCTGCTCGCCTTCGAATCAGCTACTCGCGCATCACCGGCTAACCTGTCTCTAGTCTGCTCGTGTGAGCACCTAGAGTAATAAGAAGAGACATAAAACTCTGGGTCAGACGAAAAGTCTGGTATGAGCGATAAGCATCTAAACAGAACAATAACAGGTATACTAAACCATACCTGAACCTGGACCTGCAACCAAAGAGTTAGCACTACATACTGTACAACGCTCTAAGGTGCCATTTCAAATAGTGTAAAGATAACGGGGGTGGGGGTGTGCATGTCATAGTGATGGCAAACAATCAAGCATAGCAACCATCCTCACATCTCTCACTCAGTGCGTAAAGCATACGATATTCACCACTTCGATCACCTAATACTTTGCTACGATCACCTTGCCCCATGAAGTCATAAATGGCTTCACTGCACTGATACATAGCCACTAATCCTTCGCTATGTCCACTTGCCCCATGGAGTTATTCACCCCATCTGCGCTGGCTCATAGCCGTACCAATCCTTTACTATGTCCACTTGCCCCATGGAGTTATTCACCCCATCTGCGCTGGCTCATAGTCTTACTACGATCACTTTGCCCCTCGAGTCATAATGACTCTACTGCACTGATAACGTAGTCTTGCTACCATCACCTTGCCCCTCGAGTCATAGTGACTCTACTGCACTGATAAGTAGCCCATCATTCATTTTCAGTGGTGAATCGAAGTTATGAACGTCGACAACTCCTTAGCACACGTCCCGCAGCAAAGCCCAACCATGAAGTGAACTCATTGGTTCCCAACTGGATCCTGAGCTCTAACATCCATTTGGACTACCTTTGCATCTCGGGTTATTAGTCATCACCGGTATTCGGTTCGGTTCTCTTGCCCATGTCTTTCGGTTCGGTTCGGCCATGGCGTTCGGGTCTTCAGCTCGTACTATGTTGTTCGATCTTCACATTCGGTTCGGGTCGGTCACATCACTTCGGTTCGGTTCGGGTGTTGCTCCCGGTTCGGTTCTCCTCGTGCTCTCTGATCCCACACTACGCCCCTTCGGTTGTGATGCCCCGGTCCGATCCCACTCCTAGTTCTTGTCCGATCCGATCCAGCTTCACCCCAATTCGATCCGGTCCGGGCCTTCCTTCTCGCCCTAGCATTTGTATGTTGCTGGAGATGCAACCACTTTGGTTCGGTTCGGCTATCCGATCCGACCCACTTATCCGATCCGGATTCCTGTAGCATTTCCTGCAACTTTTTCCAGCGAGTGTTTTACGCCATTCGACGGCGTTTTCGACCATTCTAACTATTCTAATCAATCACAAAGCATACCACAAAGTCATAGCAACAAGTAGAAGTGACCTCAAACACCAAAACAACAATATGATAGGTTAAAATGGATCAAACATAACCAAAACCCCATATTTTCCCTTAAGCATGTTTAGGTGAAACTAATGATATGATTAGCAAAACTTAACCAAATTAACTCAAATTCATATCAGAGGTCTAAAACATCATTTCAAATTTTATAAATATTTTTCCAGAATTTTTATCATTTTTAAATTCGCTAATTAACACTAATTACCCTTAATTAGCCATAATTAGTGAGGAACTATGCAAATCACTCACCTTAGCCACAAATAAAACCTCAAACTGAAATGATTCTATGCTTGGGCGTGAGTATCAATGCTAAACAGCAGCTCAAATCTTGATTTGGTGAAGATCTCCCTTGATTTGATGTTGCTAAGCTTAATCCTTGATTAGAAGGTGATTTGGAGGTGATTTAGAGGTTGGAGGCCATTTTTATGGTTTCTAAGGGGTAAGTGGAGGCTAGAAAACTGAAATGGAATGAAACTCTAACTCTTTTCAGCCTCCCCATAACCCTAATCCCGAAATGGGTTATGGGTCCATTCACTAATCACCCTATTTGGTCCGGTTAAGGAGTTTTTCACCTTCCAAACCTTATTTCAGCCATATCTCCCAAACGGTAAGTCCGTTTCTCACATGTGACCACTCTACGGAAAGGTAAACCATCAAACGAATCTAATGGAAGTGGTTTCAGGTCAAAATTCCTTTCCAATCAAAACTTATGGCCGAAACAAGATCAACTAGGGGCAAAACGGTCATTTAAAAATTGGCAAAAATCATAAACATGGGAAATGACTCTAATAGTTGTTTCCCAAAGTTACATGACCATACGACTTCATATGGGAAAGAAATAAATATTCTACGATCCTCTAATGCGTAGAATGCGGGTTGTTACAGTTTTACCTTATAATAGCCAAACATTCTTGATACGCATAAAACAAAAATCATTTGATATTATCATAAGTGTCTAGATGTTTCAAAAACAATTTCAACATAAATGTATCAATCATAGACGACATAGGTACCATATATTATGTCGCCATATAGGTTTACAACCAAAACCGCGCAATGTCGTATTGGAAATTGGATTTCCATCATTAGTCAAGGCAAGGGATGGTCTCCTTACCGCGTACGGATCACCTCTAGCAAGATGATTCAGGATCACACTTATGGGTAATCCTTTTATTCTACAGGGTCGGTCCGTACCTAACGTTTGTGGATTGGTTATTCATGAACTGTATGTTTCCCTGTCCCATTAGACCTATCACTTAAGCCCTTTAGTCGGCTCGACATCTGAGGCGCCTCGCAATCCATCAACCACATAAGTAAAAATGTTTAGCTACAGACCATGACACAACTTCTAGCTAGAAAGAAATGTATGCACTCCCTGCGTCCCTTATCCCGTTTTTGACTCATACTAGGGTGTGAGACTCACGAATTAATACTACACACAAAGCTATGCTAATTAAAGTCGTTCTTTGATCATCAACCACAAGACTTTTCTTTTCAACAAAAGCCTTGATCACTGCATCTTAGTATGCCACATTGTCATACATCCCAAAGACGGTTGTTAAGCAAGAGAATAAATTCTCCGCCCCCAAACATATATATATATATATATATATATATATATATATATATATATTTAGCAGAAAGCAACAAATATAGCACATAATACAATGTCAAATATATAATCCATTCATATGTCTGTTCTGGTTCTGAACGAAACCGGAGGCACCTTATTCCTCGTCTCATATGTCCAATACGAGAGAGAGGTCCTTGCATATCCGGACAACAACCACTATAACTTTTTCAAGGGAGCTACCCATATTGAAGGCATCAGTAGTAATTCATTCGATGTGAATATTGCCGGTCTTGCACCATCTTCATTATCTTTGACTTTTAGTCATTGTTTAATTATTTGAAATGAGAATTAATTTGGTCTTTTCAAATAATCCTCACATATATAAATCAAATCCAATTCTTTCCTTTGGTTAAGTTATTGGCCTTTACAATTCATTTCAGTACCTTGTATTTAAAAAGGTTTAATCGAGAATTTAATTCGATCGTTGAATTAAATACTCGAATCATATATGATCTATTATTCATTTGATAAATTTTCATGCCAAATTGTACTTAACCACTTTTATTCTTACCAACCAACTATAATTGGTTTACACACATTCTAAATCCCTTATATTAATTCAAAACAATTTTTGCTATATATATATATAATATAGCTCAATTTAGTCAAACGACGTTTCAGGTCATCTGAATGCACTGGCGTTGTATTCATTCAATTTTGGATTAAACATTTTTAATGATCTAACTGTCAGATGTTAAAATATTTATTATCGTTGGAAATACCTTTTTGAAATGAATCCAGCGGTTCTAATTTCAGCAAAATCTGATGGTCGGATCTCCTGGTATACTTGTTTAAAAATACGAGTCGAAAAAGGGAACTATCACTACGTGATTCATTTAATTTAATTTATATTTTTTATATAAAAATGTAATTCATTCAACGGCTACCAAACTATTTATTTGACTAAATATTTGGCTGACACCTTTAAATTTCGGAAAAATTCGCCATAACCTCTTTTGTATGGAGTGCTCGAAAAAATGACAATGGCCTTAAAAGGCTCCAATAAATCACATTATATCAATACAACAATTGCCTATTAGTAGACGTGCAAAAATAAATCGTCCCAACATCCGTATGGGAATTAAAAATTATGTGAACATCCAGTGTGCCTTACACACCACACCTAGGTGATGTATAATTTAATTACCTCAAAGTCCATGTATCGTAACTACATAAGAGTGACATGTGTATTTTTATCATCTCCTGACCTTTGTAGGGTTTATTATTAAATCTTGCAAATTTATTTATAGATTTAATTTAGTCCAATTCATGTCCCCGCTCATACCTAATCAATATGCATTATACCTGATCTCTAGTCATTTGTTCTCGTCGTATAGCATCAAATAATTGAATACAATACGGTTTACATCATATAAGCATCAAGTAGCTACATTCTTATATGGGTATGTTGGGCTATGCTTATGTGGTGTAGTCCAATGCATGTTTTATCCTATGGTGTTGTTTAATTAATCTAAGAAACCATCACTCGCATACAATTCACACACAGTAGTCATGAATAAATAAATACTCAATCATCCAATGCCATTTATGGCACCACAAGTGTCCATCCACGTAGTATGAAATGCGAATGCCATATATTCATACAACACTTCTGATGCAATCGATTTTTGAATAGTTAAAGTGTCGAACTAACAAGAATATAAATGAATGCATGTAAGTAGTAATGAACATCCACAAACATGATTAAATATTTTTAATCGCCAACTACTAATCAAATAAAATTTACTTCATTATTTTGCCAATTCTTATTTGGCGTAAGTTTAAATATTTACTTACATAACAATTGAAATTAATATTTTAACATCGTTAGTCGCTTACTAAAGTATTAATACATTTTTATTATCATTCCATGTTGATCGTATTACTTCGTGGTTAATTTTATTTTTAACAATAACCAATCAACGCTTAATCATTAATTTTACTTGATCGATTCAAGTTACAACTCTATGATGTCAATATGGTTTTATTTACATATCACATTTCTAATTTTCATCGCAAACATTAGTTAAAAATCATATTTTTAACTCTAAAAATTATTTCATCGCATACATTAGTTAAAAATCACATTTTTAACTAACTAAAAAATATTTTGTCGCATACATTAGTTAAAAATTACATTTTTAACTGACGAAAAATTATTTCATCGCATACATTATTTATTTTACTCGACAATTAAATTAGGAACAATTTTCTAACAATTCATTAACTTATCTAACCCCTATCTAAATTGAGTTTAGATTTCTCACCGTGAGTTCCACTCCGCCAATTCTTTAAATGCGGAAGAATGCGACTTTGCCAAGCTTTAATGCGGCTTCCCGAAAATCCACAATACTCAACTTCTCTTCTACGCTAGCTAATACTCGTGTATTGGTAGATCAGGGGGTAGCAAGCTCGATGGAAACGAATTCAGGTACGAATGGAGCACCCAAACTTCACCCCTCCGCTGTCCGGAATTGTTGTGGTGAATGGAGAGGGTTTTCGGAAATGTAGTGTGGTCTAGAGGAGGTAGGAGAAGTAGTTGGAGGTGTATGAAGCTTTAGGAGGAGTAAAGGAGGAGCTTTGGAGGAGTAAGAAGAAGAGAGGAGGGGATGCGTACGCAAGGGGTGGGGGGCTCGGCCGACGTGGGTAAGGTAGGGGTAGGCGGCAGCCGGCTAGGTGGAGGAAGGGGAGGAAGAAGAAGGAGCTAGGGTTGGAGAGGCCATTGATTTTAGGAGGAAGGTGGAAAAAAAAGAAATGGAAGAGAAGTGAGGAGAGAATGGATGAAAAGAGATTTATGTAGCAATTTATCACCTTTTCTCTCCGATTTCCCGACTACAGACTATCTTCGTTTGCTACGAGATTTCAGTACGACATAATACACGTCATTACGAATCCAATGAATCAAGTTTCATTGAATTCCGAGTTCATGTGATCTTTCATTTTATTTTTCTCTCTAGCTCAAATTAGCTTCAAAAATGCGATTTTAGAGTACCTTTTCGTCTTGCACGCACACATGCTTACTCCAAAAATTACGAAACTTTGGTTTTCTTCATTATTTGACGATATGAATCCAAAAAAAAGTGAATTCGAATTCCGAGATCGTCTCAATAATGTTCCTTTGTAAATTGAGCGCCTGTTTCTAAGCAAATGCGTGTGCCTCTCACAGCCACGTGCTAACTCTGCTCAACGTGAAATTTGAAATCTAGCAATGATTGATTATTCCGAATTCAACGAAATTGATCTCGTCGAATTCTGAGATTGCTATCAAAATTTCACTTTTTAAGGACTATGCGATGATTCAAAAATCGAAATTTCGAATTCTGATGCATTTTCCAGTAAAATTATATTAAAAATAATTTTTAAATTGGTTGTGAGATTCCGGGTTGTTAAAATCTCCCCCACTTAGAACTTTTCGTCCCCGAAAAGGAAACAACAGCAAAGTAGGAAACAAAATAGTAATGTAACATAACATAAATGTACCTCTCACCAAAGTTAATCAGAGATATCCACTCTGCACTCGGGATAAGCCTATTTAATGCTGTCTTCTGTCTCCCATGTACAATCGTTAGGCTCTCAACTCCATTGTACTTCGACTAATTGCACCTTCTTATTCCTTAAAACTCTGGTTTCTCTACCAATAATCTTCAGCGGCTCTTTATGCATAGCCAAACTTGGAGTAATATCTAATATCGATTGATTCGCCTCTTCCACGATCCAGTCTGGATCATGTACATGCTTCCGAAGTTGAGAAATGTGAAACACATCATGCACTTCGGGAAACCAATTTGGCAACTGAACCCTGTAAGAAAGAGTTCCAATCCTCTCGAGTATAGGAAACGGACAAATATATCTAGGTGCCAACTTTCCCGACTTCCCAAATCGAATTACTCCTCTCATCAGAGAGATTCTCAAATATACGTGATCGCCAACAGAAAATGCCAAATCTCTTCTTTTAGAATATACGTAACTCTTCTGTCGGCTTTGTGCGGCTTGCAGTCGCTTCTTAGTGAAATCCACGTTGTCTGAAGCTTCTTGGATCATATTTGGACACGGCACAAATCGATTATCAGGCTCTATCTAACATGTAGGAGATCTACATGGTCTACCATACAATGCTTCGAATGGAGATAATTTCAATATGAGAACTCAACCAAATGTATGTGATCTTCCAAAGATCCTCCAAAATCAAGAATACAAGCCCGTAATAAATCTTCTAATATACGATTCACCCTCTAAGTCCGGTCGTCGGTCTGAAGATGATACGCAGTGCTAAGATTGATCTTCGTTCCCAACTCAGATTGGAATGCTTTCCCGAACTTACTAGCAAAGATCGAATCATTATCACTGACAATTCTGTTGGGAAAGCCATGAGATATGACAATCTCTCTAAAATATATCTGAGCCAAACTATAAGCAGTTCTAGTCGATTTCACTAGAATAAAATGGGCACTCTTTGTGAAACGACCAATAATAACCCAAATACTGTCATTGCCTTTATTGGTTCTAGGAAGACCATCAATGAAATCCATATAAACCTAATCCCACTTCCATTCTGGAATCTCTAACGGTTGCAACAATCCAACGACCTTCTGCTGATCGCTCTTAACCTGTTGGTAAGTTGGACACCGATTAACATTTATAGAGACATCTCTCCTCATAGACTTCTACCAGAATGTGCGCATAAGATCGTAATACATCTTACTTCGTTCTGGATGAATACTAAGTTTAGATTTGTGACATCCATCCATTACATCTCTTCTGAGCTCGGAAATATTCGGAACACAGATTCGGCCTAACAATCTCAGAACTCCCTTACAGTCATTCTGGAAAATCGAGACTTCGCCTTGCTGAATTTTTTAGTAATCTTCTGAATAAAATTATCTTTTTTCCTGAAGAACAGAGATCTTCTCAATCAATGAAGGCGTAATAATAAGATTAGCATCGATTGCATTCTTTCTGCTAAGTGAATCTGCTACAACATTGGCTTTACCTGGAGTATGCAAAATATCCAGATCGTATGCTGCAAGAAATTCTAACCAACGCTGCAGTCTCAAATTCAAGTCTTTCTGGGTGAACAAATACTTCGATGATTTATGAACTGTATATAATAATTCGAACTTCTCACCCGAAAGATAATGCCTCCATATCTTCAAAGAAAATACCATGGCTAACAGCTCTAAATCGTGAGTAACATATCTCTTCTCATGCGGCTTCAACTGACAGCTAGCATAAGCAACAACTTGGCCTCTTTACATCAATACCGCACCTACTCCTTTATGAGAAGCATCTATATAGACAGTCAAAATCTTGCTTTCCATCTATAAAAGTCAACCCTAGAGCAGTAGTCAACCTTAGTTTCTACTCTTGGAAAGCTGCCCCATATTTCTTTGTCCAATTAAACCTCGCATGCTTCTTTGTAAGCTTCATCAATGAACTAGATAGCTTCGAAAAATCCTTAATGAATTTCCAATAATAGCCTACCAATCCCAGAAAACTTCTGACTTCTGTGGGAATGTTGGTTGCTTCCAATCTCGAGTGGCTGTAATCTTGCCTGGATCTACTGAAATTCCTTCCTTTGATGCCACATGTCCAAGGAACTTCACTTATTATTTCCAGAATATGAATTTAGAAAATGTGGCTTTCAATACATTCTTTCTCAGGATATCCAAAGCCTATTCCAAATGCTTCGCATGCTCGTTAGACTTAGAGAAGATTAAAATATCATCAATGAAAACTAGCACAAATTTATTCAACACTTCACGAAATACTCAATTCATCAAATCAACAAAATAAGCAGGAGTGTTACATATGCCGAATGAAATTACTAACCATTCATAAAATAAGTCTGGACCTCTGAAAGCTATCAAAGGAACACATTCTTCGGGAATATGCAACTGATGGAAACCTGTAGCTAGGTCCATCTTCGAAAACACTCTCGCTCCATTCCAGCGATCTAATAAATCATCAATACGCGGTAATGGATATTTATTCTTCATGTTTTGCTTATTTAAGTCTCGGTAGTCTATGCATAACCTAAGAGTACCATCTGACTTAGGAACAAATACCACAACTACTCCCCAACTCGAGAAACTAGGCATGATCTGACCTTTCCATAAAAGCTGCTGAGTTTGATCACTCAACTCTTCCTTCTCCTTCAACGTCATTCTTCGAATTGCATGCACAACTAGCCTTGCATTCAGAACTAGATTGATTCTGAAATCAAGTACTCTACGCAGAGCTAAGCTATCAACTTCTTCGAACACATCCGAATAATCTCTAACAACTTCAATATTCTTGATAGAAGTAGGAGAAACCTCAAAAGCAGACCAAAATTCTTTTCTGTCTGAACTTGAGCCTATGCATGGTATGATAATACTCCCAAGTTTTGTTTTAACTTTAACAACTCTTTCGATGCATTTAACTTCGGCTTTATATTTAGTTAACCAATCCCTTGCAAGTATGATATCAAACTCTGAAAGATTCATGACGATCAAATCAAAAGAAAACCGGTAAAAAGAATAGGAGACAAGCACTCTACAATACAAATGGAGAATAAGTGTAACACCCCGGATTTTGGAATAGTCAAATTAACTAAATTAAAGAATAATTAATCTCAAACATGAGAAATAAGGGAAACGGGTTGCGCCATTGTGTTCGTCTCGGAATTCTGGTTGAGATAGAGTTCGAGTTTGCATGAATTGGACTTCGTATGAAGAAGTTATGGCGATCGAAAGTTTCAGAAAATTCAAAACAGATTTCAAATTTCAAAAATTCAGAGTCAAACAGGCTAGGCGGGAAAATTCCCACCAGGGCCAGGTCGACCTGGGGGTCGACCTACCCTGACCAGGTCGACCTGGGGGTCGACCTACCCTGACCAGGTCGACCTAGGGGTCGACCTACACCCCCCCCCCCGGCTAGATTTGAATGATGACCTATTTGTGACTAGATGCTGACTCATTAGGGTTTCTGATATGCTCTGATTGGCTGGGATTAATTCTGGGTTGATCGGACGGCTTAAACTAATCCTAAACTCTATAAAAACACCTATAGATCCAAACCCTAAAATCAAAATAAAATTGGATTCATGGCCTCCATGCCGTCACCTAGCAACTCAGCATAGCCGCCACCAATTAGAGAGGGAGAAAGCAAATCAAATTCAATCCTTTTCAACTCTAACAACGAATCTTCTTCAAAGGAGAGCTAATTCAACTCCAGAAATCAGAATTCAGAACTCAAGACTGCTTTTGAGTTGTGAGTTCGATAGTTTTAGCAAGATAATTAATAAATGAATTGGATTGAGTTATAATGCGGATAATTTGGATGTGATATGAATTGTTGATTTCATGTTGTAATTATGTTGTAGAATTATGTTGTAATTTCTATGATATTATGTTATGATGCTATCATCTATGATGCAAAGTTATGATGCTATCACCCATGTTATAATCCTATGATTGGCTTATGTCTAGTTGAATCATCATGTTTCTTATGCTAGTTTGTTATATTGACTCATATGATAAAACTTATGTATGCAAGTTTAGACTTTGATTCAAACATGAATCATATACAAGTTGGGTAGAATTAAATGTGAACTTACATGATTATGACACCTAGTTTATGTGAGAATTTAATTGAAAGTTAGGCTATGACATATGCTAAATTCTACATGATACTTTACATGTCTACACCATTGTTGCGATGTATGAATCACATATGTAAGTTTATGAGTTGGATATGAATCATGTTATGCAAGTTTAGGGTTATTACCTATGCAAATATAAAACTATGACATATGTTATTTATGCAAGTTTGTGGCCATTATTTCATCAAGTTTACACCTTAGATTTGGATCCATGACATATGATGTTTATGCAAGATTGTGGCCATTATCTCATCAAGTTCACACCTTTAGATTTGGATCCATGACATATGTTATCTATGCAAGTTTTAGATGTAGAACATCATTCACATATGCAAGTTCACCCCTATGTTAGATTTGTGATGTTTTCTTTTATTTTATGAGTTAGACTATTCGAGTCTAACGTATATTTTTACGTTAAACGAACAAACGTACTACGTAGGGAAAAAGGGAATAATATTAAAAATATTTAATTGGCATAAATGCCTTAAAAGGCATAGAATATAATTGTGGTGAAAATTGGTATGATTTTACATGCCATAAATGGATGGACATAATTGAGTCAATTATGGACATCATTAAATTTGGAATTGATTGATAATTTGAATAGGGAAAGTAATTCAAATTTGGGGGATGATTAATTAGGAGTAATTAATCGTCTAAGACACGAGGTTAGGCTCTTTTGTGGTGTAAGACTGCCCGGACCCGCCCGGCAAATCCAGCTGCCACAAATGCCAGTCTAATGTGAGAGGTCTTAGGCACAAACTAAATACGTAACAGTTGTAAAGACACGAGGTTAGGCTCTTTTGTGGTGTAAGACTGCCCGGACCCGCCCGGCAAATCCAGCTGCCACAAATGTCTGCCTAATGTGAGAGGTCTTTATAAGGTTACGGTCTTAATGAATTAAGAAACACTTAACCAGATAAGCATGTAGTGGGACATGAGGGGGTTAAGTGGGTGCCTTGGGTGGCATGTGGAATCTAGTGGGTGCCTTGGGTGGCATTTGGAAATACGATTAGAAACACTTAACCAAAAATTGAAACATGTAATTGAAACATGAATAAGAAGTGGGTTAAGTGGGATGTACTAGAGGGGACCAAGCTTAGGTGGATAGCTTGTGTCAAGTAATGGGGGCCCGTTTCAACCAGTAACCCATACGTATCTTTGTAAGCTCGACCCATGTCGAGGACGGGACACGCATACTGGGCTTGACTATAAGAGGCCAAACCGGGTTAGCGGTGGCAACGCAAGTCCAACGGGTTCATATGCGTGTGTGGACCCGGGCTGGTAGGTAAGACGTTGTTGCATCGTGTAGGTATAAGCCGTGCATTCTTTGTTGTATCGGGTTGCCACTTTGGGGAGTGATACACCCCACTGTGGGGCCAGCACGGGTATCTACGAGTTAGGGAGCCGATCATTTGGGGGTAGTAGGTACACCTAGTGGAGATAGGGGCAGACGACACCTATGAAGGTAGCTAGGGGCGCACGAAACTACCAATATCATTATTAAGTCTGTAGGCGGGATCAACCTTAAGGTGACTAGTGGTGGTGCAGTATACTAGTGGCGGTGCAGTATAGCAATTATCCTGTAGTGTTGGTGTCGTTTAGTAAATTTATCTTAGTGGGTTAAGTGCGCTTTAACGATATCGTTGTTCATCTTGTTTCCTTGTTTACTCTGTCATACTCAATGGTTCATGATCATTTCCTTATTTTCCTACTTATGCCTTAGCCTAGTTACTTTGTTAATTATATTGTTAGAATTATCGCACTCACCAGACTTTATGTCTGACCCCCCTTTTTCCATCTCTTTCCTTCCCCCCCTTAGGTGCTCAGGTAGGAACTAGCACCAGTGGAGCTTGATTTTGGACTGCTTTTAGAAGATTGCTTGGATCGCTGAAGTAAAGTTCAGCTTCTCTTTATTTATGGCTATTTTGATGTTGGGGATTATGTCTTTCAGTTTATGTACTTTGTTTTATCAAGATGGATATGATGTACTTGACTTTGCTTTATGGTTTTGATGATGTAACCAAACATATTTACCTTCTGCTGCAATAAATGAAGTTTTAAATTTTCAAGTACCGCTTTATATCTGTCTTGTTGTGATTTTCTGTTCTATATTCACTTAAAATGCTCCATGGAAGTTAATTCATTCCCTTTGTGAGTGACATTAATGGACGTGGGGTGTTACAATAAGAGAACCCCTTATTGGATTATGGACACTAATTGATCCTTCAAGATTTCTCAATTCTAAATTTAATTTCTTAACCGCGTTACTCGAAATGAAACTTCGCGATGCACCCATATCAAATAGTACCTTAACAGGAATATTTTCAATTGTAAGTATACCTTCCAAAACATCTGGTCTTCCTCCACTAGTAGAAGGAGCTGGCGCATTCAACCCATCATAAACATGAGCTACCCCAGCGTTCTTAGTTAATGGACAGTTCCTTGCAGATTGCCCAGACTTATGGCAATTATAACACTCACCACTATTGCGACGCGGCTGGCTAGGAATAGATTCATTTTTTTTCTTGGCCTCTTAGGATCATTTTACTGATTAGCCTAATGTTCATACCGGTCACAATTGAAGCATTTAATCTTCACTTGCTTATCTTCTTGAGGCTTAGCTGCTTCAGTCTTTCTTATCACAGACTTTACGTCTGGAAGCTTTCTCTTGTTATTAGCTTGGCTTCTTTCTTGATCCGCTTGTGAGTTTTTCTCATCGATACCCTCATATCTACAAGCCATCTCTATAATCTTAGCAAATGCAAGTTCTATATGGGATGTAACTCTACTGTGGTACCTCCTCTGAAAACCGTCAATGAATCGCTTGTTCTTCCTGATCGGTTCCTGAATTAATTCTGGTCCATATCGAAAGAGTGCATTTAACTTGCTAACATACTCATGAATTGTTTTTTCACGTTGCTGAAGATTAGCGAATTCGTCATGCAAGCAATTGACTTCCTGTCAAGGAATAATCCTTTCCTCAAAGACTTCTTTAAACCTAACCTATGTCATATCAACTTCTAAATCACCTACGGTCACTGCTTCCCACCAGATTAGGGCCTCGTCTTTAAGTAACCAGAATGTCAAGAATCATTTCCTGTTATCGTCCAATTATAGGCCCGCAAAGATCCATTTGCAGGAACTCAACCAAGCCTGAGCTTCCATTACGGTTCTAATACCTGTGAATGGAACTCCGCCCAAGTACTTATATTTCTTGGCAATTGCATCAAGATCAAATGGTTGCTGTGGGGGTTGCTGTGGCAACATTGATTCATTGTTAGCTTCAGATTCTATAACATCGAGGTTATGCGAATAACAAGAAAAGAGTTAGGCCAACAGAAAAGACATATTAAGGAATTTTAAAAGCATAAAGACATATTCATGAATAATGATGTAACAGACAAGTTGTATGCTAATCTTATGCACTCATTCTAGGATATTACAAATCATATCTCTAATGAGTTACTCGTACTACTCATTCTATCATTGATGGGTCATTTAATATGTTGTACTCCAGATCTAAGGTTAACCAAAGCTCTAATACCACCCCTGACACGAACCAAACCCCCGCTCCATGGTGGCAAGGTCTGTCTTTGGAATATTACACATTAATCACATTAGCATATTAAAGAACATATCATAATAAATCAAATCAGAGAATAATTTACATTATATCATAACAGCGGAATCATAATCATCAACATCAGAGTAACACAGATATAGGATCCTACTTAGTACATAATTAGTTTCATCAAGTAGAAAATAAGTCTATAGCAGAATCAAGTATAAACATGCATAAGATAGTGCTTAAGAGTCAAAAAGAAACAATAAAAGATAAGTCTACGTCTTCAGCCAAAAGAGCACCCGATGCTATGGTGCATATCCAAAAGAAAGCCAAACACCTGTTCACTTGGCTGCCTGTGTAAAAATAGGGGCCCCCAAGTTTGCAAGGGAAAAACAAACTACGAGTCAACCATGGGACTGGTATGAGAAATCCTACAGTACTTAACTTATTTGAGAATAAGACAAATCATTGGACCACGCCGTATGTCATGGAACGGGTTCACTCCATTGGATTGCCAGTGCATAAAATAAAGTAAATCAACTAAACAACGCCATGCTTTTAAGAAAAATGAAGCCATTACAAGACTCAGGTCCCATCACACAATGCAAACACAAACGAGAGGATAGAGTTTTACCTTATAATAGCCAAACATGCTTGATACACATAAAACAAAAATCATTTGATATTATCATTAGTGTCTAGATATTTCAAAAAAAATTTCAACATAAATGTATCAATCATAGACGACATAGGTACCATATATTATGTCGCGATATAGGTTTACAACCAAAACCGCGCAATGTCGTATTAGAAATTGGATTTCCATCATGAGTCAAGGAAAGGGATGGTCTCCTTACCACATTCGGATCACCTCTAGCAAGATGTTCCAAGATCACACCTATGGCCAACCCTTGGATCCTGCAGGGCTGGTCCATACCTAATGTTTGTGGATTGGTTATTCCTGAACAATACATTTCCCGGTCCTATCAGACCTATCACTTAAGCCTTTTAGTCGGCTCAACATTCGAGGCGCCTCGCAATCCATCAACAACATAAGTAAAAAATGCCTGGGCTCTATACAATGACACAACTTCTAGCTAGAAAGAAACGTATGCACTCCCTGCGTCCTTTATCCCGTTTTGACTCATACCAAGGTGTAAGACTCGCGAATTAACACTATACACAAAGCTATGCTAATTAAAGCCGTGCTTTGATTATCAACCACAAGACTTTTCTTTTCAACAAAAGCCTTGATCACTGCATCTTAGCATGCAACATTGTCAATCCATACCATATCATTGATTTCCACCAATACATAACCTCTAAGCTCGGACGTCTCAGAGACGGGTGATAAGCAAGAGAATAAATTCTCTGCCACCAAACAGATATATATTTAGCAGAGAGCAATGAATATAGCACACAATACAATGTCAAACATACAATCCATTCATATATCCTTCTAGGTCTGAACGAAACCAGAGGCACCTTATTCCTTGTCTCATATGTCCAATACAGGAGAGAGGTCCTCCCATATCCGGACAATCAACAAGTATGTCCGGACAACTACCACTAGGGAGCTACCCATATCGAAGGCATCAGTAGTAATCCATTCGATGTGAAGACTGCCGGTCTTGCACCATCTTCGTTATCTTTGACTTTTAGTCGTCGTTTAATTATTTGAAATGAGAATTAACTTGATCTTTTCAAATAATCCTTGCATATATAAATCAAACTAAATTCTTTCCTTTGGTTAAGTGATTGGCCTTCACAATTCATTTCACTACCATATATTTAAAAAGTTTTAATCGAGAATTTAATTCGGTTGTCGAATTAGATACTCAAGTCATATTTGATCCATAATTCATTGGATAAATTTTCATGCCAAATTTTTCTTAACCACTTTTATTCTTACCAACCAACTATAATTGGTGACACGTACTAAATCGCTTATATTTATTTAGAATGATTTTTCACTATATATATATACTTTGAAAATTGGTTCACTTTATTGCTAAAACCAATTATAAACCTCCTTTATAAGCCACGTCAAAACCCTGTAACCCCCCAACCTAAATGAGTACCTTACAGGGAAAAAGTGTAACACCCCACCTCCGCCAATGCCACTCTTGCAAGCACACTAGCTTTGGAGGGGCGTTAAACGAGGTAAACATGCATGCAGATATCACAAGACAGAACATATAAGTAAAAACAGAGTAAATAAAGCAGCGGATAAAACTAACATTTCAAAACCATAGTCAAGTTACATCAAAGTACTTGGTCATTATATTCCACAAAACATAGTCTAGAAACATCAACTGAAAACTGGAAAGAAAATCATAAAGTAACTATCCCCAAGGTAGAATAAAGCCATAGCGTGCTCAAGTCCAAAACGTACATGAGCTATCCAGAAAAGCAGCTAAAGATCCAAGCTAGGTACCAGTGTTCCCATCCTGTAAACCTGAGGGGGGGAAACGGAAGAAAAGAGGCAAAAGAAAACGGGTCAGTCAAAAAGACTGGTAAGTCCTATCTACTATTAGTATAAAAACTAATAAAGTTAACTGAACACGTAAAACAGAGATGAGATGCAGGGTGATAACTGGCATGGTGAAAAGTTAACAAGATAGATCAAGTGTGGCATTGCATATACAAGGTTAAGTTGCACCAGGTGTGTACTAGTATTCCAATCCATGTCAAGTATAAACAAGAAATGATCCCTTGGCCCAAAGCTGGCCCACATCATGAGATGACCTAAATCGAGGTCCAACTACTCGGTCTAGTCGATCGGCTCCCTATAAGCCTAACTCGTCGTGTATCGGTGTCATACGGCTTAATCGTGGAATGTAGTTAACTGTGCAAGGTCCACCCCAGGGTGTATCCAGCCCTAAGGTGTAAACCACAGACACAATTCAAGCACGCACAGTCTAAACGTACTGGTGCCCATGTTCAACTCCGGACTTAATGTGCACGACCATGGTCCGCCTGAACAACCGGTGCACCCTTCAGCCATCTCTTTTGGTCTCTTACAATCAGTCCTGTAATCGTGCCCCAACCTAGCCTAGTCCAGGGTACCCATGATACTTCCAAGTGGTTTACTGCTGAAAAGGACCACGTAACTAGGATTTCAAGCGGGTTAAGTGTGGTTAACCCTATCCTAACCATGTATTGAGTTGGTCAAGTGTATTCAAGCAGTTCATGACTTAACCCTATCAATACATCGGGTTTAATTGGTTAAGTATTCAAGTAATCCATGACTTAACCCTACCAATCCATCGTGTTTAATTGGTTAAGTATTCAAGTAGTCCATGACTTAACCCTACCAATCCATCGTGTTTAATTGGTTAAGTATATTCAAGTAGTCCATGACTTAACCCTACCATGTGGCATTAATTAACTTAATGCACCCCAACCTCTCACATTAGACTTTGTTGTGGTTACTAGTTAAGCCGGGCGGGTCCGGGTAGCTTTACACCACAACCTAGTCTAACCTCGGGTTTTAAGTGCGACATGACCAACTACTCACATTGGGTCCTATTGCTTGTAGCCACTAGTTAAGCCGGTCGGTTCCGGGTAGATTTATGCTGCAAACTCAACCCAACCTCGAGTTGGCCACACTCATATTTTCTAAGTGTCATGTCCATCATTATGTTTACAAACATAATTACAAGTCAATGTTCATGTCATATTTTAAAACCATGTTTTCATGTCATTAATATTACCCAAACCCAACGCATTCCCATCGCATGTACGTTTCGCATAACATAACATAGATCAAAAGAGGGAACTTGGCAAAAGCATGACAAAAGGGCATAAGGTAATAAGGTTGGCCACAAGTTAAACATGGTGGCATATGAGGCATAGATATGTTCATTTAAACTTGCATGTTACATGCATAACATTCAAACTTAGCGAATAGGTGATACATGGTCCTAGATGACATAGGATGGTGACTAGAAGTTCGCATATAACATTATATGCAAGTTATCATAAAGATTATGAGAGTTCTCATGTTGCATAATGCAACATTCCAAATCAAAGGTCATAGCTTTCTATGCACAAAGTCAAGGTGATAGCTTTACAAACTTGCATAGGGTAAATCTATGCATAACATGGTAGGATCAAAGCACAAATCATACTTAGGCCCAAACTCAAACTTGCAACATGTCATATTTAACTTCATAGTTAGAATCTAAGAGTAGTATAGGGCTTACAATGCTATGAAGACTTATAAAATATAAATAAGATTAAGACGAAGCCACTAGCAACTTTAAACACTCCCAAATGATAAGCTCCAATGAAAACCCTTGAGAAACAAGCAAAAGATCCTTGCTTTGATGAAGAAAGATGGCTCTTTTACTAGCTTAGGACACTCAAACTTTCATGAAGAGGATGGAGGTCATGATATGAAGATAGAGGCCATGATCAAGAAACATTTTGGCATAGTTTAGTTATAGGATTGATTTATGATGATTTATGCTAGGTATTAGGGTCTTTTTATAGATGATTAGGTTAATTTAGACCATAGGATTAACCCTAATTCAGATCTGAGCCATCAATTCACGTCACTAGCCTCCAAAACAGGTCCAAACAGCCAAAATAGGTGCACCAGGCCGACCTGGCCGACCAGGGAGGTCGACTCTAGTGTCGACCTGGTTGGGGGGGAGGTCGACCCTAGTGTCGACTCCCCTGTCGTCCTGTCTGGGCGGGAATTTTCCCGCCCAGTCTGTTTTGGCTGAATTTGAATCCTAAATTCAAATTTGAACTGTTTTTGAACTTGAATTTTCTGAAAACTTTGACGGGCCATAACTTGGTCATACGGACTCCGATTTTCGAAAACTCGGACTCTATTTCGCGTATTTTTCCGAGACGAACGCAATGGCACAGCCCGTTTCCCTTGATTCAGATTTTAACATTTAATTCTGCCTTGATTTATGTTATAACATGTTATTCAAAAATACGGGTTGTTACATCCTCCCCACCTTAAAGGATTTCGTCCTCGAAATCTTCAAGTTAGGAAGAACGTATCCTACCATCCATCATCCATCTACTCAAAACATCATCCACAAGTAATCATTGTCCTTAAAAGATTCTAAATGTTGTATGAACATATGCAAAGGTGTGTGTATATGTACTTATCTAATGCGAAAATCAGGCGGTTACTGATTCAGTAAACCTCCTTAATGCAAAATATGTTAGTGTAATGAGTCCATATGTATGCGAATTCCTAATATAATCCATAGTCTCTATATGAGTGCACATAACATCCATCCATATGCAACATCCATGTGATAGCATACAAGTTTCATCCATGAATAAGCATAAACACTCATGCATATGCGGTATGAAAGTGTGTGAGCCGATCTTAGTGCCTAACGTGTATCATGCATCCACGAGTATCCACTTGCAAACACTTGCAACCACTGGCAAACATCAAGCATAACATGTTTCAAATACATGTTTCAACCAAGGGTTTCTACCTAAGGTTCTCATGACAAGATTTACGAAACAAGATAAACTAGATAAACATGGATAGCAAAAGAAAGATATACCAACTAGGAAAAGAGATTGAAAATGTACCCTCAAAAAGAAATGGATAAAGCCCACGCATCTTCTCCTCGGTTTCCCAAGTTGCGTCTTCCTCTGCTTCACTCCATTGCACCTTAACAAGCTTAACTTCTTTGCTTCTTAGCTTCTTTGTCTCCGTTTCCATGATACGAATCGGAGTTCGCCTCAGGGTTGCCTCTTTCTCCACCTCCACGTCTTCAAGGATGCTAGGTTCAACCACCTCAGCGGACTCATGTAGGCACTTTCGGAGATGAGAGACATGAAAGACATTATGTACTCCGGCCAGCTTCTCGGGCAATTCCACCTTATAAGCCATCTTCCCAATTCTTTCTATGATAGGGAAGGGTCCTACGAACCTTGGTGCCAGCTTCCCCACTGCTCCAAAACGAACCACATTACGCAAAGGAGAAACCTTCACGAAAACCATATCTCCAACTTCGAATTCCAAATCTGTCCTTCGCTTGTCAGCATAGGATTTTTGTCTGTCTTGGGCCGCTTTCATCCGTCTTCCCACCAATTCAACTTTCTCGGATGTGTCTCGTATCATATCAGGCCCAAGTATAAGCCTATCCGTTGTCTCCCACCAACAAGATGGCGACCTACACGGCCTCCCATACAGAGCTTCAAATGGTGCCATCCCTATGCTAGCTTGATAGCTATTATTATAGGCAAACTCTACAAGAGGGAGGTGGTCTTCCCAAGTACCACCAAAGTCAAGAACACAAAGCCTCAAGAGATCTTCTAGCACTCTATTCACCCTTTCGGTTTGGCCATCCATCTGGGGGTGATAGGCTGTACTCAGATTCAATCGCGTACCCATTGCTTCTTGCAAACTATTCCAGAACTGGCTAGTGAAAATTGGGTCACGATCGCTAACTATACTAGAAGGAACTCCTTGCAATCTCACTATCTCTCGAAGATAAACAGATGCTAGCCATGATGCGGTCCTCTTGCTCTTCACTGGAATGAAATGAGCACTCTTCGTAAGTCTATCAACTATGACCCATATGCTCGTATTCCCTTTCCTTGACCTAGGCAATCCGTCCACAAAATCCATAGAGATACTTTCACACTTCCATTGCGGGACCTCTAATGGATGTAATAGCCCACCGGGTTTCTTCGACTCGGCTTTCACTTGTTGGCACACCATGCACTTTGAAACATACTCTACCACATCCTTCTTCATTCCAGCCCAAAAGAAAATGCGCTTCATATCCCTATACATCTTATCTCCTCCAGGATGTATAGTCATCTTCGAGTGATGCGCTTCTTCGAGAACTTTATGCACCAAGTTTCCCACTTGTGGGACACATAGCCTTCCATCACGCCTTAGCCAACCCTTGTCATCAATAGTATATCTAGCAAGGTGACTAGACGTCTCACCACGAATCAATTTGTCCATGACCTCGACAATTTGCGGGTCTCCTTTCTGCGAAGCCCCACCTTGATCAAGAAGTATAGGTCTAAGCTCAAGGGATGCTAACGAACCTGTCATCGACCCAACAGCTGTTGTAAAATCAAAGGTTGCCACGAACTCTAGGCTCCTCATCTCAACAAACAAGGGACTCAAAGTCAACCTACTTCTGCTTAGTGCATCTGCCACAACATTACCCTTGCCAGGGGTATAAGCTATCTCGAAGTCATAAGATGCCAAGAATTCCATCCACCTTTGCTGCCTTAGATTCAGATCTTTCTGTGAGAAGAGGTACTTGAGTGACTTGTGATCAGTATACAACTCAAACCTTTCGCCTAGAAGATAGTGGCGCCAGGATTTGAGAGCAAAGATGATCGCCGCCAATTCCAAATCATGAGTGGGATAGTTCTTCTCGTGAACTTTAAGTTGCCTACCCCCATAACATATCACTCTTCCTTCCTGCATCAGAACAACACCTAACCCCGTGCCACATGCATCGGTGTACACGGTAAACATCTTACCGCCATCGGGTAATGCCAAAACTGGAGCTGTAGTAAGGGCCCTCTTGAGCCCTTGAAAAGCAAGCTCTCATTCTAAGTCCTATGCAAAGACTAGGTTCTTCTTCGTCAATCTAGTAAGAGGGGCTGAAATCTTAGCGAAGTCCCTGATGAACTTCCTATAGTAGCCCGCCAGACCGAGGAAGCTTCTTACTTCGGTTGCATTCCTAGGAGTCTTCCAGTCTTGAACCGCAACCACTTTCGCGGGATCCACAGCTATGCCTTGCTTAGAGACTATATGTACAAGAAATCGAACTTCCCTTCTCCAAAAATGGCATTTGGAGAACTTGGCTTTCAACTGATGAGCTCTAAATCCATCACTTCCTTGAGATGCCTAGCATGTTCTTCCTCATCCTTTGAGAAAATCAGAATATCATCCACGAAGACAACTACAAACTTGTTAAGGAACTACCTGAACACCCTACTCATCAAATCTACGAAGTAGGCGGGTGCATTAGTCAAACCGAATGGCATGACAAGCCATTCAAAGAATCCATCTGGAGTCCTAAACGCAGTTTTATCAATACTATCCTCAGCCACTCTAAGCTGATGAAATCCGGTGGCTAGATCGAGCTGAGAGAAAACAGAAGCACCAACAAGTTGGTCAAAGAGGCCGTCTATCCTCGGTAACGGGTGCCTATTCTTCTTTGTCAGCTTGTTCAACTCTCGATAATCAACACATAGACGAAGCGAACCATCCGCCTTAGTAGAGAATACCACAGGAGCACCCCATTCAGAAATGCTTCGCTGAATAAAATTCTTCTCAAGCAACTCCTTGATTTGCTTACTGAGCTCCCTTCTTTCACGTGGGGCCATGTGCCTAACGGGCAATGATACTGGCTTGGCATTATCGACTAGATAAATGCGGAAATCTATCTCTCGTTTAGGGGGTAACCCCTTAACTTCTTCAAAGACATCAGGATAGTCTCGGACCACCCTTACAGATTGCAGATCATCGATGGACGAGTCAAGAGATTCAAGATAACATAACATGACGGGACCTCTAGGGTTACAAGAAATTTCTAGGGTATTACCGAGGCGAGTCATGAGCCTCACCACCCTATGCTCACAATCGAGGATGGCTCCATAACTGGACAACCAATCCATGCCCAAAATCAACCTGTATCCCGTGAACCCAAGAACATAAGCATTACACGTGAATTCCACGGTCAAGATAGAAATCTTCAAATCAACACAAATCATAGATAGATGGGCGGAACCCCCAATTGGATTTGAAACACTAACGGGATCCTCAACTAGACTAGTACTTAGGTGCAAACTTTCAACAATGTCAGAAGAAATAAAACTATGCGATGCGCCAGAATCAAATAAGGTGCGAACAGGATAATCAGAAATATAAACAAGGCTTTCTACAGAAATACTACCTTGGTCCTGAACTGGAGCAGTGTTGAGAGCATGCGCTTGCCCTCCAGAAGGTCCTGCACGCTGAGTCTGCCCTTGCCCTTGTCCTTGCTTCTTGGGGCAATCCTTGCTAAGGTGTCCAGGCTCTCCACAGTGAAAGCATTCGCCTAACTTCCTCTTCTTCTTTCTGCAATCTTTAGCTATGTGCCCAACAATCCCACAGAAGTTGCATTTTCTTGGGTCCTTTGCCTTGCTGTTGTTGGCCTTATTGCCCTTGTTGTTCTTGTTGTTCTTGTTGTTCTGATTGCTCTGATTTATTCCCCACTTGGAGTCCGTCTTCTTGGCTTGAGTCTCATTAGGCTTGACTTCTTTCTTGCCATTCTTATCGTCTCCTTGAAGCAATGCCATGTCCACTAGGCCTTCAAAAGTGGCCCCCATGGGTATATGAGACAGGGCTAAACCTTGTAATGGCTCATTCAACCCTCATGCAAAGCGTAAAGCCTTCTTCTGGGGAGTATTAACCATGTCCAAACCGAATCGAGCAAGCTGGTTAAACTTATTCACATACTCCCTCACTGTCATGTCCCCTTGCTTCAAAGATATAAACTTCTCCAATTGCAGATTCGCCTCAGCAGATGATAGAAACTTAAGCCCAAACCTCGTCCTAAAGTCGGCCCAAGTCTCTATAGGCCTAGTAGCATTGGTGACCTCCCACCAATAAGCAGCTTCTTCTTTCAATAGTCACGCTGCCAACAGAACTTTTCTGTGGTCTTCCACATCAAAGATGGCGAAGAGATCTTCCGTTTCTTTCAACCAATTTCTTGCCTCCACAAAAGTCTCCGTCCCAATAAAATTCTTGCCACCCATTGCCTTAAAGTCCTTGCAAACCTTAGCAAAATCTGCTTGTGGATTCTGAGGAGGAGGAGGAGGAACCTCAGTTACGGTGGGGGTATTTGCTGGGCCCACATCGTGGGCCCTAGCTTCCAAGTACCTCCGGAACCATCCGGGAATGGTTACTCCCTCGGGAAGGTTAAGATCGGTCATACTGAAAAAGAAAAAGATAGATTCAGAACGAGGAAACGAAGGATAGTACTAATGGCTTTTGGGGAATAGCCTTTTAAAATAACTAGACTTTTCTTGGAAAATACTTAATTGGTTTTGAAAATAGTTTTTCAAAAGGTAAGTTTTAAAAACCCTTTTTGCTCAGGTCTTGTAAACCTTATGCTCTGATACCAAATGTAACACCCCACCTCCGCCAATGCCACTCTTGCAAGCACACTAGCTTTGGAGGGGCGTTAAATGAGGTAAACATGCATGCAAATATCACAAGACATAACATATAAGTAAAAACAGAGTAAATAAAGCAGCGCACAAAACTAACATTTCAAAACCATAGTCAAGTTACATCAAAGTACTTGGTCATTATTTTCCACAAAACATAGTCTAGAAACATCAACTGAAAACTGGAAAGAAAATCATAAAGTAACTATCCCCAAGGTAGAATAAAGCCATAGCGTGCTCAAGTCCAAACCGTACATGAGCTATCCAGAAAAGCAGCTAAAGATCCAAGCTAGGTACCAGTGTTCCCACCCTGTAAACCTGAGGGGGGGAAACGGAAGAAAAGAGGCGAAAGAAAACGGGTCAGTCAAAAAGACTGGTAAGTCCTATCTACTATTAGTATAAAAACTAATAAAGTTAACTGAACATGTAAAACAGAGATGAGATGCAGGGTGATAACTGGCATGGTGAAAAGTTAACAAGATAGATCAAGTGTGGCATCGCATATACAAGGTTAAGTTGCACCAGGTGTGTACTAGTATTCCAATCCATGTCAAGTATAAACAAGAAATGATCCCTTGGCCCAAAGCTGGCCCACATCATGAGATGACCTAAATCAAGGTCCAACTACTCGGTCTAGTCGATCGGCTCCCTATAAGCCTAACTCATCGTGTATCGGTGTCATACGGCTTAATCGTGGAATGTAGTTAACTGTGCAAGGTCCACCCCAGGGTGTATCTAGCCCTAAGGTGTAAACCACAGACACAATTCAAGCACGCACAGTCTAAACCTACTGGTGCCAATGTTCAACTCCGGACTTAATGTGCACGACCATGGTCCGCCTGAACAACTGGTGCACCCTTCAGCCGTCTCTTTTGGTCTCTTACAATCAGTCCAGTAATCGTGCCCCACCCTAGCCTAGTCCAGGGTACCCATGATACTTCCAAGTGGTTTACTGCTGAAAAGGACCACGTAACTAGGATTTCAAGCGGGTTAAGTGTGGTTAACCCTATCCTAACCACGTATTGAGTTGGTCAAGTGTATTCAAGCAGTTCATGACTTAACCCTATCAATACATCGGGTTTAATTGGTTAAGTATTCAAGTAATCCATGACTTAACCCTACCAATCCATCGTGTTTAATTGGTTAAGTATTCAAGTAGTCCATGACTTAACCCTACCAATCCATCGTGTTTAATTGGTTAAGTATATTCAAGTAGTCCATGACTTAACCCTACCATGTGGCATTAATTAACTTAATGCACCCCAACCTCTCACATTAGACTTTGTTGTGGTTACTAGTTAAGCCGGGCGGGTCCGGGTAGCTTTACACCACAACCTAGTCTAACCTCGGGTTTTAAGTGCGACATGACCAACTACTCACATTGGGTCCTATTGCTTGTAGCAAATAGTTAAGCCGGTCGGTTCCGGGTAGATTTATGCTACAAACTCAACCCAACCTCGAGTTGGCCACACTCATATTTTCTAAGTGTCATGTCCATCATTATGTTTACAAACATAATTACAAGTCAATGTTCATGTCATATTTTAAAACCATGTTTTCATGTCATTAATATTACCCAAACCCAACGCATTCCCATCGCATGTACGTTTCGCATAACATAACATAGATCAAAAGAGGGAACTTGGCAAAAGCATGACAAAAGGGCATAAGGTAATAAGGTTGGCCACAAGTTAAACATGGTGGCATATGAGGCATAGATATGTTCATTTAAACTTGCATGTTACATGCATAACATTCAAACTTAGCGAATAGGTGATACATGGTCCTAGATGACATAGGATGGTGACTAGAAGTTCGCATATAACATTATATGCAAGTTATCATAAAGATTATGAGAGTTCTTATGTTGCATAATGCAACATTCCAAATCAAAGGTCATAGCTTTCTATGCACAAAGTCAAGGTGATAGCTTTACAAACTTGCATAGGGTAAATCTATGCATAACATGGTAGGATCAAAGCACAAATCATACTTAGGACCAAACTCAAACTTGCAACATGCCATATTTAACTTCATAGTTAGAATCTAAGAGTAGTATAGGGCTTACAATGCTATGAAGACTTATAAAATATAAATAAGATTGAGACGAAGCCACTAGCAACTCTAAACACTGCCAAATGATAAGCTCCAATGAAAACCCTTGAGAAACAAGCAAAAGATCCTTGCTTTGATGAAGAAAGATGGCTCTTTTACTAGCTTAGGACACTCAAACTTTCATGAAGAGGGTGGAGGTCATGATATGAAGATGGAGGCCATGATCAAGAAATATTTTGGCATAGTTTAGTTATAGGATTGATTTATGATGATTTAGGCTAGGTATTAGGGTCTTTTTATAGATGATTAGGTTAATTTAGACCATAGGATTAACCCTAATTCAGATCTGAGCCATCAATTCACGTCACTAGCCTCCAAAACAGGTCCAAACAGCCAAAATAGGTGCACCAGGCCGACCTGGCCGACTAGGGAGGTCGACCCCCAGGTCGACTCTAGTGTCGACCTGGTTGGGGGGGAGGTCGACCCTAGTGTCGACCCCCTTGTCGACCTGTCTGGGCGGGAATTTTCCCGCCCAGTCTGTTTTGGCTGAATTTGAATCCTAAATTCAAATTTGAACTGTTTTTGAACTTGAATTTTCTGAAAACTTTGATGGGCCATAACTTGGTCATACGGACTCCGATTTTCGAAAACTCGGACTCTATTTCGCGTATTTTTCCGATACGAACGCAATGGCACAGCCCGTTTCCCTTGATTCAGATTTTAACATTTAATTCTGCCTTGATTTATGTTATAACATGTTATTCAAAAATACGGGTTGTTACAAAAAGAGTACTTATAAATTTGGTATACAAGTCGAAATACAAAGAAGAAATAAAACCACATAATACAAATAAAAACAAAAGAAAACCAGAAGAGAATAAAGACCATTCCTCGGCCCATGAATAAGGCCCAAACTAACACAACCGCCACCTCAAAAATTTAAAACACTGCTCCTCCATTAACCATTATCATTTAATTATATGCCCCATCTCTCCAAAAGCTGCTCATTCCTCAAAGTACGAGAAGTCTTGCTTCCATTATGCTGAACCAAGAAAAAGATTCCACGCTCAACCATCATTAAAGTAGAAATTGAAGTGTTGCTTCGATTCTGAAAAACCCTCATGTTTCTCTCCCTCCAGATAAAGTAAATCGTTGTAGTGAAAGCTCCACAAGCAAAATCCCTAATCTTATCTTTGAATTTGAAATTCAAATGAAGATCTTTAGCTTCTTCTTTGAAGTCAGAGAGAATGCTGAGTGGTAAGAGTAATTTTTGCTTCAAGGAAAGCCAAATAAATGTTGAGTAATCGCACTTGAAAAATACATGCTGAATTAATTCTGGAAAATTACCACATAAAGGACAGCTTGTGTTTGTGACATTTCCAAAAAGAGCAATCCTATCCATGGTATTCAATCTTCCCAATATAGCAAGGTACGAGATAAAAGCCATTCTTTTACTGTTCTTCTTATGCCAAATAATAGAAAAAATTGGATCTATTGCATCATGAATCCTTGAATGGTCCCAAACTTTATGAAAAACAAAATTACCCCCTTCACACCATTCATAAATGTCCTGATTTAAACTAGGCTTTGTAGTTATGCTACTAATTTCATCAATAAGCTCTCGAGTTGCAGAATGAATTTCAGATAGCAATTCCTCATTTCTAATAATTGAACTAAATTTCTCATCATGATGACCAATTAAATGCAACCTATCATAGCCTAGTAAATCGACCAACCATTGGCAATTTATCCAAGGCTCATACCATAAATAAGTAATCTCTCCATTTGCTATAATTTTGTTGAATAATTGCCTTGAACTTGATCTGAGTCTAAGTAGAGCTTTCCAAGCGCTTGATGCATTAACATCTACTGCCATTGACCAAAAATGCTTTCCTTTACAATATTTACTATAAACCCATTTGCTCTATAAAGAAGAATTTGATAGGAAGTTCCAAAGTAATTTGATGCAACCTACTTTTTTCAAATCAGTAAAATTCTTTAAACATATACCTTCTTCTGCTTTTGGTTTACATAACTTTATCCAAGCAACTTTTGAGAAGAACTCCCCCAAAAGAAATCAACACATAGAGATTTCAGTTTTTCTAAAGTAAATTCTGGTATTTTGCAAATAAAGAGCCAATAAAGAACAATAGAAGTAATCACTGAATAAATTAGCTCTGCCCTTCCAGCATAATTAAGCAGTTTTGTTTGCCAACCTTGAAATTTACTTTGCACTCTTTGAATTAAAGAATGGCAATCTGAATAATGCAAATAATTAGAAGAGAGTGGCACTCCTAAATATTTAATAGGCAGAATTCCTTTTTTAAACCCCAAAACATTAAGAATTTCTATAGAGTTTTGAACTGAAGCACCGAAGAAAGCCTTGGTTTTAGAAGCATTAACTTTTAACCCAGCATACAAACTTAAATTCTGAAAAATCCTCTTCAAAGACAAAGCATTTTGAACTAATGATTTACCAAAAATCATCAAATCATCTGCATATAGGACGTCTGAGATGATTGGTTGAATCTGACTGTTGGGTTGAAATTCTTTATTCTCAGTTGCTACATCCATCAAATAAGTAAAAAATTGCATTGCTATAGCAAACAAATAAGGGGACAAAGGATCCCCTTGTCTAATACCCTTTGAAGATGAAATAAACCCTTTAGGAATGCCTTGGATAATTATTGAAAATGTAGGAGTCGAGATGCACTCATGTATTAGATTTACAAAATGCGTAAGAAAATTCATTTTTTCCATAAGAAAATAAACAAATTCCCTATTGACCTTATCATATGATTTTTGTAAATCCACTTTCACACATAATTTAGGCATCCCTTTTTTTCTAAAATCTCTCAATAATTCATGTGCTAAAAGGATATTATCACCAATGTATTAATCCTAAATGAAAGCACTTTGATTTGCTGATATAAGGAAAGGGAGAAAAAGCTTAAGCCTATTACACAAAACTTTAGAAAAAAATTTGTAACAGACATTGCAACAGGAAATAGGCCTGAAATGAAAATTTTCTGAGGGTCTTTCATTTTTTGGGATTAATGTAATAAAAGTATGATTTAGTGATTTTGATAGTTTAGTTGATTCGAAAATATCAGTAATTGCATCCAACATACATTTTTCACTAAATCCCAATGAACTTTGAGAAACTTTGAGATAATCCCGTCAGGACCTGGGCTTGATTCATGATGAATAGAAAATAATGCTTCTTTGAATTCAGATAGTTCCACTTTCTTCAATAAAAACTGCTGACCATTCTGGTTGATAGTTGCAATAGGATTAAAGTTAGGAAAACTAGTTGATTGAGATCCATTAAACATAGCAGAAAAGCAGTTTATAGCTTCATGTTCTATCTCTTCTGATTTAAATAGCAATTTACCATTCTGATCTATTAATGCTCTTATATGATTAAAAAATCTTCTATTTGTCATTCGAGAATAAAAGAATTTTGAATTTGTATCTCCTTGTTGTAACCATGAAATTTTATCTTGCTATTTGTAACCACTGAAATATACTTGTTGAAGATTCTGATACTCTTTTTTTGCTTGTAGATAATTATCATAAACTTGCACATCTTCAGGGTTATGATCAACTTCAATTTCCAGCAGAGAAACAGTATGTTCATATTGTTTTTGTTTGAGGTTAGTATCATTTTTTATCCTCAATTTATTCCAAATTTTCAATTCTTTCTTGCAATTTTGAACTTTCTGAAAGAATTGATAACTTTGAAAACTCTAAATAGCTGAATTCAATCGTTACTGCACAGCTTCATGATAACTAGAAAAATTAACCCAATCATTTTTATATCTGAATGGAAATCCTTTTGATTCTTGAGTAGGAATAAGATTAAGCATAAGAGGATTGTGATCACTTGAGTTTTGTGAAAGAGAAAGAGCTTTCATATTTAAAAACTGCTACATGCACATATTATTTACCAATATCTTGTCAATATGGGATGCAATGCCCCTTCTACGCTAAGTAAAATGAAACCCCAATGCTTTATCTTCAGACAAACCAGATTGAATTAAACAATTTTGGAAGCCTCTCAAATGTTGATAAGGAATAGGTTGACCACATTTCTTATCTTCTAGTGATAGAGCATTGTTGAAATCTCCCATTAAAACCCAAGCACTACTAAATAAACCTGATTCATTCACCAATATTTGCTATAAGTTTTGTTTGTCTTCAAAAATTAGTCCCATATACTGATGTGAATGTCATACAAAATCCACCTTTATTCAAAGCATTAATTGTTAAGTGCTGAAAAGAAGAGGATACTTCATTCAAATCCCATACATTAGAATCCTATATGATTAATATTCGACCATTAGACACAGCAGAATTGTTTGTTAAGTGCTTCCATGAACTAGGAAGAAAAGAAACAAAAAGAGATAAATCAACCTAAGATAACTTTGTTTCAACTAAACCAACAAGAGTTGATTTAGTATTATTTAGGAGAGTGATCACAGCTTTCATACGAAAAGTTGTGTTCATTCCCCTAACGTTCCATGAAAAAATTGTCATTTAATGCTTGTAGAACTCCTTGTGTTTCTTTTAGAAGGAGTATGGGTTGAAGTACTTGTCATTTTCTGCTTTGTTGCTTTAAGATAACTTGTATTTTTATCTACTAAGGAAGAAACATCAACTTGTTTTCCTTTTCCATTATCATTCACTTTATCATTTTCTTCAATAGCCTCTGCTATATGATTTAAATCATCTGGTATTATCTTATCAGGCAATTTGGGATTTAAGAAGTCAAGATCATCCACCTTATCTGCAGCAGCTTGAACTGGATTATTTTCTGAAGCAAGTCCATTCACTTTTTCAGATGATATATGAGCTTGTTCCTTTGAAGAAATATTTTCATTACTCTGCTCTTTAGTGTCATTATCAAATTCATTAGTTTGTTCTGTCTCTTCCAAATTTTCTTCCTGTGAATCCGGAGGAATCCACCTAGGATCACTTGTATCCACATGATAAAGATCATCATGCCCAAATAAGTTACACTGAAGGCATTTACTAGGCACAAACCCATACTCTACTGAAATACTACTCTTCTGGCCATTATGAAGTAAAATAGGGATCTCTGTTTTTAATTCAATTTGAGTATCTATAACCAAAATAACTCTAGCATACTTTGTAAATCGCTTTTCAGAAGTATTTTCATCAATTAACAGGGGTTTGGAAATAAAGCTGGCTAGCATTTGGATCGCATCAATAGTCCAAAGCTCCATGGGTAGATCTAAAAGTCTGATCCAGATCTGAACCATGTCACTTTGAATATTATTGAAATCAAAACCAAGGTGCCAAAATTTTACAAACAATAACCTACCAAAGTATGAATAAGTAGAACTTTCAAAGATTCGAGAAAAATCATCAACACTTTCAAACTGGACAGCATAGTTGAAAGAAGGAGAAATATGGATATGAAAAGTACCCACTACTTTCCAAACATTAGAAATATAATCCTTCAACTTGATTGTTGAAAGACGAAAATGAATCGAAATGAGAGCAATCGTATTTATCCATGAGGCTTCAGAATGGTTAAATATTTTCTCTGGGATGAAGACATATTCCGAACCAAATTTCACAACACAAGTTTCCTGTTCTTCAATAAGGTTTGATCTGGATTTGTATTGGCGATAGGAGATTGAATAGATTGAGGATTAGCAGAAGATGATGATGTAGAAGGATTAGCGGATGAAGATGAAGGTTGTAATTGCGGGAGAGAGAATACAGTTGAAATTGTGTGATTCTTTCCTGCCATTAAAAACAAAGAAAACGGTTGTAAAGTTATATATATGTATGTATATATGTATATATGTGTGTATATATATATATATATGTAGCTCAATTTAGTCGAACAAAGTTTCAAGTCATTTGACTGCACTGGCATTGTTTTCATTCAATTTAGGATTAAACATTTCTAATGATCTAACCGTCAGATCTTAACATATTTGTTATCGTTTTAAAGACCTTTTTTGAAATGAATCCAGCGGTTCTAATTTCAGGAAAATCCAATGATCGGATCTCCCGGCATACTTGTTTAAAATTATGATTCGAAAACGCAAACTACCGCCGCGTGATTCATTTGATTTAATTTATATTTTTCGTATAAAAATATAATTCGTTCAATGGCTTCCAAACTATTTAATTGACTAAATATTTGGATAATGCCTTTAAATTTCGCAAAAATTCGCCATAACCTCCTTTGCACGGAGTGCTCGAAAAAATCACAAATGGCCTTAAAAGGCTTCCATAAATCACAATATATCAATACAACAATTGCATATTGGGAGACGTGCAAAAATAAATCATCTCAACATCCGTTTGGGAATTAAAAATCATGTGAACATCCATTGTGACTTACCCACCACCCCAGACAATGTGTACAATTTAATTACCCCAAAGCCCATGTACCGTAACTACGCAAGAGTAACGTGTATACGTTTGTCATCTCCTGACATGTGTAGGGTTTATTATTAAATCTTGAAAATTTGTTTATATGTTTAATATAGTCCAAATCATGTCCCCTGCTCACATATGATCAATATGCATTGTCCCTGATCTCCAGTCATTTGTTCTCGTTGTATAACATCAAATAATTAATACAATACAATTCACATCATATAAGCATCAAGCAACTACATGCTTATATAGGTATGTTGGGCTATGCTTATGTGGTGTAGTCCAATATCTGTTTTATCCTATGGTGTTGTTTAATTAATCTGACAAACCATCATTCGCATGCAATTCACACACAGAAGTCATAAATAAATAAATACTCAATCATCCAATGCCATTTAAGGCACCACAAGTGTCCACGCACGTAGTATGAAATGCGAGTGTTACATTTTCATACAACGTTTCTAATGCAATTGAATTGTGAATAGTTCAAGTGTTGAACCAACAAGAATACAAATGAATGCATATAAGCAGTAATGAACATCTATAAACATGATTAAATATTTTTAATCGCCAACTACTAGTCAAATAAAATTCACTTCATTATTTTGCCAATTCTAGTTTGGCGCAGGTTTAAATATTTACTTACATAACTATTAAAAATAATATTTTTACATCGTTAGTCACTTACTAAAGTCTTAATACATTTTTATTATCATTCCATGTTGGTTATATTACTTCGTAGTTAATTTTATTTTTAGCTATAACCAATCAATGCTTAAATCATTAATTTTACTAGATCGATTCAAGTTACAACTCTATGATGTCAATATGGTTTTATTTGCATATCACATTTCTAGTTTTCATTGCAAACATTAGTTAAAAATCACATTTTTAACTCTAAAAATTATTTCATCGCATACATTAGTTAAAAATCACATTTTTAACTAACTAAAAATTATTTCATCGCATACACTAGTTAAAAATCACATTGTTTAACTAACTAAAAATTATTTCATCGCGTACATTATTTAATTTACTCGACAATTAACTTAGAAACAGTTTTCTAATGATTCATTAACTTATCTAACCCTTTCTAAATTGAGTTTAGATTTTTCACCGCGAGTTCAACTCCGCCAATTCTTTAAATGCGGAAGAATGCGACTTTGCCGAGCTTTAATGCGGCTTCCCAAAGGTCCACAATACTCAACTTCTCTTCTACGCTTGCTAATATTCGTGTATTGGTAGATATGGGGGTAGCAAGCACGATGGAGATGAATTCAGGCACGAATGGAGCACCCAAACTTTACCTCCCCGCTGTCCGGGATTGTTGTTGTGAATGGAGAGGGTTTTGGGAAGTGTAGTGTGGTCTAGAGGAGGTAGGAGGAGTACTAGGAGGTGTATGAAGCTTTAGGAAGAGAAAATGGGGAGTTTCTGAGGAGAAAGAAGAAGAGGGGGTTGTACACGCAACGGGTAGGTGGGGCTCGACCAACGTGGGTAGGGTAGCGGTTGGGGGTGGAAGGGGAGGAGGAGATAAGGTTAGAGTTGGAGAGGCCATTGATTTTAGGAGGAAGGAGGGAAAAAAGAAATGGAAGAGAAGTGAGGAGAGAATGGAAGAAAAGAGATATATGTAGGAATTTATCTCCTCTTCTCTCCTATTGCCTAACTGCAAACTATCGCCATTTGCTACAAGATTTCGGCACGAGATAATACACGTAATTAGGAATCAAGTTTCGTCGAATTCCGAGTTCATTTGACCTCCCGTTTTATTTTTATTTTTCTAGCTCAAATTGGCTTCAAAAATGCGATTTTAGTATACCTTTTCGTCTTGCATGCCCACATGCTAACTCCAAAAATTATGGACCTTTAGATTCCTCCATTATTTGATGATACGAATCCAGGAAAAAAGTGAATTCAAATTCCGAGATTGTCTCAATAATGTTCCTTTATAAATTGAGCGCCCCATTCTCAACAAATATGTCTGCCTCTCACGGCCACATGCTAAGCCCATTCAACATGAAATTTGAAATCTAGTAATGATTGATTATTCGGAATAGAACAAAATTGGTCTCGTCGAATTCTGATGTCGTTTTCAAATTTTCACTTTTTAAGAGCTATGCGATGATTTAAAAATCGAATTTTTAAATTCTGGCGCATTTTCCGATAAAATTATATTAAAAATAATTTTTAAATTGGTTGTGAAATTCTGGGTTATTTCATCATATGTGGAGGAGATGGGTTTGGGTTTCTTCTTGGTTGATGTGTTTGTAGATTAGATGATTGAGCTACCTACTTCTCATATACTTTATTGAGGTGTTAGAGAGTTGTTTTATCGCTTATTAAGACTATTGTCAGACTTAAGGTTTTATGTTTCCTCTTATCACCTTGGGCTGTTCATCTATGTTGTGGATGGGAAGACTAGGTAACAGGTAGTAGATATGGATGAGGACGATGCTGCTGAGCGATGACGAGCTGAAGGCTTACATATTAGTTTCCTACTATACATATTATGATGTTTTCCCGCTGCTATTGTTCAGATGCTACTCTGAGTGAACTTGTAGTGAGGCTTCTTGTACAGAATCTGATGATGTAATCCAGTTTGATGTATGGATATTTCTCATGATGATATGAAAGTTTAAGATTCTTTTCAATGATGCTTCTCTATTACCGCCTGTTGTATATGTTCTATTATATTTTATCCCTGAGTTGTAAGTTATACGACAGGTTCCGCTTGTGTTCTCCTACCTTAGTGATCGTCCGCAGATGTCTGGCACATCTTTTTGCGCATCATTCCTCTTGTTAAGTGTGGGGATTATGGGTGGTCATCACATTTGGTATCAGAGCTCTTGTTAATCGAATTTAGCTAAAGTTCGAAGATGGAATGACATATAAGAGATGTATTTGTAGTTTCTTGATGGATGAATACTATATATTAGTGTATAGTATAGCAGTCCTTGAACTCCATTGCATTTTTTTCTCATATGTGGACTAATCGTTCTATTTTCAGATTTGGTATGAGTCTTGTTAGGGAACGCGGAATGCGGATCTTAAGGCAAGACTAACACTAGAGGGGGGTGATTCTATGGAATTTATAAAAATCTTAAACTTAAATGATCTACTGTATGGATCACACACAACAGAGATGATCACAAACACATAATCAAAACAAACAAAGAAATGGATAAATATAAAATGTAGAAAAGGTAAGAACACACCGGATTTTATACTGGTTCAGATTACTCCTACGTCCAATCCCATGCAACGCTGGATTGCGCATAGTTTTATTACTATTATCAATATCCAAGTACAATCCCCTTGATTTCCCAGCTATAAAGTTAACACCGCTCCAACCACTCTTGATTTCACAGATACAAGATTACCACCGCTCCTTTCCCTTGAATTCAAGGCTACAAGGAGCACACCTTTTCCCAAACACTTCCCAAATGATTACAACAGCCCTATAACTCTTCAATAGCACTTCAGTTCAGAGAGTAATGAGTAGAGAGTGAGAAAAGAAGAAGTTTTATGTAATTATAATAGAAATCAACAAAGTAGAAGTGTAAAAATAAAGAAAACATGAAATGTTATTAGTGGTATGAATAGGGGTGAAGATAGAGAAGAAGAATAAATAAATAATTCGAAATCAACCCCTATTTATAAGATTTGAACAGTTGTAACGCTTCTGGAACGTTACAAATAGTGAAAAGATACTTCTTTGAAAATTGAAAAATGAAAGTTGTATGTCAACATAGCAGCATATGTATGTCGACGTATGTGTGTATAAAATATTTTTTAAACTATTTTTCAAGTGGTTAACTATGTATAATTCTGGAAATTCTAGAATTAAAACTTAGTGATATAAACGAGTATTATAAAGTGTAAAATCATATGAAAATATAATCATATATTATAAAATTATAAGGTTTAAAACTATAAAAGCTTATAAGTATAAACTTATATGAACCTATATATACTTAAACTTAAAATTTAAATTTGAAATCATAAGTAAGATTGAAAAAACAATTTGAATTTTGAAAATCAAAATTTGAATTTGAACTTGGAGTGCTATTCATAGTCTTACGTATAAACTAGACTTTATTACTATATTTATCTTAAATTCTTGATAACTTGATTACTCATGAGTCTTGAATCTCTTCTGAATCTCTAAAACTATGCAGTCTTCAATATTAAAACCTGTATACAAATCTTGCATATATATATATACATACATTCTAAATAGAAATATTAGTATATATTTTATAATCAATGATAATTGAAATAAGGTTGTTGTCATCAAAACTCCATTCTCCAACAATCTCCCCGTTTTTGATGATGACAACCTTGATTTATAAAATATTCATACCTGTTAATTCTGATCCTTCTAATACTCCACCTGACTTCATTAATCCTACATACTCTCTCTTGAACTCTCTCTTAAACTAATCCATATTTTATAATTTCTCCACCTTTGCCATTTTCAAAAAGAAATTCTAAATATACTTCCACTAAATCCTATAACCTAAATGATACATAATTCTATATTAAGTTACTAATATACATAACTCCACCTAAATCTATACCTATGTTATATCCTTATTCTATTATAATCATTCTGCTCCTAAATTTATGAGAAACAAATATTGTAAGAATCACACAATTCAACCATTGTTTTACAATTCAAACAATAAAAACCTAAGCAAATCACAATGTTTCATGAAGGTACGAAATAGTACATACATTTTATACTGAAATAAACGAAAAAGAACCCTAATGTCTGGTGATTCTTCACAATAGGAGACCTATGAATTGGACAATTGCAGTAATGGAGAAAAAGCTCCCCATTTCGTTTAATTATATTACCTTCTCGATTGAAAGAAACTTCACCAACGCATGCGACTTGATCATCCTCTTCCATGCTCTCTTGTTGTGCCTCTTCTTCTATCATCTCTTCCACTTCCTCTTCTTCCTCTTCCCCCTCTTCTAACATTGAATTATCATCTTCGATGATGGTTGGATTCGCTTGATTATCCATTACAAACTTTTGTAGGTTTCTCATTATTTTCCCTTGCTTAACTTGCTCTTGACTCATTCTAATTTGTAGTACTTGAATCTCAGCAAGCATTTGAAGAACATACCCTATTTTCTATTTGAATTTGATCACTCGAGCGTGAGTAGTGCATTAAAATGGACCTTCGGATGGTCCGGCAGACGATTCAGGGTTAATTTGGTCATTATAATTAGTGGAGGCCACGATTTATTTATTTTTTGAGTTTTTCTAGAATTGAAATGCGAGAATGAAGAAGAAATTTCAAAGTCGATAGTTTAAATGGTTATTATAACTAACTTTTGGTGGGAATTAATTTTTAAAATCTGGCAGTTATATGTCAACATAGGCACATATGTATGTCGACATACATGCACTTTTAATTTTATTTTTCTGATATTTATTGTTATTTATATATATATTAATATATTTGATTACTCTAGTGGTCTTAATGAACATATTCCTAATTCTCTTCTAAATTTAGTAAACGTTGCTCCATTTAATGGTTTTGTTAATGTATCTGCTATTTGTTTCTCTATTTCTATAAATTCGAGTGAAATTTTGCTCTTTACTTAAGTTATATCTTAGAAAATGATGTCGTATATCAATATGTTTACTTTTTGAGTGATGAGTTGGATTTTTAGATATATTTACAGCGCTTGTATTATCGCAGTATATTGGTGACTTATTTATATTTAATCCAAAATCTTTTAGAGTCTGTTGCATATATATTACTAGTAAACAAGCCAAAGCAGCAAATATATATTCTGCGTCAGTTGTCGACAAGTATACTGTATTTTGCTTTTTACTAAACCACGAAACTAGTGAATGTCCTAAGAAATGACATGTTCCACTAGTGCTTTTACGATCGGATTTGCATCCCGCATAATGAGCGTCACAATAAGAAATAAAATCAAATGAATCATCCTTATGATAAAATAATCCAGAGTCTGATGTATGTTTTACATATCTAGAATAAGTTTTATGGCTTTTAAATGTGTTTCCTTAGGTTGTGACTGATATCTTGCATAGAGACATACATTATGCATTATATCTGGTCTACTAGCGGTTATATATCTGAACATTCTTTATTCATCTTATTATTCGTCGATCCGATAATTATATCATCAATATATACTGGTACTAATTGCATATCTTTATTATTTCATTTAATAAATAGAGTACTATCTAAATTTCCTATTTTGAAGTTAGATTGTAATAAGTAACTTCTTAATCTATCATACTAAGCCCTAGAAGCCAATTTTAATCCATATAACGCTTTCCTTAATTTGTATATGTGATTTGGTAATTTTTCATCTTTAAAAAGAGGTGGTTGCTCTACATATACGTCTTCTTTAACATATCCATTTAGAAAAGAACTTTTAACTTCCATTTGATATAATTTGAAATTATTATGATTTGCAAAGGCTAGTAATATCCTAATTGCTTCTAATCTAGCTACGGGGCAAATGTTTCATCGTAATTTATTTATTCTTCTTGAGTATAATCCTGTGCTACTAATCATGCCTTATTTCTTACGACCTTATCATATTCATTCATTTTATTTTTATAAACCCATTTAGTTCCTATTATAATTTTATTCTCTAGTCTAGGAACAAGTACTTATACATCATTCAGAGTAAATTGATTCAATTCCTCTTGCATAGCAAGAATCCATGAATAGTCAGATGATGCTTCCTCGGGATTCTTAGGTTCGATAGTTGAAATAAATGTTGAATTACTCATATTATCTAATTGTTTTCGAGTCCTAACAACGGATTCAATATCTCCTAAGATATTTTCTACAGGGTGATATCTTAGTAATCTAATTCTTTTATTTGGTTGATTATCTTCATTATTTGTTTCATTAATCTTATTTCACATTCATCTTCGTTGTGTTGTGTTATATTTTTATAGTTTTCATCAGAGGATACATTTAAGGTTTTTTTCTATAGTATTGCTTGTTGAATTAAAAACTTTATATGCCTTACTTCTCTCTGAATATCCAACAAATATTCCTTTATCGAATTTCAAGTGAAATTTATCTAAATTATCTTTAGTATTAAGAATAAAGCATTTACTTCCAAATATTTTAAAATATGATACTTTTGGTTTCTTATTATTCAAAAGTTCGTATATTGTTTTATGAGTTAAGGGTCTTATTGAAATTCTATTTAAAATATAACAAGTTGTTACAACTGCCTCAGCCCAAAAAATTCTTGGTAAGTTACTATCAGATAGCATAGTTCTTGCACACTCATGTATTGATCTATTTTTATGTTCAACTACTCCATTTTGTTGAGGGGTTCTAGAGAAATAAAAATTATGGGTCATTCCCTTTTTATTAAAAAATGTTTCAAAATTTTCGTTTTTGAATTTTTCCACCATGGTCACTACATATTGTTTTGATTTTTAAGGATAATAAATTTTGAATTCTTTTAGCAAAAGTTTTAAATTGATCAAAAGCATCAATTTTATTTTTAAGAAATAAAGTCCAAGTAAATCTAGAAAAATCGTCGACTATTACATAAACATATATATTGTGATTTATTGATTGGGTTTGGGATGGACCATATCAATCCATATGAATTAACTCTAATGGTTTCGAGGTTATAATTTCCTCTTTCGATTTAAATGAACTTCTTTTTAATTTTCCGAACTGACAAGCGTCGCATAAGTTATTAATTTTAAATTTCGTTTTGGGTAATCCCCTAATTGAATCTAATATAGAAATCCAAGAGATGTGTTTGAAATTTATATGACTGAATCTCTTACGCTAGATCCAAGGGTCACTTGTATTGGCCATAAGACATAGATTATCGTTGGAGATTTTCATACTCAATATATAGTTATTTTTTTTATCTCCTTCGAATATTACTTTTGAATTCCTATCTACTATAAAGCATTTATCTTTCTCAAAATTTGTTTTATAGTCTTTATCGCAAAGTTGACTTATACTTAGTAAATTATGTTTTAGATTCCTAACTAATAAAACATCAAAAATAGTAGGAGTCTTATAATTACCGACATTGCCGATGCTAACAATATATCCTTTAGAGTTATCTCCGAATTTGACCATTCCACCATCTTCATAAACTAAATTATTTAGTATTTTTCAGATTTCCCGTCTTATGTCTCGAATAACCGATATCCAATATCCATTTGTCCTTTTTGATTTCCACAATTTATTCATCAGAATTTGAATTCTCAACAGCCATGGAACACACCATTTTGGAATTTGAATTTTCAAAACCCACATCACCCATCTTTTCAATTTTTGAATTCCCAATAGCCATATAACACATCTTTTCCTGTATTGGGCAACAATTCAGTAGATCACTTGAATTTTCAACATAATTGAAATGCAGACTCTTCAAACATAGATGTAATGCATCAATTGATACTGATGTTAATAATCATTTCAAAATTGGCTAAATAACTATTATTACCAGTGTCGGTTGCCATTTAATATTTTCAAAAATCAAATCATGAACTTTTTGAAAACCT
Organism: Allium sativum; assembly: GCA_030737875.1. Lineage (NCBI taxonomy): Eukaryota > Viridiplantae > Streptophyta > Magnoliopsida > Asparagales > Amaryllidaceae > Allium > Allium sativum. Next base: position 937,787,461 of record CM060915.1, on the reverse strand, counting down.
ATGCTCTGATACAATTGTTAAGGAACACGGAACGAGGAACTTAAGGCACGACTAACTCTAGAGGGGGGTGAATAGTGTTTTTAAGGAATTTATAAAAATCTTAAACTTAAACAGTCTACTATATCAATCACACACAACAGAGATTATCACATACACAAAAAACAGATGAACACAAAATGAAGAAAAGGAAAGAACACGCTGGATTTTGTACTGGTTTGGATTACTCCTACGTCTAGTCCCACGTAACGCTGGATTGCGTAGAGTTTTATTACTATTATCGATATCCAAGTACAATCCCCTTGATTTCCCGGCTACAAGTTTAACACCGCTCCAACCACTCTTAATTTCACGGCTACAAGATTACCACCGCTCCATTTCCTTGATTTCAAGGCTACAAGGAACACAACTTTTCCCAAACACTTCCAAAATGATTACATCAGCCCTATAACACTTCAATAGCACTTCAATTGAAAGTAATGAGTAGAGAGTGAGAAAAGAAGTTTTATGTAATTAGAATAAAAATTGGCAAAGTAGAAGTGTAGAAATCAAGAAAATATGAAATATTAATGGTGGTATGAAGAGGTTGAAGATGGAGAAGAAGAATAAATAAAAAATTCGAAATCAACCCCAATTTATAGAATTTGAAAGGTTGCAATGCTTCTAGAATGTTACAAATAGTGAAAAGACACTTCTTTGAAAATTGAAAAAATGACAATTGTATGTCGATATAGCAACATATGTATGTCGACATATGTATGTGTAAAATACTTTTAAACTATTTTTCAAGTGTTTAACTATATATATATATAATTCTGGAAATTCTTGAATTAAAATTTAGTGATATAAATGAGTATTATAAAGTGTAAAATCACATGAAAACATAATTATATATTATATAAACATATATATATAAAATTATAAGGTTTGAAACTATATAACTATAAAACTATAAAAGTATATACGTATAAAATTATATAAACTTAAATTTAAAACTTAAATTTGAAATCATAAGTAAGATTGAAAAAACAATTTAATTTTGAAAATCAAATTTTGAATTTTGAAAATCAGAATTTGAATTTGAACCTGGAGTGCTATTCAGAGTCTTACATTTAACCTAGACTGTATTACTATATTTGTCTTGAACTCTTGATAACTTGATTACTCATGAGTCTTGAATCTCCTATGAATTCTGAATATTTAAAACTATACAGTCTTCAGTATAAATTCATGTATATAAATCCTGTATGTGTGTGTGTATATATATATATATGTGTGTGTGTGTGTGTGTATACTAGACAGAAATGTTAGTATATATTTTATAATCAATGATAATTGAAACAAGGTTGTTGTCATCAAAACTTTATTCTCCAACAAGTCGTCGATCTTCGAGACATACTGCTAGGGAGGAGACTTCATTAAGATGGAGATGGAGGGAGATGGTAGTAACCTGATTACCCAGCTATGTTCGAGGTCGTGATGGCAACGATCATGAGGAGGGTACCCGCTCCAGAAGCAGCCGTAGTTGATGTTGGTGTTCAGGTGTAGGTGTTTAAGGTGGTTTAATTCGCTAAGCTGTGTTAGGATTTAACTGCTCTTGGGGAGAAGTCGTTCAATGGGACAGAGCTGACAGTTGAGACTCAAGGGTGACTTGATACATGTGCTCGGATATCCGAGGACTTGGGGATTGAGGATGTGACTACGAGGAAGCTTGCATCAAGGTATCTACATGGTACAGCTATGGATTGGTGGAACTCCGTCACTTTAGAGACTCCTGAGGATATCACATGGTATCGGTTCCGAATCAAGTTTGATACGATGTTCATCTCTACCACCCAGAAGTCAGTTATGTTCAAGAAGTTTGTTTAGCTGAAGTAGAATGATCGACCGTATTGGAGTATGTTTCTGCTTTTGAAGCGTTGTCCAAATATGCTCTTTCGTATATTGAGACTCCTTATCAAAAGAATGAGAAGTTCGTCATAGGCTTGGATACATATCTTGGGAAGTAGTTGGTTGATCATCTAGATGACCCTTATGAGAAGATTGTTGAGAAAGCTTTTGAGGCACGAGAGTTTGTTTTTGAAGGAAGAAGTTGTTGTTGCAACTAAAGAGGATCAAAAACCGCAGCAAGGTGGTGATAACAAGAAGAGGAAGCAACAACAGCAGAAAGGAAAGGATAGCCAGAAAAAGCAAAAAACGAGTTGATTTTCTATAACTGTCAGCAGAAAGGCCATTTTTCCAAGGATTGCGAGAATCCGAAAGCTGAGAGGAAGTGCCATAACTGTGGTAAGCCTGGATATAACAAGAATGATTGTCCAGAACCGTCAAAGGGTAAGCAGATAGTGAAGGCGGATGCTTTGGAAGTCGTGCAATCTTCTTCAAGAGCTCCTACGGTAGAGGAGAAAGGGAAGGGTGTTGTTGTTCAAGGTAAACTTTCCATTGGGGGTGTTTCAGTTCTAGTGTTGTTTGATACTGGAACATCACATTCTTTCATTTGCAATGAGCTTGTGTGCCACTTGCATTTGGAACCCGAGATTTGTGATAGACCATTGGTTGTGACTAATCCAGTCGGGGGTTCGTCTAGTCTTTGTATGCTTTGTCGTGGTCTTGTGTTGTCGAGCCATGATTGCTCTTTTATGTGTGATTGCTTTGTTTTGAACTTCACTGGGACTGGGATTATTTTGGGTATGGATTGACTCAAGAGGTATGCTGCTAAAGTGGATTGCAAGAAGCTCGAGGTGATAATCAGAAATGTATAAGGGAGAACGGTTGTGATTCGATGTAAGCCAGAAGATGGTGTCTTCATAAGCTTTTTTTTATTCGCTTGTGATGATTCCACAGGAAGGCTTGTCATCTGTGTCGATTGCTTGTGAGTTTTGAAGATGTCAAATGTTTTCTGCTGCATCATGAGATTGAGTTTAGGATCGATTTGGTCAAAGGTGCTAGGCCTATTATTATTCCCCTTAGGAAAATGACGCTTAGAGAACAGCGAGAGTTGGTACAAGTAAGTGACCTTTTGAGTAAAAGATTCATTCAGACAAGTGTGTCTGAATGGGGAGCACTAGTTGAGTTTGCAACCAAGGTTGATGTATCTTTGAGATTGTGTGTGGATTATTGTGAGCTGAACAAGGTGACTGAGAAGAACAAGTATCCATTGCCGAGGATAGACAACTTGTTTGATCAGCTTCACAAAGCCAAGGTGTTTTCTCAGATGGATTTGGCAATGGGATTTCACCAGTTGAGAGTGAAGAAGGATTTAAGTGTGCCAAAGACAGCTTTTAGGATACCATCTGTTTCTTTGAGTGGCGGGTGATGCCGTTTGGATTGACCAATGCACTAGCATATTTTGTGGATATTTTGAATAGGTTTTCAGAGATCAGTTGAACAAGTTCGTGCTTGTGTTCGTGGATGATATCCTGGTTTACTCCCAGAATAAGGAAGAGCATAAGACGCACTTGCGAGTTGTTTTGGAAATCTTACGAAAGCATCAGCTGAGGACTAAGTTTTCGAAGTGTCACTTATGGAAGAATGAAGTAAGGTTCTTAGGCCATGTTGTTTCTGAAAACGGAATAGCGGTGGATCCCGCTAATGTGACAACAATCCAAGATTGGGTTAAACCCAAGAATTCAACGGACGTTAGAAGTTTCTATGGATTAGCTGGATACTATCACGATTTATCAAGGATATCTCTAAGATAGTTGCACCATTAACCGGATCGACGAAGAAGAATCAGGTCTTCGCGTGGGATGCGAAGTGTGAACAAGCCTTTGGAATTCTGAAAGAGAGATTGACGAGTGCTCATATTGACTATTCCGAGTAAAAGTGGGGATATGGTGGTATATACCGACGCATGTGGCACTAGACTTAGAGCAGTGCTGATGCAAAAGGATAGAGTTATGGCCTATGCGAGTCGACAGCTGAAGCCGCACGAAAGGAATTACCCGACTCACGATTTGTAGTTAGCGGCAATAGTATTCGCTCTGAAGATTTAGAGGCATTATTTGTTGGGAGTTAGATTTGAGTTGTTTACGGATCATAAATCATTGAAGTATTTTTCCCCCCTAGAAGGATTTGATCTTCTACAGGAATGGAGGATAGAGTTTTTGGCATCATTCAATTTTGGGATTGTCTATACCCCAGGAAAGGGTAACGCAGTGGCCGATGTGTTAAGTCGAAGACATCCGAGTTTAGGAGCCATGTTCACAGAATGGAAGCACCTCAAGTATTTGGCCGAATTTGATTTTAGACCTCATTGGGAATTAGAGCCTTAGATGTTAGCAAGCTTGTCGATTAGACCGACTCTCATTGAAAGGACTGGCAAAATCCAAAAGACAATAAGCTTATGGAAATCGTTCAAAGGTTAGAGATGAGAATAAAACCAGAAGACACTAAGGATTTTGAAGTGGATCGAGATGTTGGCTTCGTAGGAATGGGCGACTGATTGTTCCTAATGTAAATGGATTAAGGAATGAAATATTTAGGGAATGCCATCGCTCTAAGTTAATGATTCATCCTGGTGGTAATAAGATGTATCGAGATATAAAACGAGTTTACTACTGGGAAGGTATGAAAAGGGATGTCGGGAAATTCATCTTGAAATGTATGAATTGTCAGTTGGTTAATGTCAAGCAGAAGAAACCAAGCAGGCGATTACAGTCGTCGGAAGTTCCTATATGGAAATGGGAGCAAGTATCGAGTGATTTTATTGATGGACTACTTAGGACAAGGACAAGGAATGATAGTATTTGTGTTCCCGTGGATCGTTTGGCCAAAATCGCAAGGTTTATTCTTGCCAGAGCAACTAGGACTGGATCGAAGTTGACTGAGCTATATTTTAAGTGGATAGTTTGATTCCATGGGATTCCAAAGAATATCGTTAGCGATCGAGATCCGTTGTTCACCAGTGGATTTTGCAAAAGTTTGCAAGAAATGTTAGGAATCGAGCTATGTTTGAGTACATCTTATCATTCCCAGAAAGATGGTCAGACTGAGAGGGTTAATCAGGTATTGGAAGACGTTCTCAGATCTGGTGTTCTAGATTTTGGAGGATAATGGGAAGATCATCTAAATTTAGACGAGTTTGCTTATAGTAACAACTATCAGTTAAGTATTGGAATGGCACTGTATGAGGCGTTGTACGGCAGGCCATGTAATTCTCCATCTTGTTGGTTGAAAACTAGAGAGAAGTTGATACCTAGGTCTGAAATTATAAGAGAGACATTGAATAATATTGAAGTCATTCGGCAATGAATGAAAGCAGCCCAAGATCGTTAGAAGAGTTATGCCGATAAGCGATGAAAGGATTTGGATCTTTCAGTAGGAGATTTAGTATTTGTTAAGATCTCGCCTTTAAGGAATACAGTTCATTTTGGAAAGAAAGGAAAATTCGCACCAGGATTCGTTGGGCCATTTCTGATTATCGAATGTATTGGGAAGCTCGCTTACAGATTGGACCTACCTGCGAAGTTGGCGAGTGTACATAACATGTTTCAAGTATCATTTCTACAGAAGTTCATGCACGGCTCGAATGTCATGGTATCTCCAGATTAGCTTGAAGATTTTGAAGTCGAGCCTGAAGTTTTTAGGCCATGTAAGCCGCTTCGCGTCACAGGGAGTGACATGAAACAGCTTAAGAGGAAAGTTGTTAAGCTAGTTAAGATGTAATGGAGTGAGGAAGATAACGATTGTACGTGGGAAACAGAAGAGAATATGAAGTCTAACCATCATGAACTCTTTGAGTGGCATGTCCATATATTGTATCTTACTTGTGCCATTGTGGATTGTGCTATTAGAATTTCCGCATGCTAGGATAAGACCTTTAGATGCAGGATTGCATGGTAGGTTGACTATTCATGGATGATAGGCATGTGGGATGTTGTGTTTGCTCAGGATTTCAGGGGAGAATTTCCTAATTGGGTTTGGGGGGAGGGAGAACGTAACGACCTGTATTTTACATTTCGACCGATCGTAAAATAATTATATTTTATTTCCTAGTGGTCGGATCATTCTCAGGTTTTGATATGTTGTTCATGGGGATGTGAGACATGTCTATGTTTTTTTACTGAACCCAATTGTGACCATTTTTCCATTTCATTTTCTGTTTTGGCTATAACTTTTGATAGGATTCGAATCTTGGATCAGAATGGTTGTTTACAATTCTGTAGAGTGGTCACATGAAGGATTTGGTTCAGGGTTTGGGTGGAATCGTTGTTTTAAGTTTCAGCTTGTGTTAGGCAGACTAGTCAACAACTAGTGGGTTGAACGGCCAAGCCCAGTAGACTAGTGACCTGTAGATATAAATATGGGTGTTTGGGGAGAGAACTAGTGTTACTCTCTCCATTCTAAGTTTTAGATTGAGCGACCGTGATTCTCCATTTCAATTTAAACCTTAGTTCCTCATCTTCTTCATTCATACTCATAATAGATCGCATCTCGAGGATAGATCAACATCAAAGGGGATTAAATCACATCAAGTTGAATCAAACTCAAGGGTTTCAGCGCTGTTCAGATCTGATCTCATTGAATCTACATCAAATTTAGCATTAGGTAAGAGATAGATATCTCACACACGGAAGCTACGGATTGTATGAGTAAATTAATATCATGTTCATATGTTTCATGCTAAAATCACCTTTGATCTAATCACATATATTTAATTCAGATTTAAAAACCCTAGGAAACCTAATTTGATCATATTACTCGAATAATTGTTAAATTAATCATGTTTATTCATATGTTTAGATCCAAATCATGCTAGATCTCATAAATGTGATATGTTTAGGTTTTAATTGGAATTTGTTCATGTTTGTATGATCGTATGTTGTTGAATTGCTGTTTGTTTTAATTTAATTGATTGCATTGCTTGAATTTTATATTAGATTGTTTGCTGTAGAATCATAGGGTTGAAGAATAGAGTAAATCGGAGGTTTAGATGATCAGATTCAAATGAAAATTGGCAGAGGTGCTCTGGAAGACGAAGAAATGGGGCATACAAATTTTAGTGCCCAATGGCACTAAGTGCATGGTTTGACATCGACCATGACGGGTCGACACCGACCCATGAGGAAGGGTCGTATGGCCTTGGGATTTGGTGTGTGACATCGTGGTGAGTCGAAGCTACTGGTGAATTTCCAAGTCAACCGGATGTGTTTTGGATGGATTGATGGATGATTTCTTAGATGTGAATGGACCAGCAGAATCTTCATAAACAAACGTCAAAGCGATTGGAGTTCGACCGAAGGAACATGCCCGAGGAAAGATTGGAGATCGGCCGACCACATAGCCAGATTTTGCTAAGTGGATGGGTCGGCACCGACCCTTTTATGGGTCAGGTGGATGTGAGTTTTTGGGGGCTTGGTTATGTTGACTTCCTAAGGTTATTAATGAAGTTTGGTTGGAAATGAGCTCCGGATGGTGTGCAACTGAAAGATTGATGATGCTTCGATTGTGAACTCACGTTGGAGTGGTCGGAGCCAGTTTGATGTGATACTAGTCGTGATTCGATATATGATCCAGTAAGATGATGGATTGATAGAATGGGAATCAATCATGGATGATAATGGAATGGCTCGAGAATGAATTGAGTCGTCGAGATGAAAGGTGTAACGACCCAACTTTTCAGCTCTTGAAAATCAATACTAATGCATCCTTTGTATTCATGTATCTCAAATCAAATACCATAAAGTTTGATTGTTAGGGGAAAAGAAGAAGGTAGAAGAATAGAAGAAAGAGGATACAAAACAGAACCTCACAATGGGACGAATAATCTATAATAATAACAGTGCTCTATACAAAAAGAAGAAAAACTTTAAAATATACATACATCAATTAGAGTACCCAATGAATCAGCCTGAATAGTTATAACAACATGTCCTGACAATTGCTGATACATATAATAACATACACAGCGGGATAAATAAAGGAATACGAGTACACGTCTCGTCACTAACTCCTCTTCTGAAGCTCCAATCCAAATCTGATCAGCAAATATAATGGGTCTGACTCGAGCATTACCGCCAAAATAACACCCGGATTAGGCTAGCAACCGCATGAGATAACTCAACATTTACGTAACACATATCTCAATACAATGAGAGGCCGTACGCATATCCGTAACGGTTATCCCCTCAATAACTTCCAACCATTTATTAGGAGAAGTATAGTTGTAAATAGATAATGTCTAGGTTGTGGAATATAAATAAATCACATAGCTGGAATGGTTACATTGGTTACATTCGACAAATATTAAGTGTACAAACAAAACCGATAAGGTACGTTCCCACATTGGATTTTTCAAAGGAGATCTCTCAATACAGATCCGAACTCCATGCACAAGGGTCAGATAGTACCTCCGAGCGTTATATATCTCTAGATAAAATATACCATAAGGTAAACACAACTGGCCCACACATGAAAACACCGAAGTGCACCACGTGGAACCAAATATACCCAACTCCCGCGCGCAACTTTGAGGAGCTCCTGCACGATTCGATAATAAGAATACACTAGATATGGAGTCAATATATCCTTCCATAGGTTAGCTAAACCCCAGATTGTGCTCCAACTCTGTTTTTAGCCATTTCCGTTGTCGAGGTTTCGTTCGGCATCTTTCACACGAGTCTTCATCACTCGAACAAAACAAGAATTCCCAGATGGAATCCCATAGCTCAATAGATCTTGGAATCGCACATGGATTCCTTTACAGATCTTGGAATCACATACGGATTCCAATACATCACTAGATCTTGGTATGACACATAAATTCCTTCGCAGATCTTAGAATCACTATATGTGTTCGAGCATCTCAACAGATCTCGAATCGCCACATAGCCTTCACTTCACAACTGCTTCCAAAACATAGAACCCGTATACTAGTTTTGAAGTGGTTTTCAAAAGGTTGAACACTTACCGATCTAGGTCTCTTCAAAACCAGTCGCTAGATTTAAGGTCAAGTTCCATAGTCAATTAACTGAATATACTTCACACAATAGACGATTATATATGGAAAACAACCCTGCTTAATTTCCATAACAAACGAATAAACATTTAAGGCACTATCAAGATCATGAAGCATGATAAATATTGAAGCATGATTAACTCATATAAACGGCTTCTAATCCCATTCCCATTTAATTAACCTTTCATTAATTAAAAGTTTTGTTATTAGTAAAACTCCTTTTAACTAATAAAACTCATTTGTCAAATACTACTTCGCTTATTAATCAATACTCATACTCGATTAATATTCCTTTACTAGTAAAACTTCTTTTAACTAATACAACTTCATTTGTCAAATAAGACTTCGCTTATTAATCAATAACTCATACTCGATTAATATTCCTTTATATACTAGTGTATATATTCAACTTATACTTATAAAAGACATATGTATATATTCTATGAATTCCTTATTGCTTTATGGTCTTAATACCTAAAAAGTATTAATATACTTATCCCTCCGGTATAAGTATAATCACAATTTATTTTCAAGATTTCCTTTCTAACTTCAATACATCAAAACGTATTCATATACTTATCCCTCTGGCATTAGTATAACTATAATTCATTTCCAAGATTTCCTAAAATATAATCAAAGAGGTTAAACCATTGTTTAATAAACAACCTCTTCTCTTTTATAAGTTAAAATTCTTATTCACTTTCTTTATCCTGAAAGATTTCTATACTTGCTTTTATTTTTAAAATCAGTTATTAAAGATCTAAGTATATTCAAACCCACTAAACCGTATATTTCCAGTTTAACTATATTCCAAGGGTTTAAAAAAAAGTGTTGCTAAAACACTGTTTACAACAAACCCAAAAATATTCCTTTAATATATTTATCTTTAAACGTTCGTTTAAAGATTCAATTATATTAACTTCAATGTTATAATCCAATAGGGTTCAAGACGAATGTAAATAACACATTGTCACGACAAACCCAAATCCATTTCTATATTCATCCACATCTTTAAAATAGTCCTTTAAAGATGTAACTATCGATAAATATTCAGTACGGTGAAATATCGTGATCTCTAAACCATTGATTATAATAGATGTCTTATAATTTGAAATCATTTTCAAATCTTATATAACCATTCACTTCCAGTTTCCCCATTCCTGTTCGTATTGTATAATTTCCCAATTCAGTCTCGTTATGCCAAACACACCAATTTGTGTAAAATAGACAAACTCAATATATTATATAAAATAATATATTCACTTCACGATAATTTCACATATAACAACGTCATATAGTCAATGGGGTCCACAGTCAGGTTTAACACACAATCGATTCATAATACAACCTATGAATATAAATATGGTAACAATAATATTGAGGAATTCTATTGGATTCCTCCAACCTGCCTCCTGCATCACGGTTCATATATCAGCACATACATATGTAATACAGTTCAATATTATTATCTGGTACAACAATTTTGCGATAGGCGTGAGTTAAACTCACCATCCATTCCAATGACCATTTTACGATGTTTTTATCTAATTTCAAACAGCATTTGAAATTAAATAAAAATCCAGACTTCCCAGAATTCTTCCAATCCACTACCAATGTTTAGCTGTCAGAATAACGATTTCAACGCATCTGACCGTTCGTCAATCGGACTTCGAATGAGCTAGATATCGCATTTTTAAGTTAATACAAAATTTAAAACTATCTTAACTTAATTATTTTAATAATTAAATATACCTCACCCCTCAACGCACGTGATGCCTCTTTCTTCCCCAAATTCAGAAAATCGCTCCTCCCCAGTATTTAAAATATCTGAACCCAACACTACACTGTTGACCGCCCTTTGACCCTCCACCGCTACCACCTCGGCCACCTATTTCTGGTGCCGCCTCCACCAGATAACTTTCTGACTCCTCCTCTACCCGCCTAACCCCAACACCCTCAGTTCGAACTGGACCTCCAGAATCAGACCTCCACCATCACCTTGCAGCTACAGGAAGTCGCATTTCACCCCCACACAATTGAGCCCCTCGAAACATGTGCCAACGAACTCTCCATCACTCCACGAACTCAACCTCCACCTCGATTTCAACTCCGACATCTCCTATCTTGCCTACGCCCCAGCCCTAGCTCACCGCTGTCACAAACCTGTACACCCCAAAATTGATCGCAATAAACAATTTTTACACCAGCGAGAAGCTCTCACTTATACGAAATCAACGGATCTAGATTCAGTCGATTTAGTTTGGTATGTGAGTTTCTGAAATTTGTTGAGGAATTTACTTCGGTAGCGGCCTCTTTTTCTTGTTTACAGAAGATGGAAATGTATTAGGTTTTAAGGACACAGAATATTTATATTAAAAAGGGGGAAAGATATTTGTTAGATATTTTGTGAGATATTTTTATATATAATATTCAATTATAATCTTATTGAGCGCCGTAAGCTTGCATGGCTTCATATCAACCCCGTTTGTCACTAAATTTGACACTCTACTACACTTTAATATTACAGACTCAATGGGGCTACTTCCGTCGAATTTCGAATCCTTTTGTAACAACGTTATTTATACGTGTTAATTAAATCGAGCTATTATTTAAACGATTTTTAAACATTCTAATTCATCGATAATAAATTTATATTATCATTTCTATTCAAACGGAATTTATCCATAAGTTTCAAATTCAATTTAATTCCATATTAAATTCCAGATGCTAATAACTCGTATATTCTGAATTTAAGTTATTCAACTTTCAATTCAACCACTTTCATATTTAAATTAAATTAAATATTCAAACGCTAAAAAACCCGGGTCATTACATTCTTCCCCCTTAAAAGGATTTCGTCCGGAAATCACAAGTTAAGTCGATTGTCAATAGACCCGCTAACTTCACTTTGAAAATCTATTTTCCCAAATCATGTTAAAATTTTCTAACGCCTGAAAATTATGGAAAATTTAGCCAGCACCTCCTTTGTACGGCTCGACACTGAAAATCCCAAATGCCTCGCAGGGCCTTACTCAATCCAAAATGAAAACAAAAGCCAAGCGGCTGCCCATCTCAGGGGCATAAAATCCATCAAACCCAATCAATAAAATAAATGTGTACCTATTTGTCGAGCAAACAAATCTCTACTTATGAAATCGAAAAGCGACTGGCGCCATTTGCTTCCATAAACCTGTATATACTTACATAACCCAAAAGAGTTAAGCAAATAGACAAGTACATCATAACTCCAACTGTGCATAAACAACATAACAATGATATGTAATACCCAATATGATGCAACTGGTAATAATGGTGCAAATCCATAAGAACAATCATATAACTGTATCATATCACTAACAATCATAACTTGAGGATAATTTAAGTTTTTGAAACCCTATCACCGCACAAGGATGATAAACAATCCGTTAAGCATCTTCTTATGCTCAATAGCCTCAGGTTAACACTTAACTAATCATTCATGCTATACCTCAATCAATTCAAAGATCCAATTCCAAATTCCCCACAAGTTAATAACATAGCATGAATCATTTTTAAAACACCTACGATATACATAAGTCATTCGTACGCAATATCAAATTCGACTGCTCGCTTGATCACATAATTTCACTTCCAGACTAGTATCGCTCACTCGATCACTCTAGAGCGGACTCAGAACTGGTTTCATGATTGGAAACGCCATTCTCCTTACATAGTCGTACTATGATAGAGAATCACAGAATCAAATCAAAAATCCTGTATCTAACTTCGTCGTCAAGAATCGAGTGAAAAATACCAACTCTGATTGGTAATAAGCAACCACAAAATCATGCACTCAAATCTGGATCAAATCGCAATGCGAATAAAACAACCTACGTAAATCTTACGTATTCCCTCCAACTAGTTCACAAAATATTCCAATCCTTATATTCAACTTCATTCTCCTACTTTATATATTCTTCTATACTAATATTCCTTTGTGAATCATATCATAATACTTCAAGTTATTAACCGTCATATAACTTAAAAGTATATACAAATGACCAATTTTTCTTACTTAAATAAGCATGCTAACAAATTTGGACCTTTCTTACTTAACTTCTGAACTACTTCCCATAACCTATATGATTTTATTTCTATAGTCCTTTCGTATTGAAATTCTTATTATAAATTGAACTGATTATTTACGTTTATAATCCATTCAACACTTAACACAAATTTCAACATACTCAAATCTTCGCTAAGAGTATAAACACAAAGATGTTCATTTTACTTAACTAAACCGGTTCAACAGTTTCAAAACTAGTTTAAACTTGATGATTCTCAAATTTAATACCCTAAATCTTCGATTTCATTCCTATTTTAGTTTTAAATCGCGAATTACCAAACTGCGATTTTCCTGAAAATTTGATTTAGCCATAACTCGAATTCTACAACCTGAAATCTAAAGTTTTCCCTTCCATTAGAAAATTATAATCCAATAGATCCGGATAATTCTTGTTTCAAAGAATTCCAACTTATATTAGATCCTTTACATTCATTTAAACTTCAATTCGGAAAATCATGAATTGCTGCTACGCGACAAACTCGTTTTAATTAAATTTAAATAAATTCGATATAACTTCCTTAAGTTTATAAATTATAAACCAAGTCTCTTACGCTTTCACATAAACTAGACAAGCATCTAAATTCACTTGGAAATGTCGACTATCCAAAATCGTCGAACATTCCATTCCATTAACAAATGAAATCTACCAAACATCAAATCAACCGAGATGCAAAATTACATAACTCCAATATATTAACTATATGCAACGATATACAACTTAAATGAAAATTTCTGAATTGAACTTCCGGGTTTTATACTTTAAACACTCTGGATTCAAAACAGGAATCTATTCAAATCCAAACTGTCATCCATGGTAGCAAGTTCTTACTGGGAAACTTGAAAACCAATAGCAATGATGTTGTAGTCATCATCAACATTATTTTCTAGCAACCAAAGCAAGATCAACTCTTTTCTAATCTTTTAAAAATCTTTTTTTTAAACACTTTCTGAACAATGCCAATATTTCTTTTAAGCTTTGAAAATCATTTCAAACTTACCAGAATTTCAAATCTTAAATTCTCAACTAAAATTTAATTCATATTTATAAACATCATTTATAAAATACACTTGCAATTTCCTGTTTAAATTCGATTTAAACAACTTCCATTCATATTTAATTCTTACCCAACATCATTACCGAACACCTTATAGTCAAATCGTGAAACTGAATTCACAAAGTGTTCGTTTCCAATGTTCCCCCAATTATAAATCTACCTAACCCATGCAAGCAAATGGATAAGATTACTCTTATCCAAACACAGTAGTCAAAATCCACAAACTGGTCGGGTATAACTACAAATCAATCAATAAATAATAATAGCTATATATCATCACTCCTTGTCAAGCAACTCATCCATATAACTAATATAGTTATGAAATCTTTCTTTATATATAAAATATATAAAACATGGTAACTTATTTTGTTTACCAAATTCGAAAACAATATCGAATAGAATGACTTGTTCGAGTGTTTTAGAATCTTCATCAAAACGATGATCAATCCATTGATTCGGATCAAGAATTCAGACTTACAAGTCAAACCACCCAACACAAAATATTTTGTATTCAATAACGAGTACGCACTCATATATATAATATATACTCTCAGAACTCAATCTAGGGTGTTACTAACCCCATTTCTAGTGAGCTATGACCCTATACAAGCTTAGGTGTTCGCTAAACCCAACTCTGATACCAAATGTAACGACCCAACTTTTCAGCTCTTGAAAATCAATACTAATACATCCTTTGTATTCATATATCTCAAATCAAGTACCATAAAGTTTGATAATTAGTGGAAAAGAAAAGGTTAGAAGAATAGAAGAAAAAGGATATAGAACAAAATCTCACAACGGGACGAATAATCTATAATAATAACAATGCTCTTTACAAAAAGAAGAAAACTTTAAAATATACATACATTAATCAGAGTACCCAATGAATCAGCCTGATCAGTTATAACAACTTGTCCTTACAATTGCTGATACATATAATAATATACACAGCGGGATAAATAAAGGAATACGAGTATACGTCTCGTCACCAACTCCTCTTCTGAAGCTCCAAAGCAATCCAAATCTGATCTACAAATATACTCGGTCTGACCCGTGCATTACCGCAAAATAACACCCGGATCAGGCTAGCAACCACGTGAGATAACTCAACATTTAAGTAACACATATCTCAATACAATGAGAGGCCATATGCATATCCATAACGGTTATCCCCTCTATAACATCCAACCATTTATTAGGAGAAGTATAGTTGTAAATAGATAATGTCTAGGGTGTAGAATATAAATAAATCACATAGCTGGAATAATGGTTACATTGGTTACATTCGACAACTATTAAGTGTACAAACAAAACCGATAAGGCACATTCGCATATCGGATTTTCCATCGGAGATCTCTCAATACAGATCCGAACTCCATGCACAAGGGTCAGAAAGTACCTCCGAGCGTCGTATATCTCTAGATAAAATATACAATAAGGTAAACACAACTGGCCCTAGCACGAAAACACTGAAGTGCACCATGTGGAACCAAATGTACCCAACTCCCGTGCGCAACTTCGAGGAGCTCCCGTACGATTCGATAATAAGCATACACTAGTTATGGAGTCAATATATCCTGCCAAAGGTTAGCCAAACCCCAGATTGTGCTCCTACTCTGTTTTTAGCCATTTCTGATGTCGAGGTTTCGTTCGGCATCTTTCACACGAGTCTTCATCACTCGAACAGAACAAGAATTCGCAGATGGAATCCCACAACTCAATAGATCTTGGAATCACACATGGATTCCTTCACAGATTTCAGAATCACACATGGATTCCAAGATCTATTTGGATTCCAATACATCAATAGATCTTGGAATCACATATAGATTCCTTGACAGATCTTAGAATCACTATATGTGTTTGAGCATCTCAACAGATCTCGAATCGCCACATAGCCTTCACTTCACGGCTGCTTCCAAAACATAGAACCCGTATACTAGTTTTGAAGTGGTTTTTGATAAGTAGAACACTTACCGATCCTGGTCTCCTCAAAACCAGTCGCTAGATTTAAGGTCAAGATCCATAGTCAATTAACTGACTACACTTCACACAATAGACGATTGTATATGGAAAACAACCCTGCTTAATTTCCATAACAAACGAATAAACATTCAAGGAACAATCAAGATCACGAAGCATGATAAATAGTTGAAGCATGATTAACTCATATAAACGGCTTCTAATCCCATTCCCTTTAATTAACCTTTCATTAATTAAAACCTTTGTTATTAGTAAAACTCCTTTTAACTAATAAAACTCATTTGTCAAATACTACTTCGCTTATTAATCAATACTCATACTCGATTAATATTCCTTTATTATAAAACTTCTTTAACTAATACAACTTCATTTGTCAAATAAGACTTCACTTATTAATCAACAACTCATACTCGATTAATATTCCTTTATATACTAGCGTATATATTCAACTTATACATATAAAAGACATATGTATATATTCTATGAATTCCTTATTCCTTTATGGTCTTAATACCTAAAAAGTATTAATATACTTATCCCTCCGGTATAAGTATAATCACAATTCATTTTCAAGTTTTCCTTTCTAACTCCAATACAACAAAACGTATTCATATACTTATCCCTCCGGTATAAGTATAACTATAATTCATTTCTAAGATTTCTTAAAATATAATCAAAGAGATTAAACCATTGTCTAATAAACAACCTCTTCTCTTTTATAAGTTAAACTTCTTATTCATTATCTTTATCTTGAATGTTTTCTATACTTGCTTCTATCTTTAAAATCAATTATTAAAGATCTAAGTATATTCAAACCCATTAAACCGTATATTTCTAGTTTAACTATATTCCATGGTTTAAAAAAAGTGTTGCTAAAACACTATTTACAACAAACCCAAAACTATTCCTTTAATATAACTACCTTTAAACGTTTGTTTAAAGATTCAGTTATATTAACTTCAATGTTATAATCCAACAGGGTTCAAGACGAATGTAAATAACACATTGTCACGACAAACCCAAATCCATTTCTATATTCATCCACATCTTTAAAATAGTCCTTTAAAGATGTATAATTTCCCAATTCAGGCTCGTTATGCCAAACACACCAGTTTGTGTGAAATTGACAAACTCAATATATTATATAAAATAATATATTCACTTCATGATAATTCACATATAACAACGTTATATAGTCAATGGGGTCCACAGTCAAGTTTAACACACAGTTGATTCATAATACAACATATGAATATAAATACGGTAACAATAATATTGAGGAATCATATTGGATTCCTCCAACATGTCCTCCTGCATCACGGTTTATATATCAGCACATACATATGTAATACAGTTCAATATTATTATCTAGTACAACAGTATTGCGATGGCGTGAGTTAAACTCACCATCAATTCCAATGACCATTTTACGATGTTTTTTCTAATTTCAAACAGCATTTGAAATTAAATAAAAATCAAGACTTCCCAGTATTCTTCCAATCCACTACCAATGTGTAGCTATCGGAATGACGATTTCAACGCATCTGACCGATCATCGATCGGACTTCCAATGAGCTAGATATCGCATTTTTAAGTTAATACAAAATTTAAAACTATCTTAATTTAATTATTTTAATAATTAAATATACCTCACCCCTCAATGCACGTGATGCCTCTTTCTTCCCCAAATTCAGAAAATCGCTCCTCCCAAGTATTTAAAATATTCGAACCCAACACTACACTGTTGACCGCCCTTTGACCCTCCACCGCTTCCACCTCGGCCACCCATTTCCAGCGCCACCTCCACCAGAGAACTTCCCGACTCCTCCTCTACCCACCTGTCCCCAACACCCTCAATTCGAACTAGCCCTCTAGAATCCGACCTCCAACATCACCTTGCGGCTACAGGAAGTCGTATTTCACCCCCACACGATCGAGCCCCTCGAAACATGCGCCAACGAACTATCCATCACTCCATAAACTCAGCCACCACCTCGATTTCAACTTCGACATTTCCTTTCTTGCCTACGCCTCAGCCCTAGCTCACCGCTGTCACAAACCCGTACACCCTAGACTTGATCGCAACAAACAATTTGTACACTAGCAAGAAGCTCTCACTTATACGAACTCAACGGATCTGGATTCATTCGATTTAGTTTGGTATGTGAGTTTATAAAATTTATTGAGGAATTTACTTCGGTAGCGGCCTCTTTTTCTTGTTTACAGAAGATGGAAATGTATTAGGTTTTAAGGAAACAGAAGAGTTATTTATATTAATAAGGGGGAAAGATATTTGTTAGATATTTTGTGAAATATTTATTTATGTAATATTCAATTATAATCTTATCGAGTGTCGTAAGCTTGCACGGCTTCATATCAAACCCATTTGTCACTAAATTTGACACTCTGCTACACTTTAATATTACAGACTCAATGGGGCTACTTCCGTCGAATTTCGAACCCGTTTGTAAAAACAGTATTTATACGTGTTAATTAAATCGAGCTATTATTTAAACGATTTTTAAACATCCTAATTCATCGATAATAAATTTATATTATCATTTCTATTGAAACAGAATTTATCCATTAGTCTCAAATTCAATTTAATTCCAGATTCAATTCAATTGTTTTTAATAACTCGTATATTCTGAATTTAAGTTATTCAACTTTTAATTCAACCACTTTCATATTTAAATTAAATATTCAGATGCTAAAAAACCCGGGTCATTACAAAAGGCTTGACAAGTTTGATGTGCCAAGGAATCATTGGTAGTCGAAGTGTTCTAGCAGACTCAAAGCAAAGGTATTGTGGGAACGTCCGTTAGGATCAAATTCGAGAGATCGTGCACCCTGGGTAGTCATGATGGGCTTAATTGTCGAGAATGGGAAAAGACAAATATACGAGTCATGATATCATATGGTAGTTTGGGTAGAACGGGGGTTTTTCCATTATCTCTTTTGACCGTTGAAAGCAAGTTCGATTAACGATGGGTTTGAGGCAGTAGTCGGTGATTGCTAAGGTATAGGATGTCATGGTCGATTTTGTACTTTCTGTTTTCTCCGGATAGTCAATGTGACGGCCTGGAATTTCGCTCGATCCGAATCAGTCGTTAAACCGATCTAGACCGTTCGAAACCCCTGATCGTTTTGAGAACAGGACAAATCAGAACGCAGACGGAAGAACATTTCATTGTTATTACAACAATTCCATCAGATACAAGAATATACAGAGTATAAATAAATTACATTCGATAAATATCAGAGATTACAATAAATTACATAGCAGCGGAAAAATAATACAAAACACAACTGAAAGTAATACACGGATACAGAGCTTTCCGAGCATCGTTCCAGCTGTAAATCAGGATCCTGTGAATATAAATCTGCAAAACCAAAACTACTAGCTGCCCGTGCGGAAAATAAGGGCACCCAGAGTTTAGGTTAAAACAATAAAGTCCAGGTCAGTCATGTGACTGGTGTGAGAACTAAAACAGTTATTTAAAGCTTTACTTTAAAAGAGAGTAATTCAAGGGACCACGCCGTATAACACGGAACGGGTTTCCTCCCAAGAATACTAGTGCATAGGATAAACAGCGCAATGCTTTTTCGAAAAATGAAGCTATTATAAGACCCAGGTCCCATCACACAATGCAACGCAAGCCGGAGGATAGGGTTTTACCTTGTAACAGCCAAACATGCTTGGTACGTTTAAAACAAATCATTTGATACTATAATAAGTGTATAGTGTCAAAACAATTTCAATCATAAATATAAATCATAGACGGCATAAGTGCCCCATACCACTATGTCGCCATACTAGGCACTACAAATAAAGCCGAAATACACGTATT
Source organism: Allium sativum (assembly GCA_030737875.1). NCBI lineage: Eukaryota > Viridiplantae > Streptophyta > Magnoliopsida > Asparagales > Amaryllidaceae > Allium > Allium sativum. The sequence continues at coordinate 937,767,514 of CM060915.1, read as the reverse complement.
GGAAATTGGATTTCCGTCATGAGTCGAGGCAAGGGGCAAGCTCCTCTCCGCTTCGAGACACTCTAGCAAATGCCTCAGGACTACACACTCTGGGTAACCCTGGGATCCTCCAAGACCGGTCCTCTCTTACGCTTGAGGATTAATTATTCCTGAACACACGTTTCTCGGCCCTATAGGACCTGTAATCGAGGCGCCTCGCATCCAAACCACAAAGGTGAAAAGTATATAAATGTCAGGGCTGGTAGGTCACTGACACCACCCATAGCTAGAAAGAAACGCCGTGCACTCCTTCGGTCCTCATCCCGTTTTTGACTCATACCGAGGTGTGAGGCTCGCGAATCCACGCTATACACAAAGCGGCCACGTAGGCCGTGCTTTGATCATCAACCACAAGACTTTGCTTTTCAACAGAAGCCTTGATCCATGCAACTCAGCGTGCCACACAGGCAATTCATGCCATGCGATTGATATCTATCGATATATAACCTCTAAGCTCGTACGTCTCAGAGAAGGGCGTTAAGCAAGAGAATAAATTCTCCGCCGCCAAACAGATATATATTTAACAGAAATCAATCAACACAGAATAAAATCCAATGTCAGACACACAATCCATTTACAAGTTCGTTCTGGGTCTGAACGAAACCGGAGGCACTTTCCTCGCATATCCATCGATCTCCAAGTACGTCTGGACGACCACCAACTGATTCCCTCATCTTGGGTGTACAGCCCAATCAAGATCATCAGTAATCACCCAAACGATGTGAAGACTTCCGGTCTTCAACCACCGTCTTCATCTTCGACATATCGTCGAATCGGTTATTCAGAATGGGTATAAACCCGGCCTTTCCGAACAACCCGCGTATATTAAAAACAAATGTTACAAAAACACAACATACGCCTCATTCCAATTCATCAGTCACTAACCGTAAATCAGTAAGAGAGCAATTCCCCAAATATTAACCCCGAAGGCCGAAACTAACATCAGATCAGTACCCAGGAAACCATTCTTCTTAACTAACCTACAGCTAGTTTCTACATTTCAATTCTTAGGGAAAGGTTCCCATTAATTTTATCCAAGATAAATTCTTTAAATTTATTCTTTAATCTTCCTTTGGATGTCATTTCAAACCAAATTATGGTTTTCCAAACTAGTCGAGATTTGAGAACCACACCGAAGTAATTATTTATTTTATTTCCCAATCCCAACCTATTCATCCCATGAAGCAAAACTGGTAATACTCCACATCTAACACCACGGTGTTATCGGTAAAATTAATTACCATTTCACGTTCAAATCTGATTAAAGATTTAACTATCGCTTTGGAGCAAAACTGGTGATACTCCATCCTCGCTCACTTTCTAAATTTGATAATTTTAATTATCAATTCCCATTTCAATTTAATTGCAGATTCATTAAAACTCCTTTCACTGGGTTAAAGAACTAGTGTCATTTAAAACACAGTTCACGATAAACCCAAATCACATTCTATTTATTATCGGGTTAAAGAACTAGTGTTATTTAAAACACAGTTCACGATAAACCCATGAATCAATTCTATTTAAACCCATTTCGAATCCAATTTATTTATTTAAAAATAAATGGGTTTTAATTTCAGTTCAAAACTAGTTCATTTCGATAAAAATCTATTTTATCTTTTCAAATATGGAGTTTTTCATCCCAATTTTTCGCAAATCATTTCTTATGATTTTACACAAATTATTACTATTTTTAATAATTTTATCAAGGCCCGTACAGTCGATTTCCAACAACGGCCATCGAACTGCACTTACAGCGACCTTTTCCAAATTTGATTTGGACATATCTCCAAATCCAACCGTTAGATTTCAAATTTCTAATATTCGTTAGAAAGCTCTTTTCGATACGAACCCAACGGTTCCGGTTTTAGGAGAATCCGACGGTCGGATCTCCCGTAATGTCCGTTTGAAATAAATGGTCGAAATTCGCGAACTACCGCGGCGCGGCGCGTTCTATTCAGGCCATTATATTATATATATAATATATATAATATATATTTCGTCGATTACAATTTAAAACGAATTATATAAATAGTTTTAAATTCGTTTCAAAAACAATTTCAACTTCCATTTCAATTCAAATCAAAATTGAATTCTTCCTTATAAATTCGTTTTAAAATTCATTTCTATTCAATTCAAATTTTAATTCAATTTGAATTCATTTCAATTCGTTTTCAATTCGAATTCGTTTTCTATTCGATTCGATTCAAATTCGTTTTCAATTCAATTCGAATTCGTTTTCAATTCAATTCAAATTGGTTTTCTATTCAATTCAAATTCATTTCGTTTTCTATTCGATTCAAATTCATTTCGTTTTCTATTCGATTCAAATTCATTTCGTTTTCTATTCGATTCAAACTCAAATTGGTTTTCTATTCGATTCAAATTCAAATTGGTTTTCTATTCGATTCAATTCAAATTGGTTTTCTATTCGATTCAAATTCAAATTGGTTTTCTATTCGATTCAATTCAAATTGGTTTTCTATTCGATTCAATTCAAATTGGTTTTCTATTCAAATCAAATTCGTTTTCTATTCAATTCAATTCAAATTGGTTTTCTATTCAAGTCAAATTCGTTTTCTATTCAATTCAATTCAAATTGGTTTTCTATTTAAATCAAATTCGTTTTCTATTCAATTCAATTCAAATTGGTTTTCTATTCAAATCAAATTTATTTTCTATTCAATTCAATTCAAATTGGTTTTCTATTCAAATCAAATTCGTTTTCTATTCAATTCAATTCAAATTGGTTTTCTATTCAAATCAAATTCGTTTTCTATTCAATTCAATTCAAATTGGTTTTCTATTCAAATCAAATTCGTTTTCCATTCAATTCAATTCAAATTGGTTTTCTATTCAATTCGATTCAAATTTCATTTCAAAATACTCGATTTCGAAATCACTTTTCAATATTCATTTTAAAATGAATAAAATCGATATAAATATCGTTCACGTCAAAATGGCGTCAATCTAATCAACACGGCTTCATATATTTCTATTTTCAAATATTCTATTTCAAATATTTCTTATTATCAAAATATTTCTATTTCAAATATTCTATTTCAAATATTTCTATTATCAAAATATTTCTTTCAACACATGACTAATCTCAACGGATGAGTACTGTCAACACATGAACCTTTATTTTATATTGATAAAGATGTAAATTTTATTATTAAAATATTCCGTTCAACACATGACTAATCTCAACGGATGAGTACTGTCAACACATGAACCTTTATTTTATATTGATAAAGATGTAAATTTTATTATTAAAATATTCCGTTCAACACATGACTAATCTCAACGGATGAGTACTGTCAACACATGAACCTTTATTTTATAATATTCTTTATTTTCCCGATTGGAATGAGGCCCAATCAATTACCATATAAAGTTAATTATATGGATTCCATTCAACACATGTATATAATAGCAATGATAAATAATCAACCATCATCCAAAGTGCACTACATTGTATAAGCGTCAAATGTAGATATCTAACGCTTATAACAGCCTGTCAATCAATCGATCGACATACAACTAATTATTGGGATTAGTGTATGTCATATATTATCCCAATACCCGTGTGGAGTTTCAAATCAACAAACACAGATTTTATTTGTGCAGTTGGGCGATGTGTAAAATTTATCGTCCCAATCAATGTCCTTCAAATAGGTGTACATAAACAAACCGTCCGGTTTGTAAATGAATATTTATTTATTCATATTCACGTTAAAAATTATATTTTTAACGATAAAACATTTTATTTCAACACATGAATTTTCTATTCAGTTCATTTATTCAATAAAATGATATTTTTATTTTTCTAACATATTTTAGAAAATTTCGGCGGCATAACGGCACGATATTAGAAACGGGACGAGGCCTAGCCTTATCCCCGGTCTAGTGAAGGCCCACGCCATTCACACCTCAATCAATCCATTCCATTTCACCAAACAATTCAATTCAAACCAAATAATCTAACCAACTACACAACCAAACAATTAAACAAACAAGCCATCCATGGTCTGTGGATGACGGGTGTCGGGTGCTACTAAACACCGTCTGCATCCTAGTATATATATATAACTAGAAAAAGAAATTGAAGAGTGAGAAGTTCTCACTAATAGCTATCCCAATCCCACGACTCTTCATTGATAGAAATCTTCATCGTTCTCGCCTTTTTATCACCTTCGTTGCCCGTATCCTCTACATATGTAAAAATCGAATTTTTACTTCGCTATTCAATATATAAAAATCGAATTTTTACTTTAATGTTCAATATATAAAAATCGAATTTTTACTTCGCTATTCAATATATAAAAATCGAATTTTTACTTTGCTATTCAATATATAAAAATCGAATTTTTACTTTGCTATTCAATATATAAAAATCGAATTTTTACTTTGCTATTCAATATATAAAAACCGAATTTTTACTTTGCTATTCAATATATAAAAATCAAATTTTTAATTTGCTATTCAATATATAAAAATCGAATTTTTTACTATAAATAAAAATCATATCTTTCTTCGAATAAAAATCTTACCTTCATGAATATAAAAAAAATTCAATTTTTATATTATTGAAAATCATTTCTTTTTGCTATGAAAAATCGCTTCTTTACAATGATAAAAATATCATCTTTCCCTATAAAAAGTTTTCGCCTTTACCTATATAAAATTCCTAGCTTTTTAAATATAAAAAGGTCACATTTTTAGTTACATAAATGGTTAAAATACATAAATAAACACTCACGATGATTGTTGGTGGCGGAGGAGGTGATGGAGAGTGGCAGCAGCGGCTATCGGGTCTGGGAATGACGGATTCACGGATTTCTGCACAAATCATAGGGGAGGAGGGCTTCTGCTGCTGGCGGCGGGCCTGGGGACGGAGCTCGCGAGGTGGCAGTGGCGCAGGGGGGTCTGGGCGGCAGTGGTCTTGGCCATCGGTGGCGCTTTGGTCGATTTCGAGGAGGGGGCTGGGGGTTTTGGGTCGCGGTGGCTCCACGAGGAAGGAGGAGACGGAGAGGGAAGGGTTGATCGGAGGGGGGGTCGTCGAAGTGGCGGCGGCGGTTCTCCCCCCCCCCCTCGCTTTTTTTTTCTTCTGTTACGATTGAAAACGAGAAGGGGGGGCCAGAGGTATAGGAGAGGGTGAGGAGAGAGAGGAGTTTTAATTATTTTATTTTATTTTCTCCCAAAAAGTTGACTTTTACATACGACCTCTAAACGAGGCCCACCGCCTGTCGTCCATAGCTAATTACCCCCATTCCGAACACAATGGGATATGTATCGTAGGCTGATTCGATCAGTTTTCGTCAAAATCAACATATAACTCTATATATTGAATTTGAACGCGCATTTCAATTTACCGGGGCCACATACTAACTCGAAAAATTACAGAAAAATATTTTCTAGCTTCGTATTGACGATACGGTCCTAACAAAACTAATTTCGTCGAATTCTGAGACCGTTGGAAAAATGGCCATTTTCCAGTCGATTAAAATCAACTAAAACTGGTCAAACGCGTTTTCCTTTGCCACGCTCACATATTGATTCGAAAAATTATGAAATTTGGAATCTAGTAATAATTTGACACTGCGGATCCAACAAAAGTGGTTTCGTCGAAATCCGAGGTCGTTTGCAAAATGTCTATTTTTAAGGGCCTGAATTCCTTAGCGACTATTCAGAATTTTCAACTGGACATATCTTTTGATTCCCGCTATGAAATTTTGATTTTCCGGATTCGTTGGAAAGATATTATCAAATAGATCCTAATGTTTTTGGTTTCGCTAAAATCCGGTTTGTTTTGCACCCGGTACATTCAATTGAAGTTTGAAATCGAATTATCGAACTACCGCGCCATTTTCAATTCTATTTATAATTATATATAATTATTTATATTATAACGACGACGCGTATAAATATATACGTTCGAATTATATTCAAAATAAATTTCTCGTTGAAATTATTTAAAATAATCTATTTTAAATGTTCAAAATTCGCTAAAATTGCCAAAATAAAAATTTTAAACTAGTTCAGAATTTCCGGGTTATTACAGTCAATCACCGTAGGATGTCGAAGAGAAGCGGAATTGGAGATGTTCCTTTCCTGTTATGTAATGACATATGATGGATGATTTCATGTGTTAACTTGTTAGTTGTTGGGCTTAACGGATGGTTGATCCGCTTTACTCATAATTTCCTATGTAATTGTTGTTAGCTATTTTACCGTTCACTAAGAAAATTGTCTGACTCAAGGTTTTATGTTTCCCTCTTATTACGTTGGGTTGTTCATTAATGTTGTTGATGGGAAGACTGGGTAGCAGTTAACAAAGTTGGTGTCGTTGATGTTGTGCGGTGACGAGCATAAGGCTGTAGTACTATTACTATCTATCTATTTAGTGTTTCTTTTCTATTTCTGTTGTATATTGATGTTATTGAGACTTTGAGGAATGTAGTGAGGCATATTGTAATCAGAGATGTTAGGTGTGGCTCGCATTGCAATGGAGTGGGTGCGTGGATTGAATGGAGATATTGTCCCACATCGCATGATATTAGAAGATCGTGGTGTATATATATGGCATTGGTGGCATGTAACATTGGGGATTCCTTTTGTTACAATAAGTGCTTGCCAATGCCACATTATATGCTCGATGGGAGGCGATGAGGGATGTTCAATTGGGACGCCGACATAAGGAAGCCTTCGACCATTGACCTCGGATAGACACGGTGAAGCGCGTGCGATGAGCATGGGAATGCCGAAATTTAACATGGTATCAGAGCTCCATGGTTCGATGGGACCGGTATGTGTAGCATGACCGAAGCATGACTCCAAAGGGGCTTGAGCATGAGATGCTCGTCAAGGTGGAGATACGGTTATAAGCAGTCTGTCTCCCCCACTGCTTATGAGAACTCGGGGTAGCAGCCTAGCCAACTGTGAAGAGACTCAAGGTGTAACTCCAAAGGTGACTTGAGCAAATGCTCGCCAAGGTGGAGATTGTTAGGTGTGGCTCGCATTGCAATGGAGTGGGTGCGTGGATTGAATGGAGATATTGTTCCACATCGCAGGATATTAGAAGATCGTGGTGTATATATATGGCATTGGTGGCATGTAACATTGGGGATTCCTTTTGTTACAATAAGTGCTTGCCAATACCACATTATATGCTCGATGGGAGGCGATGAGAGATGTTCAATCGGGACGCCGGCATAAGGAAGCCTTCGACCGTTGACCTCGGATAGACACGGTGAAGCGCGTGCGATGAGCATGGGAATGCTGAAATTTAACAAGAGATTCATTTCTTGAGATGTATTGTACCCAAGATTCTATGGTTTTATGAAGATTTGATTTTCTATTTTGCTACGCTTCACTACTATATCCTATTGTATATTTTATTATTATATATTATCCATGCACTGTGAGTTATACGACAGATTCATTTCGAGTTATTCTACCCTGATGACCATCCCGTATCGGCCTGACATGTCATACAGCGCACCTTTTTCTCATTTCGGTGCAGGTGGTACGAGGTGGTCGTCACACCTCCTTTCTTGATTTTTGTTTTTTCTCGTTGGGGCAAAGTTGATAGTATATTCACTACATGTTGTTTTTCTGGCATCAATTCTTCTTTATGAGCTATTAAGGTTGAGTAAACGTGTTGAACAGGTTGCCTAATTCTCTTTTAACATGTTGACGATATATTAATATTCGTCATCTGGACTAATTAAAATTGTCAGCACTTGAGCTGCTTCAGTCACTTTCTGTCCAGCCATGTCAAGTAAGTCACATAGTGTCCTAATTTTTGTTAGATACTCTCTCATCGTCATAAAATCTTTCCTTATGTTATTGAGTTAACGCTTCTAGTCCATAGTTCTTGTTGATGACTATGTGTTGAAGATTTGCTCAACTGTGTCACATATTTCTTAGGCGCTTTTTCACTGAACGGGGTAAGACAATAATGTGGCATTGACCAAGGAGAACAACCAAGAACATAAGAGACTATCTTTTCATTTGTATTGAGTGAACTCTTTATTCATAACAATATTCCCATCTTCGTTAGGACAGAGTCTCGATGGAATGGCTAAGGTACAGGTTGTTAGCGCTGTCAACGGATACCCGAAAAATTAGAAATCCGTCTGTATTTGTATCTGAAAAGCTGATATATATCTGATATCTGCATCTGAAAATTATCCGTTTGATTCTTTTAACATTATGCTCAAAATTATATGTATCTTAGTACAATAAATGAGATCTATTTATTGATTTACTAAGTCAAATGTTTATATTATATGCATTAAATGAATATTAGCTACTCAAATCTATTTAATTTCTTCATATATATTTATTTTTAACACTTTTGTAATCAATGAAATTGAAAATATTTATGTTAAACTAAAAAAATTCATTTATATTTCATAATTTATCGATCGTTGGTGGATAGAATTATTATCTTGTATATGTTTGTATCCGTGGATACGGATGCCCGATATCCAAAAATGATTTCAGATACGGATACAGATATAGCACTATTTGTATCCGAAAGTATCGGTTGACATCTTTACAGTTAGTGAACTCTTCGAGACTGTATCCAGTCAAGGCAGTTGTGATTTGAACTTTCCACAATCGATAAATTTCCTTCATCAAGTTGAATTGGAAAGATTTGATTTTTTGGATTAACAATTATTCTTTGTTCACTTGCAAAATTTGGCTGAATATTCAGATGCATTGTCATTTGCTGGTGATGATTTGCCAAAAGCTTTGGAGTTATCTCCGAACATAGTGGTAAAAGAAACGATCAGATGAGGGGGCAAAGTCTTTGATGGCCAGCACCGTTTGCAACCGAAACCAATGGAAACATTAATTCAAGACTGGCACAATGGAAAGAGCAGAAATCTTGCTCTTTGATCATGACTGCAACTTGATTCAGAGAAAGCTAGCTTCTTCGATAATGAGAAAATAACCAAGAAGTGATAATGCTCAAAGCAAAATTTGAATAGTTGTCAAAATCATAAATAATATTCTTCTGAGTAACGCCACCGAGTCAAAATCATAAATAATATTCTTTCGTTGACCGATTTAAGTGCAAAAGGTGAAAATCAGGGGTTCTCATTGAATGAGTACACGGGGCAAACCCAAAATGAAGACAGAAGAATTGCCAATTTCTGGTCCGGCCCAAGCCTAAGACCATCTAATAATATTCTTAGGAGTAATGCTAATCTTCTTTTCTATCTTGTTGACTCAGAATGCGATTTATCGAATGATTTGGCCTTGACCTAATAAATCATCCGGCAGGCGGGCCTTCAGGTTCAATCTATTATCTATCACGCCAACATACGCAAGTAGGTCTATCTCTATCATGTCAGGTGGCAGCTATACATGCATGCAAGCTTTCAGTCCCCTTCAAATTTATTAGCCCTGCATTACTATCCCTTTCTTATGAGCCTGACACCACACCAAATATGATACATGCGTTAACAAGAAAGTACGACTAATGGCCGCCTTCATCGCTCAAACATGCAGGCCGACAGTATACATCTAGTTGTAGAACCAGCATCGATCGGTAGTACATGTTTTGCATTTGAAAATAAAATTAGAAATAAATAACAAGAAGCAAATTTAGATGTACGGGCGTGGCTCTGATCCAAGGCCTACAATGCAGTGGCCTTGGTCATTCAGTTTTCCATTCATTTTTGTAGTATTTTTCTGTAACTAAGTTCATGCGGTTGAATGGTGTAGCCACTTCTTTCTTCACTAGTATCGGTAGCTCTGAACTTTTGCATTTGCGCTAATAATTTTGTCAAGACCTGACAAACCTTTTTTCCTTTTACAGTCCATTATGATTCTTTTATATTGGACCCCGATAGTTGACTCCAGGGTCAGCCATGCAGCGGTATAGCTAGCTGAGTGAGTAAATATAATGACAAGGTTCTTTGATGTTAGTCTTGTGTTTGGATCAAATCCAGAATTACAAACGATGAACATTGTTGAAGAAAACTCTCTGCGCACCTTAATGATAGCTCCATCATATTACTGACAACAGACTATATATATAGGCAGTGATGATGCATGTTTAGTGATCTAAATCAACTGTAATTTCAATGTAGCAGCACAGCACTAGTATGGGAACATGTATAGTTCATAAAACTTGGGACAAGACAACACACATTCTAGAGAGTCCTTATTTCATACGAGTATTATATAGCCTTGTATCAGCGAAAAGAAGTTTACACATGAGGCAATAGTTTCCCATAATGGTATATAAATGCGGTGCCCGTGAGGTTTAAACTTGTACTTGAAAATTTTCACTTCCATTCCATCTTCATTTTTGGATTCAACGAATCAGCTACATGCGGGTAATCTTCAAACTAGCTATGGATCTATATGTACGTATATTTGTGTGTATGCGTGCGTGTCTATAATTAAGTTCTAAAACGGCGAATTATATGTTGTTTTAACGTATATGATCCTGACAACTGCAACATTATTTCATTCTCTTTTTTTTCTCTCTCCTTTTTTCAGTTACCAAAGACTTCTTTTTGAAAACTATAACGGATTTAGCCATGTTCTAACATAATTACAGAAATAGACATGTTTTGGTCTGGGCTGTGGAACTCGTCTTTGTGCGAATTTTGAAAACTCGTCTTTGTGCGAATTTTGAAAACTCGCCTCTTGAACTATTTAAAAACCATTTTGAACATGTCAAACAAGTTTACATGAACAACATACAGCGTACAAACTGCGTTCATCCAATTCGATAAAAGCATATTACTATGACCAAGTACAACATAACCAAGAGCCAACAAAACAACATAAATAAGACTCAATATAACCACGACCCAGCAATACAACATAACCACGACCCAGTAATACAACATAACCACGACCCAATACAACATAAGTATGACCTATAGCTTCCGAATGAACCATAGCACCCACGGAGCATTTCCTGCTTAATTGCCACATTCATTCTTTCCAAACGATTAACCTCAACTTGCATTTCAAGTGCGTACTGGACACTCCTCTCTGTTAACGATGGATTGATCCATGAAAAAAAGTACAACTTTGCAATCTTTGGCGATTCTGTGCATTATTGTACGCTTTGCAACCATAAAAGGAAAGACCTGCATTCGTTTGACTTTTAGAAATAAGCACATTACATTCGACTCCGCAATAGCATATGACTGAATGACCCGTCATGTTGGAGCTTGACCTATCGGAGTTCTATCGAGCAAGAACTTCCCTCAACTGAGCATTGAGAGATTTTTGAATTGGCCTGATGCGCTGGACTGCAACGTTTGGTTTCGTTGCACTAAATAGTTCATACTCGACCTCTGCAGCATCTACTTGGACTCCGATTTGCATTTCAGGAACAAAGTCGACATCTTCGACGGGCTGTTTACCACGTTCGTACTCATCGTACATTTGAACCATGATATCGTCATCGAATTCCCAGTTAGCCATTTTGACGATGATATCTTCAGAGCATGTTTGATGCCCAAAAAATGAAGTGAGGCTGGTTGATCTTTAATAAAGGAGGGAGGAAGAGAGACTGGTTGACAGCATTGATCATTTCGTGCTCTAATTTATGGCAGCTTTAATCATTAAGCCTTGTCAACTCAGCTTTATTCATTTCGTTGGATAAGCTCGTCACAATGTACCAGTATTGTAGAGCAGAGTGTAGTAACATCAACTATGTAAAATGCAGTGCTCAGCTTTATTGGTACATGTACTTGGCCTGTTTGTCATTACCCACTATGCTATAATATTCAATGTGACTTCTCAACACGATGTCCAAGTCGAAACAGTGACTGATCACATCATGACAGTACGTAAAGCAGATTCCCTACAGTATTACGTCAGGCGAAACAGTGTCGGCCAACACGTAAAGAACATGCGCAATAGTGATCGGTTATATCATTACCTTTATTTTATTCATTTGTACACTATGCAGCTATATATCTCTGTCAGATTACTCACAACTTATCTCACTCAAACAACTTTGTTTTCAACTACTCTTTGCATTTCCACAACTATGCCTTCTTGGCCATCATCTAGAGACTCCGATTAACATGCGTATGAACAAATGCGACTTCAGGCGTTTGCGGACGAAATCCCAGATCTAAGCCTATTGGGACTTCAGGAAGAACCACCTATTGAACGGACGAACGGACGACCACCACAAGAAGATCTAGTACCCCATGTTCAGCCTGTGTATGAACAGTCGGTCGCTCAACCACGACACGTAGTAAGCGTATATCGAGTACCACATGTTCAAACTTCTTATGAACATGAAATTGATTCTTATCCAATTTATTGCTAATGCGGTTATGCGGTCGAAGTTGCGGTTCGAGCATTGGGCAACAATATAGGTCGGCGCATTCAGAAATGTCCATCCTATCTGAATGGATGTAATTACACAAAATGAATAGATGAGTTTTGTGCCCTAAGGGAGTATCATATGCAAACGAACTCGAACAAGAGATTAGACGTCTCCAAAATGTTATTGAACAGTTGCGGTTTGACCGTAATGATTAGGCGACTTAGAATCCCTTGAGTTTGAACGTGAGATGTAGTTTGGTTGCGAACTATTTTCCTAGTTATCATCTGTTGTAGCCTACGTTTTAGTACTTAGTCTCGTGTTAGCAGCTGTTCTATCCTAAGTTTTATTATCTATTTTTGTGTTATTATCTTTTGCTTCCTAAGTTTTAGTACTTATTTCTGTGTTAGGATCTGTTGTAATCAACTTCCCAGTTAACGTTTGTTGTTATTTGGTTTATGAAATTCGCTATATTTGAATGTATAATTTATAATATAATTAAAAACGAGCTCATAATATCGCGGTAGTTCGTATTGTTATGTTTTGAATTTTAACTGAATATATATGATTCTTTATACGCTGGATGTCTTTAAAACAAGAAATGTTCAAATCTACTAAACTATATTTTTATAACGGGTGAGAAAAATGAAGATTTTATATTATAGATTTTGAGTTATGTCCAAATCAGATTTTTAGAAAATCCCCGTGGAATCGTTTATAAACCATAACGATTTATTAAATATATATATAAATCGTTTTTAATATAAACTAAACGTCGATTTTAATGTAAAAGGAATAGTCGACATAGCATTACAACGTTTTGTTATTCAGAAATTACCTAGAAGTGAATAATGTAGGACTGTTGTGTGTAAATTTGTTCAAATGAAGTGTTGTGTGTAAAATTCTTTGAATGTGGGGTTGCTGAAGGCAAGTTCGCAAAACTCGCCTTGTGCGAGTTGCCAAAATTGGCATTCAGAAACCCCAAAACAGGTCTATATCTGCTATTACTTTTGAAACAAGGCTATTTGTGTATTTGTTTTTCTAAACAACCCCAAAAATAAATCTCATTTTTACCATTTTCATATCACAACCCCAAATCCTAGCAATAAAAAATATATCAAATGGAACCTTGTTTTTGAGATCTACAGGCCCAGAATGCTCAAAAAAATTATGAGAAAAAATTGATGCAAGGAGAAAGCGGTGGAAACGGGGATGACAGTGGCTGTCGTGGAGAATATAATGTGATTGTGCTGTGACATATGAAAGAAATATAAGAGCTAATTGAGGCCGTCGAAAATACTGAAGAGTGAGGTGAAGGCTAAGGTTGTCTTGAATGTCAGCGCGATCGAAGAGGATACAGTGATGGTCGAACAAACAAAAGTCATAGAGGAGTGGATCAGGTTTTAGAGTTGTTAAGCTTAGTGGTATTGCGGATTCAAACTTAACCGCAAGAAGGTTCTTAGAGCACTCCCAACACAATGTTGATTTTCGACATGGCAGGAAATTTTTTAGTTTGAGTTTGCCCCCACTCTTCTGGCAGAGTTTGCCTCAGTGAATAGGACAACAAAGATGATATATTTTTTCTAAAAAAAATACTAAACGGTAAACAGAAACCCGTTTAGTGATATGTTTTTTTAACATTTCCATTACACGGGGTTCAGAAACTCGTTTATACGTTAAACAATTTTATGAACTCCGTTTAACGATCATCGCTCAAAAAAGAAAGCGGCAACGATCCCCACTTTCTACTCTTCCTCACGTTTAACTTCACGCTACTGCAACACGAGTGAGAGAAGTAAAGCGTGAATCTTCACCATTTTTGCACGAATTCACACTGTTGGAAATGCTCTTATCGTCGAGTATCAAATACTATCAAAGGGGAAAGTGCATGCGAAAATACAAAGCAACTTGACTGCAATTATCATTTTCTCAAGGCAAAGTTAAAGTAGTTTATCATTTTAAAACAGATATTTATCAGCTCATTTGAACAGTTAAAGAATATTTTTTTCAGTTGGCCAGCTAATAACTTAAAATGTTTTCACAAACATTTGGCAATTATTCCTATAGCTGCAGCGTTTCTATGTAAGCTTGGATTTCATCATTACTCAAGTAATCTAGAAAACTCTTTTATGTTAACAAATTTCTTCAATTTATTAGTGTAGTTCAATTTATTATATAATTTAAAATTTTATGCCTCAATAGTATGTTGAAATATTTCAAAAATTGGGTCATATATGTAAAATAAAATGTGTTGCACTTGATCTAAAGCCTAACGAAGTGATCTAACTATAAATTGAAGTTAAGAGGCTTGAAGATTATATTATTATTATGGGCGTAGATTCCGGGGCGTTTAATTTGTTGAAGGGTCAAATTACGAAATGCCAGCTTTATAAATAAGGAGTTATGGTCTCCAATTTACACAAGCCTTAGCAACTCTCTAGCCCTCGTCTGTGGAGAGATAATTTCAGATCTAAGGTTTGTCTCAATTTGGAAGACCAAACCAAATTCCTCTTTCCATCAGTAATCAGTTACAGATTCAAGTACGTTTCAGCTAATCTATTTATCTGTTTCCTGCTTTGTTCTCAATTAAATTAATATGTGTTACATATTTGGATCCAGGGTTACATGATTGGTTGTAATTAATGCATATTGAAATCTTAACAAGTAGTATCAGAGCAAACCATTATAGATTTCTTTGAGAAATTTTGTATTTATTGTTAAATTTACATTTTGAAACTATGATCTAAGATTTAAAAGTGGAGTTTCATTTTACCGCATAAACATATCTTGTTCTCAAGCAACGCTGTTGTATGAAGCAAACAGAAAATTTTAATCTAACCTATTATGTAACGCTGACATGAAACGGTTGAAAAATGACATTGTTATTTGCACTTCAAATTTGGTTATGGGGTGACTCATTTTTTTTTTTTTTTAATTTACTAAGTGGAATACATTAGAAAGTAACTCCTTAAAATTAAATTAAAATATGACCAAATTACCCTTATGTTTTAATTAGCCTAATCAAATTTGGTGTTGTTATTAACACTCCAAAGTGGTTAAGAAGGGGACACAGATGAAATTCGGCAAAGCTTTACCGAATTTATTCTCGGAATTTAACCAGTAGTTGAACTTCACACTTAAATTCAACAAATTGCTAATCGAAAATGAAAAAAAAAAGAATAACGGTTGGTGCATACTGAAATTTGTTTTCAATCGTGTAACCTCTTAACCATATTTGAAGTGTCAGTAACAATCACCTGAAGAAAAAGTGATTCAAAGAAGTAAAATAGGGGTATTTTTATAAACAAATTTTTGTGTTTAATACGTCCCTTAACAATTTTAAATGTAACTGGAGCACCCTTAAAATTGACAACGCCTTAATTAAATTTGAAGTGCGAATAAAAACTATTAAAATAAAGTTGATGTTTTTTTTGAAGGATCCGTGTGGTTTTTTTTTAAAAAAATAGATCAAACACTTATCATGCCTTTGCACTGTTTTGTACATAGGAGCCATTATGTGATAGGACCCTTTCCTTATCTTCTAGTTTGTGGCTGTAAGCTTTTGCTATTGTTATATATGAATTATAATATTGGAGACAGTGGTTCTGATGGAATTTTATTCATTTTTGTAAGTGAATGTTTCTGTAGTCTTTCTCTATGCGGAAGATGGTAGGTTTGTTTTGTCATGCTAATCTCCTTACAAGCTATATTATTGAATCAATAAAATTATTCAGAGAGCCTGCCCAACAGTTTGGATTCCCAAGCCCATAGTTCTTTTTTTGGAAAATTCGGTAAAAGGAAAAAAATTGTAAAAGAAATTAGTACCCCAACTTGCACATCAATTACAATTTCTAACCAATTTAAAATCTATATACAAACAATCAAATAAAAAAATTATTTTTTTGTCCCCAACCCAGTGGGTTGCCCTAGCCCAAAGACTTGGCAAGCTGCCCTCTGGGCCGGGTCTGGTTATTCAGTATTGATGTTTCAATTAAAAAATAAAAAATAAAAAAAGCGTCAAATCATGAAAGAACTAATGTTGCAACATATGTTATTATTGAAATAGTTTGCAGAATCACTACTTGAACTAATTCGATTTATGGTTTTGGTTTATAACTTTGGTCATAACGGACTAACCGTGTCTGGTTGACAACATTGTCTATGGAAAATTAAAAAAAAGAATACCAAATAATAAAATATAAAGTAAAGGGATGTGATAGCATTCTGTATAGCTACATTATTTTTCGGACGATATACTTCATAGATACTTCAGTCATTCAAGTCATTCAGTACAACATTCATCGCATTACTTATATATTCTCGGATGTTATTTAATTCTAATTTTCATAAATGTGATTTATTTATGATGACTCATTTCATCATATTTATTAAGAAATACCATGACGGTAATCACATGAAGCAACTTTTAACAATAGCTATGATTTAATCGTGTTGTGACACAGTTACAATTTTGGAGTTTTCGAGTGTCATATAGACTTAAAGTATTTTTAGGAGTGTTTTATAACACTCAAAATATATTGTACATATCCTAAAAAATAAATTCAAATATATTTGGTGTCTCTTTACAACTGGAAGTATCCTACATTCATACTGAACTAAATGAAATAACATGTCACCAAAGTGACCTCTTTTATTTTGGTGGTTCATGAAAATGTTTGATATTTGTGTAGTTATTCATGCGGGTATTAGCTGGCCCGAAGGAAGACTAATATTTGGCCGAATCACTTACATGTGTGTGATGATAAGTACATGACAATTATAAGGTTTTACGAGTGAATAATTAATCAGACCAAAGGAAGATTGTTATTTGACTTGAATTTATTGTCAATGTTTGATCATTACAACAATAGTACCACTTATATTTAATATTACTGTACAAAGACTTAATATTATTGTGTACTGGGCATGTTGAGAAGAGACTTACCAATTATCTGAATTTACTATGGTTGATATTTAGCTATGAGCATATGCGATCAATCTTCATTTTCTTTTATTCATTTTTCTGCTAATTTAACTGAATTGTCTGTCAATTTTAAGAATATCCTCATCTTACTTTGGGATAACTATAAGAATTTGTGTGAGAGTATAGTGTTTGTTCTTGACTTTATAGATTTAGCTCTTGCAATTAAGAGGTTTATATCCAGCCCTACTACGGTTAGATGTTCTTATAATGTTATGAAGAATATTGAAAGGTGGCATAATTCAAAGGACAAGGTTTTTTTTTGGCAAAGCCAGAGGTGTTGAATGACCCCTTCCATTTTATTTTTATATATAAGCATGACTTACAATATAAATGAGGCAAGGAAAGACGTAAGAAATACATAAGATAGAAAAGAAAGGGGGCAGAGCAATAAGCTACGACCATCTATGAAGCACATCCGGTTCAAATGTATAAGGTGACATAGTGATCTTTTTGCTTATGACAGAGAAAATTGAATGGAACATCTGCAGTCTAGTTTTAGATCAAATATTGAATATTGTTTCATTTCTTTCTTTCCGAATTTCTATCAAACTGACTTTCAACATGATCAACAATTCAAAATTGGAACTTTGCTTCCATCTTGTAGCTTTGTATATACTGTACCATTCATCTTTGCTATTTCTTTTAGGACCAGACAGTCCACCTCTTTTTCTTACCTTGTCCCACAAGAAATAGGTAAAAGTGCAACCAAAAGAATAAGGGATGATTATCTTCAGCGGTTGATCAATAGTAAACGCATGAGCAAGATAATTTGATCCATTTGCTGCGAAGATTAGACAGAGTGTGCGAAGTGTTTTTGTATACTCTCCAACAATGGAAGCTAAGATGTAATAACCCGGAAATTCCGAGACAATTTAAAATTTTTAATTTGGCAATTTTAACGAATTTAGACTATTTAAAATGAAATATTTTAAATAATAACGACGAGAAATTTATTTTGAATAGAATTCGAACGTATATATATATATTTGAATCGTCCCTAGAATAGAAATATTTATTTATAATTATAAAAGGAATTGAAAATGGCGCGGTAGTTCGATAATTCGATTTCAAAGTTCAAATGAAGGTACCGGGTTCAAAATAAACCGGATTTTAGCGAAACCAAAAATATTTGAATCTAGTTGAGAATATCTTTCCAACGAATCCAAAAAATCGAAATTTCATAGCGGGAATCAAAAGTTATGTCTAGTTGAAAATTTAGAATAGTCGCTATGGAATTCTGGCCCTTAAAATTAGCCATTTTGCAAACGACCTCGGTTTTCGACATAACCACTTTTATTGGATCTGTGATGTCTAGTTATTGCTAGGTTTCAAAATTCATAATTTTTCGAATCAATATGTGAGCGTGGCAAAGGAAAACGTGTTTGACCAGTTTCAGTTGATTTTAATCGACTGGAAAATGACCATGTTTCAAACGGTCTCAAAATTCGACGAAATTAGTTTTGTTAGGACCATATTGTCAATACGAAGCTAGAAAATATTTTTCGAGGATTTTTCGAGTTAGTATGTGACCCCAGTAAATTGAAATGTACATTCAAATTTAATATATAGAGTTATATTTTGATTTTGACGATAACTGATCGAAACGATCGAATCAGCTTGCGGGACATATCCCATTGTGTTCAGAATGGGGGTAATTAGCAATGGACGACAGGCGGTGGGGCTTGTTTCGAGTTTGAAATAAAAAGTTACTTTTTGGTAAATTAAATTAAATAAATATATATATATATAATTTTATAAACCCCCCTATATCCTTCCTCCTTCTCCCCCCCCCCCCCCCCCCGTTAGTTCAGAACGAAATAAAAAAAAACCGGAAGCCCTAGTCGACGCCCCCTTCCCCCCCTCCACCGCAGCGCCTCAACAGGCGGCGGAGCCTCCCCCCCTCTCCTCCTCTTCCTCCGTTCTCCTCTCTTCCCCTCCTCTCGAAGCCGCCGCGAACCCAAACCGCCACCCTCGAGACCCCCAAAACCCGCACCCGCCACCAACTCAGCCTGTCGCCGCCTGACAACACCCAGCGCCGCCCATTCTCGCCCCCTCCTCCTACTGTAAGTTTTATTAATTATTTTTATTTTAATTTAATGTGTTTAGTTATAGGAAAGTATAAAATCAGTTTTTTTTATGAAATAGCGAGAGAAGGACTTGATTTTTAACATAGAGAAGGATTTAATTTTTTTTAACATGAAGAAGGTTTGATTTTTGATTTGAAAAAGATTAGATCTTTGGAAATATAAAGACTTGATTTTTATAAATAGAAAGGTTCGATTTTTATAATGTTTTTCTCGTGGTGAAAATTCGATATTTACATATATATACTAGCTTTGAAAAAAAAATTAGCGAAATAGAAATATTTTTATATAGTGAAAGATCGTATTTTTATTTAGTTAAAGATCGTATTTTTATATAGTGAAAGATCGAATTTTTATATAGAAGAAAGCGTTTTAAAAATATAATCTTCACAATATATGAAGTGAAATAAAAATATAATTTTTATATAGGAAGGAGCGTTATAAAAATAATCTTTATTGGAAGAAGAGCGATATAAAAATGTAATTTTTTTGATATAGAGAATAGCATGATAAAAATATAATATTTATTATATGAACACCGTTATAAAAATAAATTTTTTATCTATATAGTAGCGGTATAAAAATGTGATTTTTATATACCTAGCAACAATATAAAAATGTGATTTTTATATATGTAGTGGCTACGGACAAGGAAATAGACAAAAGGCGAACACGACGAAGATTTCTACACAAGAAGAGTCGCGGCGTTTGGTTTAGCTCTCGGTGAGAACTTCTCACTTTAAATCTTGTTTTCTAGTTAAAATATATACTAGGATGCAGACGGTGTTTAGTAGCACCCGACACCCGTCGTCCACAGACCATGGACGACTTGTATGCTTGTTTGATGTGTTGTAAAGTTTGTTTGTGATGTTGATGTGAAATAGATAATGAAACATTAATGTGTTGAAATAAATTAATTATCGTTAAAAATAAAAAATTTAACGTGAATGTGAATAAATAAATATTCATTTACAAACCGGACGGTTTGTTTATGTACACCTATTTGAAGGACATTGATTGGGACGATAAATTTTACACGTCGCCCAAATGCACAAATAATATTCAGTGTTTGTGGATTTAAAACCCCACACGGGTGTTGGGATGATATTTAGCGTACACTAATCCCAATTATTTAGTTGTATGTCGATCGATTGGTTGAAAGACTGTGTAAGCGTTAATTATTTATATTTAATGCTTCTGCAGTTGTGTGGTGCACTTTGGATGATGGTTGATTATTTATCGTTGCTATTATATACATGTGCATATAATTAACATTATATGGTAATTGATTGGGCCTCATTCAAATTAGGAAAATAAAGAATATTATAAAATATAGATTCATGTGTTGACAGTACTCATTTGTTGAGATTAGTCATGTGTTGAACGAAATATTTTAACAATAAAATTTACATCTTTATCATATATAAAATTTGAAACTAACTGGAAAATAGATAAGATGAGTGGTCTCCTGGATATTGATCTGATGTTGGTTTCGGCCTTCGGGGTTAATATTTAGGGAATTGCTCTCTTGATAATTTACGGTTAGAGTCTGATTAAGAATTAAACGATAGAAATCAAAATTTTATAATATATATTAAATAGCAAAAATAGTCACGTGTTGACAGTACTCATGTGTTGAGATTAGTCATGTGTTGAAAGAAATATAGATTCATGTGTTGAATAGAATAAATATTCATTTGTTGAATAGAATAACGAAGTTATTGAAAAATATAAAGCCGTGTTGATTAGAGATGCGCTATTTTGACGCGAACGATATTTATATCGATTATATTCGTTTTTATAATGAATATTGAAAAGAGATTTAAAAAAAAGCGAATATTTAGAAAATGGATTCGAATTGAATTGAATATAAAATGGATTTGAATTGAAATGAATTCAAATCGAATTGTAATCGAATTGAAATTGAATTAAATAGAAATGCAATTGGAAATCGAAGTGAAATCAATTTAAAATGAATTCAAATCGAATTGAAAAAGAACAGAAATTGAATTGAAATCGATTTGAATTAAAATCAAATTGAAATGAATGTAAAAAGAATTTATAATGGAAAATTTAATTTTGATTTGAATTTGAAATGGAAGTTGAAATTGTTTTTGAAACGAATTTGAAACGATTTATAAAATTCGTTTTAAAAGGAAATCGACGAAATATATATAATATATATATAATGGCCTGAATAGAACGCACTGCGCTGCGGCAGTTCGTGAATTTCGACCATTGACTTCGAACGGACATTACGGGAGATCCGACCGTCGGATTCTCCTAATACCGGAACCGTTGGGTTCGTATCGAAAAGAGCTTTCTAACGAATACAAGAAATTTGAAATCTGACGGTTGGATTTGGAGATACGTCCAAATCAATTTCAGAAAAGGTCGTTGTAAGTGCAGTTCGATGGCCGTTATTGGAAATCGACTGTACGGGCCTTGATAAAATTATTAAAAATATTAGTAATTTGTGTAAAATCAAAAGAAATGATTTGTGAAGAATTGGGATGAAAAACTCCATATTCGAAAAGATAAAAATAGATTTTTATCGAAATGAACTAGTTTTGAAATAGAATTCAAATCCAATTATTTTTAAATAAATAAATTGGATTTGAAATGGGTTTTAAATAACCAGAATTTCCAACATATGAATTGGAATGGATTTGAATCGAAATTCTCTTTGGAATATTTCGATATTAGATTCCGCGATTATACAGATATTTTGGAGGAAATATGGAAGATATACTTTATATCGTTATTTCCAAAGTGGTATTTGTGGGTTTCAGAATTTGATATTGAATATAAGCCGATATATTTTCTATTCAGAGCCTTGTATTTAATATCAAATGGGATTTGGGTTTGTCATGAATGGTGTCTTCATCAACACTGTTCTTAAACCCCGTTGAGAAAAGATTAAATCTTTTTATTTAGATTTAATAAAGTATACCAATTAATTAATATATTTAATTGGAATTAGAATTGATTTGTGGGTTTATCGTGAACGGTGTTTTAAATAACACTTGTTCTTTAACCCGATAATAAATAGAATGTGATTTTGGGTTTATCGTGAATCGTGTTTTAGATGACATTGGTTCTTTAACCCAGTTAAAGATTAAAACTAAGTGGAGTTTTAATGAATCTTTAATTAGATTGAAAAGATCGAGAATGGAGTATCACCAGTTTTTCTCCAAAGCGATAGTTAAATCTGTAATTAGATTTGAACGTGAAATGGTAATTAATTTTACCGATAACACCGTTGTGTTAGATATGGAGTATTACCAGTTTTGCTTCATGGGATGAATAGGTTGGGATTGGGAAATAAAATAAATAATTACTTCGGTGTGGTTCGCTAATCCCGACTAGTTTGAAATGATATCCAAAGGAAGATTAAAGTATAAATTTAGAAGAATTTATCTTTGATAAAATTAATGGGAACCTTTCCCTAAGAATGTGAAATTTAGAAACTAACTGTAGGTTAGCTAAGAAGAATGGTATCCTGGGTATTGATCTGATGTTGGTTTCGGCCTTCCGGGTTAATATTTGGGGAATTGTTCTCTTGCTAATTTACGGTTAGTGAATGAGGAATTGGAATGAGGCGTGTGTTTGTGTAACATTTGTTTATTATATACGCGGGTCATTCAGAAAGGCCGGGTTTATACCCATTCTGAATAACCGATTCGACGAAATGTCGAAGATGAAGACGGTGGTCGAAGACCGGAAGTCTTCACATCGTTTGGGTGATTACTGATGATCTTGATTAGGCTGTACATCCAAGAGGAGGGAATCAGTTGGTGATCGTCCAGACGTACTTGGAGATCGATGGATATGCGAGGAAAGTGCCTCCGGTTTCGTTCAGACCCAGAAAGAACTTGTAAATGGACTGTGTGTCTGACATTGGATTTTATTCTTTGTTGATTGATCTCTATTAAATATACATCTGTTTGGCAGCGGAGAATTTATTCTCTTGCTTAACGCCCTTCTCTGAGACGTACGAGCTCAGAGGTTGTATATCGATGGACATCAGTCGCATGGAGTGAATTGCCTGTGTGGCATGCCTAAGTGGCAAATGATCAAGGCTTCTGTTGAAAAGCAAAGTCTTGTGGTTGATGATCAAAGCACGACATATGTGGCACAACTTTGTGTATGGCGTTAATTCGCGAGCCTCACACCTCGGTATGAGTCAAAAACGGGATATGGACCGTTGGGAGAACATGACATTTCTTTCTAGCTATGGGTGGTGTCAGTGCTTAAAACTGGCTGACATTTATATTATTTTTACCAATGTGGTTGTTGGAATGAGGCGCCTTGATTTTAGGTCTGTAAGGGCCGGGAAACGTGTGTTCAGGAATAACCAATCCTCAAACGTAAGGGAGGACCGGCCCAGCCGATTCCAAGGGTTATCCAGAGAGAGTAGTCCTCAGACATTTGCTAGAGTGTCTCGAAGCGGAGAGGAGCTTGCCCCTTGCCTCGACTCATGACGTATATCCAATTTCCAATATGAGATATTTCGGTTTTATTTGTAGAGCCTAGTATTAGCGACATGATAGATGGTACCCATGCCACCTATGATTGATATTTATGATTGAAATTGTTTTGACACTATACACTTATAGTAGTATCAAATGATTTGTTTTAAACGTAACAAGCATGTTTGGCTATTATAAGGGAAAACCCTATCCTCCGGCTTGCGTTGCATTGTGTGATGGGACCTGGGTCTTATAATAGCTTCATTTTTCGAAAAAGCATTGCGTTGTTTATTCTATGCACTGGTGTTCTTGGGAGCAAACCCGTTCCGTGTTATACGGCGTGGTCCCTTGGTTTACCTTATTTTTAAAGTAAAGTTTTAATAACTGTTTTAGTTCTCACACCAGTCACATGACTGACCTGGTGTTTATTGTTTTAACCTAAACTCTGGGTGCCCTTATTTTCGCACGGGCAGCTAGTAGTTTTGGTTTTGCAGATTTATATTCACAGGATCCTGATTTACAGCTGGAACGATGCTCGGAAAGCTCTGTATCCGTGTATTACTTTCAGTTGTGTTTTGTATTGCTTTTCCGCTGCTATGTAATTTATTTTAATCTCTGATATTTATCGAATGTATTTTATTTATTCATACTCTGTATATTCTTGTATTCTGATGGAATTGTTGTAATTAACAATGAAATGTTCTTCTGTTTGCGTTCCGATGTGTGTTGTTCTCAAGGTAATCTGTGCTCTCCTTACCGGGGAAGCTACAGGCTATTACATTTGGTATCAGAGCTTTGGTTTACAGAGCTCGAGAACAAGACACATTAGAACCGAACGAAAGAATCCATCAGATATTGGATTAGTATTATCCAATTAGAATGACTCGTTAGAGATAGGATCAGTAGAGTCCTAGAACGAGTGGAAAGAGTGAAAATTTTGAAATAAAAATTTGAAAACAAACTTTGTTTTGAAAATTAAAACCGAGTATACATATTTTAATATTTTATTTGTATTAGAGTTAGACGATTCAGTATATAGAGATTTTTCATATGCGCGTCATGAACGTATATTCGAAGTTTTAATATATTGGATAGATATAGAATCACACTCTAGTCGCCCGGAGATGGTACTGATGATAGCACGTGCATCATCAGTATTTATGTTCGTGTTTCGAAGGTGTGATATCTATATATTTCCATTAGACTGGTGTGAGAACCAAAACTAGATAGGGCTTATTCTTGTGATTTGGCATCAAAACATGATTTTCTGTATATATATCAAAATTATGAATTTGAAACGTTAATTCACTAATTGATTGATGGTTGTGTTGTTTGATTATTGGTTTGATTAATTGAAATTTTTAACCATTTAGCCTAATTGAACTAAATATTGAACTGTATTGAAAAATGATCGCAAATGCATGCATATACATGTACTTACATTGAACAGGTCATAGCAAGGAGGCTAGAGCAGAGGAATAAAATTGTTTGCCCGACAAATAGGTACATGTTTATTGTATTTCTTTGGGTTTGGATGATTTTATGAGCCGATTGGCTAGCCGCTTGCCTTTTTCCTTTTCTTTTGGATTGAAGAAGGCCATGGGAGGCTATATGAAATATCCCGAAGTCCCCGGTGCAGGGGAGGTTATAGCGAAATTTTTCGAAAATTTAGGGTGTTAGCCAAATTTTTGAAAAACTTGAAAAGTTCTTAGAAACTGAAAAGTTGAAGAACTTAAGCCATAATGAAAATACTGGAAGTTGAGTTGATTTGTTAAACAACTTTCGGCTTTGTTCCTTTTCGGGGATGTAAAGTTTTAAGTGGGGGAGATTGTAATAACCCGGAGATTCCGAGCCAATTTAAAATTTTTATTTTGGCAATTTTAACGAATTTAGACTATTTAAAATGAAATATTTTAAATAATAACGACGAGAAATTTATTTTGAATAGAATTCGAACGTATATATATATTTGAATCGTCGCTAGAATAGAAATATTTATTTATAATTATAAAAGGAATTGAAAATGGCGCGGTAGTTCGATAATTCGATTTCAAAGTTCAAATGAAGGTACCGGGTTTAAAATAAACCGGATTTTAGCGAAACCAAAAATATTTAAATCTAATTGACAATATCTTTCCAACGAATCCGAAAAATCGAAATTTCATAGCGGGAATCAAAAGTTATGTCCAGTTGAAAATTCAGAATAGTCGTTATGGAATTCTAGCCCTTAAAATTAGCCATTTTGCAAACGACCTCGGTTTTCGACGAAACAACTTTTGTTGGATCCTCTATGTCTAGTTATTGCTAGGTTTCAAAATTCGTAATTTTTCGAATCAATATGTGAGCGTGGCAAAGGAAAATGCGTTTGACCAGTTTCAGTTGAATTTAATCGACTGGAAAATGGCCATGTTTCAAACGGTCTCAGAATTCGACGAAATTAGTTTTGTTAGGACCGTATCGTCAATACGAAGCTAGAAAATATTTTTCGAGGATTTTTCGAGTTAGTATGTGACCCAAGTAAATTGAAATGTGCGTTCAAATTCAATATATAGAGTTATATTTTGATTTTGACGAAAACTGATCGAAACGATCGAATCAGCTTGCGGGACATATCCCATTGTGTTCGGAATGGGGGTAATTAGCTATGGACGACAGGCGGTGGGGCTCGTTTCGAGTTTGAAAAAAAAAATTACTTTTTGGTAAATTAAATTAAATATATATATAATTTTATAAAACCTCCTATATCCTTCCTCCTTCCCCCCCCCCCCCCCCGTTAGTTCAGAAAGAAAAAAAGAAAAGGGCTAAAGCCCTAGTCGACGTCGCCCCCTCCCCCCCATCGCAGCGCCTCCACAGGCGGCGGAGCCTCCCCCCTCTCCTCCTCTTCCTCCGTTCTCCTCTCTTCCCCTCCTCTCGAAGTCGCCGCGAACCCAAACCGCCACCCTCGAGACCCCCAAAACCCGCACCCACCACCAACTCAGCCTGCCGCCGCCTGACAACACCCAGCGCCGCCCATTCTTGCCCCCCTCCTCCTACTGTAAGTTTTATTAATTATTTTTATTTTAATTTAATGTGTTTAGTTATAGGAAAGTATAAAATCAGTTTTTTTTATGAAATAGCGAGAGAAGGATTTGATTTTTAGCATAGAGAAGGATTTAATTTTTTTTAACATGAAGAAGGTTTGATTTTTGATTTGAAAAATATTAGATCTTTGGAAATATAAAGACTTGATTTTTATAAATAGAAAGGTTCGATTTTTATAATGTTTTTCTCGTGGTGAAAATTCAATATTTATATATATAGTAGCTTTGGAAAAAAAAATTAGCGAAATAGAAATATTTTTATATAGTGAAAGATCGTATTTTTATTTTGTGAAAGATCGTATTTTTATATAGTGAAAGATCGAATTTTTATATAGAAGAAAGCGTTTTAAAAATATAATCTTCACAATATATAAAGTGAAATAAAAATATAATTTTTATATAGGAAGGAGCATTATAAAAATAATCTTTATTGGAAGAAGAGCGATATAAAAATGTAATTTTTTTTATATAGAGAATAGCGTGATAAAAATATAATCTTTATTATATGAACACCGTTATAAAAATAATTTTTTTATCTATATAGTAGCAGTATAAAAATGTGATTTTTATATACCTAGCAACAATATAAAAATGTGATTTTTATATATGTAGTGGCTACGGACAAGGAAATAGACAAAAGGCGAACACGACGAAGATTTCTACACAAGAAGAGTCGCGGCGTTTGCTTTAGCTCTCGGTGAGAACTTCTCACTTTAAATCTTGTTTTCTAGTTAGAATATATACTAGGATGCAGACGGTGTTTAGTAGTACCCGACACCCGTCGTCCACAGACCATGGACGACTTGTATGCTTGTTTGATGTGTTGTGAAGTTTGTTTGTGATGTTGATGTGAAATAGATAATGAAACATTAATGTGTTGAAATAAATTAATTATCGTTAAAAATAAAAAATTTAACGTGAATGTGAATAAATAAATATTCATTTACAAACCGAACGGTTTGTTTATGTACACCTATTTGAAGGACATTGATTGGGACGATAAATTTTACACGTCGCCCAACTGCACAAATAATATTCAGTATTTGTGGATTTAAAACCCCACACGGGTGTTGGGATGATATTTGGCGTACACTAATCCCAATTATTTAGTTGTACATCGATCGATTGGTCGATAGACTGTGTAAGCGTTAATTATTTATATTTAATGCTTATGCAGTTGTGTGGTGCACTTTGGATGATGGTTGATTATTTATCGTTGCTATTATATACATGTGCATATAATTAACATTATATGGTTATTGATTAGGCCTCATTCCAATTGGGAAAATAAAGAATATTATAAAATATAGATTCATGTGTTGACAGTACTCATTTGTTGAGATTAATCATGTGTTGAACGAAATATTTTAACAATAAAATTTACATCTTTATCATATATAAAATTAGAAACTAACTGGAAAATAGATAAGATGAGTGGTCTCCTGGATATTGATCTGATGTTGGTTTCGGCCTTCGGGGTTAATATTTAGGGAATTTCTCTCTTGATAATTTACGGTTAGAGTCTGATTAAGAATTAAACGATAGAAATCAAAATTTTATAATATATATTAAATAGCAAAAATAGTCACGTGTTGACAATACTCATGTGTTGAGATTAGTCATGTGTTGAAAGAAATATATATTCATGTGTTGAATAAAATAAATATTCATTTGTTGAATAGAATAACGAAGTTATTGAAATATATAAAGCCGTGTTGATTAGAGATGCGCTATTTTAATGCGAACGATATTTATATCGATTATATTCGTTTTTTTAATGAATATTGAAAAGAGATTTAAAAAAATCGAATATTTAGAAAATGAATTCGAATTGAATTGAATATAAAATGAATTCGAATTGAAATGAATTCAAATCGAATTGTAATCGAATTGAAATTGAATTAAATAGAAATGCAATTGGAAATCGAAGTGAAATCAATTTGGAATGAATTCAAATCGAATTGAAAACGAACTGAAATTGAATTGAAGTCGATTTGAATTAAAATCAAATTGAAATGAATGTAAAAAGAATTTATAATGGAAAATTTAATTTTGATTTGAATTTGAAATGAAAGTTGAAATTGTTTTTGAAACAAATTTGAAACGATTTATAAAATGTGTTTTAAAAGGAAATCGACGAAATATATATAATATATATATATATATATTATATATATAATGGCGTGAATAGAACGCGCCACGCCGCGGCAGTTCGTGAATTTCGACCATTGACTTCGAACGGACATTACGGGAGATCCGATCGTCGGATTCTCCTAAAACCAGAACCGTTGGGTTCTTATCGAAAAGGGCTTTCTACCGAATACAAGAAATATGAAATCTAACGGTTGGATTTGGAGATACGTCCAAATCAATTTCAGAAAAGGTCGTTGTAAGTGCAGTTCGATGGCCGTTATTGGAAATCGACTGTACGGGCCTTGATAAAATTATTAAAAATATTAATAATTTGTGTAAATTCAAAAGAAATGATTTCTGAAGAATTGGGATGAAAAACTCCATATTCGAAAAGATAAAAATAGATTTTTATCGAAATGAACTAGTTTTGAAATAGAATTCAAATCCAATTATTTTTAAATAAATAAATTGGATTTGAAATGGGTTTTAAATAACCAGAATTTCCAATATATGAATTGGAATGGATTTGAATCGAAATTGTCTTTGGAATATTTCGATATTAGATTCCGCGATTATACAGATATTTTGGAGGAAATTTGGAAGATATACTTTATATCGTTATTTCCAAAGCGGTATTTGTGGGTTTCAGAATTTGATATTGAATATAAGCCGATATATTTTCTATTCAGAGCCTTGTATTTAATATCAAATGGGATTTGGGTTTGTCGTGAATGGTGTCTTCATCAACACTGTTCTTAAACCCCGTTGAGAAAAGATTAAATCTTTTTATTTAGATTTAATGAAGTATACCAATTAATTAATATATTTAATTGGAATTGAATTAGAATTGATTTGTGGGTTTATCGTGAACGGTGTTTTAAATAACACTTGTTCTTTAACCCGATAATAAATAGAATGTGATTTTGGGTTTATCTTGGATCGTGTTTTAGATGACATTGGTTCTTTAACCCAGTTAAAGATTAAAACTAAGTGGAGTTTTAATGAATCTTTAATTAGATTGAAAAGATCGAGAATGGAGTATCACCAGTTTTGCTCCAAAGCGATAGTTAAATCTTTAATTAGATTTGAACGTGAAATGGTAATTAATTTTACCGATAACACCGTGGTGTTAGATATGGAGTATTACCAGTTTTGCTTCATGGGATGAATAGGTTGGGATTGGGAAATAAAATAAATAATTACTTCGGTGTGGTTCGCTAATCCCGACTAGTTTGAAATGATATCCAAAGGAAGATTAAAGAATAAATTTAGAAGAATTTATCTTTGATAAAATTAATGGGAACCTTTCCCTAAGAATGTGAAATTTAGAAACTAACTGTAGGTTAACTAAGAAGAATGGTTTTCTGGGTATTGATCTAATGTTGGTTTCGGCCTTCGGGGTTAATTTTTGGGGAATTGTTATCTTGCTAATTTACGGTTAGTGACCGAGGAATTGGAATGAGGCGTATGTTGTGTTTGTGTAACATTTGTTTATTATATACGCGGGTCATTCAGAAAGGCCGGGTTTATACCCATTCTGAATAACCGATTCGACGAAATGTCAAAGATGAAAACGGTGGTCGAAGACCGGAAGTCTTCACATCGTTTGGGTGATTACTGATGATCTTGATTGGGCTGTACACCCAAGAGGAGGGAATCAGTTGGTGATCGTCCAGACGTACTTGGAGATTGATGGATATGCGAGGAAAGTGCCTCCGGTTTCGTTCAGACCCAGAACGAACTTGTAAATGGACTGTGTGTCTGACATTGGATTTTATTCTATGTTTATTGATCTCTATTAAATATACATCTGTTTGGCGGTGGAGAATTTATTCTCTTGCTTAACGCCCTTCTCTGAGACGTACGAGCTCAGAGGTTGTATATCGATGGACATCAGTCGCATGGAGTGAATTGCCTGTGTGGCATGCCTAAGTGGCAAATGATCAAGGCTTCTGTTGAAAAGCAAAGTCTTGTGGTTGATGATCAAAGAACGGCCTATGTGGCACAGCTTTGTGTATGGCGTTAATTTGCGAGCCTCACACCTCGGTATGAGTCAAAAACGGGATATGGACCGTTGGGAGAACACGACGTTTCTTTCTAGCTATGGGTGGTGTCAGTGCTTAAAACTGGCTGACATTTATATTATTTTTACCTATGTGATTGTTGGAATGAGGCGCCTCGATTTTAGGTCTGTAAGGACCGGGAAACATGTGTTCAGGAATAACTAATCCTCAAACGTAAGGGAGGACCGGCCCAGCCGATTCCAAGGGTTACCCAGAGAAAGTAGTCCTGAGACATTTGCTAGAGTGTCTCGAAGCGGAGAGGAGCTTTCCCCTTGCCTCGACTCATGACGGAAATCCAATTTCCAATACGAGATATTTCGGTTTTATTTGTAGAGCCTAGTATTGGCGACATGATAGATGGTACCCATGCCTCCTATGATTGATATTTATGATTGAAATTGTTTTGACACTATACACTTATAATAGTATCAAATGATTTGTTTTAAACGTACCAAGCATGTTTGCCTATTATAAGGGAAAACCCTATCCTTCGACTTGCGTTGCATTGTGTGATGGGACCTGGGTCTTATAATAGCTTCATTTTTCGAAAAAGCATTGCATTGTTTATTCTATGCACTGGTGTTCTTGGGAGCAAACCCATTCCGTGTTATATGGCGTGGTCCCTTAGTTTACCTTATTTTAAAGTAAAGTTTTAATAACTGTTTTAGTTCTCACATCAGTCACATGACTGACCTAGAGTTTATTGTTTTAACCTAAACTTTGGGTGCCCTTATTTCCGCACGGGCAGCTAGTAGTTTTGGTTTTGCAGATTTATATTCACAGGATCCTGATTTACAGCTGGAACGATGCTCGGAAAGCTCTGTATCCGTGTATTACTTTCAGTTTTGTTTTGTATTGTTTTTCCGCTGCTACGTAATTTATTGTAATCTCTGATATTTATCGAATGTATTTTATTTATTCATACTCTGTATATTCTTGTATTCTGATGGAATCGTTGTAATTAACAATGAAATGTTCTTCTGTTTGCGTTCCGATGTGTGTTGTTCTCAAGGTAATCCGTGCTTTCCTTACATGGGAAGTTACGGGCTATTACATAAGACGTTCATTCATGTTTCTATTCCAAGTCCGTTTGAACCATTGAAATATTGGCATATTTGCTTCAGATGACAACACTGAGTATATCAAACCAGTAGAATGTTTTTTATTTTCATCATTCCATCCAAATTTCAATTACTGATCCAAGTTATAATGAATACCATCATATTTATTCAGCACATCATTTATAACAGCATTACTACACCTGGGTATCCTAATCATACCATCAACAATATAGGTCGATGCTCCAGCATTTATGGGTACGTTGCTTTGTATTATTTCATCATAATTGAAACTTTGCTTCCATCTTTTAGCTTTGTATATACTGTACCAAGTTATAATGAATACCATTATATTTATGCAACACATCATTTATAGCAGCATTGCTACACCTAGGTATCCTAATCATACCATCAACAATATAGGTCGATGCTCCAGCATTTATGGGTATGTTGCTTTGTATTATTTCATCATAATTGGAACTTTGCTTCCATCTTGTAGCTTTGTATATACTGTACCATTCTTCTTTGGTATTTCTTTTAGGACCAGACAGTCCACCTCTTTTTCTTACCTTGTCCCACAAGATGTAATGTCCCGTATTTTCGGCAGTCAGATATTTAATATATTTTATGATTTTAAATATTGATTTGGAACTTTAAATGGATTTAAAATATATAATTCAATTATAAAACGAAGTTTGAACGTTAATTTATATATAGTTATGAATCGAGCTCGAAATGGTGCTGCAGTTCGTAAAATGGAGTTTTGAACTTCAACTGAATATAACGGTCCGATATAAGTCAGATTTCTGTGAAACAAGAAACGTATGAGTCCAATTAGTAGTAATTTTCTAATTAAAGAGAAAAATCCAGATTTTGTTTTATAATTTGTTAGTTATGTCCAATTCAAATTTTAGAATAGTCGTTATAGAAATCGTTATTAAAAATATAATGTTTATTTAGTAGTTTATAAGAGTTTTGATATAATTTGAATAACGGTTGACTCAAAATTGACGATATCGAGCTGTATAAATTATGTTTGAAATTGTGTATATATTCTGTTTGGATATATTTGTTAGAAATAATTTATTTTGATTTAATTTAATTTATTTGGAATTTATGTAATATTTTAATCAATATTATATAAGCGTTAAAAATAGCCATTTTTATGAACGGTCTCAGTTTTCAATGAAATTACTTTCATCGGAACCATATCGTTAAATTATTGTCAGAAAATCAAATTACATGGCAAATGGATATCGTATGTGACTTCGGTGGCCAAAAATATCTCTGTTTCTATTTAATTGTTTATACAATTCAGACATGGGTAACTTTTAACGAATAAACGACTGGCCAAGCAAACTCTAAATTTAATGAAACAAGATTCATTGGATCTGTTACGAAGAGGTCTAGTGAAATGTCAAGGTCTCATATTTATTGAATTTTTCTGTAATTATAGGAATTTTAAACGCTTGACTTCTCATCGATGTTTATAAAGGACTTTTCACAGACAACCTCGGAATTCGACGAAACTTGTCCCATTGGGTCCAGAATATTTTTCTATGCTAGGAATGGGTATTACATCTCGATTTGGAGATTATTTGTGACGGTTTTAAATGTTAATTCACCATTAAGAAAATTTGATAATATTCTATTAATCCTACACTATAAATAAACATCCAAATGGGGTCAACAACCCTAAACATTAGTCTTTCTGGTCAAAGCAAAAATGTAGCCGCCATCAAATACAGTGAACGATGGAAATCCTCTGTTCTTCCTCTTCCAATTATCTCCCTAACCATCGATCAACACACGAAACTTTCTTCTGCAAAGACGTCGGGCTCAACGAGGGCTTCATGATGGATTGTGGTGATCAAGTGCCATGTCACGAGATGGCCAGAATTTTCCACAAAGTTAGCAGATGTTCGACAAGATCCGCTGATGAACGGAAGCCTTTACTGGTGCAAGGCATAGTAGGTGCATTCGGAATTTGGAGTTGGTGATAGGGGACGTCGCGACGCAGGTCTGGGTGGTCAAATGATGGGTGCGGCGGTCACAACATTGGTGCGATGGTGGGGTTCATGGTGCGTGGCTTTTCTGGAAAGAAGAGGGCGTCAGACCCTTGGCGTTTCAGGTAAGGCTCGAGAAGGGTGGGCCGCCCACTTTGGTCGTGGCAGATGAACTGTCGGAGGGCCATAGGTGGTTGCGGTTGGAGAATCTGGTGCGTGATGATGAGGATTGAACGAGAGCAGTATTATCGAAGAGAGCAGGAGCAAATACATGAAGAGGAAGCAGCGTATACAAATTAAAGTCGGCCTGTATACTTTCCTTAAAGTGTGACATTAGTTAACAAACGTGTTTAATTAAATTAATTTGAGATTTAGGTTAATTTAATTTAAATTAAAAATGTGCTTATGTTGAGTAATTATTCAACCATAAATTGGTTAGAGGACAAACGAAGGACCTGAGAATGTACAACTGACTGTACACACTTTGCACCATAGTTAGTTTAATTTAAAATGGTTAGTGAATTAGTTATGGATGGCGTCAGTACAGGGAACTCTAAGTTTGAATGAACGGAATAGATATGAGTAATCTACCAGGTAAATTATTTTAACCAAAGTGATTAAATATAACCACTGTTTAGTTAAGAAATTATCATGTTATTTGTATCATATAATTAACGTATGAAATTTGTGTATTAAGTAACTAGTCATCTTTAGGATCATTTTAACTTCAGATTTGTGTTTGAAAAAGGTTAAGAATAATTAGTTTATTTAAATAAAAAGGTTAACAATAATTAGTTTATTTAATTAAAAGGGATTAGGGATTAAATATAATTAACTATATAAACTTTAAATAATTATAACTTTATCATATATGATCAGAATTGGATGAAACAAATTGCAACGGGATCGTATTTTCGAGCATGACATCATGGAACTGATCCGGACAGGATTGGAAGCAGCAGGATATTTCAGTAAATTTAAACGACCCTTTAATTTTACTGAAATTGAACCGTTCAACGAAAACAAATCAAAGTGAGTTTACTCACTTAGTTTTATTCCCACTTATATTTCATATAAGTTGGGTTTTTATTATTTGTGTGTTATAACTGCTGATTGTTGTTGTGTGCTGAATGTTTACATATATGTTGTCTGAATTGGTTGAATTGCATGTTAGTTAAATTTAAATGAAAACCAATCGTTTTTAACAATTTCTTTCCAAACGAGGTAATTTACCTTATTGGTCACGGTTATAAAATAACCATGTTTAATTTAACAAATGGCCTGAATTGTTTAAATTGTTTGTTAGTGTTAAATATACTGATTGATATTAAACTGCTGCTATTTTACTGTTTTATAATTAAATCAGTAAAATTGAATTTAATGATATCATGTGAAGTAACCATTTGGATGCAGGGAAGAACAGGTTGGAGGA
Source organism: Allium sativum (assembly GCA_030737875.1). Classification (NCBI taxonomy): domain Eukaryota; kingdom Viridiplantae; phylum Streptophyta; class Magnoliopsida; order Asparagales; family Amaryllidaceae; genus Allium; species Allium sativum. The sequence continues at coordinate 937,731,844 of CM060915.1, read as the reverse complement.
ATCCAACCGGATTCCTTAAATATAGTGATGTTATTTATTTTCGTATTATCGTTATGTGAACTATTTTAATGAATGATTGATTTGATAGTTGACCATTGACCTGAAATTCAACAATTGTTTTGATTTAACCAATAGACAGTATTGGTTGAGTAATTGGCAGCAGTTGGCCTATATATAAATCGTTTTGAAATAGTGATTTACCGTCAGGTAAATCGATAAAAAAAATGAAGTTATGAAATTTATTTTATAACTGAATATAGATTTTTAAATATATTATTTAAAAATGAAGTTTGTAAAAAGGGAAATCAACCGTGTGCGGAGCACATGCCTCATCTTCATTATTGTAAGGATTTACAAGTGAGATTAATTGTTTGAGAAACAATTAAAATGGGATTATATTATTATTTATTTAATATTAATCAAAGTAAATTATGTTTATTTAAATTAATTTATTAATTTAAATGAGGTTATTTAAATTAATTTATTAATTAATTTAAATGAAGAGACGAGTTAAAGTTGATCAACGAGTTAATCATGTTTTAGAGTTGACCAAGTCAAATGTTTTAATTAAACTGATTATTTAATTAAATTAGTCTGTGCCAATTAGAAATGAAATACTTCAGAAAATAGTTCTTTAACTTGAATAATATTTTAAAAAGGAATTTAATGCTAATTCAAGTTAATAATGAAGTGAATTATTATTTTAATTAATAATAATTTGAGTAATTACATCTTAAATGAAATACATTTAAGTAACCGTTTTTGAAATGGAATATGGTTGAATTTTGAAAAGGGAGTTATAAACGATTTTTATAACAAAGTTATAAAATGAATTATAAGCGCATACGATGGTTTAAATAAATGTTTATTCAACATTTAAAATACGAAGGAAAAGGGAAATCAAGATAAGAAGCGTTTTATTTAAACCAGAGATTTAAAAACAAAGTTTATGAAGGTAAATGAGAAGTCAAAGTGTGATTTGAATTGGTGATACTTAATAATGGAATTACGTAAAATGGTTAGAATTGAAATGAGATTTTCAAAGGGAAACGATTAAAAGGGATTTGTAATTGAATTTGGTAAAGGATTAAAAAAGGGTTTTAGTAATAATAAATTCTAGTTATAGAGTGAATGCTTTGAAAGAAGTTAAGATTAAGAAGGGATTTTATTAAATAATTACTTAATCAACATATTAAGTAAAAATAAGTTGTATTTAAAAAGAGGTATTTTAAAAAGGTAAGAAGTTTTATAAACCATAATTTAAGTAAAATGGCTAGATGAGATTTCATTTGATATTAGAATAAATATCAGTTTTTGAATTACAACTCATATCTATCTGAAGATAAGAACGTTGTTAATGAAGGTCTGAGAGGTAAATGAATACCCCAACTTGAATGACTTCAAGATTATCTGGGAATGATATTAGTTTGTAATGGGAATGAGGTTAAGAACATTTCCAGATAAGAAATGCTAACGCAACGTAAATTGTGAGATTTGAGAATATAGTGAGATTTCCAAAGTAACGGGAATAAACAGAATTGAGAATATAAGAGGAGATTTCCAAAGTAAAGGAAATAGAAATATTTGAGAATATATGTATATATAAGGAATTCCCCGAAATAAAGGAAATAAGGAAGATGGTATGTAAAATTATAACGATATTTTCAAGTGAAAAGGAAATGGAAAGTGAAGTGTTAATATGGGTTTATTCTAAAAGAATAAGGATTAGTTTTTGTTTCAAATGATGAAACAAAAGAGATTTTGTAACGTTAATTTACAAATGATAAGATGAATTAATTTTCCCAATTATAGATAAGGACAAGTGACATAGAAAATGTTTTGAAAACAATAATTTTGAATATGATTATAGGATCTTTCCTAAGTATTATAATAAATTAGTTTTGGAATTAATCTTCCGTTACATAAGAATTGAAAAGTGATATTTCTAATATCGAAATATTTTAAAAAGTTTTAAATTAACTTTCGTTAATTGTTTTTGAGTAAAGGCCAAGTACTGAACCTGTAACTCATTTTATTTTATATTGTATATTTGATAGTTAAATAATCGACTATCAAATTTGGCCAATACGATTGTTGGTACGGGAAGACCGGGATCGAATTTAAATTCGAAAACCATTCCGACCAGCAAATACGTAACGTTGAAGATAGAAGATGGAGCAATTGAAGACCGTGGATCTTTATAAGCGAAAGGATTACTTGTCGAATATTCTCTATGTTGCAACGTAGAGGTATTCTGACGTGATTCGGTCATGAATATGATTTTACGGATTTGCAAGGACTTCTCGCTACTGATCCATAGGGTAATTCAAGGATGTGGTAAGAGAGTGCCTTCAGTTTGTTTAGTCCCAGGACAACTTGTATGGACGAATGTCTGACAGTGTATTTCCAAAGGATTACATATATTGATTTCTTCAAACGTGCTTTGTTGGTGGCGGAAGAATTCGTTCTTTTTGCGTAAACACCCAAGAGATTTTTGTGGACGTCAATTAATGATTATCTGGTGGATCTGACGGTGTGGCATTTAAAGTGAATGGTGGCCGGATGTTCTAAAATAATAATAAGGGTAAAGTAATTAATTAATTATGACCTCAAGCCTCATCAACCGGGAAATGATATAAAATCGGGTAGGTCGCATGGTTATGCGGGTCGCACCCATCAAAAGGGTATATCATTACCTGATATGGTGAAATCAAATGCCTTTGGTTGTCCCTTTTATTTTAGTATGTATGCTATCGGTTCGGTTGGCTGGCCCCCAACCGTGGTAATGATATATTCGGTACTCTCGAGCGAAGTGAGGGGTCGGTCATGTTTAGCCGGGGTTGCAAGATGTTCTTGTTGAATCCCCAATGTATTCATCTCCAGAGGTACATTATCGGAAGGTGGTCCCGTACCTTGCCATAATTGGATATCCATTCTCCAATAAGCGCCCGCGGTTTTGATTGTATACTATATATGTAGAGTGAGAGATGCAAGCATTCTGCTAGATTGTTATTTACTTGATATTAGACATTATTATAATATCAGACGATATATGATTTCAAAAACGATTTGGGTTATAGTAAGGTAAAAACCGTCCGTATTTATGGATTTGGTCTTACTATTATCCTTTATTTCAAAAAGATTTTAACTTTAAAATCAAGCTGGATGTTACTTATAAACTTAGTGTGTTTTCTCACTCTGGTTCACCAGACTGATCCGTGCATTTGTAATGCTCGGGTTAGACCGGGGTGTACAAGTTCAGGTTATCGGATGCAGTGAAGAGACGAGCTGGAAGAGTCCAGACGTATAATATTTAGTTGTGTTTCCACTGTGTGATTGTATATGAGGACAAATACTATAACTGTTCAGATGTGTTGATGTACTCTGATGATTGTAAGTATTTTTAAAGCTCTCAGTAAAGATTTATTTCTATATTATATTTTATTCCGCTGCGATGTGAGACTCTGTGATGTGTTGTGTTCTTCATCTTCTTCTATTCTAATATTTCTTTCTTTCTTATCTCACCCTCTATTATTCTTTCTAATAACGATCCGATGTTTTTGGTACTTGAGTTTTGGCAAGTAATACAGGATTTATGTATTATTGTCAGAATTCGGGAGTCGAATTCTGTCGGGCCGTTACACAAGAAATAGGTAAAAGTGCAACCAAAGAATAAGGGATGATTATCTTCAGCAGTTAATCTGTAGTAAACACATGAGCAAGATAGATTGATCCATTTGCTGCGAAGATTAGACAGAGTGTGCGAAGTGTTTTGGTATACTCTCCAACAATGGAAGCTAAGACGTTCATTCATGTTTCTATTCCAAGTCCGTTTGAACCATTGAAATATTGGCATATTTTCTTCAGATGACAACAATCAAACCGGTAGAATGTTTTTTATTTTCATCATTCCATCCATATTTCAGTTGCTGATCCAAGTTATAATGAATACCATCATATTTATTCAGCACATCATTTATAGCAGCATTGCTACACCTAGGTATCCTAATCATACCATCAACAATATAGGTCGATGCTCCAGCATTTATGTGTGTGTTGCTTTGTATTATTTCATCATAAGACGTTATTTCGCTAAGAACAATACCTTTTTGTAGCCATAGAGTTTGCCAAAATTTCTCTTTACTATCTCCACCTAGCATGAGACAAGAGTGAGGCAATACCTTGTCTCTAACTTTCAGCATAGACTTCCATACCCAACTGCTCGATAGCTTTGGGGTAACCGACCATATATCATCATTTTTCAAATTGTGCGTGATGCTCCATTCAACCTATAGGGATTTAGACCTCAATACCAGTCTCTCAAAATGAATAGATAATGCTGCATAATTCCATATGCTAATGTTTTTAAGGCCATGACCATCTTTATTTTTTAGTTTTTCAAGATTATGAAATGCAATAGGTGACAACTTGTTGGAATGGATTGTCCCAGTCCAAATAAACTTCCTCATAGCACTTCTGATCACGGTTAAAAGCTTCACAGGCAAGTGAAAAGTTCTGCACCAATAATCAATCATTGGAAATATTACAGAATTAAGAATAACAAGCCTACCAGGATGTTCTATATATCTGTTTTCCCATCTAGACACGACAGATGTGTTTTTTCGTACAGTGGAATACATTGAGATATTGATATTCTTTAGGGAGCCAATGGAATCCCGAGATAAGTCATAGTGGCATCCATTTTCATCATCTTGGTGATATTAATATCATTAAGTGAATATTTTAGAAGTTTTCAAGGATGTGCTATATGTAACGATAACTAATTCTTGATAAGTTATCTATTGAGAATGGAAACGATTTTGTGAAAACAATAAGGGGAAACTAGCATTTTTTGTGGTGCTTGATTCCATGAATTCAAAGTAAAAGAAATATAAGTGAGTACTATATGAAAAAAATATTGCTTCAGAAGTTAAAATCACTCAAGTTATTGTTATTTTTTGTATTATCTTCAGTTTAATCATTTTAAGATTAATATTAATTTTTAAGAATAAGACGTCAACTTATTGGGCTAGTTTAACGCTTTGGTATTTGAAGAACTACTGAAGCTTATAAGATTGAAAATACTCATCTGAAATACATTGTAAATAAATGTATGAATAAAGATGAAGAGGTCACTAAAGATCTGAAAGAAAAGAAATAACACACAAATATATATATATATATATATATATATATTTGTTTCTTTGATGAGGTATACTACAAGAAAACACTGATTTAGCGTCGTATATTTAGAAGTGGAAATTTTCATCGCTAATTTACGATGGATTTCCACGTGATTTGCAAGAGATAGTTTTTTTGTTTTTTCAACTTTATCTTTCTTTCATTTATTACTATCGTCTTCTGTCATCCCTCATTAATTCACTGCAAATTGCGTCAAATTACCGATAGAAAATTTCTATCGCTATTTTCCGCTGCAAATCCAGACAGAATACCGACGAATATTTATTGAAGCTATTTTGCAATAGAATTCCAACAGAGTTGCAAGAGATGAAAATATCAGTTTATTATAAAAATTATTTAATAATTAATATTAAAATTTAATACTTATGAAATGATATATAGTACTCAATAATTAATTCTAAATAATTGTATTTAATAATTACAGTTGATAATTTGGACCATTTCTCGATTTGTGCGTGTCATCCTTACATAGGGGCCATGCTAATCTTCTCTGTATCATTCCAATTTTATCGGATGTCCCCGATAAAATTTATAATTATAGTTGATAATTAAATTTTATAATTATAGTTGATAATTATATTTTATATTTCGAAAATTTCAAAATTTTGAAATCATCTTGAATAAATTTGAAATAATTCATAAAGTTTATAAAACCAATTATAGTTTCCTTCTTAGTCGTAGATTACTTTTTATTATAAGAAAGATTATCAACGTGGATTGGTTGTTGTCATTAGCTTTGGATTGTAGATGACCACTTCTCTTGACATGGATTAGTAACTACAACCATCGGATGCTTATTGGACGGCTAAATCGTCTTTTATTAATAATATCCATCATTGTCCAAGGAGCACTACAAGAAAAAGGGAATTTTTCCAACCCAGAATTCCCTACGCCATCCCTACGCAGTGTAGGCACGACGTAGGGAAAAGTGGAAACATGTATATGGTGTAGGGAATGTGTAGAGAATTCTCTATCAATTTCCTACGCCATACCTACGCGGCGTAGGCACGACGTAGGGAAAAGTGGAAACATGTGGATTGTGTAGGAAATGGGTAGGGAAATCTCTATCCATTTCCTATGCCATACTACGTGGCGTTGGAACGGTGTAGGTAAAACTGGAAACATGTGGATGGTGTAGGGAATGTGCAGAGAATTCCCTATCCATTTCCTACGCCATACCTACGCGGCGTAGGCACGACATAGGGAAAAGGGAAACATGTGGACGGTGTAGGGAATGTGTAGGGAATTCCCTATTCATTTCCGATGCCATACCTACACGGCGAAGGTGCCGCGTAGGGAAAACTGAAAACATGTGGATGGTGTAGGGAATTCTCTATCCATTTCCTACGCCATACCTACGCGGCGTAGGCACGGCGTACGGAAAACTGGGAGCATGTGGATGGTGTAGGGAATGTGCAGGGAATTCTCTATCCATTTCCTACGCCATACCTATGTGGTTGGATGGCATAGGTAATTTATAAGGAATTCCCTATCCATTTCCTACGCCATACCTATGCGGGGAAGGCGTGACGTAGGGAAAATTGAAAATATGTGCATGGTGTAGGGAATGTGTAGGGAATTCTCTATCCATTTCCTACATCATACCTACGCGGCGTAGGTGCGGCGTAGGCAAAACTGAAAATATGTTGATGATATAGAGAATGTGTAGGGAATTCTCTACCCTGAATATATTGTAAAGAGGTTGTGATTTCCCTACGCTATACCTAACTCAAATAATTATTAACTCTTGTAGTTTAAATTGAGAATATAAGTTACAATTTCAGTAAGAGCACTCCTAGCAGTGGGGAGAATTCGTGAAATGCTTAAGAAACGACGTTGCTCACGCTACAGCAGCGTCGTGACAAGAGTGGGGAGATAAAGAAAGTGGGGAGCGTCGCCATTTCGAATTGAAAGTGGCGAGAGATAATCGACTTTCTCTAAAAACTGAATACACCTTAAACGATTTTCATAAAACTGTTCGTATAATTAAACGGTCTTATGAAAACCGTTTAAGGTAAATATTGGTTTTTAGAAAACCCTTTATATGTTTTATATGGTTTTATAAAAACCGTATAAAACACGTATGACTTTTTTTTAAAGCAAAGTTTTCATGTTTTTTTTAATATATTTGAATTTGTTTGTAAAGAAAAGCAAAATGACGTTTTAAAGAATTAAAACTTGCGTATTTTCAAGTTTTGAATTTGGTTGTTTATTGATTTGATTATGTTTTTGTATCAAACAAGTACCGTAAAAATTTTAAAATATAATTTTTATCAAACAAGTACCGTTGGTCAAATTTTCGAAGTATAGTGATTTGGAAATTTTGATTTAAAATACTAATTTAAGATTTTATAGTTCTATATTTATATTATAAGATTTTAAACTTATATTTATAAATTTTAAATTATATGCTTTAAAATGATTATTATAAGTACATATAGATTTAAATACTTATTTAAGATTTTACTTATAATTTTATTTATTTTAAACTATATAATTTAATTATATAAATATTTTAAAACTTTTATATATTAATTATATTATAGTATTATTTCTTTCAAACCTATTTTTTAAACTTATATATGTTTATAATCTATATTCTAATTAATTTTAGAATTTTATAAACTTATATATATATTCAAAATTTATTTTCTTATATATATGTTTTATAAACTTTAATAATAAACTCAAGATGGATATGTTAGATTTCGCGATTTAAATTCAAAGTTTAAAGATGTAAAGTTATATAACCATAATTGAATAACGAATGAACTCATATTAAGTTTTGGATTCAAATTGATATGAACTTTTGGTAGAGATAAATTTGAATTAGGTAAAAGTGAAATGAATTTGAATTGTGTAAATTGATGTTTAAATTGAAATTTATAATTGATAAGAAATTGAATTTGAATTGTTTTAAATTATGAATTTTGATAAGAACTGAAAGTGAATTGGGTCAATTGATTTATTTTAAATTTATAATCGATATGAATTGAATTCAATTTTAAGTGATTAAACATGAATTGGAATATATATAGATGTTATATGCGGAATTGGTTTTTATATCGTTTGGTTTGAATTAAGAATTTGTCAAATCGATGTATAAGAATGGTTTTAAATCGTAATTTGTTTGAATGGAAAAATAAGATTTTGATTCAAAATTTAGAAGTAACAATTTTGAACTATATGACTTGAATTATAAAGTACGATATGTTTTGTTTAAAACTGAAATGTAAGTTTTGACTTGAATTGTACATTTTGAATTCGAACCAAATGTTGAATTCATATGAATCGATTTGAAATGTTTTCTTAGAAAGGTAGAAATTGATTTATTTGAATTTTTTTGAACTTGAAATTTAGCGAATATAAACCAAATCATTATCGAAGTTAAATAATATAGTATTAATTTATACTATATTTTGAGATCTTTTCGATGTGGTTTCGAAATCGATTTGATTTAAGCGGTTTAAGTTAGTTATTTTCAAAATTGAATGTAATCGAAGTTATATATTTAATTTTGATTTCGAATATGAGATTTCATATAAACTATTTTATAAAGTGATTTATAAAATAATGACCAGGGTGTGAAAAATGTAAACGATTGGTCGTTAAATAGACCGGGATCGGCTATTGTCATACTCTCTGCCAATACTGAAAACCACTTTAACAACTGTGTACGCGGTGGAGTTCCAGAATGAAGGGGATGATTTGGAAAACGACTGTATTTTGTATTTCATATTAACTACGAGACCCTGACTTCCTAACTACCTTAAGTTAGCCTGATGTGGCCAAAACAGGAGCTACGCACGGACCAAGTGAGGTCATACCTCCTATCGAGCACACTTCTTCGATTTTATTCTATTATTGTTGTGATTTACTACTGATTGTGTGAATTACTGTAAAGTAATTGATGAGGTAAGAAAGGATGATGTTTTTCAACTGAAACGGACAACGTACGACTCACTCTATCATTTCAAGTACCGGTCAGACTTCGTCGGTCACGAATCGTACGGGTTATGGTACAATCATATTATACAGTTTGAGTAGTATATCATTATATTATGTGTCGTTTTCAATAGGTATCTTTTGGTTTATGTATTTGGAAAGTTAGAATGTACCCGTAGAGTTTAAGTTAAATTCATCGCTATATGAAGAGTATACTGTCCCAAGCGCTGAAATGACTAGTCTATGAACATTAAAAGTCGTTCTTACACGTACATTGGACTAAGAGCTGACAAGATTAGTCAGTATCATGCTGCCAATAATTAAAGTTGGCTTTCAATTGATATCAATCAATTAAAGTGGTTGGTATCTTGCTGAAAAAAATAGTAAGGAGTTAAAACTTTTGGGTCGTCCTCTAGTGAGTTGTGAATATTAGCTACAACAGAAAATAGAAATGAGATATATTTAAAAGACATAACACAGTACAATCGTAGAGCACTACAACGTTACAACAGTTCAAGTAAGAAGTTATAACTTTTTGGCCGTCCTCTAGTGAGTTGTGAATATTAGCTACAACAGAATATAGAAATGAGATATATTTAAAGTAAATAACACAATACAGTCATCGAGTACTACAACGTTACAATAGTTCAACTGCGTCTTTTCTCGCTGCCTCTTGCTTGTTAGCATTATATTTTTCTTCTTCTGTTTCAGGAGCTGAAATAGTTTTGACGAGTGTAACGGCCCGCAAATCCGTACTATCTGAGTCGACTAAATACAACACACGTCCAACCCAAATTGCACAGAAATACAAATCATTATTGAAAGAAGTTAGAGGATGAGAAATAGAAAGAAAGAAACTTAGAATAGAAGAAGAAGAACAGAAACACAACATAGAATCTCACATCGCAGCGGAATAAAATATAATATATAACAGCTTTTGAAATACAAAATTTGACTGTATATACATAACATTATCATCAGAGTACAACACTTACAATACAGCGGAAATAACACTGGATAACTAACGTTGAAGCCTCCTGCTCCAAGCTCCTCCAAATATCTGAAAATACCTGAACTACTTGACTCCCCATTTACACCACTGTTGAATTTAACATAGGAACCCCTTCCAGTAAATGAAATATGACCTTCCCATCGTCCTTCTTTACGAACTCAGCATCACATCATCAAAGCACCTCCATTTCCATTCTCTATCAACATAATGAACCTGTCCAGTGCAAGGAACTGCCACAAACACTCAATAAAACACCAACCAGAACTTCTTCAACATCGCAATTCACTGCCGCCACCATTGATAAGAACGAGGCAAGAAAACGCTCGAACCCCTTTCATCTATAATACGATACCACACTCAAAATCCTCCAATCCCGTATGCAAGTACCTCTCCTCGACACTGACTTTCACCCTATACGAGCCCATCCCAGATCCGTACTCCCAATCCCCTCCTTACTGTTGAACCAGACACCCAAAAATCAACATCGCACCCTCTAGGAACTTACAGTACAACTTCGATAAAGCCTCCAAGTTTTCGGTCCCTAGTTCATCCATCTGTACATCGATCTATCCCTTTCCTCTCTTTAGCAACACACGTGTCTCAAGCCTTGCGCCACACTCGAAGCCCTAACCGACGTCATTACCACAATCGTGCTTCAATATCCTAGACCGAGTTGGACGATTTGGGTATCACCTTCGAACCATCATACTGCAACTCGATTGCCATTTAAGTGCTTCACTGTACGCCTCAATTCAATGTCTAGACTAAATCAAACCACCCCCAAATAGATCGCGTTCTGGAATCCCCTACTTTCGGTTGATCGGAGTCTTCCCAAGCGACGCCATCACATCCTTTTATTTCCGACTCTGACATCACCTAGTCGAAATCACTTGCGAGCCCCAACTATCGACATCGCACCCAACGGCTCCTTCATCCATCGCACTTCCTGCTACATCGATGTCGAGACTCCACTGTACACTCCGTACAACTCACAATAGCACAATACCCCAAAATCGAACATCACGCTAAACTCCTGACATCCCATCTTCGACCCATTCGAAAGCGACGCTCATCCCTAGGTTGCGATAGTTCCATCGTCGAGCTCCTCTAACACTCGAGCGTAAGGCACTAGCACCCTTTTGAGATGCTACTTTGAATTCCGTTTTAAAATGGAAGAGATTTTGGCCAATTTTGATTTGTACTGAAGAACAAAACAGCACGATGATTTAAATAGAAAAGGGGATTGAAGTGTGTGTTTAAGAAGGTATGTAGGTGGTGTATTCAGGGCCATCGGAAATTTTATATTTTATTAATTTAAATTTGTTTTTAACCGGATCCGTTAAATTAAATTGTCACGTTGATTTCAAACTCCTTTTTGAACACAACAAGTGGCATTCCTAGGGCTATGCCACTATTCTGACACACTGGGATAGGTCACGAAGTCCAATTCGATCATGGAGAAGATATTAATTTAAATTGATTTAAATTAATTTTAAAACAATTAATTCTTCGATAATCAATTAATATTATTATTCTAATTTAAACAGGAGTTTGAATTGATTATCTGAACTGTTTCCAATTCAGTGTTGACTTTGAAATCAAATAAATTCAATTTTGTATTTCGATAATTATATATATTCGAAATAAATCATATTTTGATTTTTAAATTGATAACTAAATATAAAAATTCAATTATATTCTCAAATCAATATTTAAAATAAATATTAAATATTCAGAATTAATCGACCAGAAATCTGGGTCGTTACAACGAGAGTGTACCCCAAGAAGGATAGATGCCATTTGCTAAATAATACCCCATGTCATACGTATTTCCTACAATATTAAATCACATGCAGGTGCTTTTCCATGTGTAAGACTTTTAAACAACTGTGATTGGTGAAGTACATTAAAGGACATCCGAAAAATTCGATACTGCATTAGACGAAGAAGGTAATTTGGTTAGATGATTTAGTTTTTGAATATGGTAAAGAAATGTGGAAAAATTCTCTGTACGTATATTTGGTTGGTAGGAGACCATTTTACATCCACTTAAATGCTTTCATTAAACGTGAATGGAAATTTGTTGGCTGTTGGGATGTGTTTGCTTGAAAAAATAGATTTTAACTAATAAAATTCGAAAGAGAAGACGATTGCTTAAGAGTTCTTAATGGGGGTCCTCATGGATAGTAAGTTAATTTTCATTAAAGACGGGAACCTAATCTATGACTTGAACGAGATATGATCGAGTCACGTCCAGTTTGGATTAAACTCAAAAACCTAGATTTATCTCTATGGAACGTAAGAGGTATAAGTAAACATGCTAGTATAATTGGTACACCTCTTAAAATGGATGAAAACACAAGAAATGTTAAAAGACTAAACTATGCACGTTTTCTTGTTGACATGAAATCACTGTTGCTCAAATCATTGTTAATGGCAACTGGAATTTTGATCAAATCCCTACCTCGAACGATATTCGCAAAGACATCATGCAAATGCCTATATTTGATAACAGAACTAATGACATTTGGGTATGAAATCAAAATCATTTCATTCTTGCAAAGGCGTATGACAACTAATTATAGCCTTTTATTTTCTAAGTACAACAGTTAGTTACCTTGGAGAACTACAGTGTCCGTTCACAAGAGGAAGCATCTGAAGTTCCATACTGTCCGTAATTTAGGTGATGGTTTATCGGTCGAAGCCTCGTCCAATTTCATTGTGGTATGAAGAAGTTATTGCAGTTTAAAAAAAATAGCAACTTCGCATGTAGGCATAGTTAAATGGGTAAACGGGCTACCCATTTGTATCTCTTTTAAAAATGAGTTAATCCTTTTATGATCTATTTAATAAAAAATTATAAATGGGTTGACCCTACAGGGTTGTAGTAAGGTAAATGGGTTGGGTCATATTTTGATAGGTCTATTCAAACCACTTCACGTTATGGATCGTACGACCTATACTTGTGCCAGCTTTGACTTAAAAATAAAAAAGTAAAAAAATCAAGTTGCCTGGTGCCTTTCCTACCACTAAATGAAATGAAATTAAAAATGGAAATAAAGTTGTTAGTGCAATTGAAATGATGCTTATAGAAAATATAGGTGTATGGGTTAATCATTTAGAAGGGGATTAATAAGGAATTAATCAAAATTAGGCGTTTTCGATAAACTCGAGAATTTTAGTTTAATTTTTAGTATTTTGCTTAATATTTACTAATTGAAAATGTGATTTTATAGGTCTGGATATGTTTGAAACCAACAATAATGTAAAAATCGTTTGAATCAAATATTTTAATGCTTGTTATATTTACCAACCTAAGTCTGTGTACAATCATTTTCTATAAACTCAATTATATGCTTACATAACCTAGTGAGTCTCATTTACGTGCATTTGGTAAGAAGTCGGACGATAAGCTTAAACTAGCGCCTAGATGGGAGTCTTGGATAATTTTTACAACTCATGTAGAAATTGCACAAACAATCTTATTCTAATTTCTAATTTTCCACTACAACTTTTGTTTTTTATGAAGAGAGAACTTTACAACCATCTTTTTCAAAAAAAAAATATTGAGCTTCAATTTCTTATAGAGATTAAGAGGGTGACATGAGTAGAGATTTCAAATTTGGTGAAGTTAAAGAATAAACGAAGTATGAAGTTGGAACATCATCTCTTATGAAAGATCACAATTTTTAGGTCAAACATCAATTTGAATTAAGGAGCTCCAACGAGAATGGTGACCTTGGTGGAACACTTAAGATTGTGTAGGGCCATTGTTAGTTGTTGGTCATGCATTTTCGTTTATTTTCATTATGCATTACATTCTGCATTTCTTCATTTATCATTTATTGTGTATGTATTTACCATCATTAGAACATTTGATATACTTGTCTTCTTATCGCAGTAATGATATTATGCTTGTAGTGGTTTCTACTAGTTTTTAAAGAATTAATCATATTATTACTTTTAAATTATTAGATATTAAACACCAGTTAATAATTGCTTTTTTTCACATAAATTATCATTAATTGTAACTTATAATTATTTATTTATTTTGTTTGTTTCTATTATTAAAGCAAAATTAGCCTACATTAGTTACTATCAATTTTATTATTATATAACACAAGCAAATCATATATCATTTATTACCTCTACCATTGATGACTATTAATCTCTAATTATAATTAGTTAAACTAATAAAATAAACAACATATGCATAAGTTCAAGCTCAACCCTAGCATTTAAAGAATCTAAAAACACATGTTCCCAAAATTATGTGTTAAAACTGTATTTGACGTGGCTTTGTCGGATGTGGTTTATCAGGTACTGGGTGAGTTGTATTTACCCATACATCATGGGCTGAAATGTCTTTAATAAAACATATACCCAATTTCAAAGAAAAATAACAATAATTTAAGATATAATAATAAATACCTTTTAAATGTATATCTAAAAAGGAATAATAATTAAATTTAATAAGTTGAAGTACTAAAGTTAATAGTCCATAATAGAAAAACTTAAATTTAAGGTATTATAACAGTAGACAAAAAATAATTTTTTTTTCTACGAAATGTGACATTTTTTTAATGAATTGTTGTTTAGTTATAATATTGAAAAAAAAATCAATTTTTTTTTTTTTATAATTGACCATGGTTGATTTAAATCTAAACCCGATTCACATAAACTTGCAAATATGGACATTCGAATATATTTGTTCGATTTTTATACATAAATTGTTTTTTTAAAGGCTTGATCTAATTTATACATTTTTTTGAATGGGCTTTGCAAATATGGCCCATAGAGTAAGAAATATTCAACGTTATCCGTGCTTGCTTCCCCTTCATTCGCTCCCATTTCCCCTTCATACTCGTTCACTCCCATTTCCCCATGATATGCTCGCATTTCTCCTTGATACTCGTTCGCTCGCATGTCCCCCTGATACACATTCACTCCCATTTCCTCTTCATACTCGTTCAGATTGTATTAAAAAAAATCCCTAAACCCTAAATCGATTGGACGTGCCGCGTTGCTGCCTTCAATTGAATCTGTGCTGCTGTTGAACTATTTGGAGGAACTTAGGCAGCAGGTTCTTGTAACAACCCGGAAAATCTGAGCCAGTTTAAAAATTTTATTTTGGCAATTTTAACGAATTTTGAATATTTAAAATGAATTATTTTAAATAATATCGACGAGAAATTTATTTTGAATAGAATTAGAACGTATATAATTATATATGTTGTCGTTAGAATATAAATATTTATTTATATATATAAAAGGAATTGAAAATGGCGCGGTAATTCGATTTCAAAATTCAAATGAACGTACCGGGTGCAAAACAAACCGGATTTTAGTGAAACCAAAAATATTTGGATCTAATTGAGAATATCTTTCCAACGAATCCGAAAAATTGAAATTTCATAGCGGGGATAAAAGGATACGTCCAGTTGAAATTTCAGAATAGTCGCTATGGAATTTCGGCCCTTAAAAATAGCAATTTTGCAAACGGCCTCGGATTTCGACGAAACCACTTTTGTTGGATCCGCGATGTCAAGTTATTGCTAAATTTCAAATTTCATAATTTTTTGAATCAATATGTGAGCGTGGCAAAGGAAAACACGTTTGACCAGTTTTAGTTGATTTTAATCGACTGGAAATTGGCCATTTTTCTAACGGTCTCAGAATTTGATGAAACTAGTTTTGTTAGGACAGTATCGTCAATACGAAGCCAGAAAATATTTTTCAGGAATTTTTCGAGTTAGTATGTGGCCCCGGTAAATTGAAATGCGCATTCAAATTCAATATATAGAGTTATATGTTGATTTTGATGAAAACTGATCGAAACGATCGAATCAGCTTACGAAACATATCCCATTGTGTTCGGAATGGGGGTAATTAGCTATGGACGACAGTCGTTGGGCCTCGTTAGGGGTTCAAGACAAAAGTCAACTCGAAGGAGAAAAGGAAAAAATATATATATAAAAAAACCTTTTAACAAAACCCCCTACCACTTTATTCCTTCAGCCCCCCCCCCCCCCCCAATTATCTCGATCGAGATCGAAGATGGCGACAGCCGCATCGCGCGCCTCCTCCCACTGGCGCCGCCGCCAGAGCAAAGACCCCCCTCTCTTCCCTCGCCTTCCTTCCTCATCTCTCCTCTTCTACCCCCAAATCGACGCGAGCCAAACCCCCTCAAATCGAAACCGCCTCCAGCCCACCCGCCACGTCGATCACCAGTCCGCCCCCGCCTCCTTGTGCCACCCGCGAACACCGCAGCCAACCCCTCGAACAAACCTAGCCCCTCCGCTCGATACAGACGCCGCCTCCCTGAATGGACCCCACCCACCTCGCGTGCCAGTCCTCCGACGGCTCCAACGCAGCAGCGAACCCCTCACCTTCCTCCGCTGAAAAGAAAAAAAACTGTAAGTATTTTATTTTATCAATTTAAAGCATTGTTTTTTTTATTGATAAATTCAGTTTTAATAATGAATGAAATCAGTTTATTACTTATAAAAGCTAAGATTTTATTTACAAAAGAATTATAATTTTTATAGCGAAAAGATTATATTTTTCAAGTGAAAAGATTATATTTTTCATTCATAAAAAGATATGATTTTTGTTCGCTTAAAAATATATGGTTTGTCAGGTGAAGTTGCGTTGTACAAATCAAATTTTTATAGCATAGATTTGAAAAGAAAGTAAGTATAACTTTGCAGAAAAAAGTTTTGATTTTTAGAAGAAAGGTCGGATTTTTATTTATAACAAAGGCGAGATTAAGGAAAAGATCATAGATGAAAGGTGAAATTTTTACAATATGAAAGGTGAAATTTTTATCAATATGAAGTAGCAATATTAAAGATGTTATTTTTATATAGTAGAAATAATAAAAATATTATCTTTATATATGTAGCGAAATAAAATCTGATTTTTTTTATATATATGTTGAAATGAAAATGTTATTTTTATAGCGATGATATAAAAATTCGATCTTTATACATGAAATATAAAATATAATTTTTATATTGAATGAAGCGTCGAGAAAATATATGTAAAGAAGAAATAAAAATACGATTTTTATTTATTGAATGAAGTAATAAAAATATAATTTTTATTTGAACAGCGTGAAAAGACTGCATTGGAATTTCAGTCAGATCCAGACGGTTCAGCAGTTCAAAAGCAAAGCACGACGGAGTGGAACACTCTGTGAGAACTTCTCACTTTAAATTTCCTTTTCTGGTTAAAAATATATACTAGGATGCAGACGGTGCTTAGCAGCACCCGACACCCGTCATCCACAGACCATGGATGGCTTGTATGTTTGATTATTTGTTGTGATGAAAATTGATTGTGTGACGTGAAATAAAATATTTATATAGTTAAAAATATTTTATCGTTAAAAATATTGTTTTTAACGTGTGTGTGTGAATAAAAATATGTGTTTGTTGATTTAAAACCCCACACGGGTGTTGGGATAATATTTGAAGTCCACTCATCCCGATTGATTAGTTGTATGTCGATCGATTGATTGACAGGCTATTATAAGCGTTAGATATCTATATTTGATGCTTATACAGTGTGGTGCACTTTGGATGATGATTGATTATTTATTGTTGTGATTATATACATGTGTTGTATGGAATCCATATAATTAACATTATAAGGTAATTGATTGGGCATCATTCCAATTGGGAAAATAAAGAATAGAAAGAAGTATATATTCATGTGTTGAATAGAATAAATTATCATGTGTTGAAAATTATCATGTGTTGAAAGAAATATTTTAACAATAAAATTTACATCTTTATCATATTTAAAGTTAGAAACTAACTGGAAAATAGATAAGATGAGTGGTTTCCAGGGTATTGATCTGATACTGGTTCCGGCCTTCGGCATTAATACATAGGGAATCATTCTCTTACTACTTTACAGTTGGAGTCCGATTTAAAAATCAAACGATAGATACCATAATTTTATAAAATATATTAAAAAATACAAATAGTCATGTGTCGACAGTGCTCATGTGTTGAGAATATTCATGTGTTGAAAGAAATATATATTCATGTGTTGAATTGAATAAATATTCATTTGTTGAATAGAATAACGAATTTATTGAAATATATAAAGCCGTGTTGATTAGAGATGCGCGATTTTGACGTGAGCGATATTTATATCGATTATATTCGTTTTTATAATAAATATAGAAAATGAAGTGATTTCAAAATATAACGTTTTGAAAATATTATCATTTGTATATCGATGATGTGGAATATTCAATTTTGATTCAAAATTGAATATGAAGTTGAAATCGTTTCGAAAACGAATTTAAAACGATTTATAAAATACATTTTAAAAGAAAATCGACGAAATATATATAATATATATATTATATATATAATGGCCTGAATAGAACGCGCCGCGCCGCGGCAATTCGTGAATTTCGACCATTGACTTCGAATTGACGTGGCGGGAGATCCGACCGTCGGATTCTCCTAAAACCGGAACCATTGGGTTCGTATCGAAAAGAGCTTTCCAATGAATATTAGAAATTTGAAATCTAACGGTTGGATTTGGAGATACGACCAAATCAAATTTGGAAAAGGTCGTTGTAAGTGTAGTTCGATGGCCGTTGATGGAAATCGACTGTACGGGCCTTAAGAAAATTATTAAAAATATCAATAATTTGTGTAAAATCATAATACGTGAATAGAAAAGAATTGGGATGAAAAATTCCACATTTGAAAAGATAAAAATAGATTTTTATCGAAATGAACTAGTTTCGAACTAGAATTAAAATCAATTTATTTTTGAAATAAATAAATTGAATTTGTAAGTGGTTTTAAAAATAATCAAAATTCCCAATACGTGAATTGGACTGGATTTGAATCGAAATTAACTTCGGAATATTTCGATGTTGGATTTTGTGATTATACAGATATTGTTATGGGAATATGAAAGATATATTTTATATCGTTATTTCCAAAATGATATTTGTTGGTTTCAGAATTTGATATTGAATATAAGCCGATATATTTTCCATTCATAGCCTTGTATTTAATATCAAACGTGATTTGGGTTTGTCGTGAATGGTGTCTTCATTAACACCTGTTCTTTAACCCGATTAACAATAGAGTGTGATTTTGGGTTTATCGTGAATCGTGTTTTAAATGACATTGGTTCTTTAACCCAGTTAAAAACAGGATATTGATTTTGAAAAGATTAAAACTAAGTGGAGTTTTAATGAATCTTTAATTAGATTGAATTGTTAGTTTAAATTATCAAATCTGAAAAGTGATCGAGATTGGAGTACCACCAGTTTTGCTCCAAAGCGATAGTTAAATCTTTAATTAGATTTGAACGTGAAATGGTAATTAATTTTACCGATAACATCGTGGTGTTAGTTATGGAGTATTACCAGTTTTTCTCCATGGGATAAATAGGTTGGGATTGGAAAATAAAATAAATAATTACTTCGGTGTGGTTCGCTAATCCCGACTAGTTTGGAAAACCATAATATGGTTTGAAATGATATCCAAAGGAAGATTAAATAATAAATTTAGAAGAATTTATCTTGGATAAAATTAATGGGAACCTTTCCCTAAGAATGTGATTTTGTGAATAAAAGAATATTCTGAATTGGAATGAGGCGTTTGTTGTGTTTGTGTAACATTTGTTTATTATATACGTGGGTTATTCAGAAAGGCCGGGTTTATACCCATTCTGAATAACCGATTCGACGAGATGTTGAAGATGAAGACGGTGGTTGAAGACCGGAAGTCTTCACATCGTTTGGGTGATTACTGATGATCTCGATTGGGCTGTACACCCAAGAGGAGAGAAACAGTTGGTGATCGTCCAGACGTACTTGGAGATCGATGGATATGCGAGGAAAGTGCCTCCGGTTTCGTTCAGACCCAGAACGAACTTGTAAATGGATTGTGTGTCTGACATTGGATTTTATTCTGTGTTGATTGATCTCTATTAAATATACATCTGTTTGGTGGCGGAGAATTTATTCTCTTGCTTAACGCCCTTCTCTGAGACGTACGAGCTCAGAGGTTGTATATCGATGGACATCGGTCGCATGGAGTGAATTGCCAATGTGGCACGCGTAAGTGGCAATTGATCAAGGCTTCTGTTGTAAAGCAAAGTCTTGTGGTTGATGATCAAAGCACGGCCTGTGTGGCGTAGCTTTGTGTATAGCGTGAATTCGCGAGCCTCACACCTCGGTATGAGTCAAAAACGGGTTAAGGACCCAAGGAGTGCACGACGTTTCTTTCTAGCTAGGGGTGGTGTCATTGCTTAAACTGGCTGACATTTATATACTTTTCACCTGTGTGATGGTTGGAATGCGAGGCGCCTCGGATATAGGTCCTATAGGACCGGGAAACGTGTGTTCAGGAATTGCCAATCCTCAAAAGTAAGAGAGGACCGGCCTTGGAGGATCCAGGGATTGCTGTGTGCGGTCCTAAGGCATTTGCTAGAGTGTCTCGAATCGGAGAGGAGTTTGCCCCTTGCCTCGACTCATGACGGAAATCCAATTTCCAATACGTGATATTTCGGTTTTAATTGTAGAACTAGTATGGCGACATAATATATGGTACCCATGCCGTCTATGATTGATAATTATGATTGAAATTGTTTTGACACTATACACCTATAATAGTATCAAATGATTTGTTTTGAACGTACCAAGCATGTTTGGCTATTATAAGGGAAAACCCTATCCTCCGGCTTGCGTTGCATTGTGTGATGG
This sequence comes from Allium sativum, assembly GCA_030737875.1. Classification (NCBI taxonomy): domain Eukaryota; kingdom Viridiplantae; phylum Streptophyta; class Magnoliopsida; order Asparagales; family Amaryllidaceae; genus Allium; species Allium sativum. The sequence goes on along the minus strand of CM060915.1, from coordinate 937,710,938 downwards.
GACCTGGGTCTTATAATAGCTTCATTTTTCCAAAGAGCATTGCGCTGTTTTGTTATATGCACTAGTGTTCTTGGGAGGAAACCCGTTCCGTGTTATATGGCGTGGTCCCTTGAATTACTCTCTTTTAAAATAAAGATTAATAACTGTTTTAGTTCTCACACCAGTCACATGACTGACCTGGAGTTTATTATTTTAACATAAACTCCGGGTGCCCCTATTTTCCACATGGGCAGCTAGTAGTTTTGGTTTTGCAGATTTATATTTAGGATCCTGATTTACAGCTGGAACGATGCTCGGAAAGCTCTGTATCCGTGTATTACTTCTAGTTGTGTTTTGTATTATTTTCCGCTGCTATGTAATTTATTGTAATCTCTGATATTTATCGAATTTATTTTATTCATTCATACTCTGTATATTCTTGTATCTGATGGAATTGTTGTAATAAACAATGAAATGTTCTTCCGTCTGAGTTCTATTTTGTCTTGTCCTCAACGCCATCCGTGCTTTCCTTTGCGGGGAAGTTCGGGTCGTCTCATTTTGGTATCAGAGCTTTGGTTTACAGAGCTCGAGAACAAGACACATTAGAACCAAACGAAAGAATACATCAGATATTGGATTAGTAATATCCAATTAGAATGACTCGTTAGAGATAGGATCAGTAGTATCCTAGAACGAGTGTGAAGAGTATATTTTTAAAATGAAAACAATTTTGTTTTGAAATTTAAACCATTTTATACGTATTTGAATATATAATTTATATTGATTTGGACAATCTAGTATATAAAGATTTTGCATATACGCGTCATGAACGTATATTCGAAGTTTTAATATATTGGATAGATATAAAATCACACTCTAGTCGCCCGGACATGGTCCTGATGATGAAGTATACCATCACCAGTATTTATTTTCGAGTGACGATGGTGTGATATCTATATATTTCCATTAGACTGGTGTGAGAACCAAAATTTACTTAGGATTATTTGTTGTGATTTGGCATCAAAACATGATTTTCTGTATATATATCAAAATCATGAATTTGAAACGATAATCCACTAATTGATTGATGGTTGTGTTGTTTGATTATTGTTTTGATTAATTAAAATTTTGAACCATTACGCCTAATTGAACCAAATAGCGAATTGTATTGAAAATTAGTCGCATTTGCTTGCATGTACATGGACTTACATTGAACAGGTCATAGAAAGGAGGCTAGAGCAGAAGAATAAAATTGTTTGCCCAACAAATAGGTACATGTTTACCATAATTTACTGTTTTGTTTGGGTGATGATGATTTTATGAGCCGATTGGCTAGCCGCTTGGATTTTTCTTTTTCTTTTGAGTTGAAGAAGGCCATGGGAGGCTATATGAAATATCCCAAAGTCCCCGGTGCAGGGGAGGTTATGGTGAAATTTTTCGGAAATTTAGGGTGTTAGCCAAATTTTTGGAAAATTTGAAAAGTTCTTAGAAACAGAAAAGTTGAAGAACTTAAGCCGTAACCAAAATATTGGAAGTTGAGTTGACTAGTTAAACAACTTTCGGCTTCGTTCCTTTTCGGGGACGAAAAGTTTTAAGTGGGGGAGATTGTAACAACACGGAAAATCTGAGCCAGTTTAAAAATTTTATTTTGGCAATTTTAACGAATTTTGAATATTTAAAATGAATTATTTTAAATAATATCGACGAGAAATTTATTTTGAATAGAATTAGAACGTATATAATTATATACGTTGTCGTTAGAATATAAATATTTATTTATATATAAAAAAGGAATTGAAAATGGCGCGGTAGTTCGATAATTCGATTTCAAAATTCAAATAAACGTACCGGGTGCAAAACAAATCGGATTTTAGTGAAACCAAAAATATTTGGATCTAATTGAGAATATCTTTCCAATGAATCCGAAAAATTGAAATTTCATAGCGGGGATAAAAAGATATGTCCAGTTGAAATTTCAGAATAGTCACTATTGAATTTCGGCCCTTAAAAATAGCAATTTTGCAAACGACCTCGGATTTTGACGAAACCACTTTAGTTGGATCCGCGATGTCAAGTTATTGCTAGATTTCAAATTTCATAATTTTTCGAATCAATATGTGATTGTGGAAAAGGAAAACGCGTTTGACCGGTTTTAGTTGATTTTAATCGACTGGAAATTGGCCATTTTTCTAACGGTCTCAGAATTCGATGAAACTAGTTTTGTTAGGACCGTATCGTCAATACAAAGCCAGAAAATATTTTTCAGGAATTTTTCGAGTTAGTATGTGGCCTCGGTAAATTGAAACGCGCGTTCAAATTCAATATATATAGTTATATGTTGATTTTGACGAAAACTGGTCGAAACGATCGAATCAGCTTACGAAACATATCCCATTGTGTTCGGAATGGGGGTAATTAGCTATGGACGACAGTCGTTAGGGGTTCAAGACAAAAGTCAACTTGAAGGAGAAAAGGAAAAAAAATATAAATATATATATATAAAAACCTTTTCACAAAACCCCCTACCACTTTATTCCTTCACCCCCCCCCCCAATTATCTCGATCGAGATCGAAGATGGCGACAGCGCCATCGCGCGCCTCCTCCCACTGGCGCCGCCGCCGGAGCAAAGACCCCCCCTCTCTTCCCTCGCCTTCCTTCCTCCTCTCTCCTCTTCTACCCCCAAATCGACGCGAGCCAAACCCCCTCAAATCGAAACCGCCTCCAGCCCACCCGCCACGTCGATCACCAGTCCGCCCCGCCTCCTTGTGCCACCCACGAACACCGCAGCCAACCCCTCGACGAAACCTAGCCCCTCCGCTCGATACAGACGCCGCCTCCCTGAATGGATCCCACCTCGCGCGCCAGTCCTCCGACGACTCCAACGAAGCAGCGAACTCCCCTTCCTCCGCTGAAAAGAAAAAAAAACTGTAAGTATTTTATTTTATCAATTTAAAGCATTGTTTTTTTTTATTGATAAATTCAGTTTTAATAATGAATGAAATAAGTTTATTACTTATAAAAGCTAAGATTTTATTTACAAAAGAATTATAATTTTTAAAGCGAAAAGATTATATTTTTCAAGTGAAAAGATTATATTTTTCATTCATAAAAAGATATGATTTTTGTTCGCTTAAAAATATATGGTTTGTCATGTGAAGTTGCGTTGTACAAATCAAATTTTTATAGTGTAGATTTGAAAAGAAAGTAAGTATAACTTTGCAGAAAAAAGTTTTGATTTTTAGAAGAAAGGTCGGATTTTTATTTATAACAAAGGCGAGATTAAGGAAAAGATCATATATGAAAGGTGAAATTTTTACAATATGAAAGGTGAAATTTTTATCAATATGAAGTAGCAATATTAAAGATGTTATTTTTATATAGTAGAAATAATAAAAATATTATCTTTATATATGTAGCGAAATAAAAATCTGATTTTTTTTATATATATGTTGAAATGAAAATGTTATTTTTATAGCGATGATATAAAAATTCGATCTTTATACATGAAATATAAAATATAATTTTTATATTGAATGAAGCGTCGAGAAAATATATGTAAAGAAGAAATAAAAATACGATTTTTATTTATTGAATGAAGTAATAAAAATATAATTTTTATTTGAACAGCGTGAAAAGACTACATTGGAATTTCAGTCAGATCCAGATGGTTCAGCAGTTCAAAAGCAAAGCACGACGGAGTGGAACTCTCTGTGAGAACTTCTCACTTTAAATTTCCTTTTCTAGTTAAAAATATATACTAGGATGCAGACGGTGCTTAGCAGCACCCGACACCCGTCATCCACAGACCATGGATGGCTTGTATGTTTGATTGTTTGTTGTGATGAAAATTGATTGTGTGACGTGAAATAAAATATTTATATAGTTAAAAATATTTTATCGTTAAAAATATTGTTTTTAACGTGTGTGTGTGAATAAAAATATGTGTTTGTTGATTTGAAACCCCACACGGGTGTTGGGATGATATTTGAAGTCCACTCATCCCGATTGATTAGTTGTATGTCGATCGATTGATTGACAGGCTGTTATAAGCGTTAGATATCAATATTTGATGCTTATACAGTGTGGTGCACTTTGGATGATGATTGATTATTTATTGTTGTGATTATATACATGTGTTGTATGGAATCCATATAATTAACATTATATGGTAATTGATTGGGCCTCATTCCAATTGGGAAAATAAAGAATAGAATGAAGTATATATTCATGTGTTGAATATAATAAATAATCATGTGTTGAAAATTATCATGTGTTGAAAGAAATATTTTAACAATAAAATTTATATCTTTATCATATTTAAAGTTAGAAACTAACTGGAAAATAGATAAGATGAGTGGTTTCCAGGGTATTGATCTGATATTGGTTCCGGCCGTCGGCATTAATACCTAGGGAATCATTCTCTTACTACTTTACAGTTGGAGTCTGATTTAAAAATCAAACGATAGATACCATAATTTTATAAAATATATTAAAAAATACAAATAGTCATGTGTTGACAGTGCTCATGTGTTGAGAATATTCATGTGTTGAAAGAAATATAAATTCATGTGTTGAATAGAATAAATATTCATTTGTTGAATAGAATAACGAATTTATTGAAATATATAAAGCCGTGTTAATTATAGATGCGCCATTTTGACGTGAGCGATATTTATATCGATCATATTCGTTTTTATAATAAATATAGAAAAGGAAGTGATTTCAAAATATAACGTTTTGAAAATATTATCATTTGTATATCGATGATGTACAATATTCAATTTTGATTCAAAATTGAATATGAAGTTGAAATCGTTTCAAAAACGAATTTAAAACGATTTATAAAATACGTTTTAAAACTAAATCGACGAAATATATATAATATATATATTATATATATAATGGCCTGAATAGAATGCGCCGCGCCGTGGTAGTTCGTGAATTTCGACCATTGACTTCGAATTGACGTGGCGGGAGATCCGACCGTCGGATTCTCCTAATACCGGAACCGTTGGGTTCGTATCGAAAAGAGCTTTCCAATGAATATTAGAAATTTGAAATCTAACGGTTGGATTTGGAGATACATCCAAATCAAATTTGGAAAAGGTCGCTGTAAGTGCAGTTCGACGGTCGTTGATGGAAATCGACTGTACGGGCCTTGAGAAAATTATTAAAAATATCAATAATTTGTGTAAAATCATAATACGTGAATAGGAAAGAATTGGGATGAAAAATTCCACATTTGAAAAGATAAAAATAGATTTTTATCGAAATGAACTAGTTTCGAACTAGAATTAAAATCAATTTATTTTTGAAATAAATAAATTGAATTTGAAAGTGGTTTTAAAAATAATCAAAATTCCCAATACGTGAATTGGACTGGATTTGAATCGAAATTATCTTCGGAATATTTCGATGTTGGATTTCGTGATTATACAGATATTGTTATGGGAATTTGAAAGATATATTTTATATCGTTATTTCCAATACTATATTTGTTGGTTTCAGAATTTGATATTGAATATAAGCCGATATATTTTCTATTCAGAGCCTTGTATTTAATATCAAACGTGATTTGGGTTTGTCGTGAATGGTGTCTTCATTAACACCTGTTCTTTAACCCGATTAACAATAGAGTTTGATTTTGGGTTTATCGTGAATCGTGTTTTAAATGACATTGGTTCTTTAACCCAGTTAAAGACAGGATATTGATTTTGAAAAGATTAAAACTAAGTGGAGTTTTAATGAATCTTTAATTAGATTGAAATGTGAATTGTTAGTTTAAATTATCAAATCTGAAAAGTGATCGAAATTGGAGTACCACCAGTTCTGCTCCAAAGCGATAGTTAAATCTTTAATTAGATTTGAACGTGAAATGGTAATTAATTTTACCGATAACATCGTGGTGTTAGTTATGGAGTATTACCAGTTTTGCTCCATGGGATAAATAGGTTAGGATTGGAAAATAAAATAAATAATTACTTCGGTGTGGTTCGCTAATCCCGACTAGTTTGGAAAACCATAATATGGTTTGAAATGATATCCAAAGGAAGATTAAAGAATAAATTTAGAAGAATTTATCTTGGATAAAATTAATGGGAACCTTTCCCTAAGAATGTGATTTTGTGAATAAAAGAATATTCTGAATTGGAATGAGGCGTTTGTTGTGTTTGTGTAACATTTGTTTATTATATACGTGGGTTATTCAGAAAGGCCGGGTTTATACCCATTCTGAATAACCGATTCGACGAGATGTCGAAGATGAAGACGGTGGTTGAAGACCGGAAGTCTTCACATCGTTTGGGTGATTACTGATGATCTCGATTAGGCTGTACACCCAAGAGGAGAGAAACAGTTGGTGATCGTCCAGACGTACTTGGAGATCGCTGGATATGCGAGGAAAGTGCCTCCGGTTTCGTTCAGACCCAGAACGAACTTGTAAATGGATTGTGTGTCTGACATTGGATTTTATTCTATGTTGATTGATCTCTATTAAATATACATCTGTTTGGCGGCGGAGAATTTATTCTCTTGCTTAACGCCCTTCTCTGAGACGTACGAGCTCAGAGGTTGTATATCGATGGACATCAGTCGCATGGAGTGAATTGCCAGTGTGGCACGCGTAAGTGGCAATTGATCAAGTCTTCTGTTGAAAAGCAAAGTCTTGTGGTTGATGATCAAATCACGGCCTGTGTGGCGTAGCTTTGTGTATAGCGTGAATTCGCGAGCCTCGCACCTCGGTATGAGTCAAAAACTGGATAAGGACCCAAGGAGTGCACGACGTTTCTTTCTAGCTAGGGGTGGTGTCAATGCTTAAACTGGCTAACATTTATATACTTTTCACCTGTGTGGTTGTTGGAATGCGAGGCGCCTCGGATATAGGTCCTATAGGACCAGGAAACGTGTGTTTAGGAATTGCCAATCCTCAAAAGTAAGAGAGGACCGGCCTTGGAGGATCCAGGGATTGCTGTGTGCAGTCCTGAGGCATTTGCTAGATTGTCTCGAATCGGAGAGGAGCTTGTCCCTTGCCTCGACTCATGACGGAAATCCAATTTCCAATACGTGATATTGCGGTTTTATTTGTAGAACTAGTATGGAGACATGATATATGGTACCCATGCCGTCTATGATTGATATTTATGATTGAAATTGTTTTGACACTATACACCTATAATAGTATCAAATGATTTGTTTTGAACGTACCAAGCATGTTTGGCTATTATAAGGGAAAACCCTATCCTCCGGCTTGCGTTGCATTGTGTGATGGGACCTGTGTCTTATAATAGCTTCATTTTTCCAAAGAGCATTGCGCTGTTTTGTTATATGCACTAGTGTTCTTGGGAGGAAACCCGTTCCGTGTTATACGGCGTGGTCCCTTGAATTACTCTCTTTTAAAATAAAGATTATTAACTCTTTTAGTTCTCACACCAGTCACATGACTGACCTGGAGTTTATTGTTTTAACCTAAACTCTGGGTGCCCCTATTTTCCACACGGGCAGCTAGTAGTTTTGGTTTTGCAGATTTATATTCAAGATCCTGATTTACAGCTGGAATGATGCTCGGAAAGCTCTGTATCCGTGTATTACTTCTAGTTGTGTTTTGTATTATTTTCCGCTGCTATGTAATTTATTTTAATCTCTGATATTTATCAAATGTATTTTATTCATTCATACTCTGTATATTTTTGTATCTGATGGAATTGTTGTAATAAACAATGAAATGTTCTTCCGTCTGAGTTCTATTTTGTCTTGTCCTCAACGCCATCCGTGCTTTCCTTCGCGGGGAAGTTCAGGTCGTCTCAGTTCTTCTCTCATCCTATTTTTAATCTTTGTTTTTTGGTGCGATGGAATTGTTTGTGCTACTGAACTGCTTAGTTCTAACTATAACCTGCTCTCTCTATGCACTGCTAATATGACATAGTTTGTAGACATTACTGATACAATATGTTTAATTAACTTGGATAGTGAGCCATGGTCATATGGACATGATTGTAATGGCAGTAAGAAAAAATTCACTCTTATTTACTCCAAATAGTAGTAAAAGATCTCATACGAATTTATTCCGCATTATTTGCACAAAATTGTAACTAAATTACAGGGATTAAAATAAGTAGTAATGTAGCATTAAATATAACTAAACAAAAGTAATAAAAATATAAGTCGCTAGCTAATAGCTCAGAAAAAGTATACCATATACTCACAATTTAAGATGTCTAAATGCTATCGGGGTCGGCCTAGCTGTATTCAATGCCCTAGTCGGATAAATGTGTTTTCAATTTTTTCACCTACTGTTTAGTAGTCGGTAACACAGATTTAGCTACTAAACAAAATGCAGTCTTTATTACAAAAGTCACCAGTAGCCACAAAATATGTATTGTCTACAAAGGAAAGAAAACTCTAAATGTCGACAAAAATTATAACATATCAATACATATTAATGTGAAAAAATTCTTGCAGATCTGAATGAAAACTCGTCCATTATCTAGACATAGTTTAACATGCTCAAGTACTCGTTTCCCAGTGGATATCAGGTAAACTAAAAATATAAAAATACATTCTGGTTAGAACATAAATTGAAGAAAAAACAGAGGATTACCTACTTCATTTTCCAAAGGGGAATGTAAGTCAAAACTCAGTTTCTAGGAGTTTGTTATTAAACTTAACGCTACAGCACTGATTTGCAAGTGCTATGTGCTATGTGCTAGTATCAAAATATTGATTCCAGTTTTTCATTTTGAACCAGGTATGATCTAGTAAGTAAGACCACATGCCATGCTCAACGCGCACTTGACAATCAGTTGATGATTTAAGTCTTTAAAACTTCAATATTCTATTTATATCGTAGCAAACGCAGCACGAAAGTACAAAAGAAAAGCTATACGTACTAAATAAAGTATTGAAGTTTACCAGGAAACAAGAAACAATAGTTTGAGTTTTATCAAAAACAAAAATGATTCTTTATCACATTATATATATATATATATATATATGATGAATGTTCATTAAGTTGATGTGTGAATAAACTAGCAATGGTTAGATTCTATGGTTAGCCCTTAGGTTGTTATGTGTGAATATTTTTTTTTTCTGCACCTCAAATCCCAGTTTGATCTCAACTACATGTTTTCATTTACATGACACTGGGAAGGTTTAATGAGACCATTATATTGTAACAAAAAATGAAGTATCTGGACACGTGAAATATCACACTAAGTGCCAACTGAAATGAAGAATTATGTTTATTTGATGCCAACGTCTTAATACATAGTAGAAGCTACTGCTTTATACTTCTCTTGTGTATTGACAATAGAAATTTTTACAATTGTTGATTGTGGTGGATAGAAAGTAAGTTTGGTTTTGCTTGCTTACATCGTTGCCTTGTTCAGGCCCATTAACTTAATAACTTATTTCTGTCGATAGTTCAAGGGGATAGTGTGCAAATAATAATCGAGTTTATATACAATTTTTAGTAGTGTTCATATTCATCGAAGTATTATGCTTACTATATATAGCAAACCAGCAAAAAACAAATCCTAACATTGTTGACATATATGAATATATAGCACTGGTTGTAAAACTATAAAGAAGATATTAAATAGTATATTTAATTTTTGTTTCTAAATTAGGTAATTTTTTATGTTATTTCCCCTAATATATCTAAAGAAATATAAAACAAAGTGAGATTTACCTCAGCAATGGTCAGAGGAATAATCAGTGATATCAGCTATGTAGTGTCCTGAATTCCCATGCTAATCACAGAACCTGAGGTGTAGAAAAAATGGAAACAGTAGTATTATATTTCATGTAATAACCTGAGGGCTACATAACAACAATAGAATCTTCAAATATGATCAAATCGAAATAAATTTGGAATTTAGCCTGCAATTTAAGATATGAATCATGATATTCAAATCAATATAGTAGAAGTGGAACAACAAGAATGGTGCACATATATTCTCTTCTTCTAATTTCATATACATACTTTTATGCATATATTTCACATGCATCTACTCTACATACATTCTGGTCCTACTTGGCTCATCAATTCATTCCTAGTACCGATTGACAATGCTAAAAAAGAGACGGTGAAGAAATGTAATGCAAATAGTCTGACTACAAGTTTACTTGTCTGAACCATGGTTCATTCAGAAATAGCGCTACCCGTGTAATTTAATAAACTTCAGACCATGTTTGTTTTCATTGCTCATGATTATGGTAATGGAAACATGAAGGTGCTCATGACAGAATTGACACAAATTAACCTCTCATGCAAATAAAACCCTAATCCATACTAGAGGGAAGTAAACACTATAAAAAACAACAAAAATTTTGATGATCTTGTAAAATCGAATCAAAAGAAGTATAAACGAAATACGTAATCACAAATTTACATGAGTGTTGTTGAAAAATCGGCGAATTCGTGAGAACGGCGATTTGGGGAGAAACAAATTTATGCGGCCAGAAAGAGAAAGGTGCGTTAGAATGTGTTTGGTTCGGTTTTGGTGTTTGGGTTTTGAATTTTTTAAGTGGGCTTCAAAATGGTCAAAACAAAATAAATTTTTTTCAGTTTTCTTTATTAAGCCCATTTTTAAAAATAATAATTTTTCAAAATGAGTTTTTCAAAATGGTTAAAGAAACGAGTTTTCATCGTTTTTCAAAACTAAAAACTAAAAATAGTACGAAAATGGGAAACCAAACGCACCCAAAGTTTTTTTTTTCTTTAGTTATTTCGTGCATAACTTATGCATTATAATATTGTATAGTATACTGAGTGCATTATATAGATGATCTAAAAAAACATTAATTAAAACCTTTTGCATTATAGTAATGTAAGTACATGCAAACATCTATGGCACATGGTAATAAAGCGTGATTTTGGTTTTCTCTTTAATGCTTGGCATAAGGTACATCTTACATTAACCACAGTTTAAGAAGTAGCCACCGTAACTTGAGTTAACAGTATGTCTTAATATGAATCTGTAACATTAATGAAGAAAATATGTACCAGTCGTTGAAAATAAATAGATGCTTGAAGGACAATGTAAATGAATTACCTGTCTAAAATTTCTCCATTAGTAACGTTTCCATCTTTTAGTGGTACCATCACTTTTATGTCAAAGCATGCACCTTGATTTTTTTTTACCAAATATGGGTTGTACGAAAACATGAACAAACGTGAAACATTCGATATTGCTTTTTACATTCCATGAATATATAATATACCATGTGATCTAAGTATACGTAAACGATATCAAAGAAATTGTATCCTAAAATTTTATGCAATTAATTCTTCTATATTTGAAATAATATGAACCGAGATAAACACCTGAAACTACACTGCTATACTAGAAGCACCAAGCACCTTCGTACATTCCATAGATTAACATTTGGCTCCGTTTGACATGTATCGTATATGATCGATATAGATGTTCGTTTTGTTCTGAAACGGACATCAATATTTATATGATACAGTATTTGTCAAATTTGTCCTTGTACTGGACAAGTTACAAACAAAACTAATTTTTTACATTACATAAATCATTTCAATTCAAGCGGTGATAAAATTTTGGGAGTGCTTCTTCTTTATTCCCCGTGTACGTCCAGGCGTATGATACGGGGAATAAGGGGAAGTGCTGCCGAAATTTTGTTGTACCACTTGAGGTGAATTGATTTATAAAATGTAAAAAATAACGTTTTGTTTGTAATGGGAAGTAGGTTGACTAACCCCATAAATAAACAGTTCTATGGAAAGTTCAATTAAATAAACAATAGATAAATTTCTATTAGAGTTACGATTAGATATATTTAATTTTCATAAATGTAAGAATCTAATCATTAAAGAATAATAATAAAAATAATAATTGGACAATTTAAATAATGAAATAACTATAGTTCTATATAATAATAATTATAGAAGCACTCGTCTTATAATATAACATATATATTAATTGTGCAGTACAAGATGGAACATTTGAAAGTTCGTCGCGCTTGGACGTACAAAGATGTTAGGCATAGAGGAACAACTTCATTTCAATTTTTAAGTGGTTTAACCGAGTTTTCATGCTAGTGGCATCTTCTAATGGGACAAACATGACGGAAATCCGTTGTCCTTGTAAGAAATGCAAAGCCACAAAACATCTTACTTATGAAATTGTTCGAAGGCATTTGACTAAAAATGGTTTTATAGACGATTATTACGTGTGGATACATCATGGTGAAGATGCGGTGAATGTTGTTAATACATCGGTAGCTGTTGAGGATGATAACATAAATATTGATGTTGATTTTGGTGATTCTACTACTTCAGAAAATAGAATGACTGAAATGGTTATTGATGCCGCTGGTCCGAGCATGTTGCCTAATTCATTGGATGTAGAGGAAGTACCAAATCCAAAAGCTAAATCTTTTTTTGACTTGTTAGAAGCATCGAAAAAAGCGCTTTTTGATGGATGTCCTATGACAGAGTTGGCAGCGACTGCTAGGCTAGTTGCAATAAAATCCTCAAACAACGGTACCCAGAAATTAATGAATGACGTTCTTAGTTTAATTTGAGATGTGGTCCCATCCGGTTTGGAAACTAGATTGGCTGAAAATTGGTATTAATTAAAAAAACAAGTGTCCGCATTCGGGTTACCATATGAAAAGATAGATACATGTCGAAGTGGTTGTATGCTATATTGGAAAGAAGACATTGATCGTTCACAATGTAAATTTTGTGGCTTAGGAAGATACGAAAAGAAAAAAAAAGTAATGGTAAAGTTGTGCCTTTTACTCGTTTACATTATCTTCCGATTATTCCTAGATTGCAAAGATTGTATTCGTCTTATGCCACTACGGAGCACATGAGATGGCATAATGAACGAGTTCGAGAGGAAGAGATTTTATGTCATCCTGCAGAGGGGGAAGCATGGAAACATTTCGATGACAAATATCCTAATTTTGCGAACGAGTCACGAAATATTAGGCTCAGTTTATGCACTGATGGTTTTCAAGCTTTTAGCCAGTATGGCAAAAAATACTCCACTTGGCCAGTTATTTTGACATCTTACAATTTACCTCCTTGGACGTGCATGCAAAATCCATACATGTTTTTAACCCTAATTGTCCCTAGACCCAAAAATCCAAAAAACGGAATAGATGTTTATTTGCAACCTTTAATCGAGGATCTGAAGAAAATGTGGGTAGAGGGTATTGATACGTACGACGTGTCAAAGAGGAAAAATTTCAAACTATTTGCATGTTTATTATGGACGATAAGCGATTTTCCTCCGTACGGGATGCTTTCGGGCTGGAGTACGGGAGGTAAATTATCTTGCCCGGTGTGCATGGATTCAACAAAAGCATTTACATTGAAGCATGGTGCTAAGCAGTGTTGGTGGGATTGCCACCGTCGATTTTTACATACAAATGACACATTTAGACGTGATAAGAAAAACTTTGAAAGAAATAAAACTGTAAATTTGCAACCACCGACGTTTTTGAATGGAGAAGAAATATTTGATATTGTACAGGATTATGCAAAATTACATGAGACAGGAAACAAAGAGCCCAAAATTCTTGGCAAAGATGATTATCACAATTGGTGCAAATAGAGCATATTTTGGGAATTACCATATTGGAAGGATCTAAAAATTCGACACAATTTAGATGTGATGCATATTGAAAAAAATGTATTTGAGAATTTCTTTTATACAATTATGAATGCGAAAGGAAAAATCAAAGATGATTTGAGATCAAGAAAAGATATCGAATACTATTGCAATCGTCCAGAGCTTAAGATTAATCCTTCGTCCAAACTTCAAAGTTCTTGCTTGTTATGAGCTGGATAGGACTCGTTGTATAAAATTACTAGAGTGGGTCGATTCTTTGAGATTTCCTGATGGGATTGCTTCTAATATGAAACGATGTGTTGATATGAAGGATCTTATACTGTCAGGTATGAAGAGTCATGATTGCGATGTATTTTTAGAGACTCTATTTCCGATAGTATTTAAAGAACTTTTACCACAAAAGGTTTGGACGCCTATAACAGAGCTTAGTTTATTCTTTAAAGAAATATGTTCGACAACTCTATCTAAAAGCCATTTGCAGAAACTTGAAAGATATATACCCAAATTACTATGTAAATTGGAGAAAATATTTCCTCTTGGAGTTTTTAACTGCATGGAACATTTGCCAATACATTTACCAATTGAAGCATTACTACGAGGACCAGTGCAGTATGGATGGATGTATCCTTTTGAGAGGTATGTAATAATTATATTTATTTACGCAATGTTTAAATATAGAACATGTCGTAGTTAATTTCACACATTTTCCTATTTAGGTATCTGGGCCACCTAAAGAAAAAGGTGAAACAGAAAGCACATGTTGAAGGTTCTATTAGTCAAGCGTATATTATTGAAGAAGCATCCATATTTTTTAGTCATTATTTCGATGATCATGTGAATTTAAATTTCAATCGTGGTCATCGCAATGAAAATGATATTGTGGATGATTCAGCCGATAACGTTCTCTCCATATTCAAAAAACAAGGATGTCCATCTGGTAAATGGAAGAATTTTAAAGGCTTCGCTACAACAAAGGATTACAATCTAGCAAAGCCAACTGTGCTTCTTAATTGCAATGAATTAACTGATCTTATAAGGTACTGTAATAATTTGATTATTCATTAACTAAATTAATTTCAATCTTTTCAAGCTATATACAATACTCCTTAGATATTAACATGTGTAGTTGTTTTTAAACAGCAAGTTTGAAAGTGAAAATCCCAATTTTGAACTCTATAAAGAATTCGAGGAATGGTTTAAACAATATGTAAGTATGATAAGTCATGTATTTTAATCTTGCATAGTATTCATTATATATTAACTTGTGTACTTGATTCAAATCGATAGGTTGATACGAACAATATCACCGACATTTGCTATAGGAAACTTGCTTTTGGTCCGCGTAATATCTACAGAATATGTCCAATAATGTTTATAAATGGATTTAAGTTCCACACAGAAGAATATGGAAAGAAAAAGACAACTGTTAATAGTGGAGTTTGTATCAAAGGTGGGAACAACGATGATGACATAACAGATTATTATGGTGTACTGGAAGAAATAATCGAGTTAACGTACTCCGTGGTGCTAGAGTTAAAAACATTTCTATTCAAATGTCGATGGTTTGATAGTAGACCGAATATTGGAGTAAAACGCGTACATAAGGGCTACCCTCTTATTGAAGTAAACCACAAAAAACAAATATTTAGGGTATGATCCATTTGTATTGGCAGCACAAGCTACACAAGTTTATTTCACACCATATCCTGCTATCGACAACAGTCGTTCAGATTGGTGGGCTGATATTAAAACAAAACCGAGATGGTCATTTCACTCAAACATGAGCATAACCGACAATATGGCATATCAAAATGATCCAGAACCTAATGAACTACTGGAGATTGCACAACAAGTAGAAGACATAGGATCTCTTATTAATGACGTCAATGATGGGGTCGAAATAGATGAAGATGACGATCATCAAATTGAAGTAGAAGAAGATGAGTGTGAGCTTGAAGATGAGAGTGTTAACATTGAGAGTGATGATGAAACTAAAGATTGGTAGCATGTATATTTAATTATGATTGTTTGCATGTGCTTTTAGTTGCTCGGTTGCTTTTATGTTAATGAACTTGTTTATGTTTAGCAGTAAAATTTTCAGTTGTTGATTTACATTATATGCTCTCTGATGAATGTTTTCAAATGTTGTCTTAAATAAGTTCACTAATTTCATTTTGAAATGTTAGATTATCTTATGTATATAGTTGCAAATGTCATATTCATGTAATAGATATGAGTTCTCGGGGTCGTGGTGGTCGTGGTAGAGGTGGTCGCGGTAGCGGTGGTGGACGTGGTTCGGGTTTGATCGAACTAGCACCTCCCTCAATCGATCAACAGTCCACCCCTTCAGATAGATGTGATCATGATCAAGGCACCCCTGGGCTATCTGGACAAACGTCACAAACTGACTTTACTTCTTCAGTCGGTACCATGTATATCTATTGTAGCCAAAGTGGCGAGTAAGTAAAAAAATTTAAATTATCAAATTATTGCATATTTTAATGATGCATTACATAGTTTACTATAATTTGTGCATTAACAGTTGGGAATTCACGAATAGTGACTCGACGTCTCGTACTACATCTTCTATGCTTAAGGCCCGTTTGACATCATTTTGGCCTCGTTTCAGTGAGATTCCTGCTACTGTTAAGGATCATTGGTTTGAAGAGTTTAAGGTAAAAAAAATTGAAATTTAGGTTGTCGCAATATTTAGTCCATTCATGATTAAGTTTTTCAGTTTATTTATTCGATCTCAAATTCTTGTGTAGGCATTGTACTCTTGGGATCCCACTACTTCTTTTGCTGATGTCAGACGATTATGGGATCAAAAGTGTTCTTTGAAATATAGGTGGATTGTTGGAGAAATGAAAAGGTATAAAAAGAAGAATGCTCGTATAACAGATGAAGTCTGGCAACAATTTTTAGACTACTGGGAGAGAGAAGATGTGAAGGAGCTTTCTCAAAAGAACTCAACCGCTCGCAATAAAAATCCAAGGCCACATAGATGTGGTTCTAAATCAATGGCACAATGGATAAACGTTATGGTAATTATTTAACTTATTAACTAATAATAGTATACAATCCAAATAAAGATTAGATAAATTATTTCCATTTTTTAGGAAAAAGAACAAGGACGAACACCGACATACATGCAGGTTTACATTCGAACACACTATGTTGAGAAACTAGACGGTTCTGTAGATGGGGGATGGATTGATGAGTACTCGAAGCAGTTTTCTGTATGTAATCAACAAAAATCTTGAATTATAGTTTACAAATATCTAATTATGTTAAACATTACAATACCTAACTTTTTATGTAAATTACAGGCCAAATACAATGAGCGAGTTGCTCAAATGACCGAGAGTCGGGGTAGGGAGGTCTCTTACGACGAGCTAAACCTTCTTTACATGCAGCTTATGGGAGAAGGTGGGACATGTGCTGCTTCAAGAAGCACACGAAGACCTGGTACCGGCAATATTCCTGGGGTATTGACTGAAAACTTAATTTATTTATTTTTCAATTAAAGTGCAATATTTCTCGGGGTTTTTCGAATTTTTAACTAACGGCTTAAACATTTTCTACAACAAACTTTAAATTGGAATGAGATTTAAATTGTAAATTGTAGATTCAAAGAATGCTAATTCATAGTTTACACATTTTTGAAATCTATTTTATTTTTGAACTTATATGTCTAAACATAAAAACTTCATTCTCATTTCTTTGGATTTTATGTTGTTTTGAAATGTTAGAACTAGGGTTGTAGATCTCACATTTTGAGCGTAAATTACGATGAAGGCAGTACATAAGCTAAGAAGTACACATAATCATAATGGCATCAGAGTGTCAAAACATTTTCATCACACAATATAACGATCTCCCCAAAATCTCATATTACTTGGACGAGATGAAACTTCAAATGTAATTTTTATTTTTGTTCGACACTCATTTTGACCTGAATATATTTAGATCTCATGCCCAATTCGCGGATAGAAATACCAAGTTGAGGTCCTGCCAGAAACCAAGATTTCTGAACTTAAATATGACAATTGAAATCAGGTCAAGTTGGCATTATACTTGGATCATGTAATATGCAGTTAGGGTAAAACAGAGTATATAGTGAGACGATTTTTTTTTTAAAGCTGAAAAAGAAGCAACAACAATCGCTTCTTTTTTGAGAGTATGAGCTTAATACACTTGATTAAACCTTAATGCAATGTAATATGTGCTTAATACAATCAGTCTAAAATGTATTTAGTTTATAAATTGTTCCTTCTAAAGGTTTTTTTTTTCATTGGAGCAAGACAAACTTCCAGATAAATACTCATGAGAATGAGATTATTTTATTTTCATCAGAAGACAAATAATAATAATGAATTACTTCAATATGAACTTGTCCATGCAACTTGTCCACGCACGCTAATGAGGATATATCCAGATTTCAAAATAATGCCCCCCAACAGAATAATAATAATAATGAGTAACCGAAGAGTGTCATAATGACTATCAACTTGTTTTATTCGATTAGCGAAATGGCGCAGTTAGATAGGGTCATGGCGCATGGCGCAAAATGATATCAAACCTTTCGAATTATTTGTTTAGCTCGTACTGTGATGTGGTTAACAAATATCTTATTGATAGACTTTCGTGTGTTACATTTGCCAGTAAGTCATGAACTGCTTCTTTTTATTTTCTAGGACATTAGCAACATTTTTGGAAGATAATCATTTAATGGTCAAAGGTGTAAGATATTACGTATAAAATGGTATTTTCCTTCATTGAAACTATTTACTTTGAAGTACTGTTCTATAAACTAGTTACCTTTGACTTAAAATCCCTTTAGATTGATCTCCACAATATACTTTTGGTTATGTATTTTATTTTTTTATTTTATTTCTTAATACTATAACTCTTATGACTTGTATCAGTCAGAGTTGCTCAATTTTATGGTTACCCATGATTCGAAGATATCAATAATAATATTATTGTACTTCTCATTGCTTTTTCTTCATTTTGCAGACCAAACCTATTAACACTGCCTTTCGGCTCGGTAAAACCGAGCCGAAACAGCTCAGTTTTACCGAGCTGTTGCAGCTCAGTTTTACCGAGCTGTTTCGGCTCAGGTGTACGGAACCTTAGGGCTCAGTTTTACCGAGCCGGCTCAGTAAAATTGAGCCTTAAGGCTCAGGTAAACTTAGCCATTTCGGCTCAGGTAAACTGAGCCATTATGAAGCAATATATTGGAGCAATCTGAAACCAACCTTGCTGAGTTAAAAGTTCTCATTTTGCGCCCTACGTTCACATATTTAATACGACATAAACCAAAGCAAACTAACATTATCTAAAATAGATTAGCACTTTTGACAAATTAATTTCAGCAAAATATGTACGAACGTCTAGGTATCCGTTATTATTATTTAATAAAGAAAAGAGAGTCGGTCGGTGGTGCATACTTTGGTAAAATATAACATGATAGTAACAGTTGGAAACTTGGAATCTTCTAGTTGATTACCCATGTTACCGTAAAACTAGTCATCCCAGGACACCATCATGTGATGAATTTTCTAAAATATAACTAAATTGAATCTTGAACATTGAGAATTATTGTTGAATTCAGAAATGGGAAAGATTTTTTCCCTCAGCATAGATTTACTATACTTATTTAATCTGACTTTATATCGCTCAACATTGCTGTTGAAATTACTGGTTTCCATCATCTTATATTACAGGTTCAAATTGCTCATTAATTATGCCAACAGGTGGCAATTTATCACCTGTTCTAACCTGTGTTATTAGCTGTAGTTTTTATATATTCTCGATGGACAGTAAGATTATTTTACAACCTTTTCAGTATAACTGAATAGAAAGACAAGGTTTTCTTCTAAATTTGTTTAAACATATCTTCATTATGCTTATTTTAAACCTTTTTTTTAGAGATTTAAGTTTCATAAGAACTAATTCATGGAGCAAGTCCAATATAACAAATAGAAGTAAATTTATTATCATATCTGAGATGTAATTAATATTTTTGCAATTTGATTATATACCAGAAAATGGATAGAGAAAAGGATCAAAACAAAAAGGGTCAAGAATGGCCTTATGCATTGCCTAAGTCATGTAACATAAATTTTTCATAACTGTTTCAATAATAGTGTGTTTGTAGGCATGTTAAGATTTCTTAAACTTTATTACCTTTTAATGCCTATGTATATATATATTTGCTAATTGATAGTCCTTTTAATTACCTCTTATAAATATGATCTATATATAGTGTATGGTAGCCTAAATCAAGGACACAATCATTTCACCATAATGTCTTTACAATTGTCTTCATAATCAAGGACACAATCTATATATAGTGTATGGTAGTCCTTTTAATTGGCTTCATAATGGCTCAGTTATACTGAGCCTAACTGAGCCTTAAGGCTCAGTTAAAGTGAGCCTTAAGGCTCAGGCAAGCTGAAGTTTCTTTGAATTGATAGTACATTAAATTACAAGGAAGATTAGTGTCAATAATCTACTACATAATGAAGCTTTGACATTAGATTTTGAAAAGTTCAGCACATATCAAATTACAATACAGGATTGTTTACAATATGAACTACTACTGCGACAGGGAAACTAACATACTGATGTTTATGTTCACTATACAAATAGTTTGCTATGCAACATCCTCGGATTTGTGTCAATTGGGTTTTGAGCTTGTTTACTGCTCTAATTAAATCAAAATATGCATTAATGTGGAGGATGTTAATGGTTAATTTTTACGTCCTGTTGTTTAAGATATTACACTTATTTAAGGCTGGACAACTCTAATAATTATTCCAATTTGATGTAATGTATATCCCTGTGTTACAAATCCATGTTGGGGTTTATATCATTGTTCCCCATAATCAATACATCTAATACTTTATATCAGATTAACCTATTTTAGTCATATTTAAATAAATCAGTAAATGCATTAAGTGATTTAGACAGGTAGATTTTTAAAATCAAGACGTCTAATTTTATTTATGAATCTATGCTTAGAAAGGGTGATTTAAACATGATCTAAAGTCATGTCTAGTGAATAGATGTTCAGTTTGATACATACTAGTTCCTAACTGTTCAATTTTGAATTTATTAATCATTATATGAAAATCAAGAAATAGGCCCACAAACTTATATATGTTATAAAAATGTTTGTAATTTCTATGTGAAGACTAAAAACGCATATATTATAAAAACATAGCTCTGGAAAACTTTAGATAATGATAGTTTAACAAATGCACTTCCATTTGAAACTTAGACTTTGTAAAAATATCAACTTAATTATATAAGAAAGAAAACGTGATGAGAAATCTTACCCTGGTACCATACTAATTGATAACAATGATATATGATTCTGACATCATTTATGTTCAGATAGAGTAGTTGAAGGCTGGTGAGATGACTTCTTCATAATGCATAACTTTATTTCACTATATATATAAGAACTCCATATAGCTTATGTGCATTACAATAACTTCAGTTATGTCCCTAGCAACTGTTCTTTTTTCCTAGGTTTCTTGTGGATTTTTTTTCCTTTTTTTTCCTTGTTTACTGTGTTAACTGGAGGGTATATCATTTCGATCTATGTAGGGTATTTATGTGCTTTCATGCTATCTTTACTGTTCTTGTGCTAATGCTCAATTGAACTACTAGGTTTGGAGTTATGCTAATTGTATTAAAAAAAAATATTCGTTGTGTTAATTGAATTTAAAATTTTATGTGTAGATATATAAAGACAATGCATACATTAGTAGGTTTGGAATTTCAGATGACAGACAGAAACTTGTGGAGGAAGTAGAAAAGCTTAGGAGTAAAAAACAAGAAATGAGTGTCACGATTAACAAACTACAAGGAGATTTTGGTTCCATGCAGAAGGAGATGGGTTCTGTGCAAGAGTTCATACGAGGATTGAGACAGGAGCAAGAATAGGAGATCTGACATATGCTATGAGTTATTCTTATTTTGGTTGTGTTTGATGTTCCGCTTGTATAAGGTAGTAAGGTACATTTTGATATTTGAATTAGAAGAAACAACCATGTTTAAGTTATGTAGCAACTTTATTTTATTTTTTGTTGGACGTGACTTGTTTTAAATATATTTGCAGCAAGTTTATGGTAATTTGACGATGATATTCATTCTACATCAATGTTTTTATTGATATATATTGTTACGATTTCGCATGTGTTCGGTTTTATTAAAGGTAATTATAATATCTGTGGTAGATGAAGATAAATGTAAAAGAATCGTATTGAATTTTGGTGTGTGGTGGCGTAGGGAATGCGTAAGGAAAATCAAAAGGAATATGGCGTAGGAAAGACGTATGGAACTTGGCGTAGGGAATGCGTAAGGAATATGGCGTAGGGAAGGCGTATGCAAATTTATGTAGGGAAGGCGTAGGACTGCTGGTGTAGGGAAGGTGTATGGAAGTTTGCGTAGGGAATGTGTAGGAATGCCGGCGTAGGGAAGACGTATGGAAGTTGGCGTAGGAAATGCGTAGGAACGCAGGCGTAGAGAATGCGTAAGGAATATGGCGTAGGGATGACGTATGGAACTTGACGTAGGGAAGGCGTCAGAATGTGGCGTAGGGAAGGCGTAGGGAACCTGTAGGGAATCATTTGTGACGTCTAATTTCCAACTTCTTGTTTGGCGTAGGGATGGCGTAGGGAAATTTGATTCCCTACGCCAAATTGGCGTATGGAATTCAGACTTCTTTTGTATAAACCCCCGTTTCAGTTCACTTTCAATGTCCACAAATTGTCAATTTAGGGAAGGAATCGATTAGAGACTGCGACTTGGCTACGACCCGCGACAAGGATGGAGACCGCGATATCTCCAATGGACAACAACTCCATGACCGTCTCCAATCAACAGGAATGCAACAACCACCGTGACTCCAGGCTCAACAAAGCTAGAAACGATACAAACAGCTTCCAATCGATCATTGATTTTGGTTTTCGACTGCTTGTTTTCGTAAAGGTACTTAGGGTTGTCAACGGATACTTTCGGATACGGATAGTGCTATATCCGTATCCGTATCCGAAATCATTTTCGAATATCGGATATCCGTATCCGCGGATACGAACGGATATCGGATAATTATCCTATCCGCCAACGATTGATAAATCATGAAATATAAATGGAAATTTAAAGTTTAACATAATTGGTTTTCAATTTCTTTGATCACTAAAGTGTTAAAAATAAGCATATATGATGAAATTAAATAGATTTGAGTAACTAAAATGCATTTAGTGCATATGATATAAACCTTCAACTTAGTAAAGAAATAAATATATCTGATTCATTGTACTAAAATACATATAATTTTGAGCATAATGTTAAAAATATTCGAACGGATAATTTTCGGATGTGGATATCTATGTATCCATATCCGCATCCGTTTTTTCGGATATCGGATATTTATCCGTTTTTCAGATACGGATGCGGACGAATATCGGAATTTCGGGTACCCGTTGCCAGCCCTAAAGGTACTTAATTTTAGATTCTAATTTTTATTTAGTTCAAATTTTTATTTAAACTAGTTAATGGAATTTTTTCTTTGCGTTATCACAACTGTAAATCTCAAAACGTAGAGGATGGTGACCAATTTTAGAGTGAGTAATAGCAACTTCTTTGTAATTTGGGAATTTATCATTAAACTCAAAAGTTATTGAAATTTTGTCTATCTTGCAAAGTAAAGAATAATTGCAGATTGAGTAAAGATTGATTTGTATAATAAGGATTAAATCCAAATTGGTCTATTTAATTTGTTATTTGAAATAATTGTACAATAAAGATTGTTTTGATAATTGTCAATGGAATTTTTTAATGGTTTGTTAATGTAAACTTTATTGATACCCAGTGCCAAAGGCTCCCATACTCAAGCGCGAGAGGACTTCCCAGGTCAGTCTCCCGTCCTGGTACTATTCTCATGGCTTTTCGGGCTCTAGGGGTGGTCGATTAGTGCGCACAGTCTTTCCCTCATATATGTATAGAGGCCGGGATTCGAACCTACGCGCTCCAGATTACCAGCTGGGTAACCTTACCGTTGCACTAGGCACCACCTTATTCAGCTTTATATGTGCTTGTTGTTGTATAGGTTGGGATAACTTTTGGTACTGGAATAGGTTGTAGGCATGTGTTTGTGCATGCAACTATGAGTTGTGCCGATTGATTCATGTTTGTGGATGTATCAGAGTGTGCTCGTCAAAGCCTAACAAGATTGTTATTTAGAGCATCTCCAACAGTGTTACGGGCCGTAACGTTACGGCCCGTAACATTACGGGAGATATCTTTGATATCTCCCAACGGGCGCGAGCCGATTTTATCGGCTCGCAGTCTGCGAGCCGATTTTATCGGCTCGCGCCTGTCCCGAGCCTATATATGGCTCGGGAGGGGGGGGTTTGTTATATTAGTTTAATTTTAATTTCCTCCTTTTTAATTTCTTTTTAACTCCTTTGTATATATGTTTAAATAACACGGGTTAGTGGACGACCCTAGTTTTAAACTCCTTTATAACTCCTTTTTAACTCCTTCGGGTGCTTAAATGTTTACATTATGAGGATAAGTCACTACAAGAAAAATAGGCTTTGGCTGCTCAACATGGCGGCGTTTGTTACTGAAGTGCAGCGATTTACATTTTTACACCTTTGCTTGTACCAAGGAACGCAACCAAGATTGAACTTAGCAGACTACCACCCTTAATTTTTTTAGTTCCCGCATAATTTTCATTTCCGCGTTATCTATTTCAGCTTCCCTCTCACTTCTTCTCCCACGACCTAGTTCTCACGTGGTGCCAAGTTCACCTCTACCTCCTAGAGTCTTCAGTTCAGGTTTTCCGTTGTTGCCTCTTCCTACTTTTCTTCTTCTTCTTCTCCTTCTCCGCCCCCCAGGGCTCTCTCCCCTTTTCCTTTCTTTCAAATTGCTGAATCGGGATCGTGATGTAGACCTAAATCACTTTCGATTATTTTTTTCCGATTCGATGTTTAAATTGAAATTGTGATTCAGTATCGGACTTCATTATTTTCGTTCTGAAATAAGATTGTACGTTTTACACTGTTTGTGATCCAATTGAACTGTTTGAAATACCGCCAGGAACGTGAGAAGATCCAAGATAGGTTCAGGAGCAGAGAGATGTGATGTAAGAGTGGATGTGTAAAAATATAGCACAAGAAGCAAGAGAACAATGCTAGAGTGGGAAAGTCTTTGAGGTGGCATTGCAGGGAGTTGCAAAAATCACACAAGGCAGAAAACAGAAAGATGGTGCAGCGCTATGGATGCAATGCATGAAGTGGGACTACCTCATATGGTGGAAAAGCACCGTAGTGGAATGGAGGTATTAAAACCTGGGCTGAAAAAAAAACTCTACTATTACAGGCAAGAGATTAGTAACCAAGCCAAAGTAGTGGGAACACACAAGTGTGAATATATGCTTAGGTAGTTGTATACTGATACTGCTATTACATTTTGATGCATATGTGTGTGTTGGCAGTAGTATACATATGTTATAACATGAGTTTAAAAAAAATATTTGAGAATGGAACATTTATGCATTTTGGCCCATGGATATATTAGTGTTATTTTTAGTGAATGCAGTTCTGAGAATATGATTATGTAGATTTAAAACTTGTATATTGAATCATATACACACACACTCACTCTTACTTGTGGTTATGTTCATGGGAAAAAACAAAAAATGAAGTGCTTGAAACATGAACACTCAATCAATGGCTTCTTTCCAGCTATCATAAGTAAATGATCTTACCTAAATATCGAGTCGGACTTAATTCAAGAATAACTAGAAACAACAAAGCAAACTCCTAACTCACACCAAATAATTGAACCGTTTTGAAATGTACATCTCTGAATGGGAGCCCCTTGCACATTTTTGCATAATTTATATCTTACACATGTTCCCAGTTAGTTAATGTTAAATAGGACAGCCATTGAGTTTGAAGTACATTGCTTATGTGTAAATTGATTTTTTACTGTGTACATAATAGGTTGGAACTTCAAGAAAATAGAATTTAATGAGTCAACCGCGTATGCACCGGGCGATCCTATTGAAACATGGATTGATGGTTTGATACGTTTTGATGTCACAAACTACATCCTAAGTCTTAACAAGTAAGAGGTAGATTTGATAGTTTGTTTTTTCCTCTTTGTTTCTTTCCCTATTTGATACTAAGTCTTAACAAGGATGATTCACATATACCATCTTACAATTGACATATAGCTATTAGTAGTTTTGTTGTTCGCTTCATTGGCTTGTGTGCGCTTCATTTTATCCATTTCAATTGTATTGTTCTGGTGCTTTTAAAAATATCATTTTGTTTTGTATTACATTATCGTCAAACTTCAAAACTATCACTCAAAAATAAACTTTGCATTTTATTTCATTTTTATTTCTGCACCTTATGCATCTTAGTTAAACTGCATTCTTGCTTTGCTACATTTCACTATTTACTGTTCTGCTATGTTTACTGTTAGATCTTGCTTTATTACAGTTCTGCATTCTGTTTTTCATTTAGTTTTTGAGGATCAGTGTTGTTTTTGTTCCTAGTTCTCAATCCTATCTTTTACACTTTCTACCCAATCTCATTCACCTAGCTGACAACTACAACGAACTCTCCAGTAAATATTCTTTGGTGGTTAATATATTATCATTAAATTCTTGGGTTTCTCTTATTGTGTACCTTATTTACTGAATTTTAGGCTGTCTTAATATGGAACAGTGAGTATTTCAGAGCTTATACTAGACATGATGCATTATACCAGTGTTGTTAGTATCTTAATGGGTAAATAGATAATTGTGGTGGAGGTCAAAGCTACAATTAACAATTATTAGGTACATGGATACATTGCCTAAAGTGTTTTTTTTTTTGAAGAAATAGTTGAACCATTATTTCACTACTAGGTGGACTAGATGAGTTTCTGAAACTAGGATTCTATATCATTATGTGGTTATTAAAAAATAGTATCAACAAACTGTAATACATCTGTATAAAATGAATGTAGTGGATGATGTAAATTAAGCATATAACATAATTTGTATCATGTGTTTATTTTAATATGTTATTCTTGAATTCTATAATTATGTAAATTAAATGTGCAGAATTATACTGCACAGTATGATTAAATTGGGTTCATAAAACAAAGCTAAATTAAATGTCATCCACTGCATGTCACTCGATTAAATTACACTTATGAAATGTAATTGCTAAATCATTTGAATTGTGAATACAGAACCAAAATTGAACAAAAATATAAATTCATCAAATTAAATTTTGAACATCTAATGCTGTGATACTCCACATGTCAGTTGGTGGTGGTGCTAATAGCTGTCAGTACTTTGGAAAATACCAAAGGCCCTGAAAGCATTTGTGTCATTTTTTCAGTATAAAGATTAAACGTATGGAACTTCTCCCTAATTTTCATCACTGTCCAAACTTTCTTTACCTCCTGATCTGGGCCTCCTAACTTACCACTGAGTTAGGAATACATTGGTAAAAGACGAAAGGCTGTCCAATGAAAATATTCAATGCATTTTGATTGATTATTTAGTAAATCATGCTTCGCGTCCTGTTTGGATGGTTCCAATGGTTTATTTTCCAGCTCAGAAAGGTTTTGTGAATCAATAGAAAGTACCATAACATTGAATTGGTATTACCATGATTTGATAAAATTTGGGACAGATTCGGAAGACGTCTCGTTCGTTTGGGTTGAGTTAGATTTTTAGATGCTAGGGCCATTTGAGTGGGAAGTGACTACTGAAATTATGCCCTTCCTCCACTCTACGTCGCTATCTTCCTTTCCGCTGCTGCTGCACACCAACCCGGCGTCGCCATTCATTTTCGGTTCATGTAGTGAAATGTAGCATTAAGAAATGCCTAGGCTAGGAAATTCCATATATTTTCACTAAAGAACTGGATGAATGCAATGACAGATTCTATAATTTTTGAAGTGCCTAGGCTAGGAAAGTCTGTATATTTTCTATTTCGCTTATAAACATTGAGAAATGGTTTACAACTGTAATTGGAATCACTTATCCAATATTTATAGTATCTTCAGACTGGAGAACCAGAAATGCTTGTCCAATAAACTCCTTTTTGTCATGAAATACTAAACCACCAATATTTCCAAGATTTGCATCCACGTCAATTTGAAAAACAAGACAGTTAGATGCCCCACAAGATTATAATGTAACCTCAGTTCAGGATACCACTTCTTTTGTAACAGATAATCACATCACCACCAAGTGGATTTTCTACTCTTTACCTTTTAACCACATGTTATCCATTTGAATTGATATTAGATATTTTTAATCTTGCAAGAAATTTTTGAAACCTGATGTTTAAAACTTGAGTTCAGTGTGGTGTGTATCATAAAAAAGGGAGATTAATGGTGCAATGGCCAAAAGTAGTGTTTTAACTTCTGGTATGCCTCCACGGCAATGGAGGCCTCCACAACCTTTACTTGAGTTAAGATATTACGCATTATATTTCACTTGAAAGTAAGTTTGGACCGATTAAAACTTAATATCATTTCAACTGACTAATGTAGCTCTTAGAGAAACAATACCTGCAAAAGTCACTAGCTCTAAACTAAGAGCATGACATATTTTAGTTAAAACTGAATTTCTTCTACAAGCATATTCTATTACTTCTTGGGTGTTTGTATATATATCTTGCTGCTAATCTAATTTATTTTTATTTTTTTCGAACGTTTTTTTTGTTTTTGTTTTTGTTTTTCTGCTGCTAATATGTGTGTGGTTTAATGAAACTTAAATAGGCTCGATCATCTTATTATTTGTGTTGGTAGATTACTGAATGATTGATATGTTGGCTTGATTGCCTCAATTTCGATCAGTAGTCCTTCTTTAATATGTAAAAAGAAAGCAAGAAATATGCATAGTGACAAGATATGGTTCGACATTAATTCATCAGTTAGGAGAGTTAGGGGTAGTAAAAATTGATGATTTATTCATATTTTGATGCATTTATTTATAGGAAGAAGATTCTAAAATAGCTGCAAGCAAGAAGCAAAAAGGACAATGTGGACTGAATTGGATGATTATAAGCAAATTGAATTTAGCCAATGTGTAAGCTCTAAAATTTGAAGTAGGAAAATGTATAACAGTAACATATACAAAATAAATTTATAATCCTTTCACATTATTCTGAAGTAGGTAATGAACAAGGCTTTTCGATTCAGAAATGTTGTGAACTTTCTTCATCAGAAGGTGACCAGATATGTGCGTTACAAAGGCATGAACTTTTAACTCTATAACTCAACATAGTATGCAAAAAAACGTTGTTTGTGTGAAAATGAATGTATAATTTTGTAGGTTATGACATTCCATGTGGTTGAAAAGTACTTCGGTTCTTGTAGCAGTTCGTCTAGATCAAGATTTATATGCAAACTCTCACCAGTTTGTCCTACGGAAGTGGCAGGTCAGTTCCTTAAGCTATGTTTTAAGTAGCTTTCTGTTCTATTTGATAACAGTTCAATACCATTCATTCAAAGTTTCAACCCAAATTGTGGTGTATGTATATATCATTCATAGTTTATAACCATGAGCATTTTTTTACTTGTGTTTTTTCTGGCCTAACAAGCAAGGCATCTCCTTTAAGTGCGTAGGCTATGTACTATGCACGTTCAGCACACCACACACCTAATAGAGAGCCACCGGGATAACATACTTGGGCTTTGCTAATGTAGCCCAAAGTTTGTCCTTGGATGTGAAAATGAAATATTGAAAATGACGTTAGAACTATTGATCATTAAGGCCCCATTCTTAAATGCTGTCACTTCCGAACAGCAAATGAATGTCATATATTCCTGGAGTAGTAGACCATAGCCTTCAATAAAGCACCAATGTAGCACTCTAATTTTAACTAGTTATCCCGATTTAGATAATTGCGCTATGCAATAAAAACAATAAAGTAATTACGGGAATTGATGTCTAAAATTAAAGGATAGGTTTTGGAGCTGAATTTATAAGGGTTGTTGAATTTATTTAATTTTTTTGTCTTAAATCAAACAGTTAAATTTTTATTTTTATTTGATATTGGATGACTACGGGAGGGCTATTGATACTTTGTGTGTGCAGGTGATTATTTGTTAAGCCTTCTCTTTGGTACACCACAGCATCCCCTTAAAATCACCTCTAATTTCAATTGCATGTTTCGAATAAATAATATATATTCTACCTTTTATCGCTTTAGAAGAGATAAAACATACATTTAACTAGGAACATGTCATTGAAATAAAGGACGTGAATGCACGCGCATGCGTATTTTTGTGTGTGTGTGTGTGTGTATACCCCATTATTTGACGTTATCTGTAAATCCCAATATTGCTTTTGTATTGAAATGTTTGGTCCATAGCACATTAGTGGAAAAAGGAATATTGAATAGAAATTTGTGTCTAATATCAAAGGCTTTAAATGGTGTTAAACAAAAGAGAAAGTAATTTGATTTTAATCATTTAAAATGTTTCCTCCTTTACACCACCTGATTATATTTAAATGATAATCTCAGTTGAACTATTATTGTAGTAGGGAGCTACAATTGGAATTCATGGTATATTTTGGATGTTGTACCATTTAGGTTCAACGGATATCAGCATCTAAGGCTTCTTGTCTGTGCATGTGTATATATCCAGATCTAGTCCAATATATGCAGTCGGACGTGGAAATTTTATGTATGGCATAGTTTCAATCCACATAAATCAAACTGCAAAAAACCATTTGTCCAACTGTCAAAAAGTTAAATTGTGCAGTTCCAATATGCACCGTACAGATTACAAGAAAAAAACCAGGTTTTTCAATTTCCACCTTGCCTTACGTTTCAGTTGCATGGATTTTATTCTACTCAGCTTTAGTAACAAGAAAAAAAACCCAAATTTGAGCAGAAGTTTGATGATTTGATATCATACATCAACTATTACCTTTAGTATTTGGTTGCATAGTTACATAAGAGAGATTTTTATTATTAAGTATGGATGAATAATTGGTCATTATTAGACTTGATAAACAAGTAGACATTAGACCTGGTTTTTTTTCTTGTGGGCATGAGTTAGTGGATTCATGTGTTTTTTTCACAAAATGAGTAGCTACAGAGAGAATGGAGTGGAATATTTCGAAGCAACAGGAAAGGTTTGTTCTTTATTGTCTAACTAATTGGACTTGTGCAGTAGTGCGTTGCACATAGATTTCATCATAAAAATCATTCAATGGTGAGGTATTTGTTTTTGATTTTTTCTAACATCAGTTGAGAACACGAATTGAAATTATGAATACAAAACATATGATGTACTATTATACTATAATGGTTAGTGGTCTACATAACACTATTACACTACCATAGATTCATGCATAGCAGGTACTAACTATGATAAATATATTTGTATTGAATTAGAAATGGTTGACTAACTTGTTTCGTATTGTTTAGATTAATTTTATCCATAGGCTTCTTGGTACTTCTATCAATAATAACCAAAAAAAAGTTATGGACTAGATTAATTTGGCTACTGCAGACTTGCAGAGCACAAGTGCATTGTATTTTAATGCATGCATAACGTGGGAGTAGAAAAAATAACAAAGAAAGCTAATCAAATTATGGCCAAATATATAACATGTTGAAATACTGAATACATGATGATTAAAGATATTTTTTCTGTAATACCTGTTTTTCCCTCAAATATTCACACTTTCTAATATGCTTATCCTTTGGCTATTGGAAACACTGAATATCATCGTATTTTTGGACTTCTCTTTCCAGATTTCCGACCCATATAAGATAAGGTGGAATCTAGACCTCCTCATGTATGAGTAACTTCAGTGAATGCTTTTACAAAGTAAAGCAGTAATAGTACTAAAGAAACACCTATTCTCACTCCAATATTTGTCTTCCTCACCATTATTTTTGATTTGATCATACCGCCCTCACCTTTTCAATATATTAATATAGAACACATAAAGGAAAGCCGAGCTGAAGTTTGGTTCATTGTCTTCTGTTATTGTAGTTGGAGGGCCTTCTTACCAATTTCTTGATAAAGGACGAAGAAGCTTTGATTTTGCAAACTCTAAAAATTAGGTTCTTGCTCCTGTTGGAGGAGCAACTGCTACTCCATCTCTTGATCTTGGATGAAAACAATTCTGTTAATTCTAATAACCAAGCTTCTTTTGTATGAACATTGCAGAACCGTGAAAGGTATTCATATAAATGATCCGTCCTGTACTTCTTTCTTTGGCTTCTTTATGCATAATTGCATCCACTGTTGTTATCAATTGATATTTTTGGTTATTTTCATGTGGTGTATGATGTAGATAAAGCGATAGAAAAATACGTATCTAATCACATGCATGCCATAAGAAATTTTTTATTTTAGTTGAAGCAACAAAAAGTACACTTTGTTTATATTGTTTATGTGCTTGTTCTAATAATAACCAATTAATATTGTTTATAGGTAATTGGCTTTTCTGAAGTGAAGACCGTCAACAACAATGGATATGACTTTAATTGTTGTATGCATTATGGTATTTATTAGTACTTATTGTGTAAATTTATTTCTAAATGCATGTGGTATGTGAATTTGTTGATTTTGTCAAATAACTATTATCTAAATGGTTATGGAAAATACTTATGTGATTTGTGTGTTCTCATTTATTTTAATATGATGATTATATGATTGATTGTTGTTGTTTTAAATTAGACTTTTATATGATTGTTGCTGATTTTAATATGACTATTATATAATTAGTTGCTGAAAATAATATAAGCCATTAACAATATATAGTAGCATTTAAAATATGTTACAAAACAATCAATACCTTTTAGTAGCGTTTTAGAAATGCTACAGAAACAAATGTAATATACCATTTGAATATTTAGTTGCATAAAATAAACGCTACAGAAAAGCAAATTGTGACCTACGTACAGTCCTTCAGCAGCGTTTGGAAAACGCAACTACGCTTACCATATGGTAGCGTTTATTAAAACGCAACCAAAAAAATTAGACTTTTAGTTGCGGGACCTGTAGTAGCGTTCATTAAAACGCTACCAAAAGCTTAGGTAGCGTTTTTCAAACGCTACCATATGTCATTTCTGGTGTAGTGAGTGGACGACCCTCCTTTTAAACTCCTTTTGAACTCCTTTTTATATACGTGTAAATATCACGGGTTAGTGGACGACCCTAGTTTTAAACTCCTTCGGGTGCTTAAATGTTTACATTATGAGGATAAGTGGACGACCCTCCTTTTAAACTCCTTTTTATATACGTGTAAATATCACGGGTTAGTGGACGACCCTAGTTTTAAACTCCTTTTTAACTCCTTCGCGTGCTTAAATGTTTACATTATGCAGATAAGTGGACGACCCTCCTTTTAAAATCCTTTTTAACTCCTTCTTACATACGTGTAAAGAGACACTCAAACCAATAAAGAGACACTCAGACCAATAAACGATTCCAATAAAGAGACACTCAAACCAATAAAGAGACACTCAGACCAATAAAGGATTCCGATAAACATACACTCAAACCAATAAAGAGACACACAAACCAATAAAGAGACACTCAGACCAATAAACGATTCCAATAAAGAGACACTCAGACCAATAAAGAGACACTCAAACCAATAAAGAGACACTCGGACCAATAAAGGATTCCAATAAAGAGACACTCAAATCAAACCTTATATATAACAGCAACATTGCAGTACATATCTCAAATCAAAACTTACTCAAAATAATAAATGGATTCCAGTTTTACAAAATGTTTACTGGCTTTTGCTAGCGATTCGGAGGAAGATGAAATCCTTCAAGAGGAAGAAGAAGAAATACAAGAAATACGGGACCTATACCGTGAAGCGTACGGTTCATCGTCCACAACTAGGGGGGGATCGGTTCCTGGAAGGAGGTTTATACACCGAAATCATGCTAAATACCACAAGTCTTTGATGCAAGATTACTTCGATGACGATTGCACTTACGGGCCTGATATAATTCGCCGAAGATTCAGGATGCGGAGAAACCTATTTCTTCGGATATTGGTTGGTATTCAAGGTAACAATGATTACTTTAAGTACAAACAAAATGCATCGAAGACACAGGGGTTGTCCGGTGAACAAAAAATGACGGCAGCTATGAGAATGTTAGCTTATGCCACACCAGCCGATGCTTTGGACGATGCATACCGCATAGCAGAGAGCACGGCACTAGAAACACTTGAAACTTTCTGTCAAGCAGTTGTGGACGTCTACGGAGAAGAATACTTACGGTCTCCGAACGAAGCAGATGTAGTGCGAATCAGAGAGATGCACGAAAGCAGGGGTTGGCCGGGAATGTTAGGAAGTCTGGACTGTATGCACTGGGAATGGAAGAACTGTCCTAAGGGATTACAAGGTGCGTACAACGGCAAGGAAAGACGACCAACCATCATTTTGGAAGCTGTGGCATCGTACGATCTGTGGATATGGCACGCTTTCTTCGGAATGCCCGGGTCTAATAACGACTTAAATGTTGTAGAAAGATCTCATCTGTTCAATGATCTTGTTCAAGGCCAGGTACCTCCTTTAACATTTACCCTAGGCCAAAATACTTACAACCATGGCTATTACCTAGGTGACGGCATTTACCCGAAATGGAGCACCATAGTTAAAACATGTCCAAATCCATTAACTCCTAAACAAGTCATGTTCGCGGCGATGAAAGAGGGACAAAGGAAAGACATGGAACGTGCTTTCGGTGTTTTACAATCGAGATTTGCAATGATAAGTAATCCATGTAAGCTGTGGTCTAGGAGAAAGATGTCTACAATCATGTTTGCTTGCATCGTTCTTCACAACATGATTATAGAAGATGAAAGAGATATGGATGAAGAGCAACGCCACTGCGATTACGAGGGTGCTTCGCAACCACCTCCAGTATTCCGACAA
The DNA here is from genome assembly GCA_030737875.1 of Allium sativum. NCBI lineage: Eukaryota > Viridiplantae > Streptophyta > Magnoliopsida > Asparagales > Amaryllidaceae > Allium > Allium sativum. The sequence continues at coordinate 937,676,386 of CM060915.1, read as the reverse complement.
AACCAACCAATAACAGAGGAGGATTTCAACATTCATTTGAGCCGTCAAGTTATCTACAGAGATGCAGAACTTCATAACCGGCTGCAGAAGGATCTTATGAATCATTTATGGAACCACTACGGCGATACCTAGTTATGAAGAACCATTATCTGAATTTGTGTTTTATTTTATGTTTGTCCGAACTTATCAATCATGTATGCAGTAAAGATGTTGTCATTTTCTATTGTACCAACTCGTTCTCTTGTATTCGTAAGAGTTATTAATCATATATTATTATGTTTCTAAGTTTATGGTACGAAATAAATATCGGTTATGTTTTTGTATATGACAAACTAGGGTAAAACGTAAAAAAAAATGGTTTTTCTCTTAGTAATCACGTATTATTATTACGTTTCGGAGTTTATTTTATAAAAAAATTAATGGGTTTGGTTTTGTATATGGTAAAATATGGTAAAAATAGTTGGGGAAAAAAAATTAGCCAAGAGCCGATTTTATCGGCTCCTGAAGTCGCGAGCCGATAAAATCGGCTCGCGACATCACGAGCCGATAAAATCGGCTCACGCGCCCCATTCAGGACTCTGAATTGAGCCCGTAACATTTCCCTTCATATTACACCCCGTAACAACTGTTGGGTGCAAAAATAAGCGAAATTACACCCCTTAACATGAATTTCCTCCACTGTTGGAGTTGCTCTTACTGTTGTTGTATCAGTTGTAATATTTCTGCATTTGTGTTGTTACTTTAGTAATGATAATGGTGGTGAATTCTACTGCAAATTTGGATTATGCATTACTTAATGATAGATGTGAGCTTAAATAGGCAATTTACTCATTCTAACATTTATAAAAGAATTGATAAGGAGAGTTATCCCTGATATTTGTATAATAGCTTAGCTACTCATTTTAACATTTACTCAAATTGCTCCTAGTGAATAGATTCATTTAAAGATTATAGACAATTCAATTACTAATCCGTGCTTTTTTCGCTAGCAGTAAATTAGATGGTCCAAAGTTCAGTGCCGTTGTTTTAATCTGAGCATATTATCTTGTTTGTTAATATAGCTGACACATATTAACTGTTATACTGGGCGGTTGAGAAACACTTTTAGACATTCAACCACAGAGAGAAGAAGAAGGTATGTGAATTGATCGGACCTTAATTCTTGAAACTAGCATCACATATTACAACTTGATTGTATTATATTTTACATTTATGTAGTTTTTATCAGATTTATTCAGAATTGAGCTGCTGTGTTTCCTCTTGTCTTTACTTGTCAAATGTTCATTCTGTAAGTGTAAACCTTTGATTGAATGATTGTATTATACATTTATGTTGTTTTCACATATACATATATGAATGACAAACATTTGTAAGTATAAAATAGGTTTTGGATAAAAAAAATCCCAAATACGAAGGACCTGATCTTGGAAACATTTGGTTCTAAACGTGTGAAGTCTAATTTGTAAATGAAATTTTCATACAAATTTTTTTATGTACAAATACATGAATGTTTTATGTTTAATTTCAGAGCATATGAAGTCAGTTTTGAGCACACTTGGTCATAATTTTAAACCTGACTTTGAGAAACTTGAAAGCCTTAGATCTACATGTAGGTACAATTTAGGGCTATCAATGGATACTTTCGGATACGAATAGTGCTATATCCGTATCCGTATCCGAAATCATTTTCGAATATCGGATATCCGTATCCACGGATACGAACAGATATCGGATAATTATCCTATCCGCCAACGATCGATAAATCATGAAATATAATTGAAAATTTAAAGTTTAACATAATTGGTTTTCAATTTCTTTGATCACTAAAGTGTTAAAAATAAGCATATATGATGAAATTAAATAGATTTGAGTAACTAAAATGCATTTAGTGCATATGATATAAACCTTCAACTTAGTAAAGAAATAAATATATCTGATTCATTGTACTAAAATACATATAATTTTGAGCATAATGTTAAAAATATTCGAACGGATAATTTTCGGATGCGGATATCTATGTATCCGTATCCGCATCCGTTTTTTCGGATATCGGATATTTATCCGTTTTTTGGATACAGATGCGGACGGATATCGGATTTTTTGGGTACCCGTTGCCAGCCCTAGGTACATATACACAGTCTCAGGTTACAAAATCCCATACGCAAAATTGAAATGGCATTTTTATAGTTTAGAGAGCTACATAGTTTGTTCACAAAACCAATTGGTTGATGTGAACTGTAGCTTCTTAGTATATATCCAGGATTTTAGTTGAACATTTCCCGATGTGGGACTTATATTTTCATCACTCCCCCTTCACATGTGGCGTATTTGAGCCATCTACGTGATCATGCTATTTTGGATGGAGTGGCGCACGTATGGCGGTTAAGCAGATACGTATTAGTTGAACTAGTTGAATTAGTTGACCTGGGCTCTGATACCACTGTTGGCATTTTTATAGTTTAGAGAGCTACATAGTTTGTTCACAAAACCAATTTGTTGATGTGAACTGTAGCTTCTTAGTATATATCCAGGATTTTAGTTGAACATTTCCCGATGTGGGACTTATATTTTCATACGCAAAATTGAAATGGCAATGCAGAAATTTAATAATTTCAATCATGTTAGATAGCATAAGGGGACCCAGACTATGATCTGTAGATCCATGCAAATCAGAACATTTCATGCACTCTGTCTACTATGCAAGTATTTATAACGTGGTAAAAAGAAAAATACTGTTTTAAATGATGGATTACTGAGGTATATTGAGTTGGTTTAACCCTGGCCTATAAGTGATATCTTTACTGTGTATCCTTTGTGTTCCTATTTATTCTGCTTAATGGTATTCTTGGTGTAGAAATACTTTTATGTATCTTTTATTTATACAATATGGTTTTTTTTTTACTTGGTACACATTCCGTCCCATATTGTTATGATTGACTTATGTAGTGCAATAAATGTAACTTTTAAACAAGAGAAAATGGAATTTCAATATTGAAAATGACTTTGACAAGATATGTTTTTAAAATAGTCTGGTTCACTTTAAGCTTATAATAAACAATTTGCTGCATAGTTAATAAAATTTCATATTTGTGACAATCCAATTACTCACCTGGCAAATGATGCGCTGTAGCTGTGGCTATGTGATATAGTTTTAGATGATGACTTGCAATAAGCAAACACCACTAATTGTAAGAATTATTCCATACATCTTATCAAGTAGTGTTAGCGTGTCATATTTTTATTATTGGGAATAGTTGGATAACTATATAAAACGTATAGAAATGTAAAGTTCATATATACATATTTGATGCAATATGCAAGTCACAAGATGAATAACATTAGCGGCGTGGCAAGCCTGTAAGGACATTGAGCATGTTGCTAGGGAAAAAACCGCTGGAATTGCATTGTAGCATATTACAAAACTCGTTGTATTTGAATTACAATCTCTGTGGCATTTTCAAGGAGTTATGGATGTCTTGAATTCGGTTTTAGATCTTGTGGGTTAATTAGTAGATTTGATGTCAGGGTCTGTATGATCAAATTTGACACCAAATGCTAAATCAACGTCCCAAATTTTATCAATCTAAATTTTTTGAAGTTGACATGTGTTTTAGTTGTTATTGATGATCATGATCAGCTCAAATCACAAAACCTTTAGACTGTCGCATTTATAATGCTAAATTCCAATATTAGATTGTACTTGTTTTTTGCAATACTAGCTTTATTTGCACTTTAGTAATTGATTTATGGCTATACTATAGTTTACTAACGGTAAATGTTCCTATATAATCTTCTTTAGGTTCAGCCATAGCAACACTAATTGGAAAAAACCTGGCAAAATCTGAAATTTACATGGAGGCATATCTTCTCAATCTGCCATTATTGGCGGCGCCAATAGAGAAAATTAAAGATGAGAATGTGGAAAACGGGCTGAGAGTTTCTGGAAGTATGATAACTGCAGGTTTGACGTTAAGTAATTACTTCAAGAAAACTCCTTATTGACTAATTTTCTTATTGTTCTAGGCCTCGAACAAATCGTGAAATTTTATTATTTTGATAACAATGCATGCCAGTAATTTGATGTAAGGTCAATTAAAATTAGTACTAATGTAACAAAAAAATGTTCGATGAAATTGGAAATAGTATTTGTACATTTCATTCTAATGGTGGATACGAACATCAAATGAGAACGAAAGGGTATCAAATTGAGGTCAAGAGAGAAAAATTGAATTAAAGTAGTTTGTCTGTTCTTTTTAATTTAAAAAAAAAAAAAAAAAAAGAACCAAAAAATTAAAATACAAGTGCAAGCTTGCTGTTAACAGAGCTTGCACCAGCAAGCTGCTGCTAACAAAGCTAGATAGATGCGAAGTATGTGCTGAGCATGCCAGGAAAATTCACTTGGAATTTTACCAATTTGTTTTATTAAAGTTAAATTTATGTGAATAAACTGTTTGAACATAGCATGCTTTATCTAACCTAATGTTTGTTGCTCCAAAAGTTAACGTATTTGTTGCCAATGTCTAAATTTATGTTAAAATTTATTCCTGTATCCCTCATAGTTCTATTAACTCAACTGATCATTGTTTACAAATTTTACTGCTAATAAATTTTCTATTCCTCACAGTGACAATAGCATTTTCACATAGCACCCGCTAGTAGCATGTCTTTGGCCATGGCTTATAATTTGATCCCAATTTATTTAAAACCCTTAAATTACCATATTTGTTTGTTTAGTGACTCTTCAGGATATGCCTGTGTGCTAAGTTTGTCGAATCTGGTACTATAAATATTTGCTTAGCCTCAGGTTGCTAAGTTCTATTGGTTAATTCTTGCAGGTCATGCGTTCCCAGTTTTGTAAATAATATTTTTATTGCGTGTGAGTGTCTATGGTCATTTTCCATATTTGTTGACTTTTAACAGTTGCTTATGGTCATTCATTTAATAGTTTAATTTAAAATAATGAGTATTGTTCTAAACAGCTTCTTCTTCAATGCACAAAACAGTTGCCACGCAAGATTCTTTCCAGCTTTCTATGACGTACTGGTATGTATTTGAACTGCTGCCATTACCGTATGTCTGGGGTGGTTTGGATGTAAATACGAGATGTTGGGTTGATGTGTTACTTTGAGATGTGGATACATTATTTTAATATGTTGGGTTGATTTGTTTCAGATCGCTGCTGCTATTTGGCTAAATACTTATTACTATATATGGTTATCATTATCTTTTTTTTTTCTTGACAGGAAATGTTGAAAATTGTGTTGGATAGAAGAACGAACAAAATTTATCTTTGTTTCTATGCTTTTTATTAGTTGTATTGTAGTAATATATGAATTTGTTTAATATTTTGTGTATTGTCGTTTTATGTGAACTTGTTTGACTACGACTACGTGAATTTGTTTTGAGTATTGTATGTGAACTAGCTTGAGAAAGTAAATTATTAAGTTGTTTTGTTTTAGTTCAATAAAATCTAGTATAACATATGTCTTATTCAATTTCAGATGCAGATATTTCGGATATTTGAAAATATCCGGATTCGATTTTTGGATGTGGATATTTTTGGATATTTGAAAAATATCCGTAGATATTATTTATTCAATATCCGCGGATATCGGATGTGGATTCGGATACATATTATAGTTTTCGGATGCGGATGCGGATGTTGCTATATCTGCATCTGTTTGCATCCGTTGATAGGCCTATGTTTGTGACGAATTACCAACAGATATCTAAGGTAAAGCAATAAAAGTTGAAATTATCCATTTTTAATCCCTTACTGTTTAACAAGGGATCTTTGACGGATTTTTTTTTTTTAAAAAAAAAATTATTAAAGAAATATATATCAGTCGGTAAAATGCGGTAAAAAATTTAAAATTAAATTTAAATATATTGACAAATGACGGTAAAGTGTCAGAGAATTGACGTTAAATTCCATCGCAAAACGGTCACTAAAATACTGAGATGAAATTTACTGACCGGTGCTATTCGTCACAAATCCGTCGCTAATACATGTTTAGCGACGGATTCGTCCGCTGCAAATTCAGTGTTTTCTTGTAGTGTATCCAGACCTATAAAGAAAAATAGTATTTTTTCTTTTAGTAATTATTGAGACATAAGTTATACTATTTGAATTTATCTCATATTTCTTTTCGTCTTGTCATTTAAACAAACTTTGGTTTCTATTTCTAATATGAGCATATTCGGTTATTATTGTTCATTTTGAAATAATAAGGTTGAGTTGTGAATAAATTCAAATATATATTTTGGAAATAAAGTTCCTAATGTTTGAAATATAGTTTATATCCAGTTATGCATGAACTCACACTAAGGAAAAGTTTTAAAACGGAAAACGCTATAGTTTTTTGAAGATGTTGAGTTTGGGGAGAGAAATAAAGTATGATCATTGTCTTAGAGAGAAGCATTATCTTTGATTCAAATACGGCTGCTTCTTTGGCTAAAGTATCAGATTTGTCTTCTTTCATTAAGAAGAAGTAAATTAAGAGTCATAATAAGACGATGTTAAAAAAATTCTTTAAGTTAAGGTTAATGTTTCAAGAAGACAAACTCAACAACCTCAAAGTATACGGTTACTAAGGAAATCCACTTAGAAATACTATTCCGGATGGCTATCTAGTATTTCTCCTTAAAGATAAACAACGAACTGGTGAATATGACTCTATATACTTGCATCTATTCATATAAGGTACTAATTTAAAAATGTGGATTTAAGAAATGAATATATTGTGTACATCTATATGGACAATAAAGTTTGCAATTTCTCACTAACTTAAGTGTCAAGATTATTGATAGTGAACAACCATTCAAAACTAAAGAAAATTAAGTGGGTGAAATGGAATTGTATAAGGCATTTTTATTGAAAAATTATCCTTCAAGAATTTTGTTTTCTTTAAAGTAATATTCTCCTTTGATTTAGTAAATAACGCTTTAGAACAACTTAATGTTTTTTTTTTTTACTATACTTTTGAGCAATATTTGATGGACACTGAAGTCATGTTTCTCAATGAATGCAATTCTTTTGTATTTGGCATTCAAATACATCACTATTTTTCATGGTGTAATATTTGAATTATCACAAAAGGATTGACAGATAAATGCTTAAGAGCTTTGGTATTCAAAGTACAATTCAGTTGATTCTCTTTTGCTAAAAGAGACAAATGTTAACATCCTTGAAACTAAAGAATTGCAAAAGCTTCCTCATGCATTTGCAGTGTGGATTCTAATATACATTAAAGTATATACACATATGGATATACGTGCATTATTTGGCAGATGCCTTATCTATACTATATTATAATTACTGAGTTTACAATGGAGTTCTCACAGGCTCCCAAAATTTCGCTGCCTTAAGTAAAGCTGAACAGTCTCTCCAACCCTATCGTGATTGCTTCTCTTCCTAGCTATTTTGACAGAACGGTTGCATCTTTTTATTTCTTCCTTTTTGTATCCCATATCCGCTTCTTACTGCCACCTAATATCATAATTTCATCGTTAGTTCCCTTTTCCTCTCCCCATCGCCAGGTAAATCTAATGATACTTTTCAGTTCTCTCTTAAAATTTCTTCCTCTAACTTTAATTGTCCATCTTTGAATGAGAATCTTCTCCTTCTCTCTTGGCTTCAACTAATTCCATCTATTTTCAGCCAAGGTATGGATTCTAGGGCGTCGATTGAAATCAAAAACCTGCTAATTTCGCTTCTTATCATCAATCATCGTTTCAACCGAGAAATCCATGATTGATTGAGCATCTCTAATGGTCGGTTGAGGCTTATCAAATAGGTATGTTAATGTTTTTGACTATTTTTTCATAGTGAAAATTATACAAGTTTATCTGTTTTTTTGTACAAAAATCCAACCACTGATGTTTACAACTGTCATTCTAACTTCCTTCGTACTAAAGTTCCTGTGATTTTTTTTAAGAATTCCGAACGTGTTATACAGTATTGCCTACATCAGATGTATACCTTTTTTTATTATGGTATTAATTCCATATGAACTGTTATGAGATTTGTTGTAGAGTAGTATGCTTGAGAGAAAAATCTCTTACACTGAAATAGTGGATGAACTTAAATCATTCTATACTTCACAGTAGTTTGTTGAAAATATTGTTTGTTGCCTGATGCACTAGAATTAGAAAGGGTATGGAGAAATCTTTTTCGGTGTTCATCTATATATTGTTGCATGCATCGACATTTATGTTAGACTATTCTTTTGGGCTATTGTTTGCTAGCAGTGGACTCAACGATATCAAATCATTTACTTATTTTCTTGATCGAATGTTACATGGTGCTATTGTCAAATTTTGTACAGTAACCATTTGTTTAACTGGACGTTTTATCTTAAATGAAACATCATTTTGCAATTGCAGATTAGACAATCAATGATCCATATATTGAATGCTTGCTCAATTGAATGATTTACCTCTAAGGTAAAATTACTTCAATTCGTATATCTTTCTATATACGCTTCTTTTACTGTTGGTACTACATTTCATCAGCAGGCAAATAAACATTAGCTTTAGCCCGACTACTTCTACGTGATTCACAACTAGAGCTTAATAAGTATATTGTACTAAATGAAAATTACATGATATCACTGATAGGGCGATGCAACCATTATCGTTGATCTCACCACAGGATAAGCAGCCACATTCCTTATGCTATGATATTTGTGCTGCTTTTGATGAATTTTTACTAAGAGTTTACTGTTGGATTCAAATTGCTAGGAAGTAAATTTAGCTTGGTTATGATCATTTTTCGTATTAGATTGCGTTTTTGAAATCAGAAGTTAACTCTTATACAGACGTTCATTCCAGGCACCATTTTGATGTGCATTCATTGTTAATAACGAGTGTTATTAAAATGCATTTTTTTTACTATACACTAATGTTTTAAGCGGCTGCAAAGAATGGGGTCGAAGTATTTGATAGTTTATTTTCAGCTCTGTATTTATCTATTTTTGATCCATGTGTAATTTAATTATTCAAATTCATATGCATTTAAAGGTAGTCATAAAATATATAAATTAACTTCTGAATCCCTATTCTGATCTAGATTCATGTTCATTTTACATTCATGTATGTTTATAGAAAACATTTAAGTAAACAAGTAACGTATAACTGTTCCGATTTTAAATCATGTGTCGTTATTAGCAGAATTCCTCATCACTCCTTGCTTTTACTTCCCACATCATTTTGTCACATTTAGGTACCTTTATAGTTGTTTGGCTTTTATTTCAAAGCCAGTTTAATTGTTTGCTGACTATTTCTCTATGCTTAGATAAATTTTTAACAATTCGGTTTTCCTGTACTTGGATAATTTTACCGTTTTGTTTTAGCAATTTGTACACCTGTATTTTATAGCTTTATAATTAATCTGTAATTTTATTCGAATTCATTTTATCCTTTCCATAGGATTTTCACCCAAAAAATATTAAGTGATCATCCAACAAAGACGGGAACATGGAAGAACTATTAGCTTTGCATACATTCTTTCCGGTGTAGGACTGCAACTGCAAGGTATTAGATTTTCTACATAAATCTAAGTTCATGTCTTTTCTCAAATTATTGATGAAGTGCTTCTTGCTTTGATGAAAATAGAAGGGAATCACATTATATGCTCTCCTTCTAATTATTATTTTTAATTGATTTCACTAACCTACTTGAGAAGAAGGTCAAAAGTGTCTTGAAATAGTAGCATTGGCTACCCTTCGAACACATTGGATTTTCTTTACATTACTTCTTATTTCTTTAACTTATTCGTTTTCATATCTTCAATAATTTATATTAGTTGTGCACCGTTTGATTTTAAAAGAGAAATAACATTTACCATTTTTGTTAATGTATTATTATATGTCATAAAAATTCACTTTATTATTTAATGCTTAATATAATTGCTAGATTTGAGTTTCTTCAATTAGCAAGTAAACGAATTTTACAATTACAAAATATCACTATCAAAATCATCAGCGGTCCTTACAAAAATCTATTTACTGTCAAAATTTATGCTAGAGACATCATATACGTTAGTAGATTTATGCATGTAAAAATTTGTTTGCATTTGATATGTTAGTAGGAAAGAGCTTTCACTTTGTGCCATGTAATTTTCAACTGTTAGATCCATATTTCAGTCAACGCAGGCAATGTACTGACAAAAAGATATATTGAAATAGCTGATGTATTCAAATTAAAGCTCTCATTGCTACAAAGGAGGATGCATCAACATTTGTTGGGGTATAGTAAAAATATATACTCTTTATATATTTCTTCTACCTTTTAATTTGAGGAACATAATTTGAAATTTAAGGGTTGGACAAAAATATTGGACATTATAGACTTTAATGTACTTTCATGGTTTAAATGTCTCTTATGGTTTTGAATGAGGGGGAAAAAAAATGAGAACTCGGCTTCTTGCTGCACTATTTTTTACTGCTCCAAACTCGATTGGAATATCACCAAACTCATTCATTTTACCATTATTTTTTGCTGTTTACCAAAGGTTTTGATTTTATTTCATGCTATGATCGTACTGGATCGCACGGTTGGCTTTTCATTGGAACGATTCATGTATGTAACTTTTTTTTACAAAAAAATAATAAAAAATCTTCATTTGAATGAAGGACCTTTTACCTTACTACGAGTTTCTACCCTTCAAAATATAATTGAGATGTTACTATAGGATCTTATACTTTATCATAATACATTTTTGTTTATTTACGTTATAAATATTATCTATATTTATTTTGGGTCACAAAATGGCATCACATAGAAAAGTAACAAGAAGTAGTTGAGTTAATTAGTAATTGATTACGCATAACAAAGTTTTAGTAGTAAATTAGGTTGATGTTAATGTGCAGTTTACAATTCTACGAAATGATGTAATAAGTTCCAAGGCTTTCCCATATGTTCCTAAACCATTGCGGCCCGTCTTTGTGGGATAGTAATTAATGTTGGCGTTGCAGATATGGATCAAAATAGCTCAAGTTTTAGATCTGTACCCTCCCTAATTTGTTACCATGTACGAACCTTTAACAGGTTTTCAGCTGTTTTTTATCAAGCTTGGGTGAATTTTGAATTTTCATTTTGCAATAACCATTGCCATTATTGTGGAGGGAACCATTTTTGGTATTATTTCCATTTTGAATGAAAATATGTTTGAATTTTTTTCCCATCCATAAGGTCGTATTGACATTATCCGTGTATTCAAGCTTCTATTATCTCACTAGGTCATATGAATGTTAAGAAACACTGGAGCCTTAACATAAATAGAATCCTGAAAATGTACTTACTGAAAAGCAACTTTGAATTTTACGGTGAACTACTGACAATTATCATGTTTAAAATTTCCGGACAGTGGTATATTTTGTTTTTGTATATGTTCTAAAAAATAGTTAAGGTAGGATTATGCATTATCATGTAATGCATTAAAATTTTATATTGAACACTCATGGATGGCTTATTCTCAGTTTCAACATCAACACTTTAATAGGAGATTCCAACACGTAAATAGTATTAGGAATAACATATATTACATTAAATAACACCCACTTAGCATATTATCTCACTAAACTGATTTGCTCTCCCCTCCCATTTTACGCTATTGAAAGTAGAATACAAATAGGGAGATATGTAATTTAATCTACATGCTTTCTTTATTATTAAATGTACGAATAGAGGGAAATGTCTTTTTTGCTTGAAACCGTACATTTGAAATGGTTGATATTCCTTCTGTAAAAAATGAATTTATAAGTAAACCAGAACTTCAAACTTACGGCATAGTAATTTATTGTCCAAATCGTATAGGATTACGATGTAGAATTTTTATTGTTTTAAAAATTGTATATAAAGAAATTTTTTTCCTTTTATTATATTGACATGATATGCTTATGTAGTTAGAATATTGAAATAGATATTGGTTAAAACAAGGTGTTGCCAATCAAGTTCCTTTTAATGTTTTGTATACATTTTTTTTTTACTTTAGTTCGTACTACATGTTGATAAAATCGTAACTTACTAATTATCATGAATCTATCCCAAAAAAAGAAGAGTCATTCGAGCTTTTGACTACTTATGTAGTTTTCAAGCTTTATGGCACGATAGACTTTGCAGATATGGTTAATCCACCACTGTGGCATTTTGCTTGATGATTGATTGTACATCAAAGTGAAAATAAAACGAGTTGGCATGCATTATGAAATAAAACATTTTCCATTTTTAGGAAATTGCTCACAACCTAAAATATTTTGTAATGCTTTGGTTTTAACTCTTTTTATTCAATTACCATTCATTTTTGGAACATGGTGTTCACTATTTATATTTGTAAACACTAACGAATAAATGCATGAATCATGTGCTGTAGGATTTTGCACACATTTCCATTTAAAGCAAGAGCAAATAATTTTTTTAAGATATTGCGTCAGTTTGATATACAACTTGCATCTAAAAACAAAAGTTGAGATCATCTGCAGGTATACTGCATGAATAAGCTTTGCAGCTGTTACCTTTATTTTTATGTTTCCATGTGGTGTTTGGCATTGTCAGTTTTTTTAAAATTAATGTTAAAAAAAAGTTTGTACAAAGATCAAAGGTGTTATATTATTGGAGAAGTTTATGGTTAGTCTAAACCAGCAAATTGATTTTATTATTTTGATATCATTATCTGAGAAGGCTTTGTTATTTTATTTGCATGCAACCAAGATTTACTTTAATATAGCAGGAAAATATTCAGACTTTTGAAGGTATTTTTGAAGCTGCAGGGAGCATGCATATGTGGAGAAGTATGATGATGCACATGGTACATGAAGCTACTGGATATGACCTTATGTTTGCCTTATGATAATGCACCACAACTTTGATAAATATAATGTAAGGTGTATCCCTGATTTCCACATGTTATGTTTAACACAAAATCCATGTTCCCATCTATGTTACTGCTTTCGAATTCTGTCATTGGCATAATGTTTTTGGATAATAAATTTTTAATATGATTCATGGCCAATAGTTATGGTGCAAAATATGTGCTTACCTATAGAATTAGTATAACGTGTTGGCTATTAGTAAAATAAGATGTTCTGCTGTATGTATAAATAATTAAGTGCTGTGTCAAATCCTTTTGACTAATTTCTGCCTATGTTATGGAAAATTTTATTTAAATAATATGTTCGCAATTGCTGGGTACTCATATTCCCACTTTCCGCGTAAAATAGGAAATATGGCAATTTTATTTGATTTCGTTATGCATAAGATGTGCTTGCATTGTGCAAAATATGACTTATACTACATGCTATTTCGAAAGTTTTTTTTTTAATTGTATGCTAAGATTGTAGTCAGATTTGAAATTATTGTTGTTCAATTTAAATGGTTTCCGGAAATAATTCATCATCACAATCAAATCTCTAAATATCTTAGAAATAAATTACTACATTTGACAGTGCGGAGTATTTTACTTCCGTGTGCGTAGCACGGGTTCACACTTGTTGATATTAAAGGTGGATCACTTATTAGTAGCCAAAATGGTTATGAGATATCTTTAAGGAACAAAATAAAAAATTATATGCTTGTTGATAAAAGATCGGATCAGGTGGAGATCATAAAAAATTACAATCCAAATATTTTGGATGTCATTGCTGCAAAAGATCCACTTCAGGCAATGATAATATATTTATGGATGAAACTATATAAGGAAAAGTGTCATTCAAACACTTATAGCTTTCTCCACTTTAGAAATATCGTTTATGGTTAATTATAAGACATCCAAATATGAAAATAATAATGAGATTCAGTCACAAGATTCCGGTTATTGATAAAATAAATTGAAATACCTAGTAATATTGTGACAATAAAGAACATATTACTTTCAATAAGGGAAGATTGCAAAATATATTGTAATTTGCAGAGCATACTTTGACAAACTCCATTATGACGGATCCACCTACCAAAAAATTGTCATCTAAGGTCTTTCATGAGCATGTAGCTCAATCGGTGTAACTTTTTGTGTAAGGGTATTTTGATTCAAGGGGAGTTTGTATTTGATATTGTCATATGACTCGTTGCTCTATATTTGAGTTATAGATATATGTATAGCAAGGTCTTATTCTGATAAAGAATAAAGAACTAACTTTTTCTTCGCACTCAGGCTGTTCAAATGTTAAAACGCTTTTGATCTCACTAAAGAAGGACCAGTTGGAAACAAACATGTATATACCACATTTCATTTAATTTCCGTGCTACGCATCCATGATTGATCTATGTCATTTGATTGTATTGATATATGTGACCATAGATGGGTTTAGTTACGATAAATGTAATGAATGCCACTTTGGTCCTTTGTGAACACAGTTAATGGACGAGATTGTTTCAGATATGCCATATGTTATATATAGCAAATTTTGGAGCTTATAAAGTTAAATACATTTTAAAGTTATTTCACAAGTGGCCCAGGGGGAGATTGTTGGAATATTTCGACAATTAGGTCACATATGTAAATTAAATTGTATTGCGCTATTTTGGTATAAAGCCTAACTAAGTGATGTAATTATAAATTGGAGTTAAGTGGCTTAAAAGTTATATTATTATGGGCCTAACGCATAGATATCGAGGGCGTTTTAATTTGTTAAAGGGTCAAATTACAAAACGCCAGTTTATAAATAAGGGGTTATGATCCCCAAATTACACAAGCCTTAGAAACTCTCTAACCCTCGTCTATGGAGAGCTAATTTCATATCCAGTGTTTGTGTCAATTTGGAAAAACATACCAAATTCATCTTTCCATCAGTAATCAGTTACGGATTTAGATACGCTTCCGCTAATCTATTTATCTATTTTCTGCTTTGTTTTCAATTAAATCAATATGTGTTACATATTTGGACCTAAGGTACGATTGGTTGTAATTAATGTATATTAAAATCCTAACATAGTGTTATTAAAGGCAATGTATAACTGGGTGCTACTATTTCTTTGCGGTAATATAAAACCACTAACACATTTGATTTTCCTAACACAATTAATCGAATTTTGAGGACCAAATTTTTTAATGAGAGGGGGATGTAATACCGGTAAAATTTGATAACGTTATTTAGGAATTTAATTGGTTAATTTCAATGAGCATTATGTGCTAAAAAAATTAAATGAGATTTGTATTTAATAAACTGACTAGTTGGTTGGTCTTATAAACAAATCGGCTAAAACATTCATTAAGAAGGATATATATGGAGGGAAAAGTGGTAAACTTTCTACCGTTATATATCTTATAATCTACCGCATTTTTACTTCTCATTCATTCTCTAAAACCTAAAGAAAAATAAGGAAGGTCAGCCTTCAAAGCTAAGGAGGAGGAAGAAGAAGAAAAGAAAGCTAGGATTTAGAGCTTGGAAAACTCCAACAACAAATCTCACAACATCTATTCATCAAGGTGAATAATACTCTTACCCGTGTGTTTCATTTATTGGGTTATGCCAAAAATATTGTTTGTTTTTTATAGTTTTTCATGATTGAAATGAAGCTATTTTATGGCTAATTAATAGTTATTTTTTATATGAATTATATACTTGATAATTATGAAGGTCAAATCCTATAGCTAGAAATCTTCACATGCCATGTAATTTTAATATGATGTTTATTACATGATTTTGAAGATGGGTTTCGATTTTTTTTATGATTATATATGAACACATTGTGAATTTTCTAAGTTGGAATTTCTTAGGAGAAACTTATATGTTAAAACATTAATATATTCATATAAATATTTTATACTTGGTCTAGTATAACCTACTGTAAAGGGACTGGATTTATGTCTGTATTTTATGTATGAACAATGAGAATTTGAGAAATATGGTGGAGTAGGTATAA
The DNA here is from genome assembly GCA_030737875.1 of Allium sativum. Classification (NCBI taxonomy): domain Eukaryota; kingdom Viridiplantae; phylum Streptophyta; class Magnoliopsida; order Asparagales; family Amaryllidaceae; genus Allium; species Allium sativum. The sequence continues at coordinate 937,660,525 of CM060915.1, read as the reverse complement.
AGCATTAATTTTCTAGGAAATAAATCATTTTTTCTCGTATTTACTGTCAGTGCCATTGCCATATCTGGAAACAATGTTCTGATACTTTCGGAAGCCACCCTTCAATAGCGCTAGATATTTGTAATATCACAAGTATGGTATAGGAAGTATTCAAGCATCTGCCTCTTACCTTTCAAATGAGTCTTGGTGTTGATATTTATATATGTTAAAAATTAACTATTGCACAAGAGGCATTCGCCTCCACTCTTTCAGTATAGGTGAAGGGATATCGTTTTAAAGAACTTCTTTGTAGAAAGGACTTTACATCTTTCGGGGGAACTGAAAGGGACTCTTATATGTTTCCTAATTTGCTGCTTATGCTTCCAAAACCTTTGAAGCCATTGCCTATGATGACATGCCTTATGAACATGTTTCCTAACTTATTTCCTTGGACGTGGTATACAATCCATAAGGATGTTTTTACTAAAGATTTGAGGCTTCGCCTTCATGGCTGTTGGCATCGACGATGATAACGAGGAGAGTTTAATTATTGCTTTCATAAAGGTATTAGAGGTTTCCGCCTCTTCACCCTACCATCATGGTTATGACGCAAGGTCTTGATCGATTGTTTGATTGCATGAATCTGAAAGGGATAGCTTTCAGAGGAACTGTAGGGTGCCGAAAAGATTTGCCTTCGGGGAATATGGCAGTATGTCTTATGAGCTGGGAGGGTTGCCTTCTGTGATACTTGATTATTGAACTTGGTAGGACACTTGTGAAAGTTGCACATGTTATTTGGAGGATAATAACATGGACATGACACCACATTTGTGTTAACATTGGGGGAACCAATAGGTGGAAAAAATTATGGAAACTAATTAACTTAAAAGATAAAAGAATGGGCTCTCGGTCCCATTTTTAGTAAGGGGGTACATTACGAAGCATGAGGGGGGGTGGAATGGTAAATGGTTCCTTTGTCTAGCAAGGGGTTACCTTGAGATGCGCTGCGCGAAAGCCAAGTAGTATTGGTTCCATTGTTAGTAAAGCAATACCTTAAAAAGCATGGAAGTGGAACCAAAATAAAGAATGAAAATGGCAGGGAATCATTAGAAACTGTTATGAAACGTATGTAAATATGTATGTATGCATAGTATGTTGTTTGTTGAAATGTAATTCTTCTTTTGTCTTTTTGGCCCATTGGCCCAGTGCGTGTGTGTTCAGCCCATTCGTGATTGGGTGATGTATATATACTTTTTACTGCAGTGGAATAGTTAACACGCTTTGCTCCATTTCATTGTTCTTCTATGTGACAACATGGTATCAGAGTCATACAATTTCGAAATCAAAATTTGTTATGGTTTTTATTCCTAACTAAATTTCAGATCTATATTTGTTTCCTCGTTCAGATCTTGAACAAGATGAGTGAGAATAAAGTTGTGATGGATTCGATGCAACTGATGCGCAAGATTGCAGATCACAAGTTGAACAATCTGAATTACTTAAATTGGAGTAAGATGATTCGTCTTTACCTTTGGAGTATAGATAGAGACAATCATCTAGTCAAAAGTCCACTAGAACCAGATTTGAGGGAGGATAAGGATTTGATGTGGCTTAAAGATGATGCTTGTCTATTTTCAAATCAAAAATTCTATTGATAATGAAGTCATCGGTTCTGCAAATCACTTTGAGTTTGTGAAAGAGCTTATGGAATACTTGGAATTTTTGTATTCAGGAAAAGGAAATATTAGAAAAATGTATGATATCTATAAGTCATTTTATCGGGTAGGAAAATGAGTGCAAACCTTGGTGAATTACTTCATGAATTTTAAGAAGACTTAAGAAGAATTCAGTCTAGTGCTTCCAATAAGCCAGGATGTAAAGGTTTAGCAACAACAAAGAGAGAAAATGGCTATAATGAGTTTTTTGGCTGGTTTATTGTCTGAATTTGAATCAGCAAAATCACAAATATTATATGGATCAAATATCTCATCTTTGCAGAAATTTTTTAGCAGAATTCTACGCACATAAATTACTCAACTTTCAAATACAGTGAATGATGGTGCTTTGGTTAGCAATAACACGAATTATAATCCATGGAAACAGGGTTCTCAATAAGAGATTAGGCCACCGTGGACTAATACTTCACAATCAAGTGTGCAATCTTAGAATAATCAAGCTTTCAGACCATTGAGTCAGAATAAATTTTGTACATACTGCAAGAAACCAAGACATATAAAATCAAAATGTAGAAAATTGCAGTATAAGAATTCATAGGCTAGTCATGCTTCAAATGCTAAAAAAAGTCCTTATGTATGCTAAGGAATTCGATAAATTCACAAAGTATCAAGAGTTTTGAAGAATACATTATCAGATCAGGTGTCCCCTTCTTCTGTTTCAACTACTGCTAATTGAGGGAAACAATTGTCCAAGTGGATCATCAATTCTGGAGCCACAAATCATATGACAAGTAATCATCATTTGATCTCAGGTATTCGTTTCAGTGAATCAATCCACATGGTAACTTTAGCTGATGGTTCACAAACTTATGTTCAAGGAAATGGACATGTGAATTCACACACTTCACTTCCATTACACTCGATACTATATCTACCGAACTTCTCATTTAATTTAATATTAGTAAGTCAAATTACTCATAGTCTTAATTGTTGCATATCCTTCTTTCCTGATCATTGTGTGTTTCAGGACCTTATAACGAAGAAGATTATTGATAGAGGTGAAGAATCTGGAGGTCTATACACTTTAAATGCTGATCTATATGAATATATTACTTGCTCAAATTTAACTTTTGCACTCAAAACTCATTTTCCTATGGGTTATCCTTCACTCACATTACTTAAGAAATCGAGTCCAAAGTATAGTTCATTGTTTACATTACATTGTGAGTCTTGTCAGTTTGCTAGAAATCACCGTATGAGTTTATATCCTAAATTGAATAAAAGAGCTAGTTCAGTATTTGAACTTGTACACTCTGTTATATTGGAACGATCAACAGTTGTATTTAAACAAGTATATAAATATTTTGTTGCTTTTGTTGATGACTTTTCCCATGTAACTTGGCTATTTCTAATGAAACATAGATAAAGAATCAATTTAATACATCTCTTCGAATTCTAAGAAGTGATAATGCGAAAGAATATACATCTAGCCAATTCAATTCCTATATAGTGTAAAATGGTATTCTACATGAAACCTCATGTGTGGGCACTACAACACAAAATGGGGTAGTAGAGAGGAAAAATAGGCATTTGACTGAAACTACTCGTGCCTTATTGTTTCAAATGAAGATGCCTAAAATATTCTGGGCAGATGCTATGGCTACAACATGCTTCTTAATTAACAAAATGCCTTATGTAGTTCTAGAATACAAGATACCCTTCTAAATCTTATTTCCTAACAAATATTTGTGTCCAGTCAAGCCTTGAGTTTTTGGTTGTACTTGTTATGTCAGAGATGTGAATCCACATATCACTAAACTGGATCCAAAATCATTGAAATGCATATTTGTTAGCTATTCAAGGCTTCAAAGTTTATAAGTGCTTCTGACCTAGCTTGCACAAATATCTAGTATATTGATGTAACTTTCATTCAAGAGGAAGAATTCTTTTCATCAACTACCAAGTTTCAAGAGGTTGCATAGAATGATGAGATTTTGACCATGGAGAATGATGATTACTTGATATAATCTACAATATTAACACAAGAATTGGATCATAATGCAAAATACTAAATCAACTCAAGAACCAGAGACAAATCCATTAACACTTGTACAGGAAAATGTTCCAATACTAGATCTAGAGATTGATTTACCCATTACACTTCGAAAAGGAAAAAGAAAGTGTACTTGCAATGTTTCATCTTCTGTTTCATGCAATAAACATTCAAAAGATACTTACACAACACTTGATTCTATTTCCATACCTAAGGCTGTTAAAGAAGCTTTACTAAAACCAGAGTGGAAAGAAGCAATATAGAGGAAGTCGGTGTTTTAGATCAGAATAATACTTGGAACTTAGTTCAATTGTTAGAGAATAGAGAAGTGATAGGATGCAAGTGGGTATTCTCAGTAAAAATGAATCCAGATGGATCAATTGCTAGGTTTAAATCTCATTTAGTTGCAAAAAGATATGCTCAGACATATGGAACAGATTATTCAGAAACCTTCTCCCCAGTTCCTAAAATGACTTCAATCAGGTTATTCATTTCTTTGGCAGTGAGGCATGATTGGAAGCTACATTAACTTGACATTAAAAATGCATCTCTCCATGGAGATCTTGTTGAAGAAGTTTATATGGAGAAACCACCTGAGTTTATAGCTCTAGGGGAGAATGGATTAGTATGTAGATTGAGAAAGAGCTTGTATGGCTTGAAACAGAGTCTGAGGGCTTTGTTTGGTAAATTTAGCAATGCAGTGGTGCAGCTTGGTTTATCACAAAGTAAGCATGATCACTCAGTTTTCTATAAAAGGCCGAAAGGTACTTTAATTCTTTTGGTTGTATATGTTGATGATATTGTAACGACTGGAGATGATAAAGAAGGGATTTCAAAACTTAAAACCTCTATACATACATAGTTTTATATAAAAGACTTGGGGAATTGAAATATTTCTTAGGACTCGAGGTTATAAGGAGTGAGGAAAAAATATTTCTTTCTTAGAGAAATTATATTCCTGATTTATTGAGAGAAACTAGGAAACTGAGAGCAAAACCTTGCAGTTCACCGATGATGATTAATTGTTCTCTAATGAAAGATGGTGATGAATTGAAGGATCCTGAGAGATATAGGAGACTGGTTGGCATATTAAACTACTTGACAGTGACCAGGCCATATATATCATATTCTGTTAGTGTCATTAGTCAATTTATGTCTTTACCAACAACTCAACATTGGACTGCATTGAAATGTATTGAAACATATTCTGTGTTATCTGAAGGGTAATACGGGGCTAGGTATTACTTATACAGATCATAGACACAATAAGGTAGAGAGTTTTACAGATGCAAATTGGGAAGATTCGAGAGTTGACAAGAGATCAACTTCAGGTTTTTATATATTTGTTGGAGTTAATCAAGTTTCTAGGGAGAGTAAGAAACAACATGTAGTATCGAGATCAAGTGCTGAATCCGAGTATAGGGAATCCGAGTATAGGGAGTTGGCAAATGTTGTATGTGAATAAATGTGGATTGATCATATTATGACTGAGATTGGAACGAAACTGGAGGCACTAATGGAATTGTGGTGTGATAATCAAGCCACAAATCATATAGCACCAAAACTCTGTATTTCATGAGAGTACAAAGCATATAGAAGTAGACTGTCATTTTGTTCGTGAGAAAATACGACAAGGAATGGTGACCACAAGCTATGTGAAGTCGAGGAGCAGTTGGTAGACTTGTTCACGAAATTCTTAAATGGTGGCAGAGTCAAGTATTTGTGCAACAATTTAGGCATAATAAATATATTCTCCAACTTGAGGGGGAGTGTTATGAAACGTATGTATAAATGCATAGTATGTTGCTTGTTGAAATGTGATTCTTCTTTTGTGTTTTTGGCCCATTGGCCATGTGTGTTCAACCCAATCCTGATTGGGTAATGTATAAATACTTTTTACGGTAGTGGAATAGTTAACACGCTTTGCTCCATTTCGTTGTTCTTTCAGGCAACATAAACTATTAAGTTAGGAAGTTGGAAATAACGGGGATGGAGAATCCATTACATATTGCACATTTATATTATGATTATATTATTGTGGCATTCGTGCTAACCATTGAAGCGCAGAAGTTTAGGACTGGTTCCATGGGTCGCTTAATAATAGCGACGGGAAACGCGTTCTACAATGCGACAAGGTCCTACTAGTTATCTTTGTGTCGGGTATAAAGGATTGTTATGCACACTAGTTTTTTGACTGAACCGAAGTTTATGGTTTCCCATTTAACTCTCGAGTGCTCATTTGAATAGGCTGAGGGATAGAATCTTCCAGGTTCTTCTTCGAATAAGCTTCAGGAGGCGATACCTAATTAGAAACATCATTGTTTGTTTTGTCTTTTATTGTGTATATTTGCAAAGTTATAATTGCTTATATATTTAAACTCTGATCAACCGTAGGGGTATTTTTATATGTCGCTCTCAGGAATGGTATATTGCAATAACTTATATTTATATGAACGGGTTATACGAAAGGGATGTATTAATGAAATGTTTATCAATGAATGTTTTGTGAAACTTCTCATACTCCTGTGTCTTCTAATGGATTAGCATCTAATTTTCTATTACCGAAATTTAACACTAGAGATGACGGTGGCATCTGTAGGGTTGAGCTTTCGGCCTTAGAAAGTAGGGGGGTTACTTCTGTTGTATCCCGCTATACTTCATTATTTCCGATATATTCCATTATTTATGCTATATTATGCTATTCCGTTATATCTATAATGAAAGAAATAAGCTTAAAATGACGTTTATACATTATAAAAATCTTGAAATTAGTTTTTTTATTAAATTTTTACTATTTATTTTTTTAAAATAAAAAATACTCTAATGTTGTATTAAATTTTATCTAGTTAAACAATAGTTTATATTTATAGATATTTGCACATGTTTTTACTTAAAATTAAGAATGTAATAGTTAGAGTTAAACTGAGTGTTAGTTTTTTATTTAGCTATCGTTGTATATATTCGTAAAAGCATTAAAAACGAGTTATATGTGTTATTTTAAAGTCATTAGCTATACCTAATGTTTCCTCGCTTTATACCTGCTACTACTTTTTGAACCTTCGGCATATTGAATCTGTTAAGTGCTTAAGTGCACAACTAATGAAATATTGCTACGTAGGTTTCATTAGCCTTGCTTATTTTTATAATTTAACATTTATATCCACTTTCTTCTTCCGGCTGTTACCACCACCGAATGGGGTTACCCTATGTAGGCTCGATCCAAGGGATAGGCGAGCATGAACACCGGCTAGAGCAGCACGTCGGAGAGGGAAAAAGGGGCATCAAAGTAAATTGTATGCTTATAAGAATATTTGTTTTGTGGCATACTTGGCATCAACTATCAACAATTGCTTGTAGTGTAGTGGTGCAAGTTCTTACGTGAAATGGTTGTTACCTAGGTTCAACATCCAGCGTAAAATAATAAAAATTGTATGGTATTGTGTTGTTTCTATATTTTTATATAGAGCAATTAGTATGATTAGGCCAACACTGACCCTATGTGGTCGCTTGCTCCATCTTGCCTTGATACAAACAATCAGAAAATGGTAACAGCTTTTCTAATCGGGATGGCTAATGGGCTGAGTGGACGTCTACAAATTATACTTCAAGAGATGTCCGAGATAAGTTGAAGAAATTTAGGGAAACTACATGCTTCTCATCTCCACTGTTGTCTTTAGTTTTTTTTAATCCATTCTTAATTAGACATTGCAAGCGCAGCGTTGCAGTGTTTAATGTTGCAAAACATTTACGGATAAACCATCAGCACAGAGAAAAGGATTACTATTTTACTAAAACTGTACTATCCCAAACTGACACTTCTACTACCATACAACGGTGGGATAAACCGACCATTAAGTAATATAATTAGATAAAACTTTTAAATTCAATTAAACATAAATCGGAAAAAATCAGCATTATTCGAATGTAAAGTAGTAACATTGAGCATAATAACATTGAGTAAACTTCAGTCAAAAATAACAAATATTGTGATAGTAAATAATTTTAAGCAATTAATGTGCATTTAGTTTATATAATGTAAACTTTTAACTTAATAAAGTATTAAGTAATTATTTTTCGTGATACTAAAATGCCCATAATTCAAACTACATTTATGAGAAAACCGAATGTATAATTTTTTAATATAAGTGCCAACTGATTTCTAATGTTTCAAGTACCTTTTTTTTTTTGAAAGGCAATGTAAACTTGATTAACAATGGCAACAAATAAAAAAAAATATATACATGAATATGGCTTGACAGCACTCTATCTATACAAGATGATAACCATTCCTGTTATACAGTATTGAGAAAAAACAATGAAAAAATACATGAATACACAGTAAAAACTCAACACTGTATAATAATATCATGCTGATACCATCAATATTTTGCTGCTACTAACAACATCAAAAGCCAACAACCATCAACTGATCATGCACTATTATTCTCCAGTCTAATAGCTTTGAGAACACTCTGATGAATAGCCGCATATAACTCATTTGCATTTAAACTTCCAATGCCAAAAGCTCTATTATTTCTTTCCCTCCAAATAACATAGATAAATTTCTTCAAAATCTGAAGAAGCACCTTAGACTTTTCACATCTCCATCTTGTTGCCTTGAATATATTGTACCACTCTAACTTACTGTTCTTCGATGGTCTATAGAAATATCAATTTGCAAGAAGCCTAAGCCAAATCTGAAATACATAAGAACATTCAAAGAAGATATGAACATTAGATTTAACATCAGCTCTATAGAGAAGATAAGTATTATCAACAATAATCCCCATGTTGTAGAGCTTGTCCTTTGTACTGATAGCATTGGTCATAACCGTCCATAGTAGGAGATTTTCCTTGGCTGAGCTTTTATTATTCCATATTCTTGATGCCCATGGAAATATGACTTTATCTCCTTGCAACAAAGAATAAACATGATTAATATAGTGTCTCTTCCCCTGCCATGATAAGAAAATATCACTAATATCCTTGAAATTATCATATATTTGTCTCCATGGTTGTCTAAGAAAGCATGAACCCGAATATGGTAAAATTTATCTGCTATCATGTATATAATCTGCACTTTTGCTAAGTCTGGAATTCCAAAGTTTTCCTCCAAGTTGTACTCAACAATCTCACTCAAAATTACACTACGGCTTAACCAAGGTGAATGCTAAGGGAAGAAAAGTTTCTCTTAACTTCAAGATGTTCCTCCAGCTCCAACTCGCATTTCGAGGGATTGGTATCTTGCAGAATTGTTTTTTACCAATCAGATTATTTTTAATCCGTTAAGAACACAAACACTCTTCCTTATCAAACAGTTTTTCGAAGTAAGCAAAAATGGCACTTTGTTCCAAAGTTGTAAGTTTGTTATTCCCAACCCACCTGATTTATTATCATCAAACAACTTATAAAATGATACTGGAATCATTTTCTTTGAATTTGGGTCTCCATGCCAGAGAAATTTATTCAATGCACTTATAACCATATTAATCAACTTTAATGGAAGCATATGATGCCTAGTCCAATACGAAGTCATTGTCATAGCCATAGACTGCACTACCATCAATCTACAGGCCTGAGAGAGTTTGCATGCAGGCCATTGCTGCAACTTGGAGATGATCTTTTCAAATAGAGGTACACATTTGTCTTTAGAAATTCTAGAACAAATAAGAGGCGAACCCAAATAAAAAGAATTCATAGGCAACTCCAACGAACCAGATCTCTCAATAATTTCCTTCTTTCTATCACAAGCTAACCCAGCAATTAAAATGCGAGATTTATTAATATTAATTTGAAGCCCTGTTATGGAGTGGGATACTTTGAGAGTATCTAATATACACTGAATGTTCCTAATTGTTGGTTTGGAGAAAATTATTAGGTCATCTGCGAATAATAAGTGTGTAATAAGAGGGGACTTACACCTTGGATGAAGCTCCAACAATTTCCTGTTTACTTGTTCAACCAATAAAGCATTTAGTAATTCCATCACTATAATAAAAAGATAAGCTGAAAGTGGATTTCCCTGCCTAACTCCAGTAGTTCCTTTAAAAAAAATCCATGCAAACATCCATTTCTCGCAATAGAGTAGTAAGGAGAGGAAATATAAGTGTATATTCAACCAAGAAATGGAACGGGAAAGTTTATTCTAGAGAGGACTGCAAGTATAGAATTCCACTCTATTGAATCGAAAGCTTTTTTAATATCTAGCCTCATCATGCATCTAGGCGAGATATTTTGTCTATTATACCCATACAAAAGCAAGACATTTTGTCTATTTTTCAAGTACCAATTGATAGATCTAAGATGTAGATACCTAAAAATATGTATTTTCAAGGATATCTGTTAGTAAGACACATTAACAATCTATTCAATTAATTAAAGTCCTACTCCAGTGTGTGGTATGTAAAAAAAGAACGATTATAGATTAAACAACGTGGAGGCTTTCTCATGCATTAATCTTGCAAGTCCAGAAACCTAAAACAAAAACAATAAATTTGTATCAATTTGCACAACCAGGTAAAAGTAATGAAATATATATAGAAGAACAAATCATAGTGGGGCCGGAGGTAGTGAGCATGCCACTTTTCTTAAAATCGCAGTCATGGCGATCGGAAGCTTGGTAATAAGCATTCATATCATAAGAAATGTGGCTCAGAAGAATCTTGGGTATGAAACAGGAGCCACCTTTCTGAATCTGCTTGCAGCCAACAAGCCTGTGCTGCACACATAATCTATGTTTGACTGCAGAACCCGGTTGTCCACTCCAACCTTTAGAACGCACCACTGCTTTCATGTGCTTGGTTTCGGTGCGGGATTTACAGTTTGCACAAATGTACAAGTACAGAAACTAATTGTGGATTTGTTTTACACCAGCAAATCTCTAATAAACATATTCTTATTGGTACATTATACAGTATTGGACATATTTACACATAAAAAAATACTTGTGACATCACTAGTTTTCTAACTTTTCATTTTAATTCCATGCTTATCTTGTGATAAATTTATATCTCACTGCATTAGCACAAAGAAATTCATGCCTTGAATGTGGATTCATTGCTTAAATGGATTACAACATCAAAATAGTAAGTTAACCAGTCGAATAACACAAAATCAAAAGAAAAATGTTTTGAACTCGTTAAAATGGCACAACAATAAAATTTATATAACTAATTGGGACAAACATGCATGTCAAAGTCATGTATAAAAAAGAAAATAAAACACGCTTGACAGGAAGAAAACTTCCCCCTCATCGAAAATTTAGCTCTTATAGCCTAATATTTCAATTTTCATATTAATCTAAATAGCATAAGTTTTAAAGTTTATATTTGTAGATTTTTGCCTTTTAAAGAATTTGTAATTTTCTTCGCATGGGTATGTAAATTTATGTTTGTTGTCATATTCAAGGATCCCAGTGGCATTTTGCACACAAATGATTTACCAAAGTTTCTAAATAAAACAATTTGCTTGTAGTTAACAATGCAATGTCTCCACCCAAAAAGATATGGTCGTACTTGAATGTAAACATATAGAACATTGTATCCAATCATTAGGAAAATTGAATATATATACCCGAATTAGTTGCAAGTATATGAATCGTTATTGCAACGTCGTACATTATGTATTACAAATTTAATCTACAAAACAATATTTCAAACCTTAGATGCATATATAAACAGGTTTTTAATAAATAAATAAATAAGTTATAGAACATTACTGCACAACGAATCCCAATAGACAGGATAAGCAAGAATCCAATTGGGATGAGTTTCAGATGCTACTGCACCCTTATGGAAAGATTTCCTTCTTACTTCTTTTACACCTGATTGCATTACTTCACCATTTTAAATACAGTTGCTAATTCATGAATACTCGTGTATTCTAGTAGACAATGAACCGTAAAAAGATATGAGCATAAAGCAAGGAAATTACAAACTAGGCAAACTAACCAAAAAGTGACTAGATACCGTTGAAAAATTAAACTTGACTTTGGGCTATTGGTTTGGGCTACGAATAAAGAAGAAGAGCTAAAGAGAAATCCAGAGCATGAGAAATATTTAGATATATTGATATGGAAGAGAGATCTAGAATTATCTACTCTCATGTTGTAATAAAATAAATAGATTAGTTTTCTTCTCCAGAGACATGTATAGAAAAATCTAAGATATTTTGTATGAAAGTTCTAGAGAGGAATTGTATACCGTAGGATCAAATACATCTCAACCATACAATTGAGATGTAAACTACTATAAATAGGAGTGGAGTACTTCATTTGTAAGCAAGCAAAAAAAAAAATTGTAAGCAAAGTTTAAGTTTGTAACCAAGTTTCACTTCCTCTTTCAAAACCAATCTCCCATTTCATATTGCTATTCAATTCACTTTCTACTTGTTATTTTTTTTGCTAACATTGGTATCAGAGCTAGGTAGTTGCTTAAAAATATGGCAAGCGGCATGACTCCATTTCAAGTTCCATTGCTAAAGAAGGAGTACTTTGATAATTGGAGTATTCGCGTGAAGGCGTTGCTTGGATCACAAGATGTGTGGGATATCGTTGAAAATGGGTATGTTGAACCTACCAACATCACCACTTTATCCCAAAATCAAAGGGATAATTTGATGGATTCAAGAAAGAAGGACCGAAAGGCTCTTCCTCTCATTCATCAAGGTTTGGATGAATCAATGTTTGAGAAGGTGGCAAGTGCAAAAAGTAGTACGGAAGCATGGAAGATTTTGGAAAATGCATTCAAGGGCATTGATAAAGTGAAGAAGACAAGACTACAGACTATTCGAGGTGAGTTTGAAGCTTTACATAAGAAATCAACCAAATCGATTGATGATTATTTTTCAGAGTTTTATTTTAGTGAATCAAATGAAAAGATATGGTGAAAAATTGGAAGATTCTAGAGTGGTTGAGAAAATTCTACGATCTTTAGATTCAAAATTCGTTTGTATAGTTGTAGCTATTGAAGAATCTAAAGATCTAGAATCCATGACCATTGATCAACTCATGGGATCGCTTCAAGCTCATGAAGAAAAAATAAAGAAAAGGGTTAAGGAAGAGCCATTAGAGAAAGCTCTTCAAACCAAACTCACCTTGAACGAGAATGAAGGAATTATAAGAGGTCATAACCAAAGAGGAAGAGGTCGATGCCAAAGCTATGGAAGACGTGGTTACAAATCTTTCAATAAAGAGGAGAGAAGCCAAAACACATGCTACAAGAGGTCGAAGAAAAGGAGGAAACATGAAACAAAATGGAAGGCCAAGGTATGATAAATCACAAATTAAATGTAATAATTGTGATAAATTTGGGCATTTTTCTTCCGAATGTAGATTTACTTCTAATAAAGTTCTAGAGAGATCTAACTTTGCTAAAGAAGAGGAAGAATATTATACACAACTCTTGGCACATAAAGGAGATGAAAGTGGTGATACTAACACATGGTATTTGAATACGGGGGCAAGCAATCATATGTGTGGAAGAAGGAATATGTTCACGGAGCTTGATGATTCGGCAAGTGGAAACATTCATTTTGGTGATGAATCCAAAATTCCCGTTAAGGGAAAAGGAAAAATATCAATTTTCTTGAAAAATGGAAAACATGACTTTATCTCTAATGTATATTATGTGCCTAATATGAAAAGTAACATTCTAAGCTTAGGGCAACTTTTAGAAAAAAGATATGATATTCATATGAAAAATCATAGTCTTTCCATGAAAGATGCTAAAGGAAATTTGGTTGCTAAGGTAGAGATGTCGAAAAATAGAATGTTTCCACTCCATATTTCAAACGGTATTGCGAAATGTTTAAAATCATGCTATAAAGATTCATCATGGCTTTGGCACTTGAGATTTGGACATATTAATTTTGGAGGTTTGAAGTTGTTAAAGAATAAAAACATGGTAAAAGGCTTACCACGAATTGATAATATGAATCAACTATGTGAAGGGTGCTTATTTGGAAAACAATCAAGGAAAAGTTTTCCAAAAGAGTCCAATACAAGGGCTAGAGACCCATTAGAGTTGATTCACACTGATATTTGTGGTCCAATAAAATCGTGTTCACTTGGGAAAAGTAATTACTTTGCTTTATTTATTGATGATTATAATAGAAAAACTTGGGCCTATTTCCTTAAACAAAAGTCTGATGTATTTGATGCTTTTAAGAAATTCAAAGATTTTGTAGAAAATGAAAGTGGTTATAAGATAAAAGTCATGAGGTCCGACCGAGGTGGGGAATTTACCTCCAAGGAATTTGAGAAATTTTGTGAAGAACATGGAATTAATCGTCCCTTAACCATCCCGTATACTCCACAACAAAAAGGGGTTGTGGAAAGGAAGAATATATCTCTTCTCAACATGGCACGAAGCATGTTAAAGAGCAAAAATGTTCCAAAAGAGTTTTGGGCCGAAGCCATCGAATGCGCGGTATATTTAGCAAATCGCTCTCCAACTCGAGGTGTATGGAACAAAACCCCCAAAGAAGCATTGAGTGGTAGAAAACCATGTATATTTCACCTGAAAGTTTTTGGAAGCATTGCATATGCTCGTGTGTTGGACCAAAGACGCTCCAAGTTAGATGATAAAAGTGAAAAATACATCTTCATTGGCTATGACCCGCGGGCAAAAGGGTATAAGTTATATAATCCAGTAAATGGAAAAGTTGTTGTTAGTCGAAATGTGGAGTTTGATGAAGAAAATACTTGGAATTGGAGAACACAAGAAGATGATTATAATTTCCTCCCCTTTTACGAAGAAGAAGAAATCAATGATGTGCAAGAAGAGCCAACTTGAGACGACCCGAAATCCCGTTCTAACGGAAACAAGGGTTATCTTTGGAATATAACACAGAAACAGATAATAGCATAACAGAATTAAATAAATACACCAGATAATGAACAATAGAATATACTGGATAAAAGTAATCATCAGAGTTACACAGTATACAGAATCTTACTTAGTACAAATACAGTTCAGCTATACATAAATGTCTACAGCGGAAATAAACAAAATATGTACAATAGGAGCTGAACAGCATAAAAAGAAATAAATGATAGAATCCATCTTCAGCTCCAGCTATCCAGAAAAAGAACCAGCTAAACCTGAATACAAGGCTGCCTGTGTAGAAAAAGGGACACCCGAGTTTGAAAGTGAAACAAACTACGAGTCAGTCATGGGACTGGTATGAGAAATCCACTCAACACATATATAATTGGCTAATCACAGGACCACGCCACTTTCGTGGAACGGGTTTACTCCATTGGATTGCCAGTGCTTTAAAACAAATCTTTCTTTTAAACATCGCTATGCTCTTTATAAAAATGAAACCGTTATAAGACTCAATTCCCATCACACAATGCAACGCAAACCGGAGGATAGAGTTTTTACCTTATAATGGCCAAAATATGCTTGATACGAATAAAACAAAGGTATTTGATATTATTGCTAGTGTTTATATGTTTCCAAGACAATTTGAATCATAACTATCAATCATAGACGGCATTAGTGCCCCATACCACTATGTCGCCATATATAGGTATACAATCAAAACCGCACAATCACGTATATGGAAATTGGATTTCCGTCATGAACCAAGGCAAAAGATAGTCCTTACCGACTTCGTGACTCACTAGCCCGAGCCACAGGGTCATAGCGCATCGACCCTTGGATCGTCAGGGCCGGTCCACCGATGTGGATTAAAATGCCTGAACAATACGTTTCCCCGCCCTTTGGGGCGTAAACGAGCCAACGAATGACTCCATCGGACCCGGATCGTCCGATCAAACCGAGGCGCCTCGCAACAGCAACAACCACATAGGTGAAAAGTATATAAATGTCAGGTCTGGTAGGTCACTGACACCACCCTAGCTAGAAAGAAACGCATGCCCTCCCTGAGGTCCTTCTCCCGTTTCTGGTTCATACCGGGGTGTGAGGCTCGCGAATTTACGTTATACACAAAGCTACGCCACACAGGCGGTGCTTTGATCATCACCACAAGACTTTGCTTTTCAACAGAAGCCCTGATCACTGCATCTTAGCATGCCACACAGGCAATTCACACCGTGCAACTGATGGCTATCAATCACACAGAACAAATTCCAATGTCGGACACACAGTCCATTTACAAGTCCGTTCTGGGTCTGAACGAAACCGGAGGCACTAAATACCTCGCAAACCCTTCGATCACCACTCACGTCTGAACGATCACCACTCATTATCCATATTTCGGGATGCCTCCCAATCAGGACCTCGGTTACCATCCAAACGAGGTGAAGATCTCCGGTCTTCGACCGTCGTCTTCATCTTCGAATTTCAATCGTCGGTCAATTATTTGAAATGAGAATTAACTCGGCCTTTTCCAATAATTCACGTATATTTAGAATTTCAAATCAATTTATTTCAATGGTTAAATTATTCGACAACACCAATTGTGTTCTTTAATGTAATTTTCACACCAAACACATTCAACCATCTAAAGCCACATAAATCAAGCAAATTCAGTTTATTTCCATTCCATATCGCTTATGATATTTTATAACTATTTATCGCTATTTTTATTTATTTTAAAATAGCTAATTTATTCAAAACGACGCTTCGGGCCATAAAGCGGTCGTGGCGCTGTTTTTCTTCAGATTTGATTTACACATATCTGAAAATCTAACCGTTGGATCTTCACAAAATTTACATCATTAGAAAGGTCTTTTCAAAACGAATCCAACGGTTCCAGTTTCGGGAAAATCCGACGGTCGGATCTCCCGGTACAATCGTTTGAAGTTTCGATTTCAAAATACGAACTGCAGCGTCGTTATTCGATTAAATATATAATTATATTTATATATATATATAAATATAATCGCTTCTGGCGCTGTTTTTCTTCAGATTTGAATTAAACATTCCAGACAATCCAACCGTTGGATTTTTACAAGGTTGGTGCCGTTGGAAAGATTATTCCAAGGCGAACCCGACGGTTGAGGTTTCGGGAAAATCCAATGGTCGGATTTCCCGCACTAGTCGTTTGAAATCACGGTTTCAAAATACGAACTGCACGGCCTCGTTTCGTTTTAATTTTATTTATATTTATATAATTATATAAATATAGTCCATTCAATGATTTCAATATTGTTTTCACTTCAAATATTTCACTAACTCCTTAAAATTTTGGAAAATTTCGCCATAACCTCCACTGCACCGGGAGCATCGGGAAATCGCAAATAGCTTTCCCGGTCCTTCTAATCTCAAAAAGAAAAAGAAAAAGCCAAGCGGCTAGCCAACAGGCTCATAAAATCATCACCCAAACAAAACAGTAAATGTGTACCTATTTGTCGGGCACAAAATTTTATTCCTCTTCTCTAGCCCCTTTGCTATAACATGTTCAATGAATATGCATGTACATATATATACAGTTCTTATCATTTATCATTTTCTATTCAACTTCATATTTGATTTTTATTTGGTTTAAAAACACCATTTATCCTAATGTTACATACATAGGTGCAAATCATTTCATTAGCTAATTAATGAATATTTCAACTCATATATGTTTATTTTGAACAAGTGGCTATTTTTAACACTTCACATTTCAACGATTTATGCATACAATAAAAATGTGATTTTTATTGTAAAACAATTCATTTCAAAACACTATTTTTCTATATAGTTCATATAGGTGACAAAAATAGGATTTTTATCATAAAACAATTTCTTTTAAAACGAGATTATTTTACACAGTTCATATAGTCGATAAAAGGTGATTTTTTTATTATCAAACAATTTATTTCAAAATATGAATACCATTCAACACATGAATTTCTAATCAACGAATGAATATCAATTCAACACATGAATGTTTCCTATAGTTTTTATATATAGATAAAAGGTGATTTTTATTATCAAACAATTTATTTCAAAATATGAATATCATTCAACACATGAATTTCTAATCAACGAATGAATATCAATTCAACACATGAATGTTTCCTATAGTTTTTATATATAGATAAAAGGTGATTTTTATTATCAAACAATTTATTTCAAAATATGAATACCATTCAACACATGAATTTCTAATCAACGAATGAATATCAATTCAACACATGAATGTTTTCTATAGTTTCTATATATAGATAAAAGGTGATTTTTATTATCAAACAATTTATTTCAAAATATGAATACCATTCATTCAACACATGAATTTCTAATCAACGAATGAATATCAATTCAACACATGAATGTTTTCTATAGTTTCTATATATAGATAAAAGGTGATTTTTACATTTTAAAACGCGAATACCATTCAACACATGAATTTCTAATCAACGAATGAATATCAATTCAACACATGAAGGTTTTCTATTCAATGAATAAATATAGTTTAAGCATATGGAAATAATTCAAACACACGAATATTATTCAAAATTTCGACAGCACAACGACAGGGTAGTTAAAACCGGGACCGTCCCTAGTACGGCTCCTCGCTTTACCTTAAAACCTCGCGGTTTTTGACAATGGGGATCATGCATCTAGTTCGCACGCAGGCGGCATGTATATATTTATTTCATTTCCACAAACTAATCCAATGTGGTTTCAACCAAATATTTCTCAACCACAAATGGGTATTTTTCAACCACAATCAACCAATATCAACCACAAACAATCCCAAACAATCATTCGCTATCAATCAATTTTCACAACAATTTCAATCAATAAATATCGTCCATTGTTTGTGGACGAGGGAGCGTATATATATATATATATATATATAGTATTATATATAGCAATTCACTTTTATTTCCACACATATATATAAAAAAAAGAAATTGAAGAGTGAGAAATTCTCACCAATAGCTATCCAATACTATGACTCTTCCTTTAGAGAAATCTTCGCCAATCTCGCCTTTCGTCGCTTTCGTTGCCCGTATTCTCTACATATGTAAAAATCGAATTTTTACTATGCTATTCAATATATAAAAATCGAATTTTGACTTCGCTATTCAATATATAAAGATCATATTTTTACTTCGACTTTCAATATATAAAAATCTGATTTTTACTTCGACTTTCAATATATAAAAATCTGGTTTTTACTTCGACTTTCAATATATAAAAATCTGGTTTTTACTTCGACTTTCAATATATAAAAATCTGGTTTTTACTTCGACTTTCAATATATAAAAATCTGGTTTTTACTTCGACTTTCAATATATAAAAATCTGATTTTTACTTCGACTTTCAATATATAAAAATCTGATTTTTTACTTTGACTTTCAATATATAAAAATCTGATATTTACTTCGACTTTCAATATATAAAAATCTGATTTTTACTTTGATATAAAAATCTGATTTTTACTTTTGAATATGAAAAATCAAAGCTTTTTGTTTCATGACCAAACATCATAACTTTTCTATTCATACAAATCTTTTTCTTTTTAAAGTTTAAATCTTAAAATAAAATCAGTTTTTAAACCCTTTTTAATAAAAATCAGTTTTAAATCCTTATAAAAATCAGTTTTAAACCTTTATAAAAATCAGTTTTAAACCTTTATAAAAATCAGTTTTAAACCTTTATAAAAATCAGTTTTAAACCCTTATAAAAATCAGTTTTAAATCTTTATAAAAATCAGTTTTAAACCTTTATAAAAATCAGTTTTAAACCTTTATAAAAATCAGTATTTCAGAATTAAAAATAAAAATAAAATAAAAATAAAACAACTTACATCGATCTGCGAAGAAAAGGGGGGGCGTGATGGCCAGGCTCGGCGGTGGGTCTCGAACTGGGGGGGCTCTCGAATCGGCGTCGCGATGGCTTCGAGGGGGGGGGATGCGTCGCGAGGGGGTTCGGGTTTTTTTCTTTTGGCGATGGGGTCTTCCAGTTGGAGGAGGTGATGGTGGGCGTTGGTGGCGGCTTGGCGAGGTCGGAGGGTGGCGATCGACAGGCGCGGTGGACGGAGATGGCGGCGTCGATTTTGAGGGGCGTCGGTTTTTTTTTTTTTTTTTCTGCTCGAAGTGGAGAGAGAAGAGGGAATAGGGGGGGTTTATATAAAATATACATATTTAATTATTTAATTTTGCAAAAAGTTGACTTTTACATACGACCTCTAAACGAGGCCCACCGCCTGTCGTCCATAGCGTTTTACCCCCATTCCGGACACAATGGGATATGCATCGCAAGCTGATTTGATCGTTACAATCAGTTTCCGTTGAATTTACATTTAAATCACTATATTGAATTTTAAACGTACATTTCAAATTACCGGGGTCACATACTAACTAGAAAAATTCCAGAAAAATATTTTCTAGCTTCGTGTTGACGATACGGTCCTAACAAAACTATTTTCGTCGAATTCTGGGACCGATTGAAAAATGGCCAATTTCCAGTCGATTAAAATCAACTAAAACTGGTCAAACGCGTTTTCCTTTGCCACGCTCACATATTGATTCGAAAAATTATGAAATTTGAAACCTAGCAATAACTTCACATCCCGGACCCAACAAAAGTGGTTTCGTCGAAATCCGAGGTCGTTTGCAAAATGTCCATTTTTAAGGGCCTGAATTCCATAGCGACTATTCAGAATTTTCAACTGGACATATCTTTTGATTCCCGTTATCAAATTTCGATTCGTCAGATTCGTTGGAAAGATATCATCAATTAGATCCTAATGTTTTTGGTTTTACTAAAATCCGGATTGTTTTGCACCCGGTACAGTCCGACAAAGTTTGAATTCAATTTTTGAAACTGCCACGCCATTTCAGGCCTTGTTTATAATTATAATTAATTATATTCGTTTTCAATTGTCGATTCAAACTCAGTTTTCATCGCCATTATTTAAAATATTTATTTTAAATATTTAAAATCCATTATTTTAGCCAATTTAAAATTTTTAAATTGGTTCAGATTTTCTGGGTCGTTACAATCTCCCCCACTTAAAACTTTTCGTCCCCGAAAAGGAATAAAGTCGAAAGTGGTTTGATAAATCTACAATCATACAACAACCAATTTGTTTTTACCCTTCAAAAATATACTAATCAAATCCTATACTCTTTAAAATCATTCAGACTATATAATTAAAAGTGCACATCTATGAAAAGAAAATAACAATAGAGTAGAGAATTGAATGGTAGTGCAAAGTAGGGTAAATGTACCTTGCACCTGAGTCAATCGGAGGTATCTACTCGGCATCTAGGATAAGATTTCTGAATGCTCTCCTCCGTTTCCCAAGTACAATCTCGCGGATCTCCACTCCATTGCACTTTGACTAAGCGAACCTTCTTGTTCCTCAGCTCTTTGGTTTCTTTGCCGATAATCTTTAGCGGCTCTCTTCTCACAGCTAGTTCTGGAGTAATTTCAATGTCCTGTTGAGCTGCTTCTTCCACGATCAAGTCTGGATCATGAACGTGCTTTCGAAGTTGAGATATATGAAATACATCATGAACCCCAGGCAACCAATCAGGCAGTTTGACCCTGTAAGCGAGAGTTCCGATCCGTTCCAGAATAGGAAACGGACCAATGAATTTGGGCGCCAACTTTCCAGTTTTACCGAACCGGATAACTCCTCTCATCGGCGATACTTTCAAATATACATAGTCGCCAACTTCAAAGGATATATCTCTTCTTCTTCTATCGGCATAGCTCTTTTGTCGGCTTTGAGCGGCAAGTAATCGCTTTTTAATAAAATCGACTTTGTCGGCAGCTTCTCGAATCATATCAGGACCCAACACAAGTCTATTTCCAGGCTCGACCCAACAAGCAGGAGATCGGCACGGTCTACCATACAATGCTTCGAATGGCGACATTGTCAGGCTTGCCTGATAGCTGTTGTTATAAGAGAATTCAGCCAAATGCAGATGGTCTTCCCATGATCCACCGAAATCTAGAACACAAGCCCGCAATAGATCTTCTAAAATGCGATTCACCCTCTCAGTCTGACCGTCTGTCTGAGGATGATAAGCGGTGCTCAGGTTTAACTTCGTTCCCAGCTCGACTTGAAATGCTTCCCAGAATTTGCTAGTGAATATTGTATCTCTATCACTTACTATGCTGAGCGGCACTCCATGTAGTCTAACTATTTCCCTGAAGTATATCTGCGCCAGACTCTGAGCAGTTCTGTTTGATCTGACAGGTATGAAATGGGCGGTCTTCGTGAAACGATCTACGATCACCCAAATACTGTCATTTCCTTTTCTTGTTCTGGGCAAACCATCAATGAAATCCATAGAAATATGCTCCCACTTCCAACCAGGAACTTCTAGTGGTTGTAACAATCCAGCCAGTTTCTGTTGGTCGCTCTTGACTAGTTGGCAAGTAGGGCATCGGCTAACGTATATTGAAACTTTTCTTTTCATAGCCTTCCACCAGAATGTTCTTTTGAGATCGTTATACATTTTGGCCACGCCAGGATGGATACTCAGCTTGGACTTGTGACACTCGTCTAACACTTCCCTTTTTAACTCTGGGACGTCGGGAACACAAATCCTTCCTTTCAATCTCAAGGTCTCGTCGTTATCTATTTGAAAACACGAGGGTTCGCCTTTTTGAATCCTTTTGATCATATCCTTAATAAAGTTATCCTCCTTCTGAAGAATAGATATTTTGTCAATCAAGGAAGTCGTGATAATAAAGCTGGCGATCATTACATTCTTTCGGCTCAGAGCATCGGCCACGACGTTGGCTTTTCCTGGAGTATATATAATTTCAAAGTCATATGCGGCAAGAAACTCCAGCCAACGCTGCTGCCTCAAATTTAAGTCCTTCTGAGTGAACAGATACTTTAACGACTGGTGATCTGTAAACAGTTCAAATCTCTCGCCCAGAAGATAGTGTCTCCAGATTTTCAAAGAGAATATGATAGCCAATAACTCAAGATCATGAGTTACATAGTTTTTCTCGTGCGGCTTCAGTTGACGGCTAGCATAAGCAATCACTTGACCCCTTTGCATTAACACTGCGCCAAGGCCTTCTCTAGAAGCATCAGTCCAGACTTTTAGATCTTGGTTGCCATCTATGATGGTTAACACTGGAGCTGTTGTTAATCTCAACTTCAGCTCTTCGAAAGCCTCCTCACTTTCTGGAGTCCATTTGAATTTAGAGTGCTTCTTTGTAAGCTTCGTTAAGTGACCTGATATCTTCGAAAAGTCTTTAACGAATTTCCGGTAATAACTAGCCAATCCGAGAAAACTGCGGACTTCAGTGGGAGTACTAGGCTGTTTCCAGTTCTGAATAGCTGTGATTTTACTTGGATCCACAGCAATTCCTTCTTTCGATACGACGTGGCCCAGAAATTTTACTTCATCTTGCCAGAAGATACATTTGGAAAACTTGGCTTTTAATACATTCCGTCTGAGAATTTCCAAAACCTGTTCCAGATGCTTTTCATGTTCGGCCTTTGATTTAGAGAAGATTAGAATATCGTCAATGAAAACCAGAACAAATTTATTCAAAACCCCTCTGAACACTCTGTTCATCAGATCGACGAAGTAAGCGGGAGCGTTACATAAGCCGAACGGCATTACTAACCACTCGTAGAATAAATCGGGACCTCTGAATGATGTCATTGGAACACACTCTTCGGCAATTCGAAGTTGATGGAATCCTGTAGCTAGGTCCATTCTTGAGAATACTTGTGCTCCATTTAATCGATCCAACAAATCATCAATCCGCGGCAATGGATATTTGTTCTTTATTGTCTGTTTGTTCAGATCACGATAATCCACACATAGTCGTAGAGTACCGTCAGATTTTGGGATAAATACCATTGCTGCACCCCAATCAGAGAAACTAGGTATGATCAGACCCTTCCATACTAGCTGTCGTGTTTGATTGTCTAATTCCTCTTTCTCTTTCAAGGACATTCTTCGAATAGCGTGAACTACCGGCCTTGCATTGGGAATCAAAGCAATCTTGAAATCTATTTCTCTCTGCGGAGGTAAGCGAACAACTTCCTCGAATACATCCGCATAGTTCTTGACGACAGGAATGTCTTTGATGAGGTCAGGAATATTCTCTGTGATTTCAGGGACATTTTCTATTTGGGCTGGAGAAACATTCAAAGCTGCCCAGAAGTCTTTTCTATTAGCATTCTGACCTTCACAGGGAATGGTTATATAATCGTCTGATTTAATCTTAGCTCTAACTACTCTCTCGGCGCATCTAACCTCTGCTTCATATTTGGTTAGCCAATCCAATCCCAAGATAAGATCAAACTCTTTAAAATTCATGACGACTGCGATGGTAGGAAACCGATAACGAGAGAAAGAAACCGGCACTCCACAAACCCAACTTAGATCAATGGAACCCCCAACCGGATTCTGGACAGTCATTGGTTCCTTGAGCTTTTTCAAATTCAAATCCAGCTTCATAGCTGCACTCTTGGCAATAAAGCTTCGGGACGCGCCTGTGTCAAACGGTACTTTGACTGGAATATTTTTGACAGTAAGCGTTCCTTCTAAAACATCGGCCCTTTCTTGACTAGCTGAGGGCTCAGAAGTTTCTGCTACTTCATTTACTTGAACCATTTCAGGCTTGTTTAACTGTGGGCAATCCTTTGCAAGATGACCAGCCTCGTGGCACTGTTTGCACTCTCTATTCTCTTGGAACTCCCCGTCAATTCTGAACCTTTTCTTCTTTTGTTTTCGATTTGCTCTATATCCCTCTTTTCTTTGTTTCTTTAAAGATCTGCAACTTATCGACAAATGTCCTTTCTTATTGCAGTTAGAGCAAATAGCGGTTGTCACTGGTTCTTTCCCAGACTTAGCCCTTTTTCTCTTGGCACTGGGCTTCTCCTTGACCTCAGACTTCGTACTGGCTCCAGCAATATCAGTTTCCGACTCTTCTTTGTCACTACAACAAACTTCTTCTTCGTCGCGCAACATTCCTTTCTTATGGAGATCTTCATACTGATAAGCCATGTATATCATTTCAGCAAAAGGAAGCTTCACATTCCTCATTACACTATTCTGATATCTCCTTTGCAGACCATGAATAAATCTCAGATTTTTCCTCTTTGGATCTTGAATCAGATGAGGAGCAAAGTGAGCAAGTTCGTTGAATTTTTTATGATATTCTGGGATGGTCATATCACCTTGTATCAAATAAGAAAATTCATCACATAATCTCTCGGTTGCTTCGGGAGGAGTAAATCTTTCTAAGAAAATCACTTTGAATCTGTCCCAGGTGATATCACCTTCTGGATTATCTTTAATAACTGAATCCCACCAAAACAAAGCTTCTTCTTTGAGTGCCCAAGACGCCAGTAATCTTTTCTGATCGTCTCTCAGCTTTAAACCCTCAAATATTTTCTCTGCAGAACGAATCCAAGCTTGTGTTTCCATAATGGACTCTTTGCCTAAGAATGGCGATCCACCCAGATTTCGAAATCTCTTGTATAGAACTTCTATATTGGATTCTGGCTGCGGGAGCACAACTGGCTCATTAGCTGGTCGAGCCATACGATTATTTCTTCTGTTCCTGCCATTCATTTTCTAGTACTTCTGCAATTAGCAGATCAAGTGTCAGGTCACAGAAAAGAAAATTTTCAAACATAGAAACATATACTTCAAGTGTAAATGTGTCTATCGAGGTGTAATTTCATTCTGCTTTACTCATACTAGGATATTGCTGATCCTATCTGTATAGAGTTACCCGTCCTAGAACACTACTGGTTCTATTTCTGACGAGTTCGTTCGAATGTTATATTCCAGAACTAAGCTTAACCAAAGCTCTGATACCACGTTGAGACGACCCGAAATCCCGTTCTAACGGAAACAAGGGTTATCTTTGGAATATAACACAGAAACAGATAATAGCAGAACAGAATTAAATAAATACACCAGACAATGAACAATAGAATATACTGGATAAAAGTAATCATCAGAGTTACACAGTATACAGAATCTTACTTAGTACAAATACAGTTCAGCTATACATAAATGTCTACAGCGGAAATAAACAAAATATGTACAATAGGAGCTGAACAGCATAAAAAGAAATAAATGATAGAATCCATCTTCAGCTCCAGCTATCCAGAAAAAGAACCAGCTAAACCTGAATACAAGGCTGCCCGTGTAGAAAAAGGGGCACCCGAGTTTGAAAGTGAAACAAACTACGAGTCAGTCATGGGACTGGTATGAGAAATCCACTCAACACATATATAATTGGCTAATCACATGACCACGCCACTTTCGTGGAATGGGTTTACTCCATTGGATTGCCAGTGCTTTAAAACAAATCTTTCTTTTAAACATCGTTATGCTCTTTATAAAAATGAAACCGTTATAAGACTCAATTCCCATCACACAATGCAACGCAAACCGGAGGATAGAGTTTTTACCTTATAATGGCCAAAATATGCTTGATACGAATAAAACAAAGGTATTTGATATTATTGCTAGTGTTTATATGTTTCCAAGACAATTTGAATCATAACTATCAATCATAGACGGCATTAGTGCCCCATACCACTATGTCGCCATATATAGGTATACAATCAAAACCGCACAATCACGTATATGGAAATTGGATTTCCGTCATGAACCAAGGCAAAAGATAGTCCTTACCGACTTCGTGACTCTCTAGCCCGAGCCACAGGGTCAGAGCGCATCGACCCTTGGATCGTCAGGGCCGGTCCACCGAAGTGGATTAAAATGCCTGAACAATACGTTTCCCCGCCCTTTGGGGCGTAAACGAGCCAACGAATGACTCCATCGGACCCGGATCGTCCGATCAAACCGAGGCGCCTCGCAACAGCAACAACCACATAGGTGAAAAGTATATAAATGTCAGGTCTGGTAGGTCACTGACACCACCCTAGCTAGAAAGAAACGCATGCCCTCCCTGAGGTCCTTCTCCCGTTTCTGGTTCATACCGGGGTGTGAGGCTCGCGAATTTACGTTATACACAAAGCTACGCCACACAGGCGGTGCTTTGATCATCACCACAAGACTTTGCTTTTCAACAGAAGCTCTGATCACTGCATCTTAGCATGCCACACAGGCAATTCACACCGTGCAACTGATGACTATCAATCACACAGAACAAATTCCAATGTCGGACACACAGTCCATTTACAAGTCCGTTCTGGGTCTGAACGAAACCGGAGGCACTAAATACCTCGCAAACCCTTCGATCACCACTCACGTCTGAACGATCACCACTCATTATCCATATTTCGGGATGCCTCCCAATCAGGACCTCGGTTACCATCCAAACGAGGTGAAGATCTCCGGTCTTCGACCGTCGTCTTCATCTTCGAATTTCAATCGTCGGTCAATTATTTGAAATGAGAATTAACTCGGCCTTTTCCAATAATTCACGTATATTTAGAATTTCAAATCAATTTATTTCAATGGTTAAATTATTCGACAACACCAATTGTGTTCTTTAATGTAATTTACACACCAAACACATTCAACCATCTAAAGCCACATAAATCAAGCAAATTCAGTTTATTTCCATTCCATATCGCTTATGATATTTTATAACTATTTATCGCTATTTTTATTTATTTTAAAATAGCTAATTTATTCAAAACGACGCTTCGGGCCATAAAGCGGCCGTGGCGCTGTTTTTCTTCAGATTTGATTTACACATATCTGAAAATCTAACCGTTGGATCTTCACAAAATTTACATCATTAGAAAGGACCAAAGGTCTTTTCAAAACGAATCCAACGGTTCCAGTTTCGGGAAAATCCGACGGTCGGATCTCCCGGTACAATCGTTTGAAGTTTCGATTTCAAAATACGAACTGCAGCGTCGTTATTCGATTAAATATATAATTATATTTATATATATATAAATATAATCGCTTCTGGCGCTGTTTTTCTTCAAATTTGAATTAAACATTCCAGACAATCCAACCGTTGGATTTTTACAAGGTTGGTGCCGTTGGAAAGATTATTCCAAGGCGAACCCGACGGTTGAGGTTTCGGGAAAATCCAATGGTCGGATTTCCCGCACTAGTCGTTTGAAATCACGGTTTCAAAATACGAACTGCACAGCCTCGTTTCGTTTTAATTTTATTTATATTTATATAATTATATAAATATAGTTCATTCAATGATTTCAATATTGTTTTCACTTCAAATATTTCACTAACTCCTTAAAATTTTGGGAAATTTCGCCATAACCTCCCATGCACCGGGAGCATCGGGAAATCGCAAATAGCTTTCCCGGTCCTTCTAATCTCAAAAAGAAAAAGAAAAAGCCAAGCGGCTAGCCAACAGGCTCATAAAATCATCACCCAAACAAAACAGTAAATGTGTACCTATTTGTCGGGCACAAAATTTTATTCCTCTTCTCTAGCCCCTTTGCTATAACATGTTCAATGAATATGCATGTACATATATATACAGTTCTTATCATTTATCATTTTCTATTCAACTTCATATTTGATTTCTATTTGGTTTAAAAACACCATTTATCCTAATGTTACATACATAGGTGCAAATCATTTCATTAGCTAATTAATGAATATTTCAACTCATATATGTTTATTTTGAACAAGTGGCTATTTTTAACACTTCACATTTCAACGATTTATGCATACAATAAAAATGTGATTTTTATTGTAAAACAATTCATTTCAAAACACTATTTTTCTATATAGTTCATATAGGTGACAAAAATAGGATTTTTATCATAAAACAATTTCTTTTAAAACGAGATTATTTTACACAGTTCATATAGTCGATAAAAGGTGATTTTTTTTATTATCAAACAATTTATTTCAAAATATGAATACCATTCAACACATGAATTTCTAATCAACGAATGAATATCAATTCAACACATGAATGTTTCCTATAGTTTTTATATATAGATAAAAGGTGATTTTTATTATCAAACAATTTATTTCAAAATATGAATACCATTCAACACATGAATTTCTAATCAACGAATGAATATCAATTCAACACATGAATGTTTCCTATAGTTTTTATATATAGATAAAAGGTGATTTTTATTATCAAACAATTTATTTCAAAATATGAATACCATTCAACACATGAATTTCTAATCAACGAATGAATATCAATTCAACACATGAATGTTTTCTATAGTTTCTATATATAGATAAAAGGTGATTTTTATTATCAAACAATTTATTTCAAAATATGAATACCATTCAACACATGAATTTCTAATCAACGAATGAATATCAATTCAACACATGAATGTTTTCTATAGTTTCTATATATAGATAAAAGGTGATTTTTACATTTTAAAACGCGAATACCATTCAACACATGAATTTCTAATCAACGAATGAATATCAATTCAACACATGAAGGTTTTCTATTCAATGAATAAATATAGTTTAAGCATATGGAAATAATTCAAACACACGAATATTATTCAAAATTTCGACAGCATAACGGCAGGGTAGTTAAAACCGGGACCGTCACGAATGAATATCAATTCAACACATGAAGGTTTTCTATTCAATGAATAAATATAGTTTAAGCATATGGAAATAATTCAAACACACGAATATTATTCAAAATTTCGACAGCATAACGGCAGGGTAGTTAAAACCGGGACCGTCCCTAGTACGGCTCCTCGCTCTACCTTAAAACCTCGCGGTTTTTGACAATGGGGATCATGCATCTAGTTCGCACGCAGGCGGCATGTATATATTTATTTCATTTCCACAAACTAATCCAATGTGGTTTCAACCAAATATTTCTCAACCACAAATGGGTATTTTTCAACCACAATCAACCAATATCAACCACAAACAATCCCAAACAATCATTCGCTATCAATCAATTTTCACAACAATTTCAATCAATAAATATCGTCCATGGTTTGTGGACGAGGGGGCGTATATGTATATATATATATATATATATATATATATATATATATAGTATTATATATAGCAATTCACTTTTATTTCCACACATATATATAAAAAAAAGAAATTGAAGAGTGAGAAATTCTCACCAATAGCTATCCAATATTATGACTCTTCCTTTAGAGAAATCTTCGCCAATCTCGCCTTTCGTCACTTTCGTTGCCCGTATTCTCTACATATGTAAAAATCGAATTTTTACTATGCTATTCAATATATAAAAATCGAATTTTGACTTCGCTATTCAATATATAAAGATCATATTTTTACTTCGACTTTCAATATATAAAAATCTGATTTTTACTTCGACTTTCAATATATAAAAATCTGGTTTTTACTTCGACTTTCAATATATAAAAATCTGGTTTTTACTTCGACTTTCAATATATAAAAATCTGATTTTTACTTCGACTTTCAATATATAAAAATCTGATTTTTACTTCGACTTTCAATATATAAAAATCTGATTTTTACTTCGACTTTCAATATATAAAAATCTGATTTTTACTTCGACTTTCAATATATAAAAATCTGATTTTTTACTTTGACTTTCAATATATAAAAATCTGATTTTTACTTCGACTTTCAATATATAAAAATCTGATTTTTACTTTGATATAAAAATCTGATATTTACTTTTGAATATGAAAAATCAAAGCTTTTTGTTTCATGACCAAACATCATAACTTTTCTATTCAAACAAATCTTTTTCTTTTTAAAGTTTAAATCTTAAAATAAAATCAGTTTTTAAACCCTTTTTAAAATCAGTTTTAAATCCTTATAAAAATCAGTTTTAAATCTTTATAAAAATCAGTTTTAAACCTTTATAAAAATCAGTTTTAAACCTTTATAAAAATCAGTTTTAAACCCTTATAAAAATCAGTTTTAAACCCTTATAAAAATCAGTTTTAAACCCTTATAAAAATCAGTTTTAAATCTTTATAAAAATCAGTTTTAAACCTTTATAAAAATCAGTTTTAAACCTTTATAAAAATCAGTATTTCAGAATTAAAAATAAAAATAAAATAAAAATAAAACAACTTACATCGATATGCGAAGAAAAGGGGGGGTGATGGCCAGGCTCGGCGGTGGGTCTCGAACTGGGGGGGCTCTCGAATCGGCGTCGCGATGGCTTCGAGGGGGGGGGGATGCGTCGCGAGGGGTTCGGGTTTTTTTCTTTTGGCGATGGGGTCTTCCAGTTGGAGGAGGAGATGGTGGGCGTTGGTGGCGGCTTGGCGAGGTCGGAGGGTGGCGATCGACAGGCGCGGTGGACGGAGATGGCGGCGTTGATTTTGAGGGGCGTCGGTTTTTTTCTTTTTTTTTTTTTATTTCTGCTCGAAGTGGAGAGAGAAGAGGGAATAGGGGGGGTTTATATAAAATATACATATTTAATTATTTAATTTTGCAAAAAGTTGACTTTTACATACGACCTCTAAACGAGGCCCACCGCCTGTCGTCCATAGCGTTTTACCCCCATTCCGGACACAATGGGATATGCATCGCAAGCTGATTTGATCGTTACAATCAGTTTTCGTTGAATTTACATTTAAATCACTATATTGAATTTTAAACGTACATTTCAAATTACCGGGGTCACATACTAACTAGAAAAATTCCAGAAAAATATTTTCTAGCTTCGTATTGACGATACGGTCCTAACAAAACTATTTTCGTCGAATTCTGAGACCGTTTGAAAAATGGTCAATTTCCAGTCGATTAAAATCAACTGAAACTGGTCAAACGCGTTTTCCTTTGCCACGCTCACATATTGATTCGAAAAATTATGAAATTTGAAACCTAGCAATAACTTCACATCCCGGACCCAACAAAAGTGGTTTCGTCGAAATCCGAGGTCGTTTGCAAAATGTCCATTTTTAAGGGCCTGAATTCCATAGCGACTATTCAGAATTTTCAACTGGACATATCTTTTGATTCCCGTTATCAAATTTCGATTCGTCAGATTCGTTGGAAAGATATCATCAATTAGATCCTAATGTTTTTTGTTTTACTAAAATCCGGATTGTTTTGCACCCGGTACAGTCCGACAAAGTTTGAATTCAATTTTTGAAACTGCCACGCCATTTCAGGCCTTGTTTATAATTATAATTAATTATATTCGTTTTCAATTGTCGATTCAAACTCAGTTTTCATCGCCATTACTTAAAATATTTATTTTAAATATTTAAAATCCATTATTTTAGCCAATTTAAAATTTTTAAATTGGTTCAGATTTTCTGGGTCGTTACACAACTAGTCCAACACCGTCATCTCCATCATGCACTCAAGAAGAATCTCTACAAGAAGAAAGCTCAAGTGAAAGGGTCCCACGTATGAGATCATTACAAGAACTATATGAGATAACTCCACTTTCTGATGATATTACTTTATTTTGTCTTTTTGCAAATTGTGAGCTAATAGATTTCGAATAAGCAAAAGAAGACAAAAGGTGGAGAAGTGTTATGGATGAAGAAATCAAAGCCATTGTAAAGAATGATACATGGGAGCTAGCTAATTTACCAAAATGACACAAAGCTATTGGAGTAAAATGGGTGTACAAAGTAAAGAAGAACGCTAAAGGAGAAGTTGAAAGATACAAAGCTAGATTGGTAGCCAAGGGATACAAGCAAAGATCAAGTATATATTATGAAGAGGTATTTGCTCCCGTCGCCCGCTTAGAAACTATAAGATTACTAATCTCTTTAGCGGCCCAAAACAAATGGAAAATATATCAAATGGATGTGAAATCAGCTTTCTTAAATGGTAAATTAGAAGAAAAAGTTTATGTGGAGCAACCACCTGGCTATAAAATTAAAGGACATGAAGGTAAAGTTTTAAAATTGAAAAAATCACTTTATGGTTTGAAACAAGCCCCTAGAGCATGGAATACTAGAGTTGATAAATATTTTCTAGAAAATAACTTTATAAAATGCCCTTTATGAACATGCTCTTTACGTAAAAACAAATCAAAGTGGAGATATCTTGATCGTATGTTTGTACGTGGATGATTTGATTTTTACTGGCAATAATCCAAAAGCATTTGAGGATTTTAAGAAGGAGATGAGTTTAGAATTTGAGATGACGGATATCAGACTCATGTCATATTATCTTGGCACCCAAGTAACTCAAAGTGAACACGGCATATTTATTTCACAAGAAGCATATGCAAAGGAAATATTGAAGAAATTTAAGATGGATGGAAGTAAGCCAGTAAGTACCCCGACAAAATGTGGAACAAAACTCTCGAAACACACCAACGAAGAAGAAGTTGATCCTACATTATTCAAGAGTCTGGTTGGTAGCTTGAGATATCTCACATGCACAAGGCCTGATATACTTTATGATGTTGGACTCATTAGCCGCTATATGGAAGCTCCTACAACATCACACTTGAAGACTGCAAAAAGGATTCTTCGATACATCAGAGGTACCACTGATTTTGGTTTATTATATTCAAGTTCTAACGAATTCAAGTTGATTGGTTATAGTGATAGTGATTGGGCTGGAGATGTTAATGATCGTAAAAGCAAAACTAGATTTGTCTTCTTAATGGGAGCTACAACCTTCACCTGGAGTTCAAAAGAGCAACCCATCGTGACGCTTTCCAGTTGTGAAGCTAAGTATGTTGCTGCTTCAACTTGTTTTCGTCATGCTATTTGGCTTCGAGATTTGTTGAAGGAGTTGCACATGCCACAATATAATGCAAATGCAACAGAGATTTACATGGATAACAAGTCGGCTATCGCTCTAGCCAAGAATCCTGTCTTCCATGAACGGAGTTCACACATCGATATGCGTTATCACTTTATTCGAGAGCGGATTGCCACAAAGGAAGTACAAACAAAGTATATCAACTCAAAGGAACAAGTAGCAGATATTTTTACAAAGGCGTTGAAGTATGAAGACTTTCAAAGACTAGACGCTTGGAGTGAAAAAGTCAAGTTTACGGGGGGATGTTGAAAAATTAAACTTGACTTTGGGCTATTAGTTTAGGTTATTGGTTTGAGCTACAAATAAAGAAGAAGAGCTAAAGAGAAATCTAGAGCATGAGAAATATCTAGATATATATTGATGTGGAAGAGAGATTTAGAATTATCTACTCTCATGTTGTAGCAAAATAAATAGATTCTAGAGTTTTCTTCTCTAGAGACATGTATGGAAACATCTAAGATATTTTGTATGAAAGTTATAGAGAGGAATTGTATACCGTAGGAACAAATACATCTCAACCATACAATTGAGATGTAAACTACTATAAATAGGAGCGGAGTACTTCATTTGTAAGCAAGCAAAAAAAATTTGTAAGCAAAGTTTCAGTTTGTAACAAAGTTTCACTTCCTCTTTCAAAATCTATCTCTCATTTCATACTTGCTATTCAATTCACTTTCTACTTATTAAATTTTTGCTAACAGATACCAGGACAAGGACATCCTATGATTCAATTATAAGTATTGTTAACTCGCTTTCTACAGTTAGCTATTGTTCCAATTCCAATTAATATATTACTGTCTTTCAAAAAGGTGAAGTATATTTTTGTAACAGTGAGTAAAACGAAAAATGTACCTTTTTTTTTATTTATTGCGTTTTTAGAAGAAAAAAAATTGGATTATAATCCACTCTAAAATTCTTTTTTTACTAAAGAATACAACAAAGTGACAAAAGAAAATTACAAAAAGAATTCAATTTGAGGAAATTGGCAAAAGTCCAGGATCAAAAGTATCGTATTGATATTTATTGTCAGGAAAGCTTATGAACGAACCAGCCAATTTTGTTATGGTTTGTTCCAACACAATCAAATATTTATCTAAGCATTAACATAACTGTTTATGGAATAACCATGTTTATTAGGATCGAAACGTAGATCAAATTTTAATGACTTAGGGTTCAAAGTATAAAAGGTCAAATCGATCGAACTGTTAGAACAGTGCATTACTTTCTCCTAATTTATACATCTTTCTACCACTAAAAAAATTGGATTTAAACAATTTTTTTTAACTAAAATGGTGCTAAATGTTAAAAAAACAAGGGACAAATAAAAATACATTTAATGTTTTTAATGCAAAGTTTCAGCTTCAAAAGCATGTGTCTTCTCTCCTCCCAAAAATAAATAAATACCCGCAGTCAATTTAAACTTAAATTTTCAAATCAATACACAAATTAATTAAGAATACTTTACTGCGGCTTAGACACTTTACTTAACTTGATACATGGTAAATAGAAAAATACAATCGTAGGAAAAAGTTAGTAAGCACATTAACAAAAGTTAATAAGACACTTTGATTAATAAATATAAACAAGATAAGCACCTTGGAAAAATGTAAATAAGACACATTAACAAAAGTTTCCTTACTATCACATAGTGAAAAATGTCAGTAAGACACATTAA
This sequence comes from Allium sativum, assembly GCA_030737875.1. NCBI lineage: Eukaryota > Viridiplantae > Streptophyta > Magnoliopsida > Asparagales > Amaryllidaceae > Allium > Allium sativum. The sequence goes on along the minus strand of CM060915.1, from coordinate 937,625,588 downwards.
CTAAAACAAAGTGGTTCAAAGTTCAAAATAAGTCTGAATGTGTTTGAAAAGAAAGCTCGTATAGCCCACATCTTGCATTATTCAGAACTTTGTCTCTTGAGGTAAAAAACTCGAATCTCAAAAATAAAATAAGATTCGATAACTTCTGAAATGGGATTTTGTAGTTTATGAAAGTAATGCTGCCTTGACATAGTATTGTTACCTTCCAAATCTGAAAACCTGATGCCTGAAGGTCTATTGAGTTCATCACTCTGAAATTTGCAAGATCGACACCAATGCCAGCAATCTTTCAAATTTGATACTGCCATCGGATTTCATACCAGGAGGCTGAAACCAACAATTGTAGAAAAACTAATTATGATAGAAAATAAACCTAAATCAAATTAGCTGTCCACTTTCTTCTGCGAAAAAAGACCTAAATCAAAGTTGATGTTCGCCGCCGCCTGTCATGGAGTTACTACCCATCGCCGATCATCGCGCAATCCTTGTTGCTGCCTGTATGATGTAGGTCTTGCTATGTGCATGTGCCTCTGATGTTTGAAGCGCGGGTTCCTTTTGGTTTTGATTGACTGCGTGATGTAAATTGAAGCTTATGATGGATGTGATCAAAGAGATGAGGTAGAGATCAACTGTGGATTTGGATTTTATGATAAATTAAAGAGAAATGTTTGAGATTGATTGAAAGGAGGATTATATGGTGATAATTGTGAACGTGTTTTGGAGAAGAAAAACAGCGTGAAACATTCGGCCGTGTTTTTATGGCTTCAGACTAAATTTAATTACTGCAAATTTGGTCCTAGTGAACATATTTCATTCGGTATTTTTTTACACGACACCTGTTTCAAAAAATAAGTTTCTGGTCCTTTTATATATATTCAGTTTCCTTTTTTCTTCTATCGCGACGGTCCATAACTTCGATTCAATTCTGATTGAAATTCTTTTTCGGATATCAAGGTCTGTTCAAATCGCTACTAATATTCACGCAATTTCGATTAACTATTCATGCGATTTACGCAATTTTGATTTTTTGATTATCGATTTAGGTATTTTGATTATTCGATAGATCGATTAACGTCAGATTATTGTTTATTCGATAGATTGATTTATATGGAAGTTGAATTGATTATTCGCTTAACGTCAGGTAATTTAGTTGATTATCAATTCTTTTTAGATTATCGATTCATTTCAAATAATTCTTTTCAGATTATTAACGTCAGGTGATTCTTTTCAGATTAACGTCAGACTCTTTTTTTGGTCAGTTGTTTTTTGGTTTGGCTGTAGGAAGATGAATAGTGCAGATGATCAGAGGTACACATAATAAATTTGTTCTTGCTGTTGCTGTTATTGTAATTTTAGTGTAATGATAAATAGTTTTATCCTTTTTCTGTTTTTTCTTACAATAGTGTTGCAACTGACGTACTAAGTGTTTTGGTTGTCATTGATTTTAAGGAAAACAACTTTGGAATTAGGCTTTCTATGGATTCTACGATTTCTTATTTGCGAAATAAGATATGTGAAGTTTGGGATCATCTTACTCCTTTATGCTTTGATATATTTTATGTTCGAGATTCAAAGAATACTTTTGTTCATACTAACAGTGATTTGCAAGGCATTTTATTCTTAGTATATTTCAAGAAAGAAGACTTTTTAGTTATGTTTGTTAAGTTGATGGAACTATCTCGTCTTAAGGTTGGCAGCAGTAGCATGTCTTGTTCTACTAGTAAGTCCCTTTGTGTTGATGATACAATGAATATTGAATTTGATGGAGTTGATAGCAGAGAATTTAGCTTTGAGAAAGAATGTGATTTTACTGAGTTGATGAAGAAAGGTTCGAACTTAGAATTTTTTACGGGGGTTGGTCAGAAATTTGGGTGTGCTTCTGATTTCCGTAAAACTGTTATTGCATATTGTACTAAAAATGGATTTAAGCCAAAGTTTTTGAAGAATTGCAAAGAGAGAATAACAGTTCAATGTGCTGTTGAGGGTTGCAGTTTTAATATTCATGCTTCTTGTAAGTTGAAACAGCTGGATCATTTTCTGGTTAGAAGATTTGAATCTACTCATAGTTGTGGTGGTGGATTTTGATCAATTAACAGTCCTTTGATTAAAAGCGATCTTGTGAAAACTTTAATATTAGATGAAGTTCGTGATGAACCAACTAGAAAAACCAGTGATATTATTGCAAGTTTTAAAAGGAATTATGATATCAATTTGAGTTATTATTATGCCTATATGGGTAAACAATTGGCTTTAAAGGAAATTTTTGGTAATGAAGAGCAATCGTATAATGATTTGGTTTGGTATTTAAAAGCACTTGATAGAAGTAATCCCAATGGTCATTCTGCTATGGTGGTTGATGAAAGTACTAATCATTTTGAAAAAGTTTTTATATCATTTGAAGCCTGTATTTATGGATTCAAGCATTGTCGACCAATGATGTTTTTAGATGGCACTTTTTTAAAAGGTCAAAATGGTTGTTTAATGGCCGCAACAGCTAAAAATGGAAATCAAGGTATGTGAGTTGCTTTTTAATTTATGTAATTTATTTTTTTATAATAGCATGCATAACATATGTTTTTTGTTTAGTAATTTATTTTGTTGCATAACTTTAGACATGAGTGGATATGGGTAGTCATGTCTTCATAGAGTTGAGTTTAGAATATTAGTTTCACATATGCATGGTTTTGAAACTGGAGATTTGTTTTAAGCAAATGTATACTTTTAGCATGGATATAACAATAATTTTCAGATGGTTGTTTTGTGTATGTTTCATATGAAGGTTCAGTATATTTTGATATGACTGGCTATTAAGATACCGCTATATATGCATAGAAATAGTGTATGCAATACAACATATTTTTCGGAGTAGTAAATGCAAAGTTCTGTAAACATAAGTTTCTATTTGTATTGTTTTGTGAGCTTGAATTTAGAGTTTGGGTTTCAAAACATATAATAATCGCAGGCACTGATATATGTATTGTTTTGTAACATTTGTTTAATTTTATTTTTCAGGATTTTTGCCGTTGGCAATGGGTATTGTTGGAAAGGAAAATGAAGAAAATTGGTCTTGGTTTTTGGACCAATTAAAATGTTCAATTGGAGTTGATCGTCCTTTAGTTTTTATTTCCGATAGGCATTGGGGTTTGCTTTTAAGTATTCCTAAAGTTTTTCCATCTGCTTTTCATTCATATTGTTTGCATCATATGCAAAATAATGTTGCTTCCATTGTAAAAAGTGGAAAAGGATTGTGGGTGGCTCATTTGTTGGAATGATGTGTTGTAGCTGCTACCCATCATGATTTTGAAAGAGCTATAGCAAAATATAGGCAAATTGGTGGTGAAAAAGCTATTGAGTTTCTAAAGGATAAGCCTTTTGATCATTGGGCTGATTTATTTTTCCCTGGAAATAGGTATGGTGAGAATAAATCAAATGTTGCGGAAAGCTTTAACTCTTGGATTTTGAAAGAGAGGCATCTTCCCATTACTTGTTGTTTAGATGGTATTCGGATCAAGCTTATGAATCAGATGTCTAAACGTAGAGAAGAAGCTTCTACTTGGTCTACTGTACTTTTTCCTAAAATGGAGAATCGTTTATTAAAATTAAAAGAAGAAGGTTTTGGTTGGAACGTTTCTCGATTTTCTAAATTTATTTTTGAAGTGCATTCACCTATTTCTCACAAAGTTGATCTTGAAAATCGAATTTGTACTTGTAATCAGTGGAGAGTTACTGGTTTCCCTTGTGTACATGCTTTGAAATGCATTATTATGTCAAGGCTTAATGTTTATGATTTTATTGAATATTATTTCACGACTAAGGCGTATAGAGCTTCTTACTCACATGTCGTCAATCCTATTCCTACTTTTGATAAGAAAGATATTATTTCTGAAGAGTCTTCTATTGTTCATCCTCCTAAGGCTATTCGTGGAGCTGGTAGACCAAGAGTTAACATACTTGGAGGGTTGGATGTATTTCATGGGAAGCAGAATAAGTGCGGAAAGTGTAATAAGTTTGGGCATAATCGTAGAAGTTGTGCATTGAGTGGTTGAACTATTTTTATGTTTGATTGTATGTTTGTTTTATGGTAGACCTATGACTAATAGGGTTAATGTTTTTTTTGTTTATCTTTGTTTGAGATATTGTTGAATTGTAAAAAATATTGGATCATTGTTTATTTTGCTTTTTTTATTGCACAGTCGTGATTTGTTTTTGCTGTGAATTGTTATATGAGGAGTTTCATGTTTTATTGTTGATGATGGCTGGTTTATCGTTCACTGCAGTTTTATTCTAATGTTACAGCCGATAGTGTAAAATTAGAAGATCATTTACTGCAGTTTTTTTCTTATGATGGTTGGTTTATCATTTACAACTGATAGTTAAAGTTACAGCTGATATTGTTTATGATGGTTGGTTTATCATTTACTGCAGTTTTATTCTTATGATGGCAGTTTTATTCTTATGATCGTTATCATTTACAGATGATAGTGTAAAGTTACAACTGGTGTTGTTTTATGATGGTTGGATTATCATTTATTGCAGTTTTATTCTTATGTTTTATTGTAAAATATATTGGGTTTTGCTGTGATTTGTTTTATTCTTATGTTACAGCCGATAGTGTAAAGTTACATACACAGTTTTATTCTTATGTTGCTGTGAAATTATAAATTTCGAATTTTGGGATGGATGTTGAAATTTACTACAAGACTTGAATTCGTTCGTAATAGATGACATCAGTTTATCATTTGAGCTTTTACTGGGGTATCTTGATTCGTAAGCAACACCATCAACATAGTGATTTTTGGCCCTTTGTGGTACATAATGGCTTTGATTTTGCAGTTCTTTGATTTTTTGTAGACGTTCCAGAATTGTTTTGTATACTTTTTACTCTAGACGTGCTGCATGCTTTGACATTACGATTAGTTGGAGTAGAGTTTGAATTTGAGTTTTTTTGAATTATCATTATTGAATCTTAGCTGAACATTGGATTACTCTGTTTGATTTTGAGACTTCTCATTGGTAGGATTTGTACTGGAAGATGAAGTATTATCTTCTACTACATTATTACACACATATGTAAACTGAGCACCGTTATCATATATAAGTCTTATCTGAAGTCTTATCTTCTCATTGGTAGGCAATTTGCAAAGTTTAAAAGTCAGGTTATATATATTATATATAAAGGATGTGAATTTTTAAATTAAAATTTAGGCTTTGTGTGATTAGAGGAGTATATAATGAAGGGGATTTCAGGCGGAAAGGTGGTGAATATTGGAAGTGCGTGAGGAGTTTGGTACAAGCAGGTTTCAAAGAAAAGAAAAAAAGAGAGAAAGTTGGCAAAACAATATATTGGAGAAGTATGAAGACACGAAAGAACAAAAGGAAGTGTTGAATGAAGCATGATCTGGGGAACCACGATGTACTGAGAAAGCAAAAATCGGTATGATAGTGTGATTGGAACAATTAAAGTATGGAACCATTTATGAAATTGAAGCAGGAGCCGAATGTTTGAACAGTGGGAATGCAGTTTGTGCGGAAAAAACAAGATGGTGCTTTTAAAAAATGATAAAATGATAAATTATTTTATCTTTTTTAAATTAATTATTTGTGAATGTAACATTGTGTTTTATAAAATGATAAATTATTTTATCTTTTTGATTCAGTTACGGTTTAATAATACAGGTCTAAAATGATTTGCATGAAATACCAGCTGCCAGATGCCAAAGTGAATTTTCTGAGAGTGGGATCAATGTGCAGCTTCATATATACTTCAACAAGATAAAATACATAGGAATTTATTTGTTATTGAGATACAGTATGCTTGATGGTAGTAAAGTGCACAATTTAACTTTTTGTTCCTTTCTGTTACTATCTAATTATGCACTTCTATAATGTGTACAAACTAAACTAGTACAAATTATCAATTTCAAATGATAACAGACACCATTTGAATTAGATAAAATTTGATCAGATGTACGGTACAACTTTCAAAACATTCAAACTCAATAACTTCAAAATCTCATGATGCACCCCATAACCCATTCAGACAAACTTCATCATGGAAATTTCATCAGTGCTACTTGTCACACTTTAGCTCAGTTCCAATGATCAACCGACCCTTCAAATTTTTTAATACCAGCAACCATAGATGAATTTGAAGGAAAAATCTAATTTTTTTTCAACAAAACTGCAATGTATTGGCATGCAGAGGAATAACTTTTACATTCAACAATACCGTCTCAGGTTTAATAACTACTAACAAAGGTATTATTGACTCTTTACGTTAGAGCTTCACCAACGAGAAGAAAACAACAGATTAAGCAAATGCGAACTTCAATTGAGTATATAAATTCTTGATGTAAAAGCAATGTCGAAAACTAGACAACTTCAATATTCTAGGGTCCACATCAACATTTTAAAATCAACATTAACAATTTCAAATTACATCAATGTACTAGAATTGAAATACCTATATTAAACAGAAATCCTAAATCGTATATCAGACTGAAATTCCTAATGGTCCAGCAGTACTGTCGTGTGATTGATAACAAAGAAATAAATCCATCATGTGTTTAATAACTGGTGTCCATTGTGTGCTCTCCAGTAGTATGAATTACAAACAAAGCGTTCAAGTTGAAGAGCAGAATTTATCCATTGTCCAGCAGTATGGTTCATCATGTAATATACTGGATGCGGTTTTTGCTCTTACATTTTCAATATCTTCCTGAGGAATGTGTGCAACAATATTTCTTCCTTCCGCCAAATTTCTTAAGTTCATCATAACAAATATTCCACAGTCATATCTGTTGAAAGAAAAAAAAATTAGGGAGTTTAAATGAGTATAAAAAGTGTAAGTAATAACATTTTTATGGAGAAAAACTTAACATTATAGCATAATTAATAATCACAACTTCAAAATTTTCTTTTGTCATATAAATTGAATGATTAATGTACTTAGATTTTTGTGGCTTTGGTGTTACTTATGAGCCTGGCTTGGGCTAAAAATGCAATTTTGGTTGATCTACACCTTGTATATGATGTTCTATACTATACAACACTTTATGCACTTTATATATGTATATATGAGCTTGCCAACAAAAACTGAAATAAGTACATAAGTAGATGATAAAATTGTTTATCGTTTATCATTAAGTGATAAAACTATTTATCATTAGTGCAAAGATACATGTTTTTATCTTTTCTAACTACTGCATTAAAATAAGTTGTATATTATAAAGATTTTTTAATGAAAATTGTAGTTATATATCTTTTTGTATCTGAAAAGCATAAGAAATTGAAAAGGATAAAATTATTTATCTTTTGCTGTTTTTTTTATATGAAAAAAACTACTGATATAAAATTTTAAGTAAACATCAAAGTAACAATTTACTAGTGCAAAAATTATTGATATAAAAATTAGTAAAACTGAAGCTAACATGTTGGTTCACATATGTATATTGCCTTGCCTCATAAATCTGAAATATAGTTGCCATGCTGTCTTGCCTAGTTTGTTCCTCAAAATGCATGTTGTTTGAGTATATTTGTGTATGGATGTGATAATAGCATGTGTATATGTACTTCGCTACAAGTATACATGTATCCAAAGAAAATAGCAGTACAGTGTAGTAAAGAATAAAATAGTAATGAAATAAAGCAAAATTAATGAAAATAAGAAAACAAATAGATATGATTACCCACTGTGTTGTTGAGCACATTGTCCAACTGAAAGTACAGCAGAATTTTTTATGTTTTCCTTGTTTTCTTCACTTTGAAGATTCTTGTTTATATCGTCGACTATTTTTTGCTGATGATTATATAAAGAATATTTATTGGTTCAAGTAACATGGAAAAATTCAACATTTAAAATGGCTTACAATTTTTAAAGGTGCTTTTTTATGTCTGCTGCTCATTCTTCCGTTTCTTGCTGAGCGACAGAGAGAATCATAAAGCATCCATGTTGAAGATTCAGGTTCAAACGTTAGAAGTGTCCAGTGTGAATCTCCATTCACGGGGAATAACATCATACAACGTAGCGGGTTTTGTAGTGCCTAAATCACTGCTGGAACAAAGAGGGCTTCGCTGACATTTTTTATGCTAATAGTGGCGCTTTTCTGTCAAAAGAAACAAATATTGTAGTTTACAAAACTGATTTTACCATCATTAACAAATCGTTAGATGTATGTTTAAAAAATAAATCTTACCGCCATTGTAGTGTTAAAGTAAGCTAAGCTTGCAATGATATCGAATTTTTTGGCTATTCTAAACCAGTAATAATCAATAATCTGGACAGAAAATATCATTAGAGTATTTGAAATAGTAATCTGTCAGAAAATATCATTAGAGTATTTGGATGTTCACTCTTGCCTAGTTTGCACTATAAAAATTACTGATGCAAAATTTACTGATGCAAAAAGATGACACTTCAAGAAATTGGACGTTTGATAGCATCCATATACAGCGTTCCCGTTTTTTCTCATTCCAGCTGGATCCACGCAAATTCTTTGAACGCTATACAATAGGAGATCCGTGTTTTCCAACGTTATACAACAAATAAAATGGTGGGAAATAATTATTTTGTGCGGGAAACAAAAATTTCACACTATTAGCAAATTTACTTTTTAGTTTTTTTCCCCCTTCCATTGTTCTCACCTCGTCAGCTCTGTAAAGCCAATCTGCTCGCGTCATCAGTATTCACGCAGGCACTCTCCAATCCCTAATCGATGTTGATCTCGATCCTAATCCTTTGCTGGCGTCGATCATTCCAATTGCTCATGTTATCGATATTTACGCACCCACTCACAAAAACCCTAATCTTTGGTAGTCCTAGTCCTATGCTAATGTGTTTTCCCATTCCTTAAAACAAGGAGAGATCATTTAAAAATAAACCAAAATAAAAAAAAGAGGGGAAAAGAGAAATTATTAGGGATATCATGAGAAGAAGGGAGATTTGGGGTCGAGATTGATTTAAGGTAGAGTAGCGGTGGATTGATTGCGCTTCGGTAAAGGAGTTTCGAATGTGGTTCATTCGGGGTGGTGCTTGAAGTCGGTTTGATCGAATTTGGTGGTGATTGAAGTGGCTGCTATGCTTTGGAGGGTTGCGACCTGCTACCGAAGGCAGTCAGGCGATATGGATGTGGTGTGTAGGTGAGTTGCTATGGTAATTGATAAGTAATTTGCAACAGAAGTGGGGGGGTCTTTTGGTTGATAAGGAGGTGCAGGTTCAGTTAGCAAAGGGTGAAGGAGGTGTTACTAGTGCTTTATAGTTGGAGGGATTTGGTTTGTGAACTTTGCAAGGAGGTAGAGACAGTTTGTAGTTAATGGTTGTTTATAAGGTGGTGCTTGATAGTGTGCTCTAATTAGCAGTTTGTCGGGAGATGTTAACGCCAGTTTGCAGTTTGTAGTTAAAGTGGTGGGAGGATGGTAAGCTAATTCTTGAGTTTTTTGTTTGGTTATGTAGCTATTGTTGGAAGAAGGTGATGAAGATGGCAGAAATGAATGTTGGAGTTATTTCGGTGCAAGGTGTGAAAACAGGGGTTATAGGAGGTTGTTATTTGGTTTTTGTAGGATGAATTGGTGATTTCAGGGGGAGGTGGTGGAGATTGTATACAGAGAAGGGCGAGGCCAGGGTGATCGAGTTACTTGTAGTAGGGCAGTCAAGGTGGTTTTTTGACAAGGTCAGAAGGAGTTGAAATGGTGTGGGTGTTAAGTGAAAAGCTAGAGACATAAGTGGATGATGTTATGTGAAAACTTGCATGATTACAATGCTTTATGAAGTGGCTGATGTAGATGGATTGCTAGTGGTTTGGATGGTGAATGTTTCAGGTTGGTGTTGAATGACTGAAAGGTAAATGGAGATGGCCGGAGATTCTTTGCTATTGCAAATAGGTAAACAGAAGGTTGTATCAAGGGAAGGTGATATGCGCCTCTCCAATTTAAGCCACCGTGAGAGGTACCACAGACCAGTTCAAAAATAAAATAATAGTTTTTTGCTTTGAAATGCTTAAGAAGTACAACAGAGTGATGGTTTGAAAACCGCTTCTTTTATCTAAAACCAATTATACTATCGTCCATGATATATAATGTTTTGATAGTTATGTTTAGACTTTTCCTCACAAAGATATGAAATTATTTACCCATTAAATTAGTGGAATAGTTATGGTATAATATTAAATGTAATACTGGAAACAATTCATTCAACATTTTATATCTGGTTACATTTTAGATCTGAAATATGCTAATATGAGCTATTATCATTATACAGTGAATATTGACCTTAAAAGATAGTGGAGGCAAAGTCAAAAGCTAAATAAGGTATGATGAAAGTTCTGATTTATTCTTTCTTTATTGTTTGACTAATACATTTTTAAAGTCTGCCTAAGGCTATTAGTTGTTATAATATGAATTTACATCTTCTACACCAATAATCTATCATTTTTGTTTGACTTCTACATTTACTTGTTTATAGTATTGAGACTATGAATAACCCTCAGTTAAAGAAATCGTCATTTACTTATGACGATTTCTCTACATTTACTTATTTAAAGGATTAAAGAAATTCTTTTGTTGGTTTCTAGGAATTTGGTGGTTTATCCATAAAAATTTGAAAAGTAGAGAGGTCAGGGATAAAAAAGAGCCAGAGGAGGAAGGCTGAAAAGCCCATGAAATTCTAACCAGAAATGGGAGAGCTATTATTGCAAAAAGTATACATATGTATCACAACCACTTCTTAATTAATCGCGTCGTTTTAATTCTAAATTGAAAATTGAAAATTGAAAATCGTCTTCCCTCTCCCTCCTTGTTAACAGGAGTGTGTTTTAGACCCTCAAGAAGCGCAAATCCTAGAAGAGGTGAGGGATGTGGATAGTGAAGCTATAACAGATGATAACACTGTTCAGGACAAAGGGCTAATGTGGGCTTCATGAACCAGGGCCATGGATCCAATCGATGTTGGTGATACAGATCTAGAAAATGCTGAAGTTTTTTCTATGGGTGACGATGCTTTACTTGCGAAGCTTATGGAGAAGATAAGCCCTACTGTGGAGCAGCTTTCTATTAAGGCGGTCAGTGAGGTGAGGCATGATGTTGTTTGATCTTACCTTAATTTGGATTCAGCAGGTAATTTTTATTTTTACATTCATATTATCATGTGTTATTTGATGCTTTGTTGTAACTGAACTGGTATCATTAAAAATGTTGCAGTAAAACAATAAAGATATAATATTGGTGTAGAAGATGTATGTATGAAAATGGGTTATCGTTGGTTAACTAAAAAAAAAGGAAAAAACACAACATTAGAGACTGAAAGAAATACTATAAATAAGTAAATTTAGTTATCTTTATTGTATGGCTGTTACATTCTCCCATATGTTATAAATATTTGGGCAACATTGGAGATTAAAGCAACAAGTGAATGATATCATGTAGAAGATGTATGTGTCATAATAGGTTATCGTTGGTGTGAGTAGATGATGAAGTGTTTGGATTAACAATGATCGGTGTATAATAAGTAGTAGACGATATTTATCAGTGTCATGTGTGGTGGATCGTCGGGTAAAAGGTGCAAAAATAGTGTCAGGTTCAGATGAATGCTTTGTATCAATGTGTATGTGTGTTCAATCTAACATGCACAAAAAATCAACGAGAGTTGATTTAAGGGTAGAGGGTGTCTTGTCATAAGTATGAATGTTATCATGATTAATGGTAGAAGGAGGTTGTGAAAGGTGGGTGGTGGATAGTGAGGATGGTTGAGTGAACGAGGAGGAGCCAATGATCGGCTGAGGGATTGGTTTGAAAGCATCAGTAGCGTTCTGTGTATTAAATTCACATTGAAACTATTGTGTGTAGGAAATGTGTATATAGGTGTAAGCATAAAAAACTATCAATGTTCTTAGCATGAACGTTCGTAAGACCAGAATTCGGGATGGGAAGATTAAAAATAAGGACGGTTGGACAGGATTAGTTTTGGATGATTGGAGCGATTGGATTTGAAACGACATTAGTAGATGCGTTAACAGTGGCATGTGTATAGCATGGCGCTTGCATGGGTGGTACAACAGCATGTAATGAAGGGATTGATGGACATTATAAGGAGTGGGTAGGCAAATTATGAGAGTTTCTCATAGGCTTGATAAAAATCTTTTTTGGTTGAAAACTGGGACCGCCATCCTTGGGATTTTGTAAAATGTGTTGCAAAATGCCTCAGTGTTATTACCATCACATATAACCTCTGATACTTTAACAAAAGCAGTAATTTTGATCAACAAGCAATTGTTGTTTTCATGACCAAAGACCTTACAAAGTGTGCAGATCAACGACTTCCGTCTTCCAGTCATAGCAAACTACCACAACAGATTCGTCATCTCCTTCACCAAGATTAATAAAAGTGAGATGCTCCTTGTCAGCCATAATTTCAGCTATATGTTTTTCATATTCTAGATGGGTCATACATTCTGTCACCTTATTGAAAGTATATGACACACCAACCAGTCGATACCCAAATGTGTAGAGATAAGTAGCAGTATATTACGCAATTTGATCCAATTCAGAACCTTTTTGACGATAGACTGCATGCTACCAAAAGATGGGTTCCATTATGCAATAATGATACAAAATGGAGGAAATTACTCAGGAAGACCATTCAGTGATATTAGCTGGATTCTTCCATTCTTAGCAAGTTTAATGGTCTTGTTAACATTATTCTTCACTACAAGTAATGGTCTTTTTTCTTCCCTCTTTAATGGAGAATCACTATCTATGGATATCCTTTCATTTACTAGTTTGGATGAGTATTTTCTACATACAAATGTTCGCAAGTTAGAAAATAGTTTGGAATTAGAGCCACCACGATTAGCTTATTTGAAAACGGGAACAAAGGGGGATAGTATGAGAACGAGAAGGGTGCTACAAGTTATATATCATCTTAGAAATCAGTACATTTTGCATTTAGATTTGGAAGCACCACCTAGAGAGGGGATTGATTTAGCAATGTATGTCAAAACTGATGCATTGTTTAGTGAAGTGGAAAATGTGAGAGTGATTGCAAAGGCGAATTTGGTGACTGACAAGGGACCTACAATGGTTGCATGCACGCTTCAAGCTATTGTGATTTTGTTGAAAGAGAGCGCAAAATGGGATTGGTTCATTAATCTTAGTGCTTCTGATTATCCACTGATGACACTGGAAGGTTAGTATTGGTTTTGCATTTCCCCCTTTTTATTTTCTATTTTACCTCTTTCTGAGCTATTTTGAGCTAATAATTTGCGTATACCCATTCTCTTTAAATGAGCAACGCACTGGTGTTTGTTGGAACTAATGTGTTTTGTCTTTTATATATTTGTATCTTTAATTAAGGTATCAAGTTAGAAGCTAAGCTTATTTAGCTTCTAATGCAGTATGTCCAATAAACATAACCAGAAATTTGTCATTTGTGGCAATAGTGGTTGATATCTGTATCACGACACCAATACTTGGGCATAATTCAACACAAAATTGAGGCAACAGAGCATCAAATAACACATGATAACATGAATGGAAAATTTTAAATTGAGGTAACTGAATTTACTTATTTATAGCATTGTTTTCAGTCTCCAATGTTGTGTTTTTTCTTTTTCTTTTATTTACAGTATTGCTTTATTATAGAAAAACAAACCATTAATTATTTATTTTAATAATCTGGCGCCTTATTTGTTTAATGATACGATGTATAATTAGCATCACATAGGATTTGAAAGAACTATGAAAACAGATCTAAACTTATTCCAAAAGTAGTTGGATGTTTGAACTTAATGTATGATATTGGTCAACGCATGTGCTAATAGTTTAAGATTTATTACACATAATTAACATGGTCAACAAATCAGCAATAATTGATAAATTTATAATATATAAAACTGACGTTTTGACAATTTATATTTCCAACTAGATAGTAATTATTCATTCTTCCAATCATCAGGATGCATGGGTCCGTCTTCTAAAGCAACATTTGTAAAGTAGGATTGAGAATATTCTAAAGGAATGTTGATGATTGGGTGTTATGAATAGTTTATTTAACAAGGCTGATGTAGATATTACTTTTCTTAGGATAAAAACCATGTTACAAAACGTTGCAATAGTGAAATGATTGTCGGTCAAATAAATATTTTATTTTCATGTAGAATATGCAAGTTTTGACCAGGTTATTCTATAGAATGTTGTTGTATTGACATAAAAGAAAGTCGCATCCTTTCTCTACTTCAATATAATTCTGCATTCAGATTGAAGGAAATAAATGTTTTAGTTAGGGATTTTTTTTTTAAGTATTGGGTCCTGAAGACGCTGTGATTTGAGGTACATTAATAATTAGCTCCTGTTTCTAAGTTATGTGCAATACTATATGTCAGTTCATGAATATAATCGTTTCTTTCAATCTCCAATGTTCCATTTTTTTTCTTTTCTTTTATTTCCCCTTTTCTGTTGGTGGAGGTGGGAAAGAGGATTTATGTTTTGTTGGTGTTGGTGTTGGTGAGCTTATGTCTGTCTATATAACTTTCCTATAACTTATTATTGTTTGTCCATATTGGAACTCACTAACCGAAAAGTGCACAACTTACAAACTGTGATAATAAAAAATATCTATCCGCAATTACCTACATAGTTATATCTGCTATAATATAGTCCATTAACTTTCCGTACTCTAACATTGGCGTGTTAATACTCGTCTTATCCAAACAAACAAGTAGCAATGGTAACATAATGGTCTCTCCCATTCTGAAACATTTTTGAATATATCAATGTGTATATATTTGCAGAGCAATTTAGAAATATGTATGATCATTGGAGAATATAAAATTTGGATCATTGATTATTCCAGAATTTGCGAAATTGAAAAAGAAGCTAAATTAAAATTTTATATACATTATTGATCATTAAAATATATTTTTAGTCACCATTCTGTTTGAATATGGAACTTTGTTTGGGAAGTTGAGTTAAACAATTAACCATTGGACAAACTACGTGGAACAACTAAAACACTAGTATTGATTTTTGATAAATTGAATATTACAAATTGCATATTTACAGTTGGTATCAATATATCGATTCTCTCAGTTCTATTAATATTTCATAATCATGCATTGAATTATTTATTATGCACCTTCTGGTTTTGGTATCCATAACAAGTGACATAAAATCCAACCTGACATGATTTTTTTTTTTGAACATTATATATAAAACTTTATAATGCAGTTGAGTTTTTAAAGGGCTTTGTTAATGACACCTCATTTTTGGGTAAGGGGTGACACAAATTTTAGTTTTTAAAATTTTGTTAAGGACAGTACACTACAATCTAAACCCCCTTAACAATACACAATAGTAAGACAAAATTACCCTTAATCAGAAAAAGAAGACGACGTGGTGAAATTCGATCGTGAGTCACCATTTTCCGAAGCACGTCATAGATGTGAAAATACGAAAAACGGTAGAGTATAACTGTTTTTAGTGTGCAAACACGGTAGAATATAATCGTTTTCGTTATTTTTGTTAAGTTTGTTATAGAGATAGAAAAGATGTTCAAGGCTACCGTTTTTATTACATAAAAACGGTATACTCTTACCTTTTTACTTTATAGAGATAGAAAAGATGTTCTAATGCTACTGTTTTTATTACATAAAAACGGTGTACTCTTACCGTTTTTACTGGTTCGAGCGCGAGCTTTGAAATACAATAGGGGTAATTTTGTCTTTTAAAAGTAATACTTGTGTTGCCCCTTAACATTAAAATATTGGACGGGTGTGTACTTAAAATATGACACACCTTACTCAAAAACGAGGTGTCATTAACAAAGCTCTTTTTAAACTTTTGCTGTGTCTTTCTACACATGCTTACAGGGTTTGACTTTAACGGATGCAAATGAAAACTAGGTGCAGTTTTATTACTGAATTGCGGCATGTACATACTTTTATTTGTTTGGAATGAGGGCAAAAAATACATATGCACATATAAAACTCGCACACATGCACAAACACATGCCCATCATGTAATCCTTTTAATAGCGATGATGTTACAGGCTTGCAAGGATTGGTCTGGGTGGTGTTGGTTATAGCTAATATATTTCATATTACTTCTCTTTAAAATAGGAAAACTAATATGTTTACCTGGATGAATTTGTGTCCACAAAATTTTTTTGCTGATGAAAATAGGTTTATTTTCATGTTATATTAGAAAACTCTTTAATCTATTTGTTAGTACCAGTGTAGTCATTTATTCATATAATGTCAGCATATATGCTTATTAATTTGTTAACCATTACACAATACTCCTCTAATTTCTCACTTTAACTTGCATATTCAACAGCTAAATAATTTATTGTATTTGTAACTAGAGTACTTGAACATGTAATTTTGTCGTTTCTTGCTGCTGTAATTACAGGGAACCTGCTAATTTTTGATTGTTGGATTCTTCTTTTATATTTCCACGGGCCTTATCTATTTGCTGCAACTGGATGTAAACTTAAACAAAGGAAATTGCTGGATTTCATCATGATCTCATTTATTAATGGATCATTCTAGGAAAAGATTTCTTACCGTGAATGCATGGTTCATAACTAGAGAAAAGTTGTGTTAAGGTCCCTACTGGTTGCCTTCTTATACAAAATGGAAAACAGGTGATGTCACATATTCTCATCTTCTCTGAGCATGTAACTTTTAACATAAACAGAGCGATGCTAGTTATTTAAGATATCCAAGTAATAAATATTTGCAATTTTCTATATTAAATCTTTGCAACTTTCTATATTACGTGTAGAGCGAGCTGCTGATATAATATGGTAAGCATACAATTTGTTGTAATTTTGGTTTAGGTCTATCTAAAATTTTAATATGAATTAATTAGTGCATCTAAAAAAAGAATCTTCCTTTGCTATTTTGTAACTATTTTGAGCATAAATAAATCTTTTCTATAGAATTTTCTCGTATTAGAGAATTGTCTTCTATATGATTATGCGAAATTATGGTAACAAATAAACTATTAAGTAGCAAATGATATAATAAAGTACCCATTGTTAAATGTTTTATTAAAACCTTTTTATTCCAGATTTGATCTCATCAAATTTTTAATGCTTTGACTCGTAAATAGCAGATATTTTGCAATGCACATCTCATGCATTCAATGTTTTTCATCCTGGCATTGGTTTTCTTTCAAGGTGAGTCTTCAATTTGCAACTAACCTGTTTGATTATATGCTCTTTAGAATCATATGCATCAAGTTTAATTTGTTTGTCATTTAAATAGACTATGCCATTCGCTCTCCGTATATACATGTATATTCTGAAAATTTGTTGTTCTGAAATGCTAATCAGTAGGGTTTCATTAACTTGTTTCTTTATGTTGTTGATATGCAATAACTACTGATCTGTGATAGCTATAAATTTCTTATCTCCAAAAGATCAGTCTCCAATACTTTTATTGAAATGATTAGATGGTACTTTTACATAACATGTAGATCAAATCCTCAATTTGTATGTCTGATCCGACACTGAATTTGAATATTTATTTCAACTCTAAATTCTAGATAGTTATACTGAGTGTGAAAATTAAAAAAAAAAAATCTCCTTAACGAATAATTTGTATTTACATTAGCTTATGTAGGATTTGAATTAAAGTAATCCAGTGCTAAACCACATAAACCCCAGTAAAAAAAAAACTTCGAAGAGTGGATATCCAACTTCTTATGCATTTACTTTTTTCTTTGTATAAATGCAATCAATTAGAATATAGTTGCTTAGAGTCTTAGTGTTGTGTTTTCCGCAATAAAAGTAGAAGACAATGGATATGATATTTGCAAACTTATATGAAATAAGTTAAAACTAATATGTTAGCTTTCATTTTGAAAATTGTTGTGTGTTCGAATGCATAATTGCAGTAATCCCCTGCATAAGTGCAATATTTTTTTTCCTCTTTTACTTTGTCAATGTATGATATAACAATTACTAACATCTTGCCTGTTTATTTGATATTAGCAGGGCCACTATTGTTGATGATAAGGAGAAATATCGGAAGCAAAGCAAGAGTAAATCTACCGTTTGTTTCTTTTGTAAGTAACTTGTTGATACAAAAATGTACGAAATATTATGTGTGGACATGGAAAAGTTGATAAAACGATATGTATGAAATATTAAGTTGTTTGAATGATACACATGAAATATTATGTGGTAATTTACACAATTATTTCTAAAAAAATGTTTTGTTTATATGTAGATGACAAATGTGTAGACGTGTATATATACATGAAAAAAGCAAGAATGATTGTAAATAAAATGTATAAATTAACAGTACAAGCAATAGCGTTTCTAAAACGCTATAGAAACAAACATTGGAAATGCTATAAACGCTATAGAAATTTACATAGAAACGCCATAGAAACTTACACAGAAACGCTATAAGAAGAAATTATTTGATAGTGCATTCTACAACGTTTCTATTTCATAGCATATTAAAACGCTATACAAAGTTGGTTTTTCATAGCGTTTTTGTTTATGCTATTTAAACTAGAAGGTCTAACATAGCATGTCGTTATATGGCGTTCTCTGAAACGCTATATTAGGATATAATAGCGTTTTCCAAACGCTATTAAAGCCCCATTTTATGGTAGTGTGATAAATATGTTTAAGGCTATGCAGGTGATGTTCAGTTGAAAGGTTGGAGGACAAATCGGTTTAATAAATCAAGAATTTGTAATATTTTATAAGATGATAAAACTGTTTATCATTTATCAATAAGTGATAAAACCATTTATCATTAGTGCAAAGATACATGTTTTTATCTTTTCTAACTATGGCATTAAATAAGTTGTATATTATGAAGTTTTTTTTAAGAAAATTGTAGTTCTATATCTTTTTGTATTTGAAAAGCATAAGAAATTGAAAAAGATAAAATTATTTATCTTGTGCTGTATTTTTTTTTATATGATACATGTTTTAATTTGATACATGTTTTTATTTGATATCAAAAAAAGAGTAGAGAACCTTAGAGTATACTTCTTGGATCAATTAGTGATGATTTGAATAATAATAAATACTTACCTGGCCAGCAATAAAATCACCAAAAATAATGTCTTCAAGCATATCTCTATATATGACAATCATGTTTTCATCATGTGAATTATAAACCTCTTCGCTGGAAAAAAAAGTAAGGGTGAAATTTGTTACTTTAGCAACTATAAATATATGTACTGAGAAATGGCTGCCGAAGAATCTTATATGATTTGTCCACAAACTAGCAGAGAAGCATAGAAAGTTCTTAGTTAAAATCTAAAAATGAAATAAGATCTAACTTCTAAAATATCATTCAAAATTTAGAAGGAAAAAACAAAACTTTAGCAGGACTCATACACTTAGAATGTTCATGTGTTTAACTATTTTTCACCCAGTTAATGCACTTAACCAACCAACATATAAAAATAAATATGAGCTATTAAGTAACTAACAATTTTCAAAAGGAATAAGAAACTCAATCTGAGATTCAGGGAACTTCACCAATTCCTTAACAAATCCAAAAACCTCATCCCTGGTGATATCAAGATTATCAACCCCACTGTTAGTAATTTTTATATTTCTCTTCAAATTTCTACAATAATGATTCCTCTCTTAATCCCAGCCCCTAACTCAACCAAATACTTTATTGCATTCTTACGGTTATCACGGTTAGAGTTAGAGTTGGGGCTACTGCGGTCAGAATCGCAATTAGCTAGAACAGTGAGAAGATGACTGGAGAAGCATGCTTCATTTTGCGTGTCGGACCAACTCCGATAGAAACATGGCTTTATTTTGCAGGGATGAAAATACAACAGAGCAGCATCAGGAGAGAATCATAATTAGCATTTAACCCTGCTTTATGGAATTCACTACCAGACTGAGCGTGAACAATGGACAATTTAAGAATATGGTTCTTATTAATTTAAGAATTTAAGCTTACTTTATGTCTCCGGTTATTTTGAAGAAATTGGTTATGGTGTTTACTTCATCTTCAGCCAATAACTTGAACAGTGGACAATTTTCTATTTTCCTTTTCCTTTTGCTTTTCCTCATATATTCTGGTGTGCTAAGAGTATCCACATCTATGGGTTCTGGGCTTGCGCACTTTTGCTTTTCTGTTTTCTCTTTTTCTCTTTCCTGTTTTTCTTCTTGATATACATAGTTTGGATCCTTTTTTGATTTGCGCACTTTTGCTTTAATCCTCTTTTGCATTGAACTTGGCTCAGCAAACTTTCTTTTCCTTTTTCTCTTTACCTTATTTCCTTCAACTTCTTTAAGTTCATGTTGTTCTCGTAATGCTTGAATGTCTTGAGAATTAAGTAGTTCAAAGGATGGGAAACTTTTAGAGCTGTTTATATGACTGAACATAATTTCTTTTTCTGGAATTTCAGTGCTGATGGAGTCATCTTTTAATCTCTTTTCGAATTCTACTTCAATTTCTTTTCAGCTTGTAATTGAGTTTCCAACTGTTCAACTTTTTCTTTCAAGTTTGCAATTTCTTTATCTTTGTCTTCTATTTGACTTCGGAGGCAGCTTTCTTCATTCTCATTCTTTTTTTTCCTCTTGCACAGTATTTTTCACTTATAGCAGCAGATTTTTTTTCATCTTTCATGATTTTCTTGAATTTGTTGGCAAACTGGAAACATATAACAAGATAAAGCATCATGTAATTTTGAAACATGTTCTTATTTAAAATTACTGATATAAAAATTAATGATACAAAAATTATTGATGCAAAAAGATGATAAATATGTTTAAGGCTATGCAGGTGATGTTTAGTTGGAAGGTTGGAGGACAAATCAGTTTTAACAAATCATTAATTTGTAATCTTTTATAAGATGATAAAACTGTTTATCATTCATCATTAAGTGATAAAACTATTTATCATTTATGCTTAAGTGATAAAACTATTTATCATTAGTGGAAAGATACATGTTTTTATCTTGTCTAACTATGGCATTAAATAAGTTGCGTATTATAAAATATTTTTTTTGAGAAAATTATAGCTCTGTATCTTTTTGTTTCTGAAAAGCATGAGAAATTGAAAAAGATAAAATTCTTTATCTTTTGTTGTATTTTTTTTATATGAAAAAAAACAACTGATGCAAAAATTTAAGTAAACAACAAAGTAACGATTTACTGATGCAAAAATTACTGGTACAAAAATTTATAAAACTGAAGCTTACGTGTTGGTTCACATATGTATATTACATTCCCCTATAAATTTGAAATATATTAGTCATGCACTCTTGCGTAGTTTGTTCCTCAAAATGCGTGTTGTTCGAGTATATTTATGTATGGATGTGGTAATAGCATGTGTATATGTATTTTGCTTCATGTATAAATGTATCCAAATAAAATACCAAACATGATGATAAATTGAACATAGTATGATCAATCACAAGTTGATTCAGAGAAAAGCCAAATTTCTGATGAGGATAAAAAATAGAGTACAGACTGAATGTGCTGAACGAACATGGGACGTGTCATAATTCTCTGATCTTGGTTAAAAAAAAATCAAATCATGTCACTACCGCTAAATTACGGCAATTAAGTAGCTAAATTACAGCAATTAATGCACCGTACTTGAAGCATGCGAGAAAACAAAGAATGAGCTGATTATATAATGAAATTTTGCGGCTTCAGTCACTTCATATGTAAAACATGGTCACTACTCTACTACATACGCCCTCACACCTCCCCCCTCTACCCCCATCCCCAACACACATCCAAAACCACACATGTGTGTACATATATAGCTGTACGCATGTTATATGGTCAATATAGGAATTAAATTTTATCACGATCATAGTGAAAGCACTGCATGTGATGAATACAATAAAAATAACGGTATATGGTCCTAGTTAGGAGTACTAATTTACAATATAATAATAATAACGCCCACGTGAGAGAGAAAAGTAGTCACTTTCACTATAAAAACATGTTGGTTCACATAACATGTGCAAAAATTACTGATACAAAAATTGTTGATGTAAAAAGATGGTAAATTTGTTTAAGGCTTTGCAGGTGATGTTCAGTTGGAAGGTTGGAGGAAAAATCAGTTTTAATAAATCAAGAATTTGTAATCTTTTATAAAATGATAAAACTGTTTATCATTCATGATTAAGTGATAAAACTATTTATCATTTATCCTTAAGTGATAAAACTATTTATCATTAGTGGAAAGATACATGTTTTTATCTTAAAATGAATTTAAAAAGAAGGTAATACACATTATTGTTTAAAAATCTTAAGACTAATCAATTGTGAAATATAATTGATAGAAACATGGTATTTACATAGATTCTATATTCATTAAATTTCTTTATGTTTATAAAGACAATGGTGTAGCGTATAATTCAGGTCTGGTGTGGATTCAAATGACAGAAGATTAAGTGGAAAACAACATTATCACAATGAGGTTTGATGTTCAGGATTCAAGTGGAAAACAACATTATCACATGAAGCTGAGCATATTTTCTTTTAGTAACAAAGTGGAAATAACACAGTATATGCATGAATAATTTTCATTCAAAATTGCATGGATAGTGCACAAAAATAATGTATTTCTGGTCCACTTTGGCAATGTTTGTCCTTTATTTGCCATTGTATAATTAAAATGGCTGGAATGAAGCTGTAAAATCTAGTTGAATGCACTTTAGATTTTTCAAATTTTTTGGATTCACAGGTCAAAACTGTGTTGAAATCATGATGGCTTTGCATGTTTTAGTAAACTAATCACTTTGCCAAAAACTTACACTATGCAAAAGATTGAATGTTTGCATGTTGGAATTTTAGTGTGAACAACGGAAAATGTCAATGATGAATAATGTTTTTGTAGTTGGCAAGCAGGAAACCTTGATCCTCCTTCCTGTTTCCAAATTTTACATTACCATGCTATAATCTTAGATTATACTAAATGACAAATTCATATACATATGTATATGTTATACTCATGCAGTCAAATACAGCATAAAATAATAATGCAACAAACCACACTTATGCGCCAAAATGAATCTTACAGCCTACACCGACAATTTGCACGTATTAACAGTCAATCATTAAATAAAAAGATTAAAAAAATACCTTTTTTGCTTGATAGATTTAATAGATATGCTTTTCAACAATGATAAATTCCATTTTACTATTCGTGGGCTTGCATTTTCATATCCTTTTTTGGCTGCTATGATTTGTGTTTTTTCACAAATCCAATACTGCAAATTAGGAAAAAAAATCAATTAGTTATAAATCAATTCAAGTATTGAAGAGCAACTTGACAAGTAATAACACATACCAATAAGATCATTAAGCATCCGGGCATGCCTCTTGGATCTTTAGAAAAAAATTCAACATTTTTTGAAACATGTGCATGAATTGCTTTTGCCCAAGAAATTGAGTTCATATTTTTCAAATTAAGCACTTTTGGAATAAATCCCCATTGTAGATAAGTTTGATTGTTGGGGAAAAGAAATGTGATAACTAATAGCAAAAGAAGTAACTTGATCAAGTCTTCATCTCCAATTTTCTTATCAATATTTGTTTTGATCCTTTTGCTTGAAGTTGTTTTATTTATTCTTTCATGTCTTTCAAAACGCTTATTTAGAAAAACTGAACATTCTTCGTCCAAATTACTTCTACTTATTATCCCAATTGGAAATAAATCTTTCCCCGCCAAAAGAATACCAAGAATCAAACTTACATCTTCTTCGGTCAATTTTAGCAAATTACCCCCTATTCTAAATGCTTTTTCAGTCTTCACAAATGATGTTATTACTTCGTCTAAGCTTCTCGCACTTTTTCTAAAATCTTTTCTTTGAATTTTATCATCCAGAAATATGTGAAAAAATTTGCTGAAGGGGGTTTTGTTTAGATAAGACAATCCAGTAGAAGACAAAATGTTTTTCCTTTTTATCTTGGTCGTTACCTTAAAGAAAGCATCCAAGTTACATCTATATGAACCACTATACTTTATGCTATCTCTATGTGTCACTTAATATTGATCTACATCATCCTCAGACTCTGACTCTGACTCTGTATCAATGTTTTTATCTAAGTCTGCTATTGGTACATTTTTGCCGCATAATAAGAAGATTGTTTAAGTTCTGTCTGTGAATTCAGAAATTTATGCTCAGCTTCAGTGAATTCGGAAGTTGAAACCTGTTATACAAATGAGTGAAATATTTAATAAAGAAATCTAATATGCGGTAATAAAGCTGCTAATAAGTAAAAACTATTTTTGAGGCTGTAAAATAAGTGACTTCATAATCCATTTAAGAAGACATTCTAAATAAGTACCAGCAATTTAACATACACATTTAAGATATATAGCAATGAGGAAATTACTGTGGGCATTCTCAGTTGAAACTGGACATAGTTTATGGATGTTTAAAAGTTACCTTCAACTGTTCAACATACACATTTTTTTGTTATTTAAAAACATTTTTTCTGTAAAAATATAAACATTCTGGAAAATGTTAAAGGCTTTGAATGAAAAGATGATAATTATGTTCAGTTGGAGGGTTGGAGAACTAGACAGTTTTAATAAATCCAGAATTTATAATCATTTATAAGATGATAAAACTGTTTATCATTTATCGTTAAGTGATAAAACTATTTATCATTTGTGAAAAAATTAAACAATTTTTTTTTATAATTTCATTATTTCTGTAAAAAGATGCATGTTTTTATGTTTTCTAGCTATGGCATTAAATAATTTGTATATCATTAAGTTTATTTTTTTAAGAAAAGTATAGTTCTATTTCTTTTTATATCAGAAAAACATAGAAATTGAAAAAGATAAAATTATTTATCTTTTGCTGTACTTGTTTTTATATGGAAAAAAACTTTACTTAATTTTTTTTTTTTGAAAATTGGTACACTTTAATTCAAAACCAATCATATACTTTGTTTATATGCCTCATCACCAAAAAAAAAAAAAAATTACAAAACACAACTACTTAACTTAAAACATGATTATTTAAAACAATAAATAAATTGTAAATTAATAATAACATTACAAAAAAAGATAAGTTTCTTAAAAAGATAAATGTATTTATCTTTTCAAATAACAAAATTTTATTAATGCAAACACAACTACTTAAATTTTATCCTTTTTTCTAGTTCATTTAAAACATGACTACCTAGAATAATAAATATTGGATAGTAAACAAAAAAGAAGCAATTAGTAATGCAAAAATTGAATATTGAATATAATGTAAACACTGATTATAACTTACAACGGGTGTTTGTTGAGAGGTTGCTGATATTTGCTCAGAGTTTTGTTTAGAGGTTGGTGTTGTTTGTTTAGAGATTTGTGGAGAGGTTGGTTGTGTTGGTTGAGTAATTGGTGGTGTTTGGGTTGGTTGGCTATGAACATCACAAAAAGCATTATTTTGATGTCTTATGTTGAAACATTGCCGTCCATTAAAGTTGATAAATATGCATTGTACTCTTTGATCAGCTTTGACTGAACTTCTCGTTCTCATGTTATCCTGCATATAGCATTTTTATGAATAATAATGTCATAATATATAAAAATTAATAAACAAGAACGGGATCACTATAATAATAACTGCATTAATATAGTTTAGCATGAATATTCTTTAAAAAATGTCATCGTCTTTCAATGCTTTTAAGTGCATTAAACTCAAACTGATTAGAATTTAGTAGTGTGAGCTTGACTATGCTACATGATATTAATTTGACAAAGAGGTACAACAGAAACTCACAATGACATGACTTTAGTTAACAACGTTTTACATATAATCTAGTTGCATCTTGGTCTTTATATTGTCAAAGTACATTATTGAGCAGATGAAGTTATAAAGTGAGTAATATCGATAAAATATACAATAACAATGAATCACAAACATTGGTTAAGTTTCCTTTATCTATGTCATACTGAATAGACATAATGGTGATATCTTACTATTTCAACCTGTGTCCACGAACCTAAAGTATTAAACAATTACTATAACCAATATTTGAACCATACTTTGAAAGTAAGCATATTCAAGTTAAAGATTATTGGTATATTAGCTTAAATATTGTACAAAAAAATTCATCAATACAACTTCTAACAAACATTTTGATAATTCGTTCTTTACTCAATCTTACAAACTTGCATATTAATGCACTGATTTCAACCTATAGGTATTATGATTAAAAGAGAGAGAGAGAGCAAAATGTGTTGTGGATGAGAACATGAATGTAGATTGTTTCCATTAAGTAATTTTTGGTGTATACATAAGCACTGTAAAAAATGCATGTATCTTGTTATTTAGAAAAAAAACTTGTTTCTTCTAAAGATAAAGGAATTTATCTTTCTTAGTACCAAGACATTTTATAAACATAAATTAGACTATATATGAAACTAATCACAAATAAGCCAACAATAGTGTATTTTATACACATTCTTTTTCCTTGAGAGTCTTATACACAAATCAGTAGTTGATAATATATACTGATTTACAAATTAGCGATTAGTTTCAGAAATCCAAATCAGAAATCCATAATATATACTGATTTATGAATTACAAATAACAAATAACAGTTCTATTAGGGTTTACTGAAATAATACAACATAATTATGAATTACAAATCAGAAATCCATAATATATATTGATTTACAGTTGTATTAGGGTTTACTGAGTACAAACAACAGTTCTATTGATGAAATAACAGTTCTATTCAAGAGGTAATCTGTAATATATACTGATTTACTTAGTAGAAACCTATATTTGTTCAAATATAAGATATCGACAGTTAAAAATGTTTAGATTAGGGGTTTTACCTGCGATTTGTGCTGATTTTACAGCGGATGGAGTTTGAAAATGATAAATGCCTGCGATTACCTTCGATTTGCGGCGATTTCTGCTTAGTTGCTGCGATTTGTGCTGAGCAACTGCGATTACTGCTGATTTTTGATGATTTTTGATGAATTTTGCTGATTTGTGATGATTTGATTATTTTTGAAATCGAAATTTTAAAAGAATCAAATCGGACTGAGGAAATTTGAAGTCGAAGTGAAGGAATTCGCAGAAGTGAAGAAATTCGTAGGTTCTGGAAAAGATTTAGTTGGTCACCATGAAATAACGGGTGGGGTAGCGTCCTTAAAACTTATTTTTCTTTTTACATGGCCTGAAAACTTATTAGACACAGTAGTTTGTCACTACAACATAATTTCCTCATTTAATTAACTCTCAAAGTAGACCAACCTAACTAATGGTCGGTTTGAAAATAATAGCGTTGCGGTTTTACTGCACTTCAATTTAATTTTCATCTCAAACTCAAACGATACTTCTTCCCTATTTTCATTACCGAAAATGCTAATTCACCCGAAAACATGTTTGTCAGAGCTTGCGAAACATTATTAGCCGCACGATGTATTTTGTCCTTTCTGCTTTTCCCTCTGAAATTACAATAATACCCCATGAATTACACTAATTCAGCTGAATCAGGTATTTTGACTAATAATTTTTCGGTATAGTAGCACAGCTCTGTCATCAAAAACGAACTATTATTCCGTACTCACTTAATAACAAATCCACCGTTCAAATTTAATGTAATCATTTCATCCATGACCAACAATTGTCAACCTTCAACATCAACACGTAAACCAGAATAAAATCTCTCTCACTTCCACCTGCTCAACCCTCCTTCATCCCCTCCACCTTCGTCACGGACTATCATTATCAGATTCCAAACTCAAAAAAATGGCCTCTCCAGATACTACCAAGGAAGAAAACGCCATCACCGAAGACAGTTCAGGAGCACAACCAAAACCACCAACCACATGGAAATCGAAAGTGCTGACCATCTCCAAAAGAGCTGCCATTGTTGGAGCAGCGATGACATCTGCCCCCATATTGCTCCCTCCGGTGCTGCTGCTCTCTGCGGTTGGTCTTGCGTTCTCGTTTCCTTTTGGGGTTTACTATGCAGGTGTGGCATGCACAGATAAGCTCATGAGCTATTTACTCTTGCCACCTCCGATAGCGGAGGAGTTTGAAGGAACAACGGAAGTGGACGACGAAGAAGACGGGTTTATGGACGAAGAAGAAGGAAATGTTTCCAATTTGAGCTCTTCTTATGAGTCCGCTGTTGATGTTTTCTCCACCTCTGACGCTGACGTTAGTAAGAAAGCTGATGATCTTTATGCACCTTTCAATGCTAAAAACGATGAGGTATGATGATATCCATTATGTTTGCATTGTATGTTCTCTTTCTCCATTGAACTACTCTTCCTCTCTGTACAGACATACATTTCCTCCTCCTTTTTTTTTAACATATTTCATGAGGCTTCAGATGTATATACCTGTAAACTTAAGCATTCAATACTAGAGATATACGTGGAAGATACAGCATGGTTTATGAGAAAAGCAAAGGCTGAGCCTGAGCTTATATATATTTTATGCATGTACTGTATATAGGGTTCATGTAGAAGCGAAGAGAACACTACTAAAAAACATCAATATAAAGACTGAAAAATAAAGACTGAAATTACTCAGTCTCTAATTAGAGACAGAATAAAAACTGAAAAAAGAAGTCTTTAAAATTCCAAGTTAAAGACTGAGATTCAGTCTCAATTCGGTTCGTAATCATTAAGACTGCTTAAAGACTACATATCGGTCTTTATTTTAATCTTTAATTCAGTTTCTAAGAAGTCTTAAATCAATTAAACATTCAGTGTTTTTATCTAATGCAAGTCTAGTAATTAATGTTGGTAAATCATGTGAGTGCAGTTGATTAAAACTTATTGTAGTTTACATAACAACTCGTTTCGTGAATAATGATATATATTTGATAACATCATCCTTATAAAAAAATAACTTAAGTCGTATTTAACGTTTGTTAACATCCTAATAAGACAATGCCCAAACTTACTTAAAAAAATGATATAACTATTTTCTAACTCTTCCTTTCTATACATGTACAAGACCTAACTATTCCTTTCTATACATGTACAAGACCTAATTATTCCTTCCACTCTTCAGACATCAAAATAGTTATAATTCTACCAACTAATGCAACCTATATCTATTCTATCAGTCAAAGCCTATTCAGGAAAATCATGGAATTAACTTCCATTATTGAGGTTAGTTGGTGGATAATAAAATTTGATTGGATAGTTGATTAAAAAGAAAATTTCAATTTTGTAAACTTTTCAACCAAATTTAAGCACAAGCTTATATACCATTAGATTGAAAATATTCGAAGTTTCATCAATATTTTTTTCTTAAGTGTCTTTATGGTCGAGCTATCTAGTCTTACTTTGAGAATCTGCATGTTGGTCTCTGAGGTAATGCTTTCTCTTTTCTTAACTTACTTCGCCTTTGGTTGGAAGGAATTACCGGAAAGTTCCTTCGGTCTATCATTTTCTGTCAGGTTTCTTGTCTGATATGTGTTGGCATGTTTGGTGCGCGCGGAATAAGTTTGTGTTCGATGAGGTTCCCATGAACTCGTCTTCCATCATTCAACGGGTTAAGGATGATGTTTTCCCTGCTTTTTATGACATGCCTTTCTTGGGTATCATTTGTTCTCGCTCGCAGAGTTTGACTTGTATTTTCGATGTTTTTTGGGACCTTTTCCCCAAGCTGATGTTGGTTGGTTTGTTTTGTTTTTGTGCTTGGGTTGTGTTATCCTTTTGGGTTGTCCTTCTGCTCCCCCCCCCCCCAACCCCCCAAAGCCGATTTTTTATTTCATGTGCAGGCTCTGGGTTAGCATGCTTCTAGTGATGGTTCCTTAGTGCTCTCTTGTTTCTTTAGGGTTCTCTATAGATTTGGGGAGCTGGAGCAAGTACGACAACTTTTGGTTTGTGTGTCTGTGGCTACTTGGATTGTCCCAGTTCAGCTTGTTGGCACTACTTTCCTTGGTTGGAGCGTGAGACTTTTGTGGCGGGTGCTCGGAGATCCAAGGCTTTCTTTCGGTTGGAGTTTTGGGGAGTTCCCAAGCGTTTGCCCTCTGGTTTCTGGTTCTCTACTTGCGTTGCTAGCTTCCTTTTCTACTTTTTTGTTCTTAGAATGAGTGGGGCTCTGCTGTATTTGTGTGTTGTGATGGGTTTATGTTTTATTTTAGGCAGTTCTTTTTCTACTTTTTACGGTTTCTAGTTTTCTACTAGACCGTTTTTGTTAGCCACCATAGATTGGTTATTATCTCCCTTTTGGTATTTATATATGTCTTCCTTTTTCCAATAATAATAATAATCATTCTTCTCACATATAAATATGCTCAAATAGATATTTATTTATAAAATCAAAACTCATTTTCAAAATAATCTAAATCGGTATTATTATAGAAGTATCGAATATATGAATTTACTTTTCCAATTAATTCAAAAATTAAACTATATTAAGTGTAATGTCCCGGATTTTTAACAATTTAATAATTAATATAATGGTGGTTTGGCAATTTAAACGACTTGAATTAAATAATTTGGTTATTTAATTAATATAAATAGTGGAATAATAAACTTAATTTCCGAAATAGTCGGAAATAATTGAATTTGCAATATTGTGTGAATTGGATAATATAAGAGATTTAATTGTGTATAGATTCATATTATAATCATGAATTTACTTATAAAACGACGTTTGAACGTATTGATTATAATATAATTTAAAACGAGCTTGTAACGTCGGAATTGTTCGTAATATTACATTTTGAGTTTTAATTGGATATACATGATTCGTTATAAGTCAGATTTCTTTTAAACAAGAAACATTCGAATCTACTTAACTATAATTTTCTAATGGAAGTGAAAAATCAAGATTACGCCTGGTAGATTATGAGTTATGCCCAAATCAAATTTTCAGAAAGTTGTAATGGAATTGTTTATGCTACAATATTTTTCGTCAACACCGGAGATAGGTCTACGGAATTAGACCTAAGGGAAAATGAGGTTATTTAGTTTCTACAAACTTGAGTTAGTTCACCATTTCCTAAATATCAAGGTTTAAATTCCAAAAGATTAGTTACTCTTCCGTCAAGGGGTGAGTATCACGCTCAAGTGACTTAAGAACCAACAGTTACCTTGGGATAAGGGTTCCCTAAGCACAATACTAGATAGAAAGCTAAATGACATGCACGAAGGGGTTCCGCAATGATCTTGAGAAAGGGTTTAAGCCTATATATGAAGCCTTTACTACGTCGGAAGCACAAAGCACTTTGTGTAGGAAATAACTAAGAAAACTCATAAGTAGCTCATAAGAAATATGCTAAGTGTTGATCCGCTCTTTATTGGTCTTTGATTTGAAGTATATAAGTAATTACAATAGAAATCCTCAATTTGATTTAGAAATTAGGGTTTACTCTAAAAGAAAAGAGTACAAAAATGAGAAATGAGAATTTGGCCTCGAAAATGAGACCCCTAGGGTCTTATTTATAAACAAATCGGGACCTCTTTTGCCATTGGGCCAGCAGAAGCCTCTGTCGACCGCTTTTCCTTCTGGTTCCGCTTGCTTTGCCTCTCCGCCGCTCTTTTGGCTTTGCTTATCCAGAATTGATTTGGACATTTATTGAGTTTTTAATTATTATTTAAATAACCTTAAAGGAAAGATTAACTATTATAATAATAGTTAATGAATTGGGGTCTAATATAATAAGGATTGATTATTATTTAATAATAATCAAAAGGATAAATCTTGAAGTTAAGTGCCATAATTGGAAGTGCGAAGTTGGAAAGCCTTAGGTGTAGTTTGACTGAAACCAAAAGCGAATTTATATTTAAAGTGAACTCGTAGTAAGAATTCTATTGGTTAGATTTCTGTAAATCCAAATTCAGCAATTATGAAGATAAGTTATAAATGAATTAATGTTAAAGAATCAAAACAAGTTCAAAATAGAATGGTAATCTGAATTGGGAAGAAGGGATTTTTGAAAAGGAAATAAATGGAGTTAAACCAATGTTTTAAAAATCTTATGGTAAGTAGAAGCGTTAGTATATTTATTTGAAATAAGATTCGTTGATAAACTTCTATCCATTCCAAATGTAAGAATGTTGTCGTCTCAAGGTCTGAGAGGTAAATAAAATACCCCAACTTGTAACGACTCCATGATTATCCCAGAATGATATTAGTTTAGAGAAGACGATGGATAAAGAGATTAAAATAATATTTCCACGAAGGATATATAAACTATAATTCAAAGAATTATAAGTTGGATAATTTGATTTGGAAATAAGAAATGTGAAATGGCGATAATCCAAATGTTGGAGATTTAGAAACATAATTAACAACTGTTAAATAAAAAGGCCAAGTGACGATGTATACTGAACCAATGAAATCCACTTTATTTTCTGTGGACGATGGTTGTTTATTTTGATAGTTAAAACACCGACTATCAAAATCTGGCCAAGTCGATTGTTGGTATGGAAAGTCCGGGATCGAAATTATTTTGAAAACCATTCCGACCAACAAATACGTAAACGGTAAAGTATCAGAAGATGGTCGAGATGGAGCATTGAAGACCATGGATCTTCATAAGCGGAAGGATTACTTGTCGAATATTCTCTGGAATAGCTGCTAGAGGTATTCTGACGTGATTCGGTCGTGGTTGGGATTTTGCGGGATGCAAGGACTTCTCGCTACTGATCCATAAGGTAATTCACGGATGCAGTAGGAGGGTGCCTTCGGCTCATCCTGTTCCTGGATGACTTGTATGGACGAGC
This sequence comes from Allium sativum, assembly GCA_030737875.1. NCBI lineage: Eukaryota > Viridiplantae > Streptophyta > Magnoliopsida > Asparagales > Amaryllidaceae > Allium > Allium sativum. Next base: position 937,592,925 of record CM060915.1, on the reverse strand, counting down.
GTCTGACAGAGTATTTCCAGATGGTCATGTACATTGATTTCTTCAAACGTGCCCAGTGTATTTTTGAGGTCGTCAATTAGTGATTTGACGGATTTGACGATGTGACGTTCAAAGTGAATGGTGACTGAATGATCTAAAGATAACGTAGCCTCAAGCCTCATCAACCGGGAAATGACAGAAATCGGGCAGACAACATGGCTAGGTGGGTCATACCCAAGCAGAGTGTATTATCACCATCTAGAGAAATTCCTTTTTTACTTCTTAATTTATATTTTGCTGCTGCAGCTTTCGAAAACGGTGGGTCGCACCCAACTGTGGGTGGTAATACATTCGATACACTCAAGCTAAATGAGAGGTCGGTCATGTGTAGCCGGGTTGCAAGACGTTCTTGTTGAACCCCAGTGTATCCCCTCTAGAGTACACTGATCGGAAGGTGATCCCATACCCTGTCATAGTTGGAATCCAATCTCCAATAAGTGACCCGCTGTTTTTGATTATAGACTATGTATGTAAAGCGTGAGATGCAAGCGTTCTGCTATTTGGTTATTTATTTGATAGACATTATTATAATATCACTGGAGTTTGATATCAAAACTATTTTGGGTTATAGTAAGGTAAAAACCGTCTGTGTTTATGTGTGGGCTGGTCTTACTATTATCCTTTTCTTTCAAAAGGGATTTTGGACTTTAAATTGATATGGATGTGTTTTAAACTTAATGAGTTTTTCTCACGCTGGTTCAGACTGATCCGTGGCGTTTGTAATGTCTCGGGTCAGCCCGAGTGCAGGTTTAGGTTATCGGATGCCATAAAGTTCAGAGATGAACAGGAGGAGTTCAGACGTACGATATTATCTAGTATTTATTCCGCTGTGTGATGTATTTGAGGACAGATTATTATAATTGTCCAGATGGTCTGCTGTACTCTGATGAATGTAAGTATTTATGTAAAGTTATTTATAAAGTTTTATTTTTGTATTATATTTTGTATTATATTTTGTTCCGCTGCGATGTGAGACTCTCTGTGTTGGTTCTTCATCTTGTTCTTCTATTCTAATAGTTCTATCTTATCTTTCTCATCCTTTAACTTCTTTCTTCTAGCTCATTGGATGTTTGGTACTCGAGTTTGGACACGGGTTGGATTAAATGTCGAAATTCGAGCGTCGAATTTTCTGGGACGCTACATTAACATTGGTTAACATATTGTAGCTATTTGTGAATTTCTTGTAGACTTCACTTCGCTTCTGCCTCAAAACCCTAGTGCCTTGACCTTGCATATGTTCTGACTTCTCTTGATATATTCTTCTAATATATGCCTTTGTTCTGGATCCGCTGTTGGATGCTCTGTCACATTTAAGTTATGGTATGCTTTGTTGTAAACTGTTGGATTCACTACAAGAAAAGCTTATATTAATAGTTGTTAAAGAATTTTTGATGGCGCTTAAATATCTAGTGCAATGGTTTAGCTTATTTACAATGAGAAAATAAACCAAAACGCGGTACATAATATGTAAAATTCACATGGCGACATCTGAATTTTTTTAGAACCCACGACTTTTATTTTTTCACACGACGAACAACTGCCGACCAACATCGTTCTCTACGACAATCAACCATCGAATAACAGTGGTTCAGTGGTTAATTACCGTGAAAACGATATTGGTCGATGGTTGTTCGCCGTACAAAACAGTTTTGCACGATGATTGATTGTCGTATGAAATTAGTTTGATATTTGGAAGTACATAAAATTTATAAATTAATTATTTTTATCCATGATATTAGAAAGCACTTTCCTTGGTGATTTTGGCAACACACAAAACGTTTTGAGTTTTGAATTAATATGTCAAAAATGAAAAGAGTGAAGTAATGATGAAAAAAGATTAAAGAAAGACGGAGGGGACCGCGGAGAGGATGGATGGGTAATGTAAGAATGTATTATGTCTCATGTTCATCTTATTTCTCAAAACATGGAAAATGAAAAAACAAATGTTTTCTATTTTGTATATTAATTTTGTTTTCTAAATCGATCGTTTTCAACAATATATATACATAATGCGAATTTTTGTATGGACGAAAACTCAACTTAAAATGGTAAACCAAACACTACCTGATATTAAGTCATTTTGAAAATGTACTTTGCGGTTCTATCTTAATTTTCGCAAATCACGCTGGTTTTCACGCTTAATCATCGTCATCTTACCCAATTTTTCTGGAAAATTTTATTTAAAACTTAATATAATACGAACCCTTGGATTTTCTTGTGATCCATGCGAAAATGATATGAGCTGTTGGATCTGTATCATGATCCGCAATAATAATCTATTCATCTGACGGTCCTACGTTCGTTTGATCACGTCGCCTTCAACCTTTTTCCATCCTTCAGAGAAATACCCGCTTCAGCCCCAAATTGGAAGAAACCCTAGTTTCATGAGAATAAACTATAGCCGATCTATTACTGCGATTGAATAAACATATTCGGCGGTGATGGATTTGAATTTTGATCTCTTCATAACAATCCAATCCTGGAAAGATCTAGGGATTTCAAGCTTGATTCAAATGGCTCTCCTCTCCGGCGTTTTATAGCGGTCTTTCTCTTGAAAACTCATAGCATTTCACCTCTAAAGGTACTTCTTCTTTTAATTTTCACCTTTTTCTTTCATTATTCATTATATTTTTCCTTCCTTCAAAACTAGGCAGTGGTGTATTGCACGTTGTTGCAGGGGTTAGACTTTGTAAACAAAGTAGTGAAATTATAATGAAAAATTATCATATCCTTTTCTAGGACCTCAGTACATATAAATAAAGGGTACATAGTTGGTAATTTTGTATGAATATATAGGTTTTAAGATTGTTTATGTAAATACATACTACTTAGACTGTTTGAGTACTACCTAAGTAAATGTAAATTCCTGACAGTGGAAGTACCGTGCTTTAATTCAGCCCCAGTATATGTTTTCCATGGTTGCTGATTTTGCATGATAATGAATTTTCTCTACGCTCTATTGTGTACTGTGCATGCATAATGAAGTAAATGTAAGTAAAACTACTTATAATCATGTGTAACACTCTAGTGTAACTAAAACATTTCAGAGTTTTTAATTCTAGTGTAAGTAAATATTATATACTTATAATCATTTGTTTTTAACGCTCTAATGAAAGTAAAACTTGCAACATTCTTTAACGCACTAGTGTATGTCAAAATGACATAGTTATAGCCATGTGTTTCACATTTTGGTTTGCTTAAAGCAGGTGAATACCTGTAAGATTTTTTTTTTTTTTTTTTTTTTTTTTTTTTTTTTTTTTTTTTTGGGTCTTCAAAATTATGTCTTGTCGTTTAATCATAGGTTGTCAAAAACACACTTTGATTTGTAACATAATATGTCTATACTTAGGGAAAGTGAAAAATACTACATCCACACCGTGTTAGCGGCAAACACTTGGTATATATTTTTTCATATGAGAGTTACTTGAAAAAAAAAAAAAAATCTTTTTGTTAGTTTCAAACAAAATTTAAAAAAATCATCCTATTGGTCAATTATATTTGTTATATCTTATACATTGTAGCTATAGCATAATTGTGCTGAAATAAAACTTGCAGTTATATCAAAAGATAAGTGACAGCTACAGTTTCATTGTGATATTATGTACTTGTAAGATTCATCATTGAACAACATAGTAGCGACTATGTATAACAAAAATTGTACTGTTATGCTTGCTGTTGCTGATACAGATAGTTAGCTGACACAAAAAGGGACATTTTTTTAGCATCCACAAGTCTAACGCATCAATCCAATACTTCACTTTGATAAATATCCATTCATTTTTTATAAATTCATATTTATCATCTTCCGCTTCTTCTTTTTTCTTTTTCTAATCAAATGAATCAGACGAGAGATAATTTCTGCATTTACTATTAACTATAATGAACTATTGTTTACACGATTCTGAATGTATATAGCCTAGCATAAATCATGATATTAAAAATCATATCCCCTACAGAATGGATAATATAAAAGGGAAAAGGAAACTGCAAAGAAACTGTCGGTAAACACTTCTCTTTTACTGTTATACTCTGCTCTCTTATTGTCATACTAGACATTATTGTATCATCGGCCAGTTCCTTTCATCCTATACAAAAATGCACTAAACTATACACGATGAATTTTTTATTTTTTACTTTGATATATGACGATACAAAAAGCCTAGGATAACATTGCATGTAAGGAAAACATTCATGGATCCATGTGGAACTGCTCAAAATCCATGCAAGCATTGGAGATGCGTGCATGTTTTTGGCATGGAGCATGTTACCTATGACATGTGGGTGGTGCCTAATGAAAATAATGAATTTTTTTGGAACGAAAGTTAGTATTTAAGGGAACATATAACGTTACTTATGTGGGGTTGTGGATAATCTACATGCTTTAATATTAAACCAAGAGGGCTCATCTAGTTATGTGAAAAGCTCTGTGATGACTACAAAAAATAGTATGATTATCCTATTACCCTGAAGCGACTTTAAAATGAATTAAGTTAATGAATGCGTGGGTTTATTGGATGCACAAAATTAATGAGAATTAATGGTCATCAGTCGAAGAATTTCGTTAGTTTACCAATTTTGATTGAAGTAAAGAAAAAGAGTAAGAAAAACATGGTGAATGGGTGAGTTGCATTTGGAATGTTAGTCTGTTTTCCTTTTTATTCTTTTTGTCTTAACATATCAAATTTCCCTTTGCATTTACTTCATTATTAATTTATGATTGACAAAACATTATCTAACGAGAAATAAGATGGTTATCCTATTGCTATTGAGTGCTGTTTGAGTTGGCAGTATGGATGCATTCAAAATACTTCTTAAAAAAAGCTTCCAGTTAATAAAGAATATAGAAAGTAGAATTCATTATCCATGATAAACGTTAATGAAAAAAGATTTTTTTTTAATTCATCTAATATTCATAGTAGTTTCAGGTTGCATGAACATAGTATTTTTTTTATAGAAAAGAACAAGAAGATTTATATTCATTTCATTGTCAAGTGTGCTTAGTGCTTATGTCTGGCTTAGTGTTAACAATAATCATTTTCTATATTGTACTGCAATTTGTTACCTTAGATTATGTTATAATGCAACATGCATTACCATTTTTTATAATGGAATAATGAATAACTTCCCTTGTCTAACATACTTGCCATTGATTGAAAAAATGGACTATGCTCTAGTACCCATGTGTGTGGTGAGAAGTCTTTGACAAAGTTATACTTTCATACGTAAATGTGGTTATACTTTTGTATCTTTTGAAACATAATCACAACTTAAAAAAAAAAAAAACCATTTTAGGTAATGCCCTAACAGGCAAAACACCTTTGATTTTTACATCCTTTACAGCTTTTACAAGGTAACTGTTTTAATATCATGAGTCATTTGCCCAGAACCTGTCAGAAATACCTTTTATCTGAGCAATCAACAAACTAAATCTAAGCTTATTTGCTTAAACAAGTTAAAATGTTTTTGAAATTAAACTGGATGTTTCATCATTCATAAGAAAATGTTCATTGTGCGGAAAACATGTTGCCATTTCCATGGTATGTCCTTTGCATTGATATTCGAAACAGAATAGTATTTGTAATCAACTTTGAAAATTTTATGTGTATTTAGTAGTAATATCTCTAAAATATTTTATAGTTATTTCAGTCTAACCACTTTATTTTGTTAGAAATTTGAATAAATATTCTTTAGTAATATATACACCAATACAAATATTTTATGTGTGCGCATAGTTTAACAAGTCAAATCGGTTAAGAATGTTTTTTCTAATTTATTTGAATATGTTTAGGTCTGAAATGGAAAAAATAATTGTTTCTTAAATGTTTGCATATTAATATTTATGGTGGTGAATGCTTGCATTCACATTACAATACAACTGCTAGCTGTTAATGCTGAAATTACTGATAATTAAACTTACAATATTGAAAAATAATTCTCTTTTTGGAATATTTATATATGACTTGTCCCAACAACTATGATGCATTATATGTGTTGCTTAATTCATGTAAGTTACTGTTATGATCCTCCGATATCATTTAATGTTTTAATTAGCTTCCTTACATCTTGTTTTTTTTTTCCTATCAGTAGTCGATATAGGATTTACTTTTTTTTTCCGTAAATTTCTGAACAATGCATGCTTTAGAGTTATTCCTTGGTCCTTTTTAGTGGTATATGTCTTATAGAGTTTCAAGATTTACAGTAGAGTTTCAGGTTGCATGAACATGGTATATTTCTTATAGAAAAAACAAGAAGATTTATATTCATTTCATTGTCAAGTGTGCTTAGTGCTTATGTCTGGCTTAGTGTTAACAATAATCATTTTTTATATTGCACTGCAATTTGTTACCTTAGATTATGTTGTTATGCAACATGCATTACCGTTTTTTATAATGGAATAATGAATAACTTTCCTTGTCTAACATGCTTGCTACTGATTGAAATTTTATATAAACAAAAGTACACTAAAACTAGCAGATGGGTGTTCCATTTAGAAGCTGCTCGATAGGTGATTATATAGAGCTATAGGCTGGATGGAATGGGTAGAAATATAGGTACATTTAATTATTTTGCATTGATTATGTAGTTGATTTTGTCAGTTCTTATAAATTAGTGTTACCCATTTTCTAGAACTTTGGATGCTATGCTTTGCTCCTCCCATGCGGATCTCTTCATCCTTGTAGATTGATATTCGGCAGTTGCTATGCAAATGTCTGCTGTGTTTTGATTGATAACAAGACAATTTGGTAAATCATTCCTACCTTTTAGGTAAACATTTCATGTTTTCAAAATGATTTTTTGTACCCTATGTTTTGCGTATGTGTGTGATTGTAGGACTTCTTAACTCATTGTTTTTCCAAGTTAACTATCTTCGAATCCTCATTTTTCATCTAATTTTTAGATCTCTTGTACTGGTTAAATGTCACTCTATATAGTAAATAATACATAAATACAGTCTCCTTTGTTATTAAGATTATTAGATGATCATGTCATGGTTATGATCATGAAAATATATCGGGTATTACAGTTTTACATGTTCTGTAAAAATTCTCTCATTTTTATATGTTATTATGCACTTCGATCAATAGCTTAACACATTTCTACCTATTTTTCTGCACTTCATTTAATAGTTTTAAACATTTGACTAGTGTTGCTAATTGTACAGTTTCAGTTTTCATTCATTTATGTGAATTTTAACATGTATGAAGTAATAACAAACAATGCCCGGTTCCTAACCATCAGACCTCAAACCTTAAGTCGTCGTGGTTTTACTCGCAGTTTGGTTTTCACAACGTTGCCTAGTAGTATATAAAATGAATTTTAATTTTATTCTCTTTGTTATTAAAATTATTTGTATTGAATTAGATGCAACTTTCATCTAGTATAAATTAAAACATGTGCATTTAAGTGTCAAACGGGGTTTCAGGACTGACATATTATTTTTAATATTATGTATGTAAACTACCAGTTAGGAAGCTGTAGAGGTATGTCAATAAATAGACTAGAAGAAAAGAATGAATACAAGCAATGTATATACCATTTCATTTGCAATTTTTTTCCCTGAACTCATAAAGAGAATTTTTGTTTCAAATTTTCTTATCCTAATAACACTTGGATGTATTTTATGTACCAGGTCACATATCTTTGTCGTTAGGAGTATATCCATTGCAGCAGCAATCACCTTTGCGTTCAAGCGCATTCGAGACCGACACAACAAAAAAAGGTCTTTTTCTGATCTAATGCAACAACTGCCGTTTATGAAGCAGTATTCACACATGCAACAGTTTCCAGGATCTTCTATGCCTTATCAATCACCTTGCAGTTTCAAAGAACATCAACATCATGAGGGTATGGATTGATTAGCTTCTCCACATCAATTGTTTTCTTTGTTATTTACATATGTTCGTGGACTTGTTTGCCCTTTTTCCTTTCAAAAGTAACATTTTATTGGACTTGTTTGCATTTTTTTTCTTTCAGAAGTTACATGTGTAATGAACATGTTGAATTATATTTTTGTTAATGTAATCTGTTTTGACTTATCTTTAAGTTCCTTGTTGAAATTTCATATATACATATATTTTTGAATGCATGTTCTGCTTGAATATGATTGTAAACTGAATGGTAGACATATTAATGCGTCGGTGTAATGCTATAAGATTTTTATACAATACTGATTATATTTTTGGCGTGTATAAAATTGCAATGTTGATCTACTAAATTGGTTATGATGATTTATATTTTACTTAAATAATTTTTAATTTAAGACTGGTAAAAGACAGAAATTCTGTCTTTAAAATTCAGTTTCAAACATATTTAAGACTGTAAAATCAGTCTTTATGTCTTGAGACTGAAGTGTCAGTCTTAATATTATTTTGCGACTAATAATTCAAAGACTGAAATTTCAGTCTTAGATCAGTCTTTAAGTATAATTTAAAGACTGAATTACTTGTTTAAAGACTGCAATTTTCAGTCTTTAATTTGATATTTTTTTGTAGTGGAAGAAAATATGGGAACAACTGTATGCTGTAAGGACCATAGTTGGGTATAAAGCTGTCTTGAACTCGTCCTTCATTGACGAACTCCAGGCTTTGTATGTGTTCACTGGAATCCAACCATCCCTTTCCTTTAAGGATTCTTCAGATTTGGCCGAAGTTAATGAAAAGCTGCTAGTTTTGAAATCGGTGGTTGGAATTAAATGAAGTTGAATATGTATTTGTTCTGTTGTAATTGTTATCTTTTAGAGTCTATTTCCTTGCAATTACCTAATCATGATCCGCTGGCCATTAGAACAGGATGTAACGGTGAGTCCTTAAGTCAGAGCAAATCACCTCATTCATATTTCTCTGTAAGGACGTGCTCAGCTGATCTGTTAATGACAATGTCTCATCGGTATCTATGAATGTATCTGGTCCTGAAGATAGGACTACAGTTGCAGATAAATTCATAAAAACTATTGTAAGTCCACAATCTCAACTCATTACTGTGCAACTAGATGAAAATAACTATCTATTGTGGAAGTTACAAATAGAAACAGCACTGCAAGGCTATGGTTTGGATGGATATGTCATGGACACTCTTATAGCACTGTACACCCTACCCTAAGACTCATCCTAGCGAAGAGCATTACTAGCTGGTAATACAGTCTATTAAAGCAGATAATAGGGTTTGTTAAGAGTGGCCCCTCGTATATTTGCATTAACAAGTCTTAAGTACGTCGAAGAAGTGTTCTTTTTTTTTTTTTTTTTTGGCTCGACATACTTAACACTTACTAAATACAATTCCACGGTGGCTACAGGATCGCTTATAACACAACACATTTAAATACACAATCACAATTCACGGAACAGTAACATAATACTACATCAATAGAGTACAATGAATACATGTACTATAATATAAATGGTCACACAACCATTTCTTATACAACGCAATACAAACAAATGAATAGAAGACATGACTACATTAAACTCGACTAGAAACATCTATAAAAAAGATAGTCTAACAATAATAAATCTAACCCCAAGCACAACAACCATGCCTGAAACATCTCGGTCTAATCCGAGGAATACACACACGGGTCCCAGTCTAGCTTATTAATCAGCATAAGAATGAATAAGCAATCGATATATAAGTCTTAACTCAGAAGTTGAGAACACGACAACATAAAAGGGTTATGTGGCATTAACTTGCACGACACGCTACAAGAGGCATACTCTAGTCTCTTGCACTAGCATTAGGCTAAGTGCAAGATCGTACACAAGTAATAAGGTGATCCCAACCCTGAAATCACCAAAATCGTCATACATAACTCAAGAGAGTTAAAAACATCCGTTAAAGGAGTATTTCACTCCAAAACATCATAAATCTCAAAATAAATGTATTAATTAGAACCATGATTGCACTTCGCAAATGTACGATCACTTCGATCACGGTAAAATCATCAAACACTAAATTATAAAACGAGATCATCATGAATAATGCGCAAATGCCATCATAATATAACCCACTTTGGACTATTGCCCACTTCGGGCTTTAATATGGCTCAACTTCGAGCCTAGCTAAGTAAATATACATATTCAAATTAGGCGCCCGTTACTGCGATCACTTCGACTGAGTATATCTTGACCACTTTGATCAAGTGAATACGTATACGTGACTCCCCCGAGCTCTGGTTTCCCCTGAAGCTCGTACTTGCTCATTCCCCTCAATATGCGTCATTGACTCTCATGTAGTAGCCCAAACAGTGATAACAGTGTCACATACTACACATTCTCACTGTTTGGTTTACAAGCTGCTTGTCAACTACGCATTAGTAAACTCAGATAAACATCAGATCATCGAATCTCAATCAACAACTCAGTAGCTTCAAGTAGAGAAACATGGAAATTAACCAATTTCATAAACCATCGTGTCCCATACCACGAGGTTTACGATATCATTTAATATCTGTAACGTCATCTCAAAGGGTGCAGATAAGTATGGTTTATGTATATTGGATATTACTTGATTTTATGAATACAAGTTTGTAAACCAATTTTCTGATTCCGATTGTATTCTTTAGAAATTCCTTGTATTACAAAAATAGATTTTTTTTATTGTTTTGAGGCTATCATTTCATAACCAAAACCGAAAACATATTTTATCCCTAAAACTATAAAGAAATCAATATTTATTTATATGACGAAAACTTGTTTAAAACCGTGCACGTGTACCCAATGTCATCAAAAGCTCATCAAGAATCTCAATAATGAATCAACATAAATTTTCGCAAAATCTAGAGTTTGGATTTTTTTTTAAGACATGAACTTGGATTCTCAAGTTAATAAGGTAGTAAACCAAGTCACCAAACCGCATAAAATGACTAGAAAATCAAGTATCAAGGCATGAAAATGCACCCCGAAATCAATCCTAGTTACACATTTTAGTTAAGTTTTGAATGGCCACACGATCTTTGATTAGTCTAAAATTTGACATGCACAAACTAGAATAGTGCCTCTTCCAATTGAAAAAGGAATCACTAAATTCTGACATCATATAAAAAAGATACGAAACCTCAAACCTGGACTCAGGCCTGAATTTTGACCAGGTCTGAGACCACCTCTAGTCCAACTTTGAGACCTTGTTTGAATGGCCAAAAAACCTTGAATTGGCTTAAAAATTTTTAAAGGCATGGAGATAAGTTCTAAGTTTTACAAATAAAAAAGAATCGTCCAAAACGGATCAATATCGAAGGAGATACAACACCCATAAAACTTGGTCAAAATCAACCCCAGCACCACAAAAAAACTCACGGCCATGACTCTCTCAGGGGGTCGACCTCCTTTAGGCATGAGTTCAACCTCTAGTTTGAATTCTTGTGCTTTCGATACCGTTTGAGGATTTTGCGTAGAAGCTATCGGGAAGGTTACAGGTTGATTTCTGAACAAAACCTTAACTTCCAGTCAACTTCTACTTATCCAAACGAAGTCAGAATGCCATGAAATTTTGAAAAAGAATTCATATACAACTCTACTACAAGAATGCAAAAAGAATCATGCCAAAATAATCGAAGATCAGGAAGTTATGATAGCTCAAAAATGGGGTTTTGGTGTGATTTCAGCACAATAGGAAACTGATCGCAAACATTAGAAAATTACGTAATTTTCAAACTACAGCGGAAAAACATATACAGATAACACATAATAAAGTAAATTAGAGAGAGCGAGTCTATCGACTCATCTTGGTTGGATTATTAGATGAAATCCCCTTGATTTGGAGCTAAAAGAAGCCAAATTGGAGCAAGAAACAGCAAAAGAAGAACATGCACCAACAATGGCCTCCTGAAACTTGTTGTCTTTGATTTCCTGTCACTGGAGATTCAATCTCTAACTTGAATTGGGCTAAAAAAATGAATAGAGCAAGTTAGAATCTATTCTCATAAGGAATTGGAGCATGCAAGAGCTTTTGAGGGAGAAAAGAGAAAGAGCCCTTTTTCCTTTCTATGTGTTTTCAAAGAAAAAGGAGAAAGCAAAGAAAGAGTATGTATCTTTCTCTGGAATCCTCCAGAAAATAACGCAAACAAAGGGGAAGTGGGCTAAATATTCAATTGAATCCCAAAACAATTTACTTATATTATTTAACCCCAATTACACCATACTTAATCACTTAATTAAACACACCCAACATAATCTTAAACCACTTAACACACATGCACGCACAACGCTAATCAATTGTGTTAAATTTTATAATTATACACCCAAATTAAACACACGAAACACATTTACAACATTTTTAACTATTAATTTCAACATAATACACCAATAAAATGTGTTTGACAAAAATAATCACTTCACTTTTATTTGTGAAATCTTCATAATACAAACAACATAAATATTACAAATGCCTCATTTTTAACTTAATAAACCACCAAACATGTCAAAACACATATTTTTAGTTCTTTTTATAAATTACAAAAACTTTAGCATTTTATAGTTTACACAAGATTACATATTATTAACCAAAAATTCCAATGTTAGCCCAAATCTAACACTTTGCTTTCATAACCAATAATTTTGCTTTTTTTAATCAAACCATCATTAAAATGGTTTTACACATTCATTACATCATGAATAAACATTTACTCTTCATATTTCAATACTACAACATATATTTATATAGGTGTTACTTAAAATAGAAACCTCCCAACTTATTTACACAATAATAGTGTTGTACACATTATTGACTTAACAATTTAAATTTATCAATGATGATAAAATACATCAATTATACAAATATCAATTCACAATCAATATTTATATTTTTATACCAATAATAAACTAATTAATTCATTGATTATCATTTAAAAGCTATATATTCACTTTAAATTCACTAACGTAGTTTAAAACACAAAATATTTTTCTTATGCTTAAAACCCCAAATTAGTAATTTAATAAATTTTCAACCAACGGTTCATCTTATATATTACAAGTATATTTTGATCCTAAATATTGATTAGCAATCAATTTTTTTTTAATATCCCCATAATCATTTAATTATAATCTTGTAATTGTAGATTGGAATAATTTCCATTATAACAAAGTTATATGATTTATTCTACAATACTTATTTTTGGAAAAATGCTTAAATCTTTATTTTCTTATTTAAATATTATATGAGTTGGTCTCACGAACTCGTATCACTAACATATTATCTTAAGAATCACAAAACACAACAAATTTATAATCCTTGAGTATCCAAAAATCCGGGTTGTTACAAACTCTCTTCCTTAAGTAAATTACGTCATCACAATTTTCTTAAATTAAGATATCACCAAAATTTACTCTTACAAATTACTTCTCTTAATTTACTTGTACAAAAACTTCTTAATTTAGGAAGCAATCGCATGGTATTCAAAATTTCCAACATATTAAAGTTTAACATCAAAATTTCCAACATGAGTCTACCCAAATTTTAGACAAAGTTTTAACCATATTCATCAATTCATTAATATCAAAGATTCAAACAACACTACTAAACCTTCAAAAGGTGCATCTTTAAATACATATTCATACATTTCCAATCTCCAATCAACATTCGATGCTGCCTTGCCATCGAAGCTATTTGATTTTCCTCAAACTATGGTTGTTACTTGGACTTTCAATCATCAAAAAGCCTTGCTATTCCCCTGAATTATATCCAATTCAATGGCGGCAACTGTCTAGTGAATTTAATTATGAAGGTGTATTCAAAAATAGCACACGTGTTTCAAAAGGTCATGTATTAAGAACACTTTTATAACTTACACACTTCAAATTTTCCATTTACAATTACATTAGAACAACATCAAACCACCTATTCCCAATAATTTTTCTTAGCAATTGGCTGCGAAGTGGATGTATCATCACCTCGCCAAATTAATCATATTTTGCATCTCTTGTAGTGGTTTAACACCATCTCAACCGAATTATCACATATTATATTATTCACCAGATTCCATTTTTCTACCCATCTACAGTGTTAGATAGTCCTGTATAAGTGTTTAAGAACTTTCTATCGATATCGCTGATCAATCGCATCGATCAAAACCCTTAAGACACTCATCGGGTCATTAAACACATAAAATGTTCACCAATTTAAATTCACACAAAGGTTGATTTTATTATTATACATCATCAGTATTCTTAGCTCTAAACAATAAAGCAACCCAACATCCCCAATCTTAATTAATCATCAGGCTATAAGGTTATTAAATCATCAATATTTCTAACCATCTTTACTATCCATCCCTTTTCCCATGATTAATTATTCAAAATTTAGCATAGCCGAAGCGATTCACTCGCTTCCGCTGCACAACTCCAATTTAATTCATCTCGATTTAAAAACTCATCACCAAAGTTGAATACAACCTTTAGATTTAATTTATGTAAGAGCCATCCAAATTCCCTTTTCAAGCTCAACAAGCAACTCAAATACCAAAGATAGAGTGAAAATTTTCTTCAAAATTTTTACCCAAATGTTAAAACATCGAAAGATTATGAGGATGCAAAGATTCTATTATCAAGTCATACTACAAAAAGAGATATCAAACAATGAAATATTATGGAATAAGCTTCTCATTCCTAAATGTATTCCTAACCACAAGGCTCCACACAGTTCACTGATGAGATACACAAAACAAGAATAACAAAGGAAACAACAATGTAACATGATTGTTATCCTTCCATGTTGTAGCACATATACTATTATGGTAATACTCCCTATTACAGTGGAGAACAGGGAACGTTAAGGGCGACCGCTCGTAGATTCGCATTACCAAGTCTTAAGTACGTTGATGAAGTGTTCCTTTTATTTTGGGTCTATTTGGCACAGGTCCCTATTAAGTTTTAAAATTAGGCTCACATCCGATCATAAACTTACTGTAAATTTAGTCGCTATTTTTTGAAAATTCAATGAAAAAAAATCATGTAAATTCATATTTAATTGAAATAGGTAAATGCAAAAAAATTCAGCCCAAAAAATAAATAAATCAAAAACCACATCAAACCAAAAAAAAAAAAAAAAAAACAGAAAAACAGCGAAAACAGCAGTTAAATGCATACTAGTATGCACATATTCGGATTTTCATGCATACATCTGTGTAAGAATTTCACTTATGCATCTATATTGAAAATATTTGTTATGCAAGTATAGCATAATTCTTGCACGAAAATATGCAATAATTCACGCAGTTCGAATTATTTTGCATTCACGTGTGCAAACAAAACTTAAAAGTAGCACGCATGCATGCAACAATCCACAGTAAAAAAAATTAGTTAACTTTTCTTCATGAAATACTTGCATACAAGTGTGCAAATATTTCAGAATAATTACACACACGTATGAAAATTTCCATCCAGATTTTTCAATACAAACAGCGTATGTAATAGTTGCATACATGTGTGCAACTATTGGTAAAAGTTGCATACATGTATGCAACTTTTTTTTTTTAATTTATGTGGACTTCTGTGGACGTTTCTAGAATTTAGAATATATTTTTACCTGACAGCGCATTTTTTTTTGATACAAAAACATAAAAGGCGAAAGTATGGAAAACAGGGAATGGAAATGCATTGAAACTTAGGGAGGGACGTGAGTAATATTTAAAATTAAAACATAGGCGGAGCCTTATTTCCACTTTTATTTTTCTAGTGGCTCGATATACTTAATACTTACGTAATACAATTCCACATTGGCTATAGGATCATCTCAGAACACAATACATTTAAACACACAATTATAGTTCAAAGAAAGTTACATTATATTACATCAATAGGGTACAAGGAATACACGTGTTACAATATAAATGATTACAAAATCATTTCTTATAAAACGCGATACAAACAAATGAATTAAAGGCTTGACTACATAAAAGTCGACTGGAAGCAGCTATAGAGGAGATAGCCCAACAATGATAAAGCTAATCCCAAGCATAGCAACCATACCTGAAACATCTCGGTTTAACCCGAGAAATACACACATGGGTCAACATAGCTTGCAAATCAGTATAAGAATGAATAAGCAATCGGTGTACAACTCATAACTCAAGAGTTGAGAATACGAGAACATAATGAGGTTATGTGGCATTAACTTACACAACACACTACAAGGGATATATTCTAGTCCCTTGCACTAGCACTACGCTAAGTGCAACATTGTACTCAAGTAATAAGGTTATTCCAACCTTGAAATCATCATACATAACTCAAGAGAGTAAAAAAAAACATCTATAAAAGGAGCACTTCACTCCAAAACATCATGAATCTGAAAATAAATGTATTAGAATCCTAATTGCAATTCGAAAAAAATGTATGATCACTTCAATCAAGTTAAAATCATCAAAGACTAAATCATAAAATGAAATCATCATGAATAATGTGAACGTGCCATCATAATATAACCCACTTCGAGCTATTGCCTACTTCGGGCTATTGCCCACTTCGGGTTTTAATATGGCCCACTTCAAGCCTAGCTAAGCACTTATACTTATTTAAATTAGACGCTTGTTACCACGACCACTTCGGTCGAGTATATCTAGATCACTTCTATCAAATGAATATGTATATGTGACTCCCCCGTGCCTCGGCTTTTCTTGAAGCTAGTACTGGCTCATTCCCCTAAATATGTGTCATGACACTCAGTCCATAACCAAGCAATGATAATAGTGCGTCCCATACCACAGTTCTCACTGTTTGGTTAATTGCCCGCTTGTCAATTACGCATTAGAAAACTTAGAAAATCATCAAATCATGAGAAATCATCGAATCTCAATCAATAACTCAGTAGATTCAAGTAGACGAACATGGAAATTAACCAATTTCGTATAGTGTCGTGTCCCATTCCATGGGATTTACAATAGTGTTTTATATACATAACATCATCTCGAAGGGTGTAGAAAAGTGTGGTTTATATATATTGAAAATTACTTGATTTTATGATAACAAGTTTTAAACCAATTTTCCGAACTCGATTATATTCCTTTAAAATCCCTTATATTACAAAAAAAATACTATTATTTTAAGGTTATTTACATATCGTAACCAAAATCGAAAACTTATTTTATCCCCGAGACTATAAAGAAATCAATATTTATTTATATGTCGAAAACTTGTTTAAAACCGTGCACGTGTACCCAATGTCATCAAAAATTTGTTAAGCATCTCAACAATGAATCAACATAAATTTTACTAAAATTCAGAGTTCGGATTGTTTAAGATATGAACTTGGTTTCTGAAGTTAATAAGCTTGTAAACCAAGTCACCAAACCACATAAAATCACTAGAAAATCAAGTATCAAGGCATGAAAATGCACCTCGAAATCAATATTGGTTGCAACTTTCAGTTAAGTTTTGAATGACCAAACGACCTCCGATTGGTCTAAAATTTGACATGCACAAACTAGAATAACGTGTCTTCCAATTGCACTAAATCCGAACATCATATGAAAAAATACTCAGCCTCAAACCTGAACTCAAGCCTAAATTTTGACTTGGTCTGAAACCACACTCAGGTCCAACTTTGAGACCTGGTTTGAATGGACAAACAACCTCGGAAGGCATGAAGATAAAGTTCTAAGCTTTATAATGCAAAAATAATCGTCCAAAACGGATCAATATCGAAGGAGATACAACACCTAGAAAACAACTTCAAAACCCAGCCCAACACCTCAAAAAAACTCATGGTCATAACCGTCTCAAGGGGTCGACCTCTTTTAGGCTTGAGATCGACCTCCAGGTTGAAATCTTGTGCCCAGGGTCGACCCCATCTGGGGGAATTTTGCACGGAAGCTCTCAAGAAGGCTATAAGTTGATTTTTGAATGAAACCTCAACTTCCAGACACCTACCTATATAAAAGAAATCATAATGTCATGAAACAAATAACTCTACTACAACATGCAAAAAGAATCATGCCAAAATACCCAAAGATTAAGATGTTATGATAGCTCAAAGATGGGGTTTTGTTGTGATTTCATCCCTATAGGAAATTGATTAAAAACATCGGAAAGTTATGTATTTTTCAAACTATAGCAAACAAAACTTATACTGAAAACACAAAATAGAGAAATTAGAGAGAGAAAGTCTATCTACTCACCTTGGTTGAATTATTAGATGAAATCCACTTGATTTGGAGTTGAAAGAAGCCAAATTAGAGCAAGAAACAACAAAAGAAGAACATTCAACAAGAATGACCTCCTAAAAATTACCGTCCTTGATTTCTTATCACTAGAGATTCAGTATTGATCTTGAATTGGGCTAAGAAATGAATAGAGCAAGCTAGAATCTATTTGCACTAGGAACTAGAGTGTGTAAGAGTTTTTAGAGAGAAAAAGGAAAGAACCATTTTTCCTTTTTCTGTGTTTTCAAAGAAGAAGCAGAAGGAGGCAGAGAAAGAGTACATATCTTTCTCTAGCAACCTTCAGAAAATATCACAACCAAAGGGGAAGTGGGCTAAATACCCAATTCAAGCCCAAAATAAGGTTTAATTATATTATTTAATCTCAATTACACTAATTTAAGCGTTAACCACTATAGCTTCTTGTTGGTAGTTTTATTGTGGTATTCTCTTCTGGTTTGTTGTAATTTCCAATGCCTTGGAGCTGATCTGCGCCTTGTCTACCTTTTGGTTTTTTGTGTGCTATGCGAGATACTTAATCAATCTGCATATATTAATCTTCTGCATTTTGGTGTATTGTGCATTGCTAGTCTGTGGTGGTTCTGAGGGTGGATGTTTCAGTATTGAGTTCTCTTATCTATTCCTATCTACACTTTGGACTATTTGGAAAGTTTTAATTGAGGTGTCAAACGCAGTGCTGTTTTTAGATTTTGAAATAGCTACTTGGCTCTGTTGATTCAATTCTCTGCTACGATTTCAACCTCTACATTTGGATCTTGTAGCTGCTTCTGGATTCTGATAATAGCTGCTAGATAATTATATTTAAGATTGTATAAAAGGATTTCTTGCAGCCATTCTAATGTATTGATGTGTAAACTGAGTATTATCATGTATAGTTTGCTCTTAACTAACTATAACTCATCTCACCCTACAGTTATCATGTATAGTTTTCTCTTAACTAACTATAACTCATCTCACCCGATAATAGCTTAGCTCTTAGTTAAGGAATACCATGTCTGTAGCAGATAGGCAATCTGCCTATCACCTAATATATTTTCTACTCATTATTTGCTATAATGAAAAAGTGTATGACCCACTATAAAAACTGTAACGACCACGCAATTTTCAACCCTGAAAATTGACACAAATACCAATGTCGACTATCCGAGTATCTGAAATACCTGATCATTAATAGAAAGAAGTTAGAGGGTGAGAAATAGAAAGAAAAACTAGAATATAAGAAGAAGAAGAACACAAATGAACAAGATCATAGTAAATACGAATCTCACAGCGGAACGAAAAAGTATATACTATATAACATACTTTGAAATACAAAATCATATTTGTACTTACATATATCATCTGAGTACATCAAATAAATATCATAGCGGAAATAACTCCGTATATATCCAACACTAGAGCACCCTGCTCCAAGCTCCTCTAGTGATATTTGTAAATTCCTGACTACTTGACTGCCCGTACAAATTTGGGCACCCATGAATTTAGGGAAAACAAAACAAAATAAACTCTGGGTCAGTCATGGGACTGGTGTGAGTAAATTCCAACCATTTCGTTTAACTTTGACAAATCCTTTTAAAAGAAAAGAATAATAGTAAGACCAGCCCACACATAAACATGGACGGTTTTTATCTTACTATAACCCAAAACATTTTCAAAATCAATATTTTTCTGATATTATAATAGTGTCTAATCACAAGTAAATACAATCTAGCAGAACGCTTGCATCTCACGCTCCACATATATAATATACAATCAAATCCACGGGCACTTATTGGAGATTGGATTCCGACTATGACAAGGTATGAAACCACCTGCCGATAGTGTACCTCTAGAGAGGAATACACTGGGTTCAACAAGAACGTCTTGCAACCCGGCCACACATGACCGACCACTCATTTCTCTTGAGTGTATCGAATATATTGTCACCTACTGTTGCTAGCAACATAACCGTTCCCGGGAGATGCAAAAGCTAAAAGAAGTAACAAATATGAATATTCTCTAGATGGTGACAATACACCCTAATAGGGGCGATCCACATAGCCATGCTGCCTGCCCGATTTTTGTCATTTTTCGGTTGTGAGGCTTGAGGTCGTAACATACTTTTGACCGATCACACCTTCATTTACATTGAATGCCACATCATCGTACCCACCAAATCACAAATTTATTTCCACAAAAATACCACGGGTATAAAGCTAAGAGAAACAAATTTCTCCCCCACCAAACATAAGTATGTTTGAAGAGATCAACTTACGCGATCCATTAGATATACTCTGTCAGACATTCGTCCATACAAGTTGTCCTGGGTCTGGACAAACCGAAGGCACCATCTTGTAAACAGAACAACCCTTGCATAAACTCCGTCTTCAACTATTTTGAGCATATTTGATTCGCAACGCTCATGTCCATACAGAGTGGTTTTTAGATAATAGATCTGATCCCGGTCTCCCCGTATTGACAATGGAAATTGTCAAAACTTTGATAGTTGGTGATTTAACTATCAAAGGAATACATACATACACACAACGATCTTATCTCCAAATGGAAATTTATCGATCAATCATCCTTCAACACTGAGCCCCTTAAACTAATTTATCAATAATATATTCATTTCCCCAATTTCCTGTTTCCCTTATTTCCCCATATATTTCTCAAAACCCGTTTTGCCTCACTCGATCCTTGGAAAATGTTTCCATTTATTTTAAACTATTTATTTCCTATAGTAAGAAAATATCTCCTTTTTAACATCAAGAATTAATTCCATATATTTACAACGCTTATTTCTATATTTAGAAAATATACGTTATTAACACTGGGAAAGCATTTTCAATTATCATTTCACTACAAGAAATTTGACCTTTACCTACCAATATTTTACCTACCAATAAATATGGGTAGGTAAAGAGAACCATTATCTACCAATATTCAAAGGTAATATTTATTGGTAGGTAAATATTGTCAATGTTATAAAATTGTTGAAAGATGATTATCTACCAATAATTATAGGTAGGTAAAATGTATTATCTACACATATATAGAAGGGGAAGTTTTTTTGCGATTAGCTCCTACATTTTTTTCATATCATTTTAACATTTCGTTAAAAATAATGTTGAGTTGTGTGATGATGTGTCAAAAACGTATATTCTAGCAATTTTTTTGAATTGAAGATTTCATTAACATATCCTAGCAATGTTTTTTGTAAAATCATTTCTTTATTAATTATTAATAATTATTTTGGAATATGAAATAATTAACAGTTAATGAAATGATAAACAATAATTAAATTGTCAATAATAAAAAATGTTAAATAATCATTTGTTAATAACTTATCATACATTACTATTATTTTTCCAACCAATTGACTATAAAAGTTTTAACTTTAATTATTTTTTAAATGACTCACAATTTCACACTAATATGTCATCATCTGAAATGACTAAAACATATTTTCTCTAGTTTATTGTAGAGTCGCAATCCATACCATCATCTTAGCTTATTTTAAATCAAATCTAACGGTACAAATCTTAATCCACATGATCACTTTTGTGATCTCAATCCACGTAATCTCTTTTGATTGGCCACAATATAAACCACAAAAACTACCACTGCAAATAAATAAATAAAATCTTGATGACAACTATTTATTATAATTTCTATGTTACATATCTTAATAGGCAAATTCTATTTGTACACCTTAAATTGCTTTAGATACACCATGCTTTTTTTTAAATCATATACACCACTTTTTGCTTAGTATACACCATGCATATTACTAAACTATCCTCAAGCCTGAATAGAACAAAATAAGTTTCTTATTTAGCATTTTTCTGACGTGCATTGATCGAACTAAGGAATATTGATTTCTAAAATTAATGAATTCACTTTTGCAACTCAAATTCAAATCCTTAATTGGATTTATATTTATTTAATTATTCATATATTAGAATTTAACTTTAAATTTTGAATAATACAATATTAATCTACTTAAATTTTGACTTTAAATTAAAAACCAGTTTAAATATAATAAAAAATTGAGAACTTAGTACACAATGAACCATACTAATTTTAGTACTTCATTTGTAAATTTATTTTTGTGACTAATTTGGAATGCATAATGTTAGAACTAATTATACATGAATATAACAAGAAAGAGTATGAATAAAATATAATTCTTAAATAGAAGTTAAATTAAATTCACTTGATAACACATAGAAATTTCAATTATTTTATAAAAGAATTTTAACGATTGTGTATGATGTGCACATATGAAATTTTTATTATTTAATTTTATTTTGATTATTTTTCAATAAGGAAATTTTTGTCTTTAATTTAATTAATTTTTTTAATGGTGTAGGTAAAGTAATTTACGGTGTATAAATTGAACTTGTCATCTTAATATTACAAAGGTTAAATATGGCAAAAATATATAAACTCCATAAAATTTAAAAATATCAAAAACAAAAAAGCTTGTGTAGACATAAATTATTGAACTTATGTATAACACAAATTGTTATTCCTGTTTATATTTAAAAATTTATTGTGTGATATTTTTCCTTAACATATGCAGGTTTCCATTCTAGCTACCATCCAAAAAAATCTCTTTTGATTGGCTGTAAGTTGGGACCAAATCTTGCATCGATATCTCCACAATTCAAAATGGCTCCTATTACGCATGTTCTCCTTTTTTCATTTATTTTATCCCAAAACCGTTCCCCCCTTAGCATGTTTCACCGTTACCTCCTCTTCTCCATTTATTTCTTCCATAAATATTACACCCTTCTCATTTCCATCATTGTTCCTATTCCACTGTTCCTTCTCAAATTCTTTCCTTCTCATAGAATCTGCTACAACTTTCTTTTAATTCCCCAATTTCTTCAATCCTAATATTTATCCCTTCAAAAACTATCAATCATCCATCATTCAAGGCTGGGCCATTCTTCTTTCCTCCATGACACCAGATAGCCATTCCTTACTGTTTACGATTTCCTGTGTTGCGGGCGAAAACTTTCTTCTTGCCTTCATCATATGTTCCTCTACCTTTCAAACCACTGCTACCACTAACTACCTTTGAGGTAATCTTCTACTTTCGATTGTTTGTTGCTTAGTATATGATTTGTCACTTTTTTTAACGATTTTATTTTCTATGTGTTTCAAAGTTTGATATTTGTTTGTTTTCATCTTGATTACTGTGTTTTTATTTTGACAAAATGTTGATTAATGAGACTTAATTTCATTTTAACCATTCTTTGGTGTATATGTATCACCATGATACTTTTACCTTATTTTTTTTCTTTTTTGTTTACGTCTACCTACCATCATCTCATGACTTTCTGTTCCAAGTAATGCATACATGCTGCATTGCATATTACTGAATTTAGGCTCAAGTTGTCTTAAAAAAAATTGTCCTTCTTTCCTTTGATTTTTAGCAAAAATACTTTCTTTTGTTTATTTAGAAACATACGAATCCAATGATGATGATATGTTTACCATCTGGAGAAATGTGATTTTATTTTTAGATACAAATATAATGGACCTATATTTTTGTTTTTATACGCGTGTCAACCTATTGCTGTTGATATAGAATTAAAATAACAAAATGAAATAAAGTGTCAACTTTGAATGAAAACTGTATTTTACTTTTTGCCCTTTTATATTTTTTGATACTAATACATACTATTGTTGACTGAAAATTGTATTTACTTTATTTTTTGTCCTTTTATATTTTTTGACACTAATACATACTATTGTATTTACCTTTTGCTTATTTCTACTTATTTTGTACCATTTATGTTTGTTATTAAGGTACTAACATCCAATTTCTGTGTAGTACAAGCAAAAAGAGGAGTTATTTTATACCATTTATGTTTGTTATTTCTACTTATTTTATACCATTTATGTCTGTTATTTCTACTTATTTGGAGTTATTTTATATCATTTGTTTGTTGTTAAAGTACTAACATCCAATTTCCATGTAGTACAAGAAAATAGAGGAGTTATTTTATACCATTTGTGTTTGTTATTTTATACCATTTATGTTTGTTATTTCTACTAATTTTATACCATTTATGTTTGTTAATTCTACCTTTTTGGAGTTATTTTATACCATTTATGTTTGTTATTAAGGTACTGACATCAAATTTTCATGTAGTACAAGCAAACAAAGGAGTTATTTTATACCATTTATGTTTGTTATTTTATACCATTTATGTCTGTTATTTCTACTTATTTTATACCATTTATGTTGTTATTTCTACTTATTTGGAGTTATTTTATACCGTTTGTTTGTTATAAAAGTACTGACATCCACTTTTCATGTAGTACAAGAAAACAGAGGAGTTATTTAATACCATTTGTGTTTGTTATTTTGTACCATTTATGTTTGTTATTTCTACTTATTTTATATCGTTTATGTTTGTTAATTCTACTTATTTGGAGTTATTTTATACCATTTATGTTATTAAGGCACTGACATCCAATTTCCATGTAGTACAAGCAAATACATGAATTATTTTATACTATTTATGTTTGTTATTTTATACCATTTATGTTTGTTATTTCTACTTATTTTACACCATTTTTGTTAATTCATAATTGATTGTCTTTAACTTATCAAACTTAAATATATTCTGTTCCTCCCCTTTTCCTCCAAGTTGAGACATGACGTTTAAAGCATTATGGAGCATCCTCTCACAGAATCTGGATGGGTCTCCATTTAAGGTTTGTAAATATAAGCATTTGTGAAATTTCACTAGTTTTAGGAGTTTCCTTCTTCTATATTTGGTTATTTTCATACTTTTGTGTATTCAATCCATTTTATTTTCAGAAACATAACCTGAAGTAGCGATGCATCAAGTACATGTACCTCTCCAGGGGAAGGTACAATTTTAAGAGAATAACATAAGAGTTTTAGATTGAATATGATGCTCGTATCATTTATAATATAAAAATGGAAAAAATGGCTACTTCCTTATTTGTTTATTGGTCTTTTGTAGACGAGTTCAAGCTGATATTATTACAAATTAGTCAATGGTAGCAAAAAAAAAAAAATTATATTGTTCCTTTTCCAATTTACTATGCTATTTTACTATGACAGGTACGACAAACGACTAGACAAATTCTGGAGCAAGAAGCCAATGACTAAAACTAGAGTGATAGCGCGAGTGACTATGTACATGTATATGAGTGAATGAGTATCTAGTAAGGAGTCAATGTATGCGAATGAAATGTAGAGAGGAAGTGTATGTATAAGTGATTGTGTAATAGTGAGAAAACAATATGTGTACTATTCAAAAATGTAATAAATATTTATTTGAATAAATATTTGTTATTCGTTTAAAAGTAAATTCTTTGTTAAATATTAAATTCTTGTAAATATTTATTTATATTAAATAATGTCATATGGCCTAAAAAATGATGTCATATGCACTAATCAAATGATGACACATGGACAAATTATTGTTTCACACATGAACCAACCATTAAATGCCAAGTGTCAGTCTTAATATATGCCATGTGTATACTACTACGACAACCATGTCAGCAGCCATGTAAGATGACACATCATCAGCCATGTTAGCAGCCATGTAGGATGACACATCATCAAACACGTCAGCTGATGACTCATCATTTGAGTCATAACATAGTGGGGTCCATTGATTCTTTTACCTACCAATAACAATAAGTGTAGGTAAATCTCTTTCTCTACTAAGCTTTACCTACCAAGCTCTACCAATTCAATATTGGTAGCTAAAATATATTATCCACCATTATGTTAGTTTTACCTACGCTTACGATTGGTAGGTAAAGGCCCCATTTTCTTGTAGTGTTTCTTAACTTCTCGTTATCCCAAATCATTTCAATTTCTATACTTAGAAAACATCTCTGATTCAACCAATCTCGCCACCGAACCTTAACCATTCCTTAGTTAATCATGAAGTCAATCAAATTGGGGTATAATTACCTCTCAGACCTTGATAGAACATCACTTTCAACTTCAAAACAGTCAAGTTCACCATTTCAAATCATTAATGGTCATTGCTCATGCAACTCTCGGATTCAATTTAAGAGTCCACTTCCTTTACGAAAAACATTGACTATCACGATATCATTATAATTCTTGTTTCCGAAATTTTTAATTCCAAAATATAACTTAGATTAATTACTTTGAATGAATAAATAAATAATATACAGATCTTGATAAAACTGGAAAGTAAACAGTACTTTCGTTAATTCGATATAATCGAATTTCAACTTATAACTCTCATTCGATTGGTCTATATCCAATTAACATTCCGAACTTCGGAATAGACTTATCGTTTCAGGTTAACGTATTTTCTTTTGAATTTATTACTTCCAACATTTACCATTCCCCTATGATACTATTCCAATTTTTAAAGCGTTTGCTTTTAAAATCGTTATTCACTTTATAAAGTGAATATTGTTCCTTTACAGAAAACTAGACCGATATATCAATTCTGAATTTTATTTATAAATACCATTGCAGATTCAAATTCTGTTTATCGAGTTATTGTATAAAATTCATATTTATATCTCACTTTATAAATTCCGTTTATACATCAGTTTCTTGTTAATTATATATCAAGTTTAAACTTCATCTCGCTTACATATTCTATTGTAAATTATTGGTTTTAAACCGATATTAATTATCCTGTACATCACCATTTATTACGATATATATTTTATAAAAAAATTATCTTAATAACATTTGACATTTGTCGAATTATAATTACCAACCTTTATAATTTTATTCAACCCATATTCACATTTTGAACCTTGAAATAAATTCAACAATTCCCCTTTATCTATTTAAGAAATTCATTTCTTGAATTCATCATTTCAAAATAATAGTCATTTCGCTTTATTTATTAATACCATTTTTAAAACAATTTACTTGTTTTTTTATAATTAAAACAAGTCATTTCATTCTAGCTAATTGAAATTCCATTTCTATTTTAAAATAGAAATTCCTTTTTTTAAAACCCTCAATTTCCTTTCTAATATATTTGAATATGTTTCACTGTATTTTAATACTAATTATTCAGATCTATGTTATTCAAACACCCCAAACACATAATAATCAACCGCACATTATTCATCACATCATATAATGCAATGAAAAACAATAATATAAATTATTGAGGAATCCAGTTGGATTTCTCCAACCTATTTTCCCTGCATCCACATATGTTAATTAAGACAATAACACTAGTTTCATATTAACATGAAATAAATGAGATCAATATTTAACTAACGGTTTATATATATAACAGTATTTAAAATTTTAACTGGTTTATATGTAATCCATCCAAACAACCATCGCACGCAACATCCAATCATTTTTATCAATATTAAATAACATTTATAAAATTATAGAACTGATCAAAGTTAGTGAGTTCACTCACCTGGGTCGTTTATCGTTAAGTAACGATTAACAGTTGGTAGATCTGATCAAATGTTTAATTGTGCCATAATTTCTAATGAGCTTCAAACAGTTTTGAAATAGCTTCATAACGTAGCCTGCCTTCGTACAGTTCCAACAAATCGGACTGTTCGCGAAACTGGCAACGCATGTACAAGACATTACATTAACAAGTTGGTATACATATATTTAAATAGTTTTAATTGAAATTAATTTTTGCTCTCTAATCTCACCTTTTTATTTGACCGATTCTTCTACTTCTACAGTAGCTTTCTTCTACCCTAAAGTAAGAAAAGTTCTCGCCCCAACAATTTAGACGTGCCTCTCCATTCCGAAGTCTTCACTTTTTTTTTCTTCCTTCTAAAATTGGGCTTAACATTATGAAGCCGGCCCAACACCATTTAAATGCTCACGTGTCACATTTTTCTTTTACCACGCACCCATGATTTCTTTGCCATGCACCCCTGAGAACGTGCAGCCTTCCCCTCCCAACATGTACATGCGCAGTTCCGTCCATCCCCCTTTCTGGTAAACACTACTTTTTTTCTTTAGATCCATGGCCCGAGCCCAATCGGTATAAAGTCCAACCCACCACCTTAGTTTCTTCTTCCTAAAATAGCAAACCCGCATAGCATACTCCCCATCCCCTCTTTCTAGTAAGGCCCGCAAGCTTCCCTGATCGGTGCACCCTTTCGTGACTGCCACCCCCACTGTCTTTCTCCCCTTTTATTTTCTTTTGTTACTTTATTTTTATAATCTGAGTTTACCCAGTATCGGCACACGCCATTCTTATCCCATTAACTGTTCTTCCCATTCACCATGCTTTAACCGTAACTATCCCCTCCAAAAACTCGACATCCTCACCCCAAGATTATATAGCTCGCATGCATTCTTAACAGTTAGTCAAACAGCCTCCCTGCAAGACCTGTCAAAATATGACCCACCCTTTTACCCAACCCATTTTACCCTAATTACAACCCTATCGGGTCAACCCTTTTATATTTTTTTATTAAATGAATCATAAAAGGGTTGACCTTTTTTTATAAGGGTTACAAATGGGTAACCCACTTACCCAAATAGTAAAAAAGTAATACTTTAAAATAACGATTTTTAAATGTAAAAAGGTCAAAATTACAAAATACCCTTTATTTTGGAAAAAGTGAGAAAAAGAAAAAAATTCAAAAAATCCAGAAAATTATGAAATGAGAATAAAAAAAAATGAAGTATTCGAAAATAACGATTTTTAAAGCTAAAAGGACCAAAATTACGAAAATACCCTCCATTTTGAAAAAAATGAAAAAAATCCAGAAAATTACGAAATGAAAAGTAAAAAAAGAATTATTCGAAAATTACGATTTCTAAAGCTAAAAATGAAAAAATTACGAAAATACCCTTTATATTGGAAAAATGAAAAAAATTCAAAAAATCCAGAAAATTACGAAATGAAAAGTAAAAAAAGAATTATTCGAAAATTACGATTTCTAAAGCTAAAAATGTAAAAATTACGAAAATACCCTTCATATTGGAAAAATGAAAAAATTTCAAAAAATCCAGAAAATTTTGAAACGAAAAGTAATAAAAGAATTATTCGAAAATAATTATTTCTAAAGTTAAAAAGGCCAAAATTACGAAAATACCCTTCATTTTGAAAAAAATAAAAAAATTCCAAAAAATTAGGAAATGAAAGGTAAAAAATGAATTATTCAAAAATTACGATTTCTAAAGCTAAAAATGTAAAAATTACGAAAATAACCTTCATATTGGAAAATGAAAAAATTTCAAAAAATCCAGAAAATTATGAAATGAAAAGTAATAAAAGAATTATTCGAAAATAATAATTATTAAAGTAAAATAAGGTCAAAATTACGAAAATGCCCTTAACGTTGAAAAAGTGAAAAAAAAAAAATTAAAAAATCCAAAAAATTACGAAATGAAAAGTAAAACAAGAATTATTTGAAAATTACGATTTTTAAAACTAAATATGTCAAAATTACGAAAATTCCCTTCATGTTGAAAAAAGTGAAAACAATAATAAATTTAAAAAAATCCAGAAAATTATGAAAAAATAATAATTTTTTATACTTTTCATTTCGTAATTTCTGAATTTTTTTCACTTTTTTCTACTTTTTCCAAAATAAAGGGTATTTTCGTAATTTTAGCATTTTTAGCTTTAAAAATCCTTATTTTTAAATAATTCTTTTTTTACTTTTCATTTTGTAATTTTTTGGATTTTCTGAAATTATTTCATTTTTTTTTCATTTTTTCAAATATGAAGGGCATTTTCGTTATTTTACCATTTTTAATTTTAAAAATCGTTATTTTAAAATAATTCTTTTTTTACTTTTCATTCCGTAATTTTCTGGATTTTCTGAATTTTTTTCATTTTTTTCACTTTTTCAAATATAAAGGGCATTTTCGTAATTTTGGTCCTTTTAGCTTTAAAAATCATCATTTTCAAATAATTCTTTTATTACTTTTCATTTCATAATTTTCTGGATTTTTTGAAATTTTTTCATTTTTTTTCATTTTTCCAATATGAAGGGTATTTTCGTAATTTTGGTCCTTTTAGCTTTAAAAATCATTATTTTTGAATAATTCTTTTATTGCTTTTCAGTTCATAATTTTCTGGATTTTATGAATTTTTTTTCATATTTTTCAAAATAAAGGGTATTTTCGTAATTTTGGCATGTTTAGCTTTAAAAATCGTTATTTTAAAGTAATATTTTTTAATATGTGGGTTGAATGGGTAACCCACATAATATGTGGGTAGGGTCAGGTAAAACGTTATGGTAAAAGGGTCAAAATAAAAGGGTTGCAAAAGGATAGGGTCAAAATTTACTTGACCCTTATACGAACTAAATGACCCATTTGACACCCCTACCTGCAAGTACAGTAGAGGGTGATGACATTTTCCATTTTTGATTTTCTGCGTTCCTTCATCGCTCCTCAGTACACTACAACAGGAAGCAGAAACGACCAATTCGAACTTCATTATACTTCACCAAAATGCGTGCCTTGTTGCTGCAAGCCCAGCGGCATCCTTTGCTTCGCCAAACGATCCCCGTTCTCCTGGCTTCTCCTCAACCTTCCGCTCTTTAACCCATGGTGGAAAGTTTGTCAGCAACAGAGATATTGTCCAATGCTTTCAAAATATATATGCGGACGTGGAGACTTATCATAGGAGTTTATATATACGTTTTACAAATTTTTATAAAGACAGTGTTTAGTTTCAGGTTCCCGAAGCCATTGTCAGCTATGGGTTTTATTGTCTGAAGATGCATCAAATTAACAAAATGTTTCATTATATATAGAACATGATACTTGATCATCACGTAGTAGCTGGAAAAATATAGAATAGGGTAGCCTGCGTGTAACACCCCGCCTCCGCTAGGGTCACTCGCAAGGGAATGCACTAGCTTTAGAGGGGCATTATTGGTAAACATGCACAGAAATATCACAAGACAGAACATATAAAGTAGCGAAAGTAAAATCAAACTTGCATAAACATTAATAATTAAGGTCTAAAGCCTTTTACATCAGAGTACATCAAAACCTGTCTTGCAATAGTAAAGAAGCATAAATACTTTTTCATAAATTATTCCCCAAGTAAAAGCAGTAAAGTAGCCATAGCCAAGAAAAATCCAAGCCATCCATGATGACCTTCAAGCAGAAGAAGTCCGAACTAAACAACAGTATTTCCTCCCTGCAACCTGGGGGGGAAACGGAAGAAAAGAGGCGAAACAAAACGGGTCAGTCAAAAAGACTGAGTAAGCCCTATCTACTATCAGCATAAAAACTAGTAAAGTTAACTGACATGAGAAACTGAGATGAACATAAGCATGATGACAAGATAGATAAGCTAAATCAAAATAACAGGATGAACTACTGAACTCAGATAAACTAAGGTGTCATGATAAATTACGGTGTCGAGATAAAACAAGGTATCCCATCGTCAAGTTCCTGTCAAATATAATATCCCCAAGATATCTATCACGTATAACATCCCATGGTATCTATCCTGTCTTTTAGCTCTGCACCTACCGTACTAGTATCCCCACCGTATCATGTGTTAACCATGAATGACCCTTACTCAAAAGTCGTGTAATGGTCCATGTCAACCTAATATATCGCATATATAGGTTACTCAACTCGTATGTTTTATTCCATGTAAGTGTTCAGTCCCTTGCCGTAGACCATACGGGCTTTCCCATGAGATTCTATACTACTTTAACATAGTTCCATGATCCTTAAGATCGTTTTGGATTGTCACCCTATATCTAACTAGGGTCTTTCAACATGAATCATTGTTTGTACAACTAGGACTTATGCTACCTAGGACTACTAGGGATTATGCTTACCTATTGCACGTTTTCGTATCTCGGTTTTGGTTCAACCACCCAGGGCCACTAGGATTTACGCTAACAGTCAACCGCGCCCTTTTTCCCACGCATTCTTCGTGAATCGTTTTTCCATGACTGTATGCACATGTATCACATCGTGCCATCCGAGTCCTGTCACAGGGCAGACCAGGAAATACAGGACTCGGTCGGGAGCTTTCGATTTATCTGCCGATGCAGATGCTAAGGTCTGTTTTTTTCTATACGTGGCTATGGTCCCACGAGACCACTCCCTCAACTAGTGAAAGACAAGACAGGATAAATCCTGTATGAGAACACACTACTGGCCAACCCACAATCCTAGCCTTACCGCAACCATAATTAGATAGCAATTATGGTCTTTTGGGTGTTCTCTGCCTTTCCGTACGTACACGCTTGACCAAAGATGGCAGGTAGCCTGACGAAATGCTATCTAGGGTACGACCGTGTATCGTCGACTATCCCCTATTCATCCCCGTCTTTAGGTCGCTCGTATAGCAACCAAGGCATACTCTTGGTTCTTCTAACGCAGACCTTAACCTCTCATGAGCCTAGTATGATCACCTGGCAGCTCATAGAGGGATACCAAGAATATCCTCACGTTCCCCGAAGCCGCTGCTTCGTTACCCAGTTCGCTGGAGCCTTTATCTAAATCAGATACTTGCTCCTACTCGTATACTTAAACGATGACCTACCGTATCAGGCTACTCATCTATCTATGAACTGGTCTAAATTTCCTTGACTAAGAATCATTACTTAATTATTCTTCAACTAAGGTTTACCACTTAGCCTTATTCCCGTTATCCTTGTTAACTACGGTTATCCACCTAATCCTCAGAACTAGGGTTTATGTAATGGATTAAGTGTCACTTAAGTTCATGACTTAACCCGTCTACAAATCATGTCAAAATTGGCTAAGTATCCAAGTTCAAGACTTAACCCTACAAACCATGCTCAAGTTGGTCAAGTATATATTAACTTGACCCTATCAAATTACCAAGTCAAATCGGTCAAGCGTATTTAAGCGATTCGTGACTTAGCCTTATCATGTTTTCACGTTAGATTGGTTAAGTATTGGTTAACTTAACCTTATCAAATAACCGAGTTGGAGTGTTTAAGTATAGGTTACTTAATCACTTCAAAATTTCCGAGTTAGATTGGTTAAGTGTTGGTTAACTTAACCACTTCAAATCATCGTGTTAGATTAGTTAAGTGTTTAACTTAACCCCATCAAACTACCAAGTAGGATTAATTAAGTCTAGGCTAACTTAACCCCATCCGATTTCCATGTTTAGGCTAGTTGAGTCTAATCTTAACCCCATCCATTAACTGTATCTTTCGGTTAAGTGTCAGTAAGAAAACTTACTTAACCTTACCAAGTTATCGTGTTGGATTGATTAAGTGTTGGTTAACTTAACCCCGTCCACTAGTCGTATAAAAATGGTTAAGTGTCATTAGGCAAATCAAATTACTTAACCTACCCAACCTTGTCATGTTTTGTTAAGTATCATTAGCCTAATCAAATTACTTAACCCATTTGTCCATGTCATATTTGGTTAAGAGTCATTAATCAAATTAACTTAACCCTATCATGTGGCATTAATTACTTAATGCACCTCAACCTCTCACATTAGACTTTGTTGTGGTTACTAGTTAAGCCGGTCGGTTCCGGGTAGCTTTACACCACAACTTGGTCTAACCTCGGGTTCAAGCACAACATGACCAACTTCTCACATTGGGTCCTATTGTTTGCAACTACTAGTTAGGCCGGTCGGTTCCGGGTAGTTTTACGTTGCAAACTCAACCCAACCTCGAGTTGGCCACACTTATATTATCTAAGTGTCATGTCCATCATGTTTCCAAAACATGTTACAAGTTTTCAAGCATTTGGGTAGACCTAACTTAATAGGTAAATTCTCAAAGGGTAGACCTAACTTAATAGGTAAATTCCCAAGCTTATGTTTTTATGCATACTTACATGTCAACTTCCATGTTATATTTCAAGTCATATTTTCAAGTTATATTTTCATGTCACTAGAAATTACCCATAACATAACCCAACGCTTTTAAACTCGCATATACGTTCGCAACAACGTAATGGATTAAAAGAAGAGACTTGGCAAAGGCATGACAAAAATGGATATTAAGCCACAAGTTAATCATGGTGGCAAATGAGGCACAAATGTGTTCATTAACTTGCATGTTACATTCTTAAGCCTCAAAAACACGCATAAACCCAAACTTGGCACATAAGCGAATCATGGTGACAAAAGACATGGAATGATGACTAGTAACTCGCATATATCATCATATAAGGGTTATGACTTCATATGCAAGTTGACATAAAGGTTATGAGGGTTCTCATGTTGCATAATGCAACATTTCAACATAAAGGTTGTAGCTTTTAGCCCACAAGATCAAGATAATGACTTCATAAACTTGCATGACATGATAGCATGTATCATACTCAATGATCAAACCCAAACTTGCAACATGAACATTTAACTTCATAGTTAATATCTAAGAGTAGGGAAAGGGCTTACATTGCTATGAAGGCACAAAAGATATGACAAAGCCCTTATGAAATCAAATAGACCCAAAATGCAAGCTCTAACATAAAAACCCTTGAGCCAAAATGATCAAAACTCTTTCTTTATGATGCAAATATAGAAACTTGACTTGAATGCAAGCTAATGATGCTCATACAAGTTTGAAAACACTTGTATGCATGGAAAATCACTTAGAAATTTATTTAGGAATTTTATGAAGAGAGTGGAGGCCATGAGAGGAGCAATTTTGCCATAGTTTAGTTGCATGAATGAATAATGATGATTTAGGGTTAGGTTAGGGTCTTATTTATAGATTAGGCAAGTGTTTTAGGCCATAGGATTAAACCCTAGTTGCAATCTTAGCCCTTAAAGCATGTCTTGGGGAAGAAGTCACATGTAGGAACCATCTAGGGCCTTAAAACCAGCCCTAGAGTCAATCCGGGCCACCAAAACCCATCCCGGGCCTCAAAAATGGGTTCTGGGCCGCCCCAGGACGAAAAAGTTGACCTATACAGGGGGCAAGTCGACAGGCAAGTCGACACCATGGGCCCCAAGTCGACAGCCAAGTCGACAGGGCTTTCGACACCTGGCCAGTCTGCTCGAAAACTGCTGAAAACTTGTTCTGGCCATATCTTGGTCATACGGACTCCGATTTTCGAAAACTCGGACTCTATTTCGCGTATTTTTCCGAGACGAACGCAATGGAGAAGTCCATTTTACCTGAGTCAAATTCTAAAATTTAATTCTGCCTTGATTTCTTGTTTTAACGTGTTATCGAAATACGGGTTGTTACATTCTCCCCTCCTTTTAGGATTTCGTCCCCGAAATCTCCAAGTTAGGAAGATCGTATCCTACCATCCATCATCCATCTACTCAAACCATCATCCGCAAGCAAACATGGTCCTTAGAAGACTTCTAATGCTTTATGAATGTATGCAAAACGTGTGTGTACATGTTCCTTAGCTAATGCTAATGATCAGGCCTGCGTGATCTTTCTAATGCAAAATATGTTAGTGCCATGAATCCAACATGTATGCAAATAGTCCTAGTCATGTAAATACTATATGCGTGCACAATCATTCATTCATATGCAACATCCGCATGATAACACATTCAATTTCATCCATAAACAAGTATAAATACTCGTGCATATGCAATATGAGATGTGACCGAATCGAGCTAGTATCTAATGTTTATTCGCGCATCCACGAGCAACCACTTGCAACCATATCAATCATAACATGTTTCAAATACATGTTTACATCCATAGGGTTCTACCTAGGATTCCCTGAAATAGGGTCGAGAAGATAAACAAGATAAACTCCTTACGGGGTTTGTAACAGAAAATAGGACCGAGAGGATATCCACAAAAGATAGCCTACAAGTAAGCTCTACAGAAAACAGGGATCAAGGATATACTTTCAAAAGGAGATATCATGCGCGTATCTAGTCTTTGACCATCAAAGTCGTATTTCCTCGAGCTTAATTCCATTGTGCCTTGACCGTCTTTTAACTTCGCGATTTCGTAGCTTCTTATTTCCTGTTTCCATAACATGAGCTAGAACTCATTTCTTCGTCGCCTCTCGTTCCACTTGCACTTATCCTTTTTCTAGAATACTTGGCGCAAACATGACTGCGTATTCATGATCTCATGCAAGCTTTCCAAAATTCACTAGTGAATCTCGGACCTCGTACCACAAGGTATTTCACGTAGAAGAACTTCCTCTTGAAAGTAAACAGATGCCAACCAGGTTATCAAGCGCACTTACTAGGGTGATCTCTATAACCCATGCATAAATGAAGTAAACCATCCGTCTTATTGGCGGGCACCACTCGATCGGGCTTCAAATTCCCAGTAAAGACATCAAGGGATTCTAAGTAACTAGTCATGACAGAACCTCAAAAAGGTTACACGATACTTCGAGGGTATTACCAAGGCTAGTCAAAAGGTCTAACTACCCTCCTATCAAAAACCGAGAGTGGCACCCCCTACTGGATAACCACTTCATCCCTAGAATCCATCCATAGCTTATAAACATAAGCATTATTTCCAAACTCCACACTTGGCATAGACATTCTCAAATCCAAACAAGTCATGTATAAATGGACTGATTCTCCAATAAGACTTTGAGACAAAAATGGGATTCTCTATTACGCTAGTACTTAAGGTGCAGAGACTCAACTATCGAAGCAGATTTAAATGATACGAAAAACGAAGTCCTAACGGGATGGTAGAGAAGAAAAGCTAAACCTTTAACAAGACCACTACCCTCCTTCTGAGGTACGCTAGAAATGAGAGCATACTACTGCCCTCCCGATGATCTTGTCCTTGTCCCATAATACTTGACTATCCACCCCGTTTTACCATGCTAAAGGTACTCTCTCGTCATGGGTTTCCTTGTTCATCTTTCTCCCTCCTTTGAGGACTAAGCCATACCAACAAGTTGCTTATCCTTAAGCTCGTATCCTTTATTCTCTTTCTCACTATCCTTTCTTATAATGCGGCCACTGGTCTCTCGAGAACCACCTCCATCGTATGGAAAGCACTTTCGTAGATAGAAAAGACTAGTCGCAGTTAAAACCACTGTGACTACAGATGGAGGAAAGAAAGGAAAAGAGATTCAATTAAGGAAACAAGGATAGTGCTAATGGCCTTTGGGGAATAGCCTTTTTCTTTTAAAAGAAAATTTTCTTGAAAAATGCTTCTTTGTAAACGGTTTTTCAAATAGTTTTCAGAAGGTCTTTAAAAACTTTTGCCCAGTCTGGTAACCTTCTGCTCTGATACCAAATGTAACACCCCGCCTCCGCTAGGGTCACTCGCAAGGGAATGCACTAGCTTTAGAGGGGCATTATTGGTAAACATGCACAGAAATATCACAAGACATAACATATAAAGTAGCGAAAGTAAAATCAAACTTGCATAAACATTAATAATTAAGGTCTAAAGCCTTTTACATCAGAGTACATCAAAACCTGTCTTGCAATAGTAAAGAAGCATAAATACTTTTTCATAAATTATTCCCCAAGTAAAAGCAGTAAAGTAGCCATAGCCAAGAAAAATCCAAGCCATCCATGATGACCTTCAAGCAGAAGAAGTCCGAACTAAACAACAGTATTTCCTCCCTGCAACCTGGGGGGGAAACGGAAGAAAAGAGGCGAAACAAAACGGGTCAGTCAAAAAGACTGAGTAAGCCCTATCTACTATCAGCATAAAAACTAGTAAAGTTAACTGACATGAGAAACTGAGATGAACATAAGCATGATGACAAGATAGATAAGCTAAATCAAAATAACAGGATGAACTACTGAACTCAGATAAACTAAGGTGTCATGATAAATTACGGTGTCGAGATAAAACAAGGTATCCCATCGTCAAGTTCCTGTCAAATATAATATCCCCAAGATATCTATCACGTATAACATCCCATGGTATCTATCCTGTCTTTTAGCTCTGCACCTACCGTACTAGTATCCCCACCGTATCATGTGTTAACCATGAATGACCCTTACTCAAAAGTCGTGTAATGGTCCATGTCAACCTAATATATCGCATATATAGGTTACTCAACTCGTATGTTTTATTCCATGTAAGTGTTCAGTCCCTTGCCGTAGACCATACGGGCTTTCCCATGAGATTCTATACTACTTTAACATAGTTCCATGATCCTTAAGATCGTTTTGGATTGTCACCCTATATCTAACTAGGGTCTTTCAACATGAATCATTGTTTGTACAACTAGGACTTATGCTACCTAGGACTACTAGGGATTATGCTTACCTATTGCACGTTTTCGTATCTCGGTTTTGGTTCAACCACCCAGGGCCACTAGGATTTACGCTAACCGTCAACCGCGCCCTTTTTCCCACGCATTCTTCGTGAATCATTTTTCCATGACTGTATGCACATGTATCACATCGTGCCATCCGAGTCCTGTCACAGGGCAGACCAGGAAATACAGGACTCGGTCGGGAGCTTTCGATTTATCTGCCGATGCAGATGCTAAGGTCTGTTTTTTTCTATACGTGGCTATGGTCCCACGAGACCACTCCCTCAACTAGTGAAAGACAAGACAGGATAAATCCTGTATGAGAACACACTACTGGCCAACCCACAATCCTAGCCTTACCGCAACCATAATTAGATAGCAATTATGGTCTTTTGGGTGTTCTCTGCCTTTCCGTACGTACACGCTTGACCAAAGATGGTAGGTAGCCTGACGAAATGCTATCTAGGGTACGACCGTGTATCGTCGACTATCCCCTATCCATCCCCGTCTTTAGGTCGCTCGTATAGCAACCAAGGCATACTCTTGGTTCTTCTAACGCAGACCTTAACCTCTCATGAGCCTAGTATGATCACCTGGCAGCTCATAGAGGGATACCAAGAATATCCTCACGTTCCCCGAAGCCGCTGCTTCGTTACCCAGTTCGCTGGAGCCTTTATCTAAATCAGATACTTGCTCCTACTCGTATACTTAAACGATGACCTACCGTATCAGGTTACTCATCTATCTATGAACTGGTCTAAATTTCCTTGACTAAGAATCATTA
The DNA here is from genome assembly GCA_030737875.1 of Allium sativum. Taxonomy (NCBI): domain Eukaryota; kingdom Viridiplantae; phylum Streptophyta; class Magnoliopsida; order Asparagales; family Amaryllidaceae; genus Allium; species Allium sativum. The sequence continues at coordinate 937,553,826 of CM060915.1, read as the reverse complement.
CTTAATTATTCTTCAACTAAGGTTTACCACTTAGCCTTATTCCCGTTATCCTTGTTAACTACGGTTATCCACCTAATCCTCAGAACTAGGGTTTATGTAATGGATTAAGTGTCACTTAAGTTCATGACTTAACCCGTCTACAAATCATGTCAAAATTGGCTAAGTATCCAAGTTCAAGACTTAACCCTACAAACCATGCTCAAGTTGGTCAAGTATATATTAACTTGACCCTATCAAATTACCAAGTCAAATCGGTCAAGCGTATTTAAGCGATTCGTGACTTAGCCTTATCATGTTTTCACGTTAGATTGGTTAAGTATTGGTTAACTTAACCTTATCAAATAACCGAGTTGGAGTGTTTAAGTATAGGTTACTTAATCACTTCAAAATTTCCGAGTTAGATTGGTTAAGTGTTGGTTAACTTAACCACTTCAAATCATCGTGTTAGATTAGTTAAGTGTTTAACTTAACCCCATCAAACTACCAAGTAGGATTAATTAAGTCTAGGCTAACTTAACCCCATCCGATTTCCATGTTTAGGCTAGTTGAGTCTAATCTTAACCCCATCCATTAACTGTATCTTTCGGTTAAGTGTCATTAAGAAAACTTACTTAACCTTACCAAGTTATCGTGTTGGATTGATTAAGTGTTGGTTAACTTAACCCCGTCCACTAGTCGTATAAAAATGGTTAAGTGTCATTAGGCAAATCAAATTACTTAACCTACCCAACCTTGTCATGTTTTGTTAAGTATCATTAGCCTAATCAAATTACTTAACCCATTTGTCCATGTCATATTTGGTTAAGAGTCATTAATCAAATTAACTTAACCCTATCATGTGGCATTAATTACTTAATGCACCTCAACCTCTCACATTAGACTTTGTTGTGGTTACTAGTTAAGCCGGTCGGTTCCGGGTAGCTTTACACCACAACTTGGTCTAACCTCGGGTTCAAGCACAACATGACCAACTTCTCACATTGGGTCCTATTGTTTGCAACTACTAGTTAGGCCGGTCGGTTCCGGGTAGTTTTACGTTGCAAACTCAACCCAACCTCGAGTTGGCCACACTTATATTATCTAAGTGTCATGTCCATCATGTTTCCAAAACATGTTACAAGTTTTCAAGCATTTGGGTAAACCTAACTTAATAGGTAAATTCCCAAAGGGTAGACCTAACTTAATAGGTAAATTCCCAAGCTTATGTTTTTATGCATACTTACATGTCAACTTCCATGTTATATTTCAAGTCATATTTTCAAGTTATATTTTCATGTCACTAGAAATTACCCATAACATAACCCAACGCTTTTAAACTCGCATATACGTTCGCAACAACGTAATGGATTAAAAGAAGAGACTTGGCAAAGGCATGACAAAAATGGATATTAAGCCACAAGTTAATCATGGTGGCAAATGAGGCACAAATGTGTTCATTAACTTGCATGTTACATTCTTAAGCCTCAAAAACATGCATAAACCCAAACTTGGCACATAAGCGAATCATGGTGACAAAAGACATGGAATGATGACTAGTAACTCGCATATATCATCATATAAGGGTTATGACTTCATATGCAAGTTGACATAAAGGTTATGAGGGTTCTCATGTTGCATAATGCAACATTTCAACATAAAGGTTGTAGCTTTTAGCCCACAAGATCAAGATAATGACTTCATAAACTTGCATGACATGATAGCATGTATCATACTCAATGATCAAACCCAAACTTGCAACATGAACATTTAAGTTCATAGTTAATATCTAAGAGTAGGGAAAGGGCTTACATTGCTATGAAGGCACAAAAGATATGACAAAGCCCTTATGAAATCAAATAGACCCAAAATGCAAGCTCTAACATAAAAACCCTTGAGCCAAAATGATCAAAACTCTTTCTTTATGATGCAAATATAGAAACTTGACTTGAATGCAAGCTAATGATGCTCATACAAGTTTGAAAACACTTGTATGCATGGAAAATCACTTAGAAATTTATTTAGGAATTTTATGAAGAGAGTGGAGGCCATGAGAGGAGCAATTTTGCCATAGTTTAGTTGCATGAATGAATAATGATGATTTAGGGTTAGGTTAGGGTCTTATTTATAGATTAGGCAAGTGTTTTAGGCCATAGGATTAAACCCTAGTTGCAATCTTAGCCCTTAAAGCATGTCTTGGGGAAGAAGTCACATGTAGGAACCATCTAGGGCCTTAAAACCAGCCCTAGAGTCAATCCGGGCCACCAAAACCCATCCCGGGCCTTAAAAATGGGTTCTGGGCCGCCCCAGGACGAAAAAGTTGACCTGTACAGGGGGCATGTCGACAGGCAAGTCGACACCATGGGCCCCAAGTCGAAATCCAAGTCGACAGGGCTTTCGACACCTGGCCAGTCTGCTCGAAAACTGCTGAAAACTTGTTCTGGCCATATCTTGGTCATACGGACTCCGATTTTCGAAAACTCGGACTCTATTTCGCGTATTTTACCGAGACGAACGCAATGGTGAAGTCCATTTTACCTGAGTCAAATTCTAAAATTTAATTCTGCCTTGATTTCTTGTTTTAACGTGTTATCGAAATACGGGTTGTTACATTCTCCCCTCCTTTTAGGATTTCGTCCCCGAAATCTCCAAGTTAGGAAGATCGTATCCTACCATCCATCATCCATATACTCAAACCATCATCCGCAAGCAAACATGGTCCTTAGAAGACTTCTAATGCTTTATGAATGTATGCAAAACGTGTGTGTACATGTTCCTTAGCTAATGCTAATGATCAGGCCTGAGTGATCTTTCTAATGCAAAATATGTTAGTGCCATGAATCCAACATGTATGCAAATAGTCCTAGTCATGTAAATACTATATGCGTGCACAATCATTCATTCATATGCAACATCCACATGATAACACATTCAATTTCATCCATAAACAAGTATAAATACTCGTGCATATGCAATATGAGATGTGACCGAATCGAGCTAGTATCTAATGTTTATTCGCGCATCCACGTGCAACCACTTGCAACCATATCAATCATAACATGTTTCAAATACATGTTTACATCCATAGGGTTCTACCTAGGATTCCCTGAAATAGGGTCGAGAAGATAAACAAGATAAACTCCTTACGGGGTTTGTAACAGAAAATAGGACCGAGAGGATATCCACAAAAGATAGCCTACAAGTAAGCTCTACAGAAAACAGGGATCAAGGATATACTTCCAAAAGGAGATATCATGCGCGTATCTAGTCTTTGACCATCAAAGTCGTATTTCCTCGAGCTTAATTCCATTGTGCCTTGACCGTCTTTTAACTTCGCGATTTCGTAGCTTCTTATTTCCTGTTTCCATAACATGAGCTGGAACTCATTTCTTCGTCGCCTCTCGTTCCACTTGCACTTATCCTTTTTCTAGAATACTTGGCGCAAACATGACTGCGTACTCATGATCTCATGCAAGCTTTCCAAAATTCACTAGTGAATCTCGGACCTCGTACCACAAGGTATTTCACGTAGAAGAACTTCCTCTTGAAAGTAAACAGATGCCAACCAGGTTATCAAGCGCACTTACTAGGGTGATCTCTATAACCCATGCATAAATGAAGTAAACCATCCGTCTTATTGGAGGGCACCACTCGATCGGGCTTCAAATTTCCAGTAAAGACATCAAGGGATTCTAAGTAACTAGTCATGACAGAACCTCAAAAAGGTTACACGATACTTTGAGGGTATTACCAAGGCTAGTCAAAAGGTCTAACTACCCTCCTATCAAAAACCGAGAGTGGCACCCCCTACTGGATAACCACTTCATCCCTAGAATCCATCCATAGCTTATAAACATAAGCATTATTTCCAAACTCCACACTTGGCATAGACATTCTCAAATCCAAACAAGTCATGTATAAATGGACTGATTCTCCAATAAGACTTTGAGACAAAAATGGGATTCTCTATTACGCTAGTACTTAAGGTGCAGAGACTCAACTATCGAAGCAGACTTAAATGATACGAAAAACGAAGTCCTAACGGGATGGTAGAGAAGAAAAGCTAAACCTTTAACAAGATCGCTACCCTCCTTCCGAGGTACCCTAGAAATGAGAGCATACTACTGCCCTCCCGATGATCTTGTCCTTGTCCCATAATACTTGACTATCCACCCCGTTTTACCATGCTAAAGGTACTCTCTCGTCATGGGTTTCCTTGTTCATCTTTCTCCCTCCTTTGAGGACTAAGCCATACCAACAAGTTGCTCATCCTTAAGCTCGTATCCTTTATTCTCTTTCTCACTATCCTTTCTTATAATGCGGCCACTGGTCTCTCGAGAACCACCTCCATCGTATGGAAAGCACTTTCGTAGATAGAAAAGACTAGTCGCAGTTAAAACCACTGTGACTACAGATGGAGGAAAGAAAGGAAAAGAGATTCAATTAAGGAAACAAGGATAGTGCTAATGGCCTTTGGGGAATAGCCTTTTTCTTTTAAAAGAAAATTTTCTTGAAAAATGCTTCTTTGTAAACGGTTTTTCAAATAGTTTTCAGAAGGTCTTTAAAAACTTTTTCCCAGTCTGGTAACCTTCTGCTCTGATACCAAATGTAACACCCCGCCTCCGCTAGGGTCACTCGCAAGGGAATGCACTAGCTTTAGAGGGGCATTATTGGTAAACATGCACAGAAATATCACAAGACAGAACATATAAAGTAGCGAAAGTAAAATCAAACTTGCATAAACATTAATAATTAAGGTCTAAAGCCTTTTACATCAGAGTACATCAAAACCTGTCTTGCAATAGTAAAGAAGCATAAATACTTTTTCATAAATTATTCCCCAAGTAAAAGCAGTAAAGTAGCCATAGCCAAGAAAAATCCAAGCCATCCATGATGACCTTCAAGCAGAAGAAGTCCGAACTAAACAACAGTATTTCCTCCCTGCAACCTGGGGGGGAAACGGAAGAAAAGAGGCGAAACAAAACGGGTCAGTCAAAAAGACTGAGTAAGCCCTATCTACTATCAGCATAAAAACTAGTAAAGTTAACTGACATGAGAAACTGAGATGAACATAAGCATGATGACAAGATAGATAAGCTAAATCAAAATAACAGGATGAACTACTGAACTCAGATAAACTAAGGTGTCATGATAAATTACGGTGTCGAGATAAAACAAGGTATCCCATCGTCAAGTTCCTGTCAAATATAATATCCCCAAGATATCTATCACGTATAACATCCCATGGTATCTATCCTGTCTTTTAGCTCTGCACCTACCGTACTAGTATCCCCACCGTATCATGTGTTAACCATGAATGACCCTTACTCAAAAGTCGTGTAATGGTCCATGTCAACCTAATATATCGCATATATAGGTTACTCAACTCGTATGTTTTATTCCATGTAAGTGTTCAGTCCCTTGCCGTAGACCATACGGGCTTTCCCATGAGATTCTATACTACTTTAACATAGTTCCATGATCCTTAAGATCGTTTTGGATTGTCACCCTATATCTAACTAGGGTCTTTCAACATGAATCATTGTTTGTACAACTAGGACTTATGCTACCTAGGACTACTAGGGATTATGCTTACCTATTGCACGTTTTCGTATCTCGGTTTTGGTTCAACCACCCAGGGCCACTAGGATTTACGCTAACCGTCAACCGCGCCCTTTTTCCCACGCATTCTTCGTGAATCGTTTTTCCATGACTGTATGCACATGTATCACATCGTGCCATCCGAGTCCTGTCACAGGGCAGACCAGGAAATACAGGACTCGGTCGGGAGCTTTCGATTTATCTGCCGATGCAGATGCTAAGGTCTGTTTTTTTCTATACGTGGCTATGGTCCCACGAGACCACTCCCTCAACTAGTGAAAGACAAGACAGGATAAATCCTGTATGAGAACACACTACTGGCCAACCCACAATCCTAGCCTTACCGCAACCATAATTAGATAGCAATTATGGTCTTTTGGGTGTTCTCTGCCTTTCCGTACGTACACGCTTGACCAAAGATGGTAGGTAGCCTGACGAAATGCTATCTAGGGTACGACCGTGTATCGTCGACTATCCCCTATCCATCCCCGTCTTTAGGTCGCTCGTATAGCAACCAAGGCATACTCTTGGTTCTTCTAACGCATACCTTAACCTCTCATGAGCCTAGTATGATCACCTGGCAGCTCATAGAGGGATACCAAGAATATCCTCACGTTCCCCGAAGCCGCTGCTTCGTTACCCAGTTCGCTGGAGCCTTTATCTAAATCAGATACTTGCTCCTACTCGTATACTTAAACGATGACCTACCGTATCAGGTTACTCATCTATCTATGAACTGGTCTAAATTTCCTTGACTAAGAATCATTACTTAATTATTCTTCAACTAAGGTTTACCACTTAGCCTTATTCCCGTTATCCTTGTTAACTACGGTTATCCACCTAATCCTCAGAACTAGGGTTTATGTAATGGATTAAGTGTCACTTAAGTTCATGACTTAACCCGTCTACAAATCATGTCAAAATTGGCTAAGTATCCAAGTTCAAGACTTAACCCTACAAACCATGCTCAAGTTGGTCAAGTATATATTAACTTGACCCTATCAAATTACCAAGTCAAATCGGTCAAGCGTATTTAAGCGATTCGTGACTTAGCCTTATCATGTTTTCACGTTAGATTGGTTAAGTATTGGTTAACTTAACCTTATCAAATAACCGAGTTGGAGTGTTTAAGTATAGGTTACTTAATCACTTCAAAATTTCCGAGTTAGATTGGTTAAGTGTTGGTTAACTTAACCACTTCAAATCATCGTGTTAGATTAGTTAAGTGTTTAACTTAACCCCATCAAACTACCAAGTAGGATTAATTAAGTCTAGGCTAACTTAACCCCATCCGATTTCCATGTTTAGGCTAGTTGAGTCTAATCTTAACCCCATCCATTAACTGTATCTTTCGGTTAAGTGTCATTAAGAAAACTTACTTAACCTTACCAAGTTATCGTGTTGGATTGATTAAGTGTTGGTTAACTTAACCCCGTCCACTAGTCGTATAAAAATGGTTAAGTGTCATTAGGCAAATCAAATTACTTAACCTACCCAACCTTGTCATGTTTTGTTAAGTATCATTAGCCTAATCAAATTACTTAACCCATTTGTCCATGTCATATTTGGTTAAGAGTCATTAATCAAATTAACTTAACCCTATCATGTGGCATTAATTACTTAATGCACCTCAACCTCTCACATTAGACTTTGTTGTGGTTACTAGTTAAGCCGGTCGGTTCCGGGTAGCTTTACACCACAACTTGGTCTAACCTCGGGTTCAAGCACAACATGACCAACTTCTCACATTGGGTCCTATTGTTTGCAACTACTAGTTAGGCCGGTCGGTTCCGGGTAGTTTTACGTTGCAAACTCAACCCAACCTCGAGTTGGCCACACTTATATTATCTAAGTGTCATGTCCATCATGTTTCCAAAACATGTTACAAGTTTTCAAGCATTTGGGTAGACCTAACTTAATAGGTAAATTCCCAAAGGGTAGACCTAACTTAATAGGTAAATTCCCAAGCTTAAGTTTTTATGCATACTTACATGTCAACTTCCATGTTATATTTCAAGTCATATTTTCAAGTTATATTTTCATGTCACTAGAAATTACCCATAACATAACCCAACGCTTTTAAACTCGCATATACGTTCGCAACAACGTAATGGATTAAAAGAAGAGACTTGGCAAAGGCATGACAAAAATGGATATTAAGCCACAAGTTAATCATGGTGGCAAATGAGGCACAAATGTGTTCATTAACTTGCATGTTACATTCTTAAGCCTCAAAAACATGCATAAACCCAAACTTGGCACATAAGCGAATCATGGTGACAAAAGACATGGAATGATGACTAGTAACTCGCATATATCATCATATAAGGGTTATGACTTCATATGCAAGTTGACATAAAGGTTATGAGGGTTCTCATGTTGCATAATGCAACATTTCAACATAAAGGTTGTAGCTTTTAGCCCACAAGATCAAGATAATGACTTCATAAACTTGCATGACATGATAGCATGGATCATACTCAATGATCAAACCCAAACTTGCAACATGAACATTTAACTTCATAGTTAATATCTAAGAGTAGGGAAAGGGCTTACATTGCTATGAAGGCACAAAAGATATGACAAAGCCCTTATGAAATCAAATAGACCCAAAATGCAAGCTCTAACATAAAAACCCTTGAGCCAAAATGATCAAAACTCTTTCTTTATGATGCAAATATAGAAACTTGACTTGAATGCAAGCTAATGATGCTCATACAAGTTTGAAAACACTTGTATGCATGGAAAATCACTTAGAAATTTATTTAGGAATTTTATGAAGAGAGTGGAGGCCATGAGAGGAGCAATTTTGCCATAGTTTAGTTGCATGAATGAATAATGATGATTTAGGGTTAGGTTAGGGTCTTATTTATAGATTAGGCAAGTGTTTTAGGCCATAGGATTAAACCCTAGTTGCAATCTTAGCCCTTAAAGCATGTCTTGGGGAAGAAGTCACATGTAGGAACCATCTACGGCCTTAAAACCAGCCCTAGAGTCAATCCGGGCCACCAAAACCCATCCCGGGCCTCAAAAATGGGTTCTGGGCCGCCCCAGGACGAAAAAGTTGACCTGTACAGGGGGCAAGTCGACAGGCAAGTCGACACCATGGGCCCCAAGTCGACAGCCAAGTCGACAGGGCTTTCGACACCTGGCCAGTCTGCCCGAAAACTGCTGAAAACTTGTTCTGGCCATATCTTGGTCATACAGACTCCGATTTTCGAAAACTCGGACTCTATTTCGCGTATTTTTCCGACACGAACGCAATGGTGAAGTCCATTTTACCTGATTCAAATTCTAAAATTTAATTCTGCCTTGATTTCTTGTTTTAACGTGTTATCGAAATACGGGTTGTTACATTCTCCCCTCCTTTTAGGATTTCGTCCCCGAAATCTCCAAGTTAGGAAGATCGTATCCTACCATCCATCATCCATCTACTCAAACCATCATCCGCAAGCAAACATGGTCCTTAGAAGACTTCTAATGCTTTATGAATGTATGCAAAACGTGTGTGTACATGTTCCTTAGCTAATGCTAATGATCAGGCCTGAGTGATCTTTCTAATGCAAAATATGTTAGTGCCATGAATCCAACATGTATGCAAATAGTCCTAGTCATGTAAATACTATATGCGTGCACAATCATTCATTCATATGCAACATCCGCATGATAACACATTCAATTTCATCCATAAACAAGTATAAATACTCGTGCATATGCAATATGAGATGTGACCGAATCGAGCTAGTATCTAATGTTTATTCGCGCATCCACGAGCAACCACTTGCAACCATATCAATCATAACATGTTTCAAATACATGTTTACATCCATAGGGTTCTACCTAGGATTCCCTGAAATAGGGTCGAGAAGATAAACAAGATAAACTCCTTACGGGGTTTGTAACAGAAAATAGGACCGAGAGGATATCCACAAAAGATAGCCTACAAGTAAGCTCTACAGAAAACAGGGATCAAGGATATACTTCCAAAAGGAGATATCATGCGCGTATCTAGTCTTTGACCATCAAAGTCGTATTTCCTCGAGCTTAATTCCATTGTGCCTTGACCGTCTTTTAACTTCGCGATTTCGTAGCTTCTTATTTCCTGTTTCCATAACATGAGCTGGAACTCATTTCTTCATCGCCTCTCGTTCCACTTGCACTTATCCTTTTTCTAGAATACTTGGCGCAAACATGACTGCGTACTCATGATCTCATGCAAGCTTTCCAAAATTCACTAGTGAATCTCGGACCTCGTACCACAAGGTATTTCACGTAGAAGAACTTCCTCTTGAAAGTAAACAGATGCCAACCAGGTTATCAAGCGCACTTACTAGGGTGATCTCTATAACCCATGCATAAATGAAGTAAACCATCCGTCTTATTGGAGGGCACCACTCGATCGGGCTTCAAATTTCCAGTAAAGACATCAAGGGATTCTAAGTAACTAGTCATGACAGAACCTCAAAAAGGTTACACGATACTTTGAGGGTATTACCAAGGCTAGTCAAAAGGTCTAACTACCCTCCTATCAAAAACCGAGAGTGGCACCCCCTACTGGATAACCACTTCATCCCTAGAATCCATCCATAGCTTATAAACATAAGCATTATTTCCAAACTCCACACTTGGCATAGACATTCTCAAATCCAAACAAGTCATGTATAAATGGACTGATTCTCCAATAAGACTTTGAGACAAAAATGGGATTCTCTATTACGCTAGTACTTAAGGTGCAGAGACTCAACTATCGAAGCAGACTTAAATGATACGAAAAACGAAGTCCTAACGGGATGGTAGAGAAGAAAAGCTAAACCTTTAACAAGATCGCTACCCTCCTTCCGAGGTACCCTAGAAATGAGAGCATACTACTGCCCTCCCGATGATCTTGTCCTTGTCCCATAATACTTGACTATCCACCCCGTTTTACCATGCTAAAGGTACTCTCTCGTCATGGGTTTCCTTGTTCATCTTTCTCCCTCCTTTGAGGACTAAGCCATACCAACAAGTTGCTCATCCTTAAGCTCGTATCCTTTATTCTCTTTCTCACTATCCTTTCTTATAATGCGGCCACTGGTCTCTCGAGAACCACCTCCATCGTATGGAAAGCACTTTCGTAGATAGAAAAGACTAGTCGCAGTTAAAACCACTGTGACTACAGATGGAGGAAAGAAAGGAAAAGAGATTCAATTAAGGAAACAAGGATAGTGCTAATGGCTTTTGGGGAATAGCCTTTTTCTTTTAAAAGAAAATTTTCTTGAAAAATGCTTCTTTGTAAACGGTTTTTCAAATAGTTTTCAGAAGGTCTTTAAAAACTTTTGCCCAGTCTGGTAACCTTCTGCTCTGATACCAAATGTAACACCCCGCCTCCGCTAGGGTCACTCGCAAGGGAATGCACTAGCTTTAGAGGGGCATTATTGGTAAACATGCACAGAAATATCACAAGACAGAACATATAAAGTAGCGAAAGTAAAATCAAACTTGCATAAACATTAATAATTAAGGTCTAAAGCCTTTTACATCAGAGTACATCAAAACCTGTCTTGCAATAGTAAAGAAGCATAAATACTTTTTCATAAATTATTCCCCAAGTAAAAGCAGTAAAGTAGCCATAGCCAAGAAAAATCCAAGCCATCCATGATGACCTTCAAGCAGAAGAAGTCCGAACTAAACAACAGTATTTCCTCCCTGCAACCTGGGGGGGAAACGGAAGAAAAGAGGCGAAACAAAACGGGTCAGTCAAAAAGACTGAGTAAGCCCTATCTACTATCAGCATAAAAACTAGTAAAGTTAACTGACATGAGAAACTGAGATGAACATAAGCATGATGACAAGATAGATAAGCTAAATCAAAATAACAGGATGAACTACTGAACTCAGATAAACTAAGGTGTCATGATAAATTACGGTGTCGAGATAAAACAAGGTATCCCATCGTCAAGTTCCTGTCAAATATAATATCCCCAAGATATCTATCACGTATAACATCCCATGGTATCTATCCTGTCTTTTAGCTCTGCACCTACCGTACTAGTATCCCCACCGTATCATGTGTTAACCATGAATGACCCTTACTCAAAAGTCGTGTAATGGTCCATGTCAACCTAATATATCGCATATATAGGTTACTCAACTCGTATGTTTTATTCCATGTAAGTGTTCAGTCCCTTGCCGTAGACCATACGGGCTTTCCCATGAGATTCTATACTACTTTAACATAGTTCCATGATCCTTAAGATCGTTTTGGATTGTCACCCTATATCTAACTAGGGTCTTTCAACATGAATCATTGTTTGTACAACTAGGACTTATGCTACCTAGGACTACTAGGGATTATGCTTACCTATTGCACGTTTTCGTATCTCGGTTTTGGTTCAACCACCCAGGACCACTAGGATTTACGCTAACCGTCAACCGCGCCCTTTTTCCCACGCATTCTTCGTGAATCGTTTTTCCATGACTGTATGCACATGTATCACATCGTGCCATCCGAGTCCTGTCACAGGGCAGACCAGGAAATACAGGACTCGGTCGGGAGCTTTCGATTTATCTGCCGATGCAGATGCTAAGGTCTGTTTTTTTCTATACGTGGCTATGGTCCCACGAGACCACTCCCTCAACTAGTGAAAGACAAGACAGGATAAATCCTGTATGAGAACACACTACTGGCCAACCCACAATCCTAGCCTTACCGCAACCATAATTAGATAGCAATTATGGTCTTTTGGGTGTTCTCTGCCTTTCCGTACGTACACGCTTGACCAAAGATGGTAGGTAGCCTGACGAAATGCTATCTAGGGTACGACCGTGTATCGTCGACTATCCCCTATCCATCCCCGTCTTTAGGTCGCTCGTATAGCAACCAAGGCATACTCTTGGTTCTTCTAACGCAGACCTTAACCTCTCATGAGCCTAGTATGATCACCTGGCAGCTCATAGAGGGATACCAAGAATATCCTCACGTTCGCCGAAGCCGCTGCTTCGTTACCCAGTTCGCTGGAGCCTTTATCTAAATCAGATACTTGCTCCTACTCGTATACTTAAACGATGACCTACCGTATCAGGTTACTCATCTATCTATGAACTGGTCTAAATTTCCTTGACTAAGAATCATTACTTAATTATTCTTCAACTAAGGTTTACCACTTAGCCTTATTCCCGTTATCCTTGTTAACTACGGTTATCCACCTAATCCTCAGAACTAGGGTTTATGTAATGGATTAAGTGTCACTTAAGTTCATGACTTAACCCGTCTACAAATCATGTCAAAATTGGCTAAGTATCCAAGTTCAAGACTTAACCCTACAAACCATGCTCAAGTTGGTCAAGTATATATTAACTTGACCCTATCAAATTACCAAGTCAAATCGGTCAAGCGTATTTAAGCGATTCGTGACTTAGCCTTATCATGTTTTCACGTTAGATTGGTTAAGTATTGGTTAACTTAACCTTATCAAATAACCGAGTTGGAGTGTTTAAGTATAGGTTACTTAATCACTTCAAAATTTCCGAGTTAGATTGGTTAAGTGTTGGTTAACTTAACCACTTCAAATCATCGTGTTAGATTAGTTAAGTGTTTAACTTAACCCCATCAAACTACCAAGTAGGATTAATTAAGTCTAGGCTAACTTAACCCCATCCGATTTCCATGTTTAGGCTAGTTGAGTCTAATCTTAACCCCATCCATTAACTGTATCTTTCGGTTAAGTGTCATTAAGAAAACTTACTTAACCTTACCAAGTTATCGTGTTGGATTGATTAAGTGTTGGTTAACTTAACCCCGTCCACTAGTCGTATAAAAATGGTTAAGTGTCATTAGGCAAATCAAATTACTTAACCTACCCAACCTTGTCATGTTTTGTTAAGTATCATTAGCCTAATCAAATTACTTAACCCATTTGTCCATGTCATATTTGGTTAAGAGTCATTAATCAAATTAACTTAACCCTATCATGTGGCATTAATTACTTAATGCACCTCAACCTCTCACATTAGACTTTGTTGTGGTTACTAGTTAAGCCGGTCGGTTCCGGGTAGCTTTACACCACAACTTGGTCTAACCTCGGGTTCAAGCACAACATGACCAACTTCTCACATTGGGTCCTATTGTTTGCAACTACTAGTTAGGCCGGTCGGTTCCGGGTAGTTTTACGTTGCAAACTCAACCCAACCTCGAGTTGGCCACACTTATATTATCTAAGTGTCATGTCCATCATGTTTCCAAAACATGTTACAAGTTTTCAAGCATTTGGGTAGACCTAACTTAATAGGTAAATTCCCAAAGGGTAGACCTAACTTAATAGGTAAATTCCCAAGCTTAAGTTTTTATGCATACTTACATGTCAACTTCCATGTTATATTTCAAGTCATATTTTCAAGTTATATTTTCATGTCACTAGAAATTACCCATAACATAACCCAACGCTTTTAAACTCGCATATACGTTCGCAACAACGTAATGGATTAAAAGAAGAGACTTGGCAAAGGCATGACAAAAATGGATATTAAGCCACAAGTTAATCATGGTGGCAAATGAGGCACAAATGTGTTCATTAACTTGCATGTTACATTCTTAAGCCTCAAAAACATGCATAAACCCAAACTTGGCACATAAGCGAATCATGGTGACAAAAGACATGGAATGATGACTAGTAACTCGCATATATCATCATATAAGGGTTATGACTTCATATGCAAGTTGACATAAAGGTTATGAGGGTTCTCATGTTGCATAATGCAACATTTCAACATAAAGGTTGTAGCTTTTAGCCCACAAGATCAAGATAATGACTTCATAAACTTGCATGACATGATAGCATGGATCATACTCAATGATCAAACCCAAACTTGCAACATGAACATTTAACTTCATAGTTAATATCTAAGAGTAGGGAAAGGGCTTACATTGCTATGAAGGCACAAAAGATATGACAAAGCCCTTATGAAATCAAATAGACCCAAAATGCAAGCTCTAACATAAAAACCCTTGAGCCAAAATGATCAAAACTCTTTCTTTATGATGCAAATATAGAAACTTGACTTGAATGCAAGCTAATGATGCTCATACAAGTTTGAAAACACTTGTATGCATGGAAAATCACTTAGAAATTTATTTAGGAATTTTATGAAGAGAGTGGAGGCCATGAGAGGAGCAATTTTGCCATAGTTTAGTTGCATGAATGAATAATGATGATTTAGGGTTAGGTTAGGGTCTTATTTATAGATTAGGCAAGTGTTTTAGGCCATAGGATTAAACCCTAGTTGCAATCTTAGCCCTTAAAGCATGTCTTGGGGAAGAAGTCACATGTAGGAACCATCTACGGCCTTAAAACCAGCCCTAGAGTCAATCCGGGCCACCAAAACCCATCCCGGGCCTCAAAAATGGGTTCTGGGCCGCCCCAGGACGAAAAAGTTGACCTGTACAGGGGGCAAGTCGACAGGCAAGTCGACACCATGGGCCCCAAGTCGACAGCCAAGTCGACAGGGCTTTCGACACCTGGCCAGTCTGCCCGAAAACTGCTGAAAACTTGTTCTGGCCATATCTTGGTCATACGGACTCCGATTTTCGAAAACTCGGACTCTATTTCGCGTATTTTTCCGACACGAACGCAATGGTGAAGTCCATTTTACCTGATTCAAATTCTAAAATTTAATTCTGCCTTGATTTCTTGTTTTAACGTGTTATCGAAATACGGGTTGTTACATTCTCCCCTCCTTTTAGGATTTCGTCCCCGAAATCTCCAAGTTAGGAAGATCGTATCCTACCATCCATCATCCATCTACTCAAACCATCATCCGCAAGCAAACATGGTCCTTAGAAGACTTCTAATGCTTTATGAATGTATGCAAAACGTGTGTGTACATGTTCCTTAGCTAATGCTAATGATCAGGCCTGAGTGATCTTTCTAATGCAAAATATGTTAGTGCCATGAATCCAACATGTATGCAAATAGTCCTAGTCATGTAAATACTATATGCGTGCACAATCATTCATTCATATGCAACATCCGCATGATAACACATTCAATTTCATCCATAAACAAGTATAAATACTCGTGCATATGCAATATGAGATGTGACCGAATCGAGCTAGTATCTAATGTTTATTCGCGCATCCACGAGCAACCACTTGCAACCATATCAATCATAACATGTTTCAAATACATGTTTACATCCATAGGGTTCTACCTAGGATTCCCTGAAATAGGGTCGAGAAGATAAACAAGATAAACTCCTTACGGGGTTTGTAACAGAAAATAGGACCGAGAGGATATCCACAAAAGATAGCCTACAAGTAAGCTCTACAGAAAACAGGGATCAAGGATATACTTCCAAAAGGAGATATCATGCGCGTATCTAGTCTTTGACCATCAAAGTCGTATTTCCTCGAGCTTAATTCCATTGTGCCTTGACCGTCTTTTAACTTCGCGATTTCGTAGCTTCTTATTTCCTGTTTCCATAACATGAGCTGGAACTCATTTCTTCATCGCCTCTCGTTCCACTTGCACTTATCCTTTTTCTAGAATACTTGGCGCAAACATGACTGCGTACTCATGATCTCATGCAAGCTTTCCAAAATTCACTAGTGAATCTCGGACCTCGTACCACAAGGTATTTCACGTAGAAGAACTTCCTCTTGAAAGTAAACAGATGCCAACCAGGTTATCAAGCGCACTTACTAGGGTGATCTCTATAACCCATGCATAAATGAAGTAATCCATCCGTCTTATTGGAGGGCACCACTCGATCGGGCTTCAAATTTCCAGTAAAGACATCAAGGGATTCTAAGTAACTAGTCATGACAGAACCTCAAAAAGGTTACACGATACTTTGAGGGTATTACCAAGGCTAGTCAAAAGGTCTAACTACCCTCCTATCAAAAACCGAGAGTGGCACCCCCTACTGGATAACCACTTCATCCCTAGAATCCATCCATAGCTTATAAACATAAGCATTATTTCCAAACTCCACACTTGGCATAGACATTCTCAAATCCAAACAAGTCATGTATAAATGGACTGATTCTCCAATAAGACTTTGAGACAAAAATGGGATTCTCTATTACGCTAGTACTTAAGGTGCAGAGACTCAACTATCGAAGCAGACTTAAATGATACGAAAAACGAAGTCCTAACGGGATGGTAGAGAAGAAAAGCTAAACCTTTAACAAGATCGCTACCCTCCTTCCGAGGTACCCTAGAAATGAGAGCATACTACTGCCCTCCCGATGATCTTGTCCTTGTCCCATAATACTTGACTATCCACCCCGTTTTACCATGCTAAAGGTACTCTCTCGTCATGGGTTTCCTTGTTCATCTTTCTCCCTCCTTTGAGGACTAAGCCATACCAACAAGTTGCTCATCCTTAAGCTCGTATCCTTTATTCTCTTTCTCACTATCCTTTCTTATAATGCGGCCACTGGTCTCTCGAGAACCACCTCCATCGTATGGAAAGCACTTTCGTAGATAGAAAAGACTAGTCGCAGTTAAAACCACTGTGACTACAGATGGAGGAAAGAAAGGAAAAGAGATTCAATTAAGGAAACAAGGATAGTGCTAATGGCCTTTGGGGAATAGCCTTTTTCTTTTAAAAGAAAATTTTCTTGAAAAATGCTTCTTTGTAAACGGTTTTTCAAATAGTTTTCAGAAGGTCTTTAAAAACTTTTTCCCAGTCTGGTAACCTTCTGCTCTGATACCAAATGTAACACCCCGCCTCCGCTAGGGTCACTCGCAAGGGAATGCACTAGCTTTAGAGGGGCATTATTGGTAAACATGCACAGAAATATCACAAGACAGAACATATAAAGTAGCGAAAGTAAAATCAAACTTGCATAAACATTAATAATTAAGGTCTAAAGCCTTTTACATCAGAGTACATCAAAACCTGTCTTGCAATAGTAAAGAAGCATAAATACTTTTTCATAAATTATTCCCCAAGTAAAAGCAGTAAAGTAGCCATAGCCAAGAAAAATCCAAGCCATCCATGATGACCTTCAAGCAGAAGAAGTCCGAACTAAACAACAGTATTTCCTCCCTGCAACCTGGGGGGGGGGGAACGGAAGAAAAGAGGCGAAACAAAACGGGTCAGTCAAAAAGACTGAGTAAGCCCTATCTACTATCAGCATAAAAACTAGTAAAGTTAACTGACATGAGAAACTGAGATGAACATAAGCATGATGACAAGATAGATAAGCTAAATCAAAATAACAGGATGAACTACTGAACTCAGATAAACTAAGGTGTCATGATAAATTACGGTGTCGAGATAAAACAAGGTATCCCATCGTCAAGTTCCTGTCAAATATAATATCCCCAAGATATCTATCACGTATAACATCCCATGGTATCTATCCTGTCTTTTAGCTCTGCACCTACCGTACTAGTATCCCCACCGTATCATGTGTTAACCATGAATGACCCTTACTCAAAAGTCGTGTAATGGTCCATGTCAACCTAATATATCGCATATATAGGTTACTCAACTCGTATGTTTTATTCCATGTAAGTGTTCAGTCCCTTGCCGTAGACCATACGGGCTTTCCCATGAGATTCTATACTACTTTAACATAGTTCCATGATCCTTAAGATCGTTTTGGATTGTCACCCTATATCTAACTAGGGTCTTTCAACATGAATCATTGTTTGTACAACTAGGACTTATGCTACCTAGGACTACTAGGGATTATGCTTACCTATTGCACGTTTTCGTATCTCGGTTTTGGTTCAACCACCCAGGGCCACTAGGATTTACGCTAACCGTCAACCGCGCCCTTTTTCCCACGCATTCTTCGTGAATCGTTTTTCCATGACTGTATGCACATGTATCACATCGTGCCATCCGAGTCCTGTCACAGGGCAGACCAGGAAATACAGGACTCGGTCGGGAGCTTTCGATTTATCTGCCGATGCAGATGCTAAGGTCTGTTTTTTTCTATACGTGGCTATGGTCCCACGAGACCACTCCCTCAACTAGTGAAAGACAAGACAGGATAAATCCTGTATGAGAACACACTACTGGCCAACCCACAATCCTAGCCTTACCGCAACCATAATTAGATAGCAATTATGGTCTTTTGGGTGTTCTCTGCCTTTCCGTACGTACACGCTTGACCAAAGATGGTAGGTAGCCTGACGAAATGCTATCTAGGGTACGACCGTGTATCGTCGACTATCCCCTATCCATCCCCGTCTTTAGGTCGCTCGTATAGCAACCAAGGCATACTCTTGGTTCTTCTAACGCATACCTTAACCTCTCATGAGCCTAGTATGATCACCTGGCAGCTCATAGAGGGATACCAAGAATATCCTCACGTTCCCCGAAGCCGCTGCTTCGTTACCCAGTTCGCTGGAGCCTTTATCTAAATCAGATACTTGCTCCTACTCGTATACTTAAACGATGACCTACCGTATCAGGTTACTCATCTATCTATGAACTGGTCTAAATTTCCTTGACTAAGAATCATTACTTAATTATTCTTCAACTAAGGTTTACCACTTAGCCTTATTCCCGTTATCCTTGTTAACTACGGTTATCCACCTAATCCTCAGAACTAGGGTTTATGTAATGGATTAAGTGTCACTTAAGTTCATGACTTAACCCGTCTACAAATCATGTCAAAATTGGCTAAGTATCCAAGTTCAAGACTTAACCCTACAAACCATGCTCAAGTTGGTCAAGTATATATTAACTTGACCCTATCAAATTACCAAGTCAAATCGGTCAAGCGTATTTAAGCGATTCGTGACTTAGCCTTATCATGTTTTCACGTTAGATTGGTTAAGTATTGGTTAACTTAACCTTATCAAATAACCGAGTTGGAGTGTTTAAGTATAGGTTACTTAATCACTTCAAAATTTCCGAGTTAGATTGGTTAAGTGTTGGTTAACTTAACCACTTCAAATCATCGTGTTAGATTAGTTAAGTGTTTAACTTAACCCCATCAAACTACCAAGTAGGATTAATTAAGTCTAGGCTAACTTAACCCCATCCGATTTCCATGTTTAGGCTAGTTGAGTCTAATCTTAACCCCATCCATTAACTGTATCTTTCGGTTAAGTGTCATTAAGAAAACTTACTTAACCTTACCAAGTTATCGTGTTGGATTGATTAAGTGTTGGTTAACTTAACCCCGTCCACTAGTCGTATAAAAATGGTTAAGTGTCATTAGGCAAATCAAATTACTTAACCTACCCAACCTTGTCATGTTTTGTTAAGTATCATTAGCCTAATCAAATTACTTAACCCATTTGTCCATGTCATATTTGGTTAAGAGTCATTAATCAAATTAACTTAACCCTATCATGTGGCATTAATTACTTAATGCACCTCAACCTCTCACATTAGACTTTGTTGTGGTTACTAGTTAAGCCGGTCGGTTCCGGGTAGCTTTACACCACAACTTGGTCTAACCTCGGGTTCAAGCACAACATGACCAACTTCTCACATTGGGTCCTATTGTTTGCAACTACTAGTTAGGCCGGTCGGTTCCGGGTAGTTTTACGTTGCAAACTCAACCCAACCTCGAGTTGGCCACACTTATATTATCTAAGTGTCATGTCCATCATGTTTCCAAAACATGTTACAAGTTTTCAAGCATTTGGGTAGACCTAACTTAATAGGTAAATTCCCAAAGGGTAGACCTAACTTAATAGGTAAATTCCCAAGCTTATGTTTTTATGCATACTTACATGTCAACTTCCATGTTATATTTCAAGTCATATTTTCAAGTTATATTTTCATGTCACTAGAAATTACCCATAACATAACCCAACGCTTTTAAACTCGCATATACGTTCGCAACAACGTAATGGATTAAAAGAAGAGACTTGGCAAAGGCATGACAAAAATGGATATTAAGCCACAAGTTAATCATGGTGGCAAATGAGGCACAAATGTGTTCATTAACTTGCATGTTACATTCTTAAGCCTCAAAAACATGCATAAACCCAAACTTGGCACATAAGCGAATCATGGTGACAAAAGACATGGAATGATGACTAGTAACTCGCATATATCATCATATAAGGGTTATGACTTCATATGCAAGTTGACATAAAGGTTATGAGGGTTCTCATGTTGCATAATGCAACATTTCAACATAAAGGTTGTAGCTTTTAGCCCACAAGATCAAGATAATGACTTCATAAACTTGCATGACATGATAGCATGTATCATACTCAATGATCAAACCCAAACTTGCAACATGAACATTTAACTTCATAGTTAATATCTAAGAGTAGGGAAAGGGCTTACATTGCTATGAAGGCACAAAAGATATGACAAAGCCCTTATGAAATCAAATAGACCCAAAATGCAAGCTCTAACATAAAAACCCTTGAGCCAAAATGATCAAAACTCTTTCTTTATGATGCAAATATAGAAACTTGACTTGAATGCAAGCTAATGATGCTCATACAAGTTTGAAAACACTTGTATGCATGGAAAATCACTTAGAAATTTATTTAGGAATTTTATGAAGAGAGTGGAGGCCATGAGAGGAGCAATTTTGCCATAGTTTAGTTGCATGAATGAATAATGATGATTTAGGGTTAGGTTAGAGTCTTATTTATAGATTAGGCAAGTGTTTTAGGCCATAGGATTAAACCCTAGTTGCAATCTTAGCCCTTAAAGCATGTCTTGGGGAAGAAGTCACATGTAGGAACCATCTAGGGCCTTAAAACCAGCCCTAGAGTCAATCCGGGCCACCAAAACCCATCCCGGGCCTCAAAATTGGGTTCTGGGCCGCCCCAGGACGAAAAAGTTGACCTGTACGGGGGGCAAGTCGACACCATGGGCCCCAAGTCGACAGCCAAGTCGACAGGGCTTTCGACACCTGGCCAGTCTGCCCGAAAACTGCTGAAAACTTGTTCTGGCCATATCTTGGTCATACGGACTCCGATTTTCGAAAACTCGGACTCTATTTCGCGTATTTTTCCGAGACGAACGCAATGGTGAGGTCCATTTTACCTGATTCAAATTCTAAAATTTAATTCTGCCTTGATTTCTTGTTTTAACGTGTTATCGAAATACGGGTTGTTACACTGCGGGTTTCACTTACTTATGTTTTAAGCAGTAGGCAAGCATAGGTCTGCGATTGATGGTTACAATCAGATGTTTAAAGACATGTGGGTACAGCATGAAAACATGAAGCATAGGAGGGTTGCTGTCATAAGCATGTAGATTGACAGGTAGAAGAGGTTTTATTTGGTGAAAGCTTGGGGATATACGGGGAAGGTGAGAACGTGTATACATATTTCTATGTGTACCTATACTTAGTCTAAGTAGCCCTCTTTTCATTTTCGTTCCCAACGGTTGGCATTTTCTGATGTTATGCTTCCTTTCCATCAAATTCCTGGTTGTATATATGTTTCCTTCAGATATTCCATGTTGCCTTGTCTTGTTTCATTTCAGTGAGCAGCCTCCTTTCATTTCTAATTAATTGCATAGGTCACTTCTTTTTCCTGTTTGCTTGTCTATCTTCATATTTCGAGGTTTCAAACCAAGGGAAACCCATACCCTGTTGGCCTTGGATATATAGTCTATAAGGCTTAGGGATGAAGTATTTGTACCCCATAGGGTTGCCGAACTTGAAATGGACATCTCAGTATAGCTGTATGGGGTAGGTCTGCGAAGAGGTTGGCTGAAGTGATCTTTCTTATAAAATATATGTGTTTATATGTTCAAATGTTTTAATATAAACCTATGTTTGCTGCTATGCAGTCTATTCATCAACAGGGGAAGGGAAAATTGAGAGGAAATCAAAAAGGTTGTGTACTTCAGTTTGTATGTACATGAAATTTCTTTGATAACCGAGCAACTTGGCAGGCAAAGTATTTTGTAGCCAAGAAAAGTGTGAGAGTTGTTTGTAAATGGAAGAGACTTTTCAGTGTAGTGTATCAGAGAGCGAACATGTAATGTTTACATGGTTTAGAAAAATATTGATATCTTGTTATGAAAAATTTCATTAATGTACGAACCGCTACGGACAAAAATAAAAATATCGTTAAGACAAGCAAGGTGTCATAATCCCAAAAATATAATAATATAGACAAGTTAACTTATTTTGTGCAATCCTAAAATGCTGATTCAGGGTGCGAAACACTCCAAATAAAAAGTTGCTTATTTTCCAAATTAAAAATTACAGTAAAATTCTAATAATTAAATTATCCCTACATCTCAAAAATCTTGTCTAAATTTGAAACAAATATTTAATTATAATTAAATATATCATTACGGTTTATAAACGATTCCATAGCGACTATTTGAAAATCTGATTTGGACATAACTTACGATCTATAAGACGAAATCTCGATTTTTCACTTCCATTAGAAAAATATAGCTCAATAGATTCCAACGTTTTCTTGTTTCGGAGAAATCCGATTTAAAACGAATCTTGTACACTCAGTTGAAATTCAAAACTCAATATTACGAACTGTCACGATGTTACGAGCTCGATTATACATTATACTATAATTAATACGTTCCAACGTCGTTTAAATAATATATTCATTATTTAAATAATTAAATAAATTAATTATTATGTTGCTAAAACCCGGGATGTTACAAAAACTCGCTGGCTTTGCCCAAAAAAAAAAGTACTAACCACTAATTAGTCTCTTAATTAAGCACACCCAACGTAACCTTAAACCATTTAACACACACACACACAACACTAATCAAGTTATGTTAAATTTTTTAATTCGACACCCAAATTAAACAAACAAAACACATTTACACCATTTTGAACTATTAATTTCAACCTAATACACCAATATAAATGTATTTGACAAAAACAATCACTTTATTTATATTTGTGATATTTTCATAATACAAACAACATAAATATTACGAATGCCTCATTTTTGACTTAATAAACCACCAAACATGTCAAAACACATATTTTTAGATTTTTTTTAATTAATTACAACAAATTTATCTTTTTATAGTTTATGCAAGGTTACATATTGTTACCCAAAATTCCAGTGTTAACCCAAATCTAACACTTTGCTTTCATAACCAATAATTTCACTTTTCTTCATCAAAACATCATTAAAATGATTTTACACATTCATTATGTCATAGAGAAACAATTACTCATTATATTTCAATACTACAATATGCACAAAAACATTATATATATATATATATATAGCTATTACTTAATGTAGAAACTTCCCAACTTATTTATACAATAATGGTGTCGTGCACTTTATTGACTTAACCATATAAATTTATCAATGATAAAAAAATTCATCAAATCTACAAATATTTATTCACAATCAATATTTATATTTTTTTACCCATAACAAACCAATTAATTCATTGATTATCATTTAAAAGCCACATATTCACTTTAAATTCTCTAAGTTTAAAACACAATTCCCCAGTTATTATTGACAAAAAAAATAAGTCTTGTGCTTAAAACCCCAAATTAGTCATTAATAAATTTTCAACCAACAATTCATCTTAAATATTGAAAATATATTTTCTCTTAAATATTGATTCCTAATCAAGATTATATATATATATATCGCCATAATCATTTAATTAAAATATTATAATTGTAGATCGGAATAATTTCAATTATAGCAATGTTATATGACTTATTACAAAATACTCAAATTTAGATATGCTCAAATCTTTATTTTCTTATTTAAATATTATACGAGTTGGTCTCACAAACTTATATCACCAACATATTGTCTTAACAATCACAAAACACAACAAATCCGTAATCCTCGAGATCCAAAAATCCAGGTTCCAAAAATCCGGGTTGTTACAAGCACCATTAAAGTATATAACAAATCAGGAAAACATAATGATTGATAATGAAAAATATACAAAGTTCCACAGACAAGACAAGTTAATTAGCCCCTGGTTATTATCATCCAAAAGCCAAAATCTCCTACCATGTGTAAATTGGATATATGTCATCAAATGATATATGGTAGACAATTAAGAAGGGATTCAATAAATCAGTCATATGCCAAAGTAATGCATTACAAATGGCAATTACAAAAAGCCAGAAAGGATAATATTACCATGAGTGAGTACTTGAGCAAGATTAAGTCTATCTATGATCTATTAGAGGCTGCTGGACACAAACCTTTAGAATCTGAACAAGTTGTTGTGATATTAAATGGTCTAAGTGATGAATATGAGGATGTAGAATTCATCATTGCATCACCAAAGGAACACCCATCTATTGATGACATACACTCAATTCTGTTAGCACATGAAGCTAGAATTGAGAGTTGAAGATCACAACAAAATGATTAGTATTAACTATGTTGTCAGCAACAACAAAAGCAGAAATCAAAACAAGAGCAACAGATCAGACCAAACCACTCAAAGGTGTGGAACTTCTAATCGTGGCAGAGGAAGAGGCAAATGGAATTATAATAACATTAAGCCAAAATGTCAAATATGTGAAAAGTAGGGCATACAACACCCAAGTGTTACTTTAGTTTCAACCCAAATTACACTACCAATCAAGGCAACAACAATCAAAAGGTATCAAATCCTAGTGCTAACCTGGCCCAGACTCAACCAGACACAAATCTTCAACAAGATGCATCAAGAAATCATAATATAGCAGCAAGAATAGAGCACATCATTGATGAAAGTTGGTATCCATATTCTGGAGTAACAAATCACATCACCAATAATCTTGAAAATCCAAAACTTGGCAATTGGAGTACAAAGGTAGGTAAACAATCAACATGGGCAATGGTTAGTGCATTAACATCTCGTATATTGACAAAGGTAGCATTAGAGGTAAAAGACAATATTTTTACATAATTTATTAAAGGGTACCCACAATCAAGAAGAATTTGATTAGCATATCACAATTTACTAATGATAATAATGTGTACTTTGAATTTTACCCAAATTACTGCCTAGTTGGAGACATACTAACAAGAGACATTCTTTTGCAGGGTGATGCAATCATAGAATTGTACAAGTTTAATTTTAATAACTGCAATAAATATGTTAAAATTCGGTCAGATGTAATACTCATGAAATTAACAATGACCGCAATAATGAATCTGCTCTTTTTTGGAAAAGCTAGCCAGTTTTTATTGTGGATCATACCACATCTTCGTTACAACAAGTAATTAATACAGGATATAACAGGAGATAGCTGATTGTCTATCTGCTACAGACATGATATTCCCTAACTACTCCTAAACTATAATCTATCACCACACAATGTGAGATTAGTTACAATATATAGCTAAAAGGAATTCAAAATATAACATAACATACATATTGTATTTTATCATAAGATTCCAACATTAAACAGTCCAGATGAAACAAAACTAGGTTGAATAAGGTCATCAATAAGGTATGACCAACAACAATATATAGTAGCAAGCAAAAACTGAGTTGTAGAGAATTGAGTACTCAGTGTCGCTGCAAACTCTAGCACTAATCATAACTCCAATACTAAGGCACTACGGTATATAGCTTACAAGTAGGCTCTATTTTTAGGGATCTCCAAGCAATGCACTACGAGTAAAGGAGGCGTATCACAAGAACCAAGGGGCAGAAGATTGAAGTGTAGATGAAGAATAATGAAAATAGGCTCAGTTCATAGGATACAACCAAATAAAAGTGAACAACAATATTGGCATAAGCATTGATACCTTTTATTCCAAAACCAGACTTACCACAAAAACTACTTCCAATGAATAGCCAAAGCACAAAGGAACTCACTCATCCACCCAGGGAAACACACTAAGATAGCACACACACAAATATGTCTCGACAACTCTCAGGTGAAATCAAAGCCAACATCAACCAACAGACTCAAACACAACTCATCAAACACTAAGCAAAACCCAAATACCTTATCGATACAGCAGAAGCAACTTCCGGCTCGTCACAAGCCACTGGCCAGACTGAAGGGAAGGGGGACATCCAGAGGAGGAGACAATGAAGAGCACAATCTCTCATTGGATCAACACTAGCGTCAAAGCTAGCCTACAAGGAAGAACAATTAAAGGAGAAGCAATAGCTAATATTAGGAAAGGTCGAGGGACAGAACCGGAGTAAACTGAGATGTGGAATCAACGGACGATATAAACTAGGGTCAAGGGGGAAGAAAAGAAAGCATCAAGAAAGCTTCTTGAAATACGAGAGAGAGTGAGGCAGATTGGAAATCCTATGAATTTGGAAGACAATTGAAAGAATAGGGCTAAATCTAGATCTGGTGGTAGAGCCTCTAATCCATAGTGGAGAAAGCTAGGGTAGGAAGGAACTGGTGATTATCTGTGGCAGAAGGGATCTTGAAAATGAAAGGGAAGAAGAGTAGATTTAGAGAAGGAAAGGAGTAAAATTCGGGTACCGTAGTCGCCATGGAGATTAGAAAATCTCATTTCGAGAGAGAAAGTAAACTTGGACATCCTAGTAGTACTATTGAGAAAAAAATTCTTCATAATAAGAGGGTGGTGCTAAATGCAGTAAAAATTTTCTCCATGCAGTAATCTAAAATTGGTCTAAGTTACTGTAATATCCTTCACTTATTTTTTGTGCCCTTGCTAAATGCAGTAAAAAATTCCTCCGTGCAGTAATCACTATCAGTGTCTTTCCTGGGAAATGGTGCCGCTCAGCTGTCTACTACAATAATGAGTCATCGGGTCATTTAATATTAGCAAGGGCTAATCTGTAATTGCCATTTACTGTATGGAGAAATTTTTTATTGCATTTAGCAGTCATGTAATAAGATACCCTTTACTGATGTTAAACCGCCTCACGTTAAATTACACCTACAGCCAAGTGGGTAAAAGTAACAAATTACCCTTCACTGAATCTCTGACATGCTACACTAAAACCTTTTGAACTTGTTGCTACAGACATATGGGGTCTAGCTCCAATAAGTTCAGACTTTGGGTACAAGTATTACTTACCTATTATTGATGCTTGTAGCAGATAAACATGGTTATATCTGCTAAAGTCCAAATCTAAAACTATTAATGTTGTGAAATGATTGAAAATCAATTCAGTTGCACCATTAAGACATTTCAGTCTAATGGTGGCACTGAATTCAAACCTCTCGGTAATTTCTTTCAGAAGAAAGGAATAACTCATAGAGTTACTGGTCCATATAATTCTGAACAGAATGGATTAATTGAGAGAAAGCATAGACACATAGTTAAGTTTGGCTTAACACCATTAGCTCAAGATTCTCTATCATTAAATTTTTGGCCAGAATCATTTAATTCAGCTGTTTACTTAATAAACTCAATGCCAACCAAAATTTTAAATAAAGTAAGTCCACTGGAAAAGTTGTGCAGTGTCAAATCACGCTATAGAAAATTGAAAATGTATAGATGTTTATGCTTTCCCTGTTCAAGGCCTTGTAATTCCAATAATTTAGACTTTAGATCTTAATCATATACATTTATTGGCTACTGCACTCATCAGAAGGGTTACAAATATATAAATGCCAATGTTAGGATTTATATTAGCAGATATATGCTATTTAATGAAAATATTTTTCCATATAAAGAATTTGCTATGAAAACTTCAAATAAGGTGTATAACTCAACGGTATCTATACCTAAGTTACGAAACCTTGCTAGTATGAGACATGAAAAGGATGGCGCCATGGCTGCTGATGCTCCAAACAGTCACAATAATATGACTGATCCATCATGTCAAGGACATAGTGAGCCCTTCAGCCATGCCAGTCAGCATCCTACATCAAATGAGGATGAAAACAGATAATCAAAGAATCAATCATGCACCCAATACAATAGATTAAATGATGATGATTACATGAGTAATGAGAATCAAGAAGACAATTCAAATAATGATGTAGTTCAATCAGATCAAAGGAACTCACCATCCAATTCTTCTCACAATCAAAGTGGACATCATATGATAACAAAAGAAAAAACTGTCATTTCAAGCCCAAAATCTACTCTACAACTGTCAAGAAAGATGAACCAGACAATTATAATCAAGCTGCTGAAGATAAAAACTAGAGAATGGTCATGAATGAAGAATACATTGCGCTCATCAAGAACATCACATGGGAACGGTCTACCCTTCAAGCAACAAGAATATAATTGGATGTAAATGGACATATAGATTGATCAAGAATCCAGATGGCTCAATAAATAAATACAAAGCTAGACTAATAGCCAAAGGGTTCACTTAAGAGTATGGTTTTGGTTTCAGTGAAATATTTTGTCCAGTGGTAAAGTCATCAACCATCAGACTTATACTCACTATTGCCTTAACTAATGGTAGAAAATAAAGCATTCAGATGTCAACAGTACATTTCTGAATGGCACCCTACAAGAAGAAATATGTATGCAACAACCACAGGGATTTCAAACAATCCTGAACTTGTCTGCAAATTGAAGAAGGCTATATATGGCTTAAAGCAAGCTCTTAGGGTGTGGTTTAACAAACTAAAAGCCACTCTTGACACTATGAGATATCACCCAACAAATTATGACTCATCTCTTTTTATCAAAATTAATAATTCATCAACATTATACATACTAATATATGTTGATGATTCAATTATTAGAAGTAGTAATGAAGATGAGATCAAACAAATAACTAAGTACTTAGATAAGAAGATATCAATTCTATGGAAAAGAGAAATTGCCAATAATGGCGACATCAGTAGCCGATTTTTTCTTCACCACCCAGCTTCCATTAAATCTCCTTTCGTCTAATCACACTCAATCTCTCCACCGTCTCTTTCTTCTAGCTCACCACCTAAACCCTTTTCCCCCGTCTCTTCATGCCGAAGAACAAGAAATTGAAGCATCGATTCTCCAAAAATGTTATGCGATCTGGGAGATGTTTTTCAGATCAAGTAACTAAACCTAAATTGTCAGCTGTCGATCCTAACATCACTGTTCCGTTTCAGATCTTAGCAGATGCCCTAGCTTTGGAAAACACTTCAGATCCGATTTCTCGTATCAAATCTATGTCTGACTTGCCGGTATCATTTGTTTCTCCATTGATAGCAAGAACGCAAGATGAAGTGAGATGGAAGGTTGACAAAATTTTACATATGTTCGAATCTAAGCTCAGGCAGGACAATACAGGTAATTCTGAACTTGTAATTGGGATTGAAGATGTTGAGCACGCAAAAACTGGTTCTAATGGGAGTAACATTAAAAAGCCCGTTGTGGCCAATATAGATGAGAAATTACAATAGGCAGATTCGATGAAAAATGTTGAAGTACCACCCAAGGCGTATGCCAACCATATCCCCTTCTCTGCGATGAATAGCAACCAAGATGCTAGATTAAATGCCACTATGTATCCTACGAATGTTAAGGTAGTGCCTCCTGCTGCCATGACCCCTGTATTGTCCCATCCATCATGGACTGTAACATTCTTACCAAACCAAGTTAGTCCTCTTTCTTTTACTCCCTACCATGATCTCACCAAACCAAGTTAGGCCTCTTTCTTTTACTCCCTACCATGATGTGCTAGAGCGTACGCTCCTCGTGTCTTCACCTCATCCTCAGAAAACTCGATTCCTCCTCATGAGATAGTTCAAGAGGGAACCAACTATTGGAAAGATCACTCAATATGTTTCTTCCCTGACTCTAAAATTTCGTATCTTGATGATCTCGATCAATGACGTATGGCTTGGAATTTGAGGGGTGGCTTACGTGTCAATGTTGTGAATGGAATGTATTACTTGAAGTTTTCGATAATGGAGGAGAGAGGGAAAGTGTTGGAATCGGGTCTGACAATAATATGAGGGAAACCTTTTATTATTACATCTTGGAGTGCATCGGTTGAGAAAGCAAGAGAGCATGTGACATCGATTCCAGTTTGGACTATTTTTACCAGAAGTCCTTCGGTCCTACAAACTCTTCCAGGTTTGAATTCGTTAGCTAGTAGAATTGGGAATTTCAAATGTTTCGATGCGAACATGGAGACAAGGAAAAATCTCATCTTTGCAAAATCTTTGATTGAAATAACACCAAGCAAGCTATTACCAAAAAAGCTCAAAGTATCTGTAGAAGGCTATGATTTCTATGTTGATGTACAATACTCTTGGCAACGGGAAATATGCATAAAATGTCACTGTTTTGGACATCTTCTTGATACTAGTATGCTTATTGGTCATTCTAAGGTTTGTTTTCCCCTCTTGAAGCCTCCTCTTAGTATTTGGTGCAAAAGAACAAGGTATAATACAAACTAGTTGATGAAGAACTACGTATTGATAAAGAACTAAAGGGTAATGATATTGTGTGTGATGACGAATTAAAGGTAAATGAAGTAATAACATCAGATGGAGAAACTAAAAATGAGGGGATATATTGGATGTCAGGTGATCGCGAGTGGGTACATGAAGCATCGGGAGTGAGATATGATCCATATAAAAATGAATACTATAAATATGTAATAGATGTAGAGGCAGATACTAGAAGATTGGAGTTCCAGGTTGTGGGTGATAGCTTTGAGCTTATTCAGGAGGGTATTCTAGGTGAGAAGAACAAGGCACTATTCGATGATTCTACTAGGGACTGGGAGCGTGAGTTCTGCAGTCCTAACTTGTGTTTTGTAGCTAACCTTGTTGTACTTTTATCTGAGTATGTCAATGTTATTGGTAGTGATATCTTTGGTGGTTCCTCCAGTTATTCCACCCTAGTGGAGTATTAGCTGCAAGGTCCATGTTTGTAGTTGAAAAGAATCTGTTTCTCTCCTATTCTATATAGATACAGTGTTCTGTCACTTCAAACCAGATGGAGCTCTTGTGCCTATGCAGAACTTCACTTCTTTCTTTGCACTTCTAATAAAAGTTGTACGACCACTATAAATCCAGCTTACCTTGCCAAAAAAAGATAAGCAGTTCTTAGTCAAAAACTTGGGTGACATTTCATACTTTCCTGGAATAAACGTTAAGAGACAATCAAATTCTCAAATACAAGTCTATCAGAAGAAGTATATTTCAGGATTATTGATTAAAACAAAGATGAATGATGCTAAACTTCAACCAATACCCATGATATAAAATCAGCACTACTCTAAAAACAGGGGAGAAGCTATAATTAATGTTAAACAATATAGAAGTGTTCTAGGTGCATTACAATATGCAATTATAACACGAACATATATCTCATTTAGTATTAACAAATTATCTCATTTTTTTGCATAATTCACTTGACAAGCACTGGAAGACTGTAAAGAGGATTCTCATATATCTAATGGGCACTATCAATTATGGCTTAACCCTAAGATCTAGCACACAATTTAACATTATAGCCTGCACTGACTTAGATTGGGCATCAGACACTAGAGAAAACATATTAATAACATGCTACTTCTTCTATATTGGAAACAATCTAATTTGATGAACTTAACCTACAATTTCAACGTCAAGTGCAGAAGCTGAATGTGGAAGCTTAGCTGGTGCTACATCTGAAATATTATGGTTGCAATCAATTCTCAAGGAACTCAGATTCACATCAGAAAGAAAGCCAATTATATGGTGTGACTATCAGAGTACCATCTTTATTCCTACACATTAATGGCCTTGTATAATAGTTGACGTGGGAAATTGGTCACTTGCACATGCCAACATCCGATAGGTTAATGTTATGCAAATTATCCAAATTAACTAAACAATCCAGACACAGAGTTATGGAAAGGTAAAGGACACCGAGTTTACAGTGGTTCGGCACTAACGCCTACGTCCACTTTCGTGTAACTATTCATCATCGTTGTTACAATTACAAGAATTATCCAAGTTTTAATACTTTGGGTTTACAAAGTTGAATTAGATAATATATAACAAAGCCCTTGTTAATTCCTTATTAGGCCATAATCAACTTCCTCAAGCCAAAATGTAAAATAGCTTTCAAGTCCAAGTATGTTCAAAAGCAAGCTAAGCTCCAATTCAAATGTCCAAAAGTTGAGAGTAAACATCTATGTAAAATTTATAAGTCCAAGAGGTAGTCCAAAGCCATAGAAACTGCCATGGAAACCATTAATGAGCTCCAAAGAGAGCTTTCTCGTATGCAATATAGCAGCCAAAATTACAAATATCCAACCTCTAATTATGCCAAGAAAGGGGGGTATTTATAGGTCGAGTTGGTGGGAATCAACCCAAAATTTCGTATCTCGGGAGTCATGTCGATCTCAGGGTCGGAGCAACTCCCCTGGAGTTAACCAAAATTCAAGTAGTTGGTGAAAATTCATATTCTGGACAGAGTGATGAAATTCGGTGATCGACACATGCAAGTCCTTCAAAATTGCATGCTCTACACGCTATTATGCTTTTCGTTGCAAGCCACCTATTTTCATATCCCAAAGTTGCCAAATGCCAAAACTAGGAAACTTCTGTTGCACAAGCCAAATTTGGTGATCTACATGTGAGAAAACTTTTCCGGACAAGTGCCTGATGATGGAGGGAATTTCGTATCCCAAAGGTGATATGAAACCCCAAGCCTGAGTTTCCAGCTATGATTTTTCGGATGATCAGGATGGATCACACACATGTTTTTTCTTGATCTGGTGAGTTAATCACCACTTCTTGCCATGCAAAACCCTGATGTCAGATCTGAGTTTTGCCATATGTTTTGGGTGATCAACACCATGTGCTCAGGTGTTTTTAGATGACCAACACAAGAGTGTAGCTTGTCGTGGTAGGTTTTTTATCTAAGTTTTTAGGTGATCCAGTTTATGCAATCACCACATTTCAAGTGATTAATACGTGTTTGACAAACGTTTTTGAGTTGATCTGATTAATGAGTTAACCATATTTTCAATCCGATTTCAAGCACTTCACGACTTCAACCGAATCGTTGAACGCTTCCGTTAGAACATTCTCGAGTCCCGAGTATTTAGAAAACCATGAATCTATCATGTAACTGCTTTGTCAAATAGTGGGTCAACACTTTTCCCTTCAAAACATGTCTTCCTTAATAAAAAGGAGATGCGTTTGTGATAATCCAAAAATCCGAGAATCCAGAAGTTGCAAACCAAAAGAAGCTCGCATATAGAAATCCAATTGCTAAGAACCTGAAAATCAAAGGCCACGATCACGTTGGATCATATTAGTGGAAAACCAGAAATCAAGAAAACCGATGATCGCTTCGGATCATGCTAACTAGAAAACCAAGACCAAAGAAGCCCGAGGATCGCTGCAGATCATACTAAACAGAAGACCAAAATCAAAGAGACTCAACAATCTCTCTGGATCGTATTATAGAGATAACCTCGATAACTAGAATATTCGAGAGTCGAGAAACTATAGTAACCCGAAATCTAGAAAATCAGAATAGCATAAAACCGGATAACTAAACCGAAGAATCGAACGAATCTGAAAGCCATAATAACCAATAACCAGATAACCAGAGAAGTCGAAGACACCTTTGCCAAAACCTGATAAGAGGACCAAGGATAAGATGGAATAAACGATAAGCAGATAATACAGATGAGTCCAAGACTCCCTTGCGAATCCCTGACAAGAGGACCAAGGATAAGACAAAATGATCAATAACCAGATAACCAGATGAGTCCAAGACACCCTTGTCAAAACTTGACAAGAGGAACAAGAATAATTCAGAAGAGTCCAAGACGCCCTTACCAGCGTGTGACAAGAGGACCACCTAATATCACACATATTTTAGGAGTGGTTAATCTTCTTTTAAGGAGCCATGATATCACTTAGCTTCGGGTTCTTAATGTAACTTTTGCGACGGATCTGGCTTTTATACCATGAGGATTTGTAGTGAAAGCATAGATTTACTCCTTAGATGGTTTCTCAGTGAAAGCACCAAATGTTAACACCAAAAGTAGCAGTAACACTAATTTTAGTGAAAGCACCACTTCTTTTAGGGAAAATAATATAGAATACATAAAAATAAATGAAAAATGAGAGAAAGGGAAAGTAGAGAAAGAAGGCCAAAGTTTTATAATGGTTCAACCATTGATAAGGTCTACATCCACTTTGAATATCTTTGTTATCATTTTTATATGCCAGATACAAGCTTTTAATTACTATGTTTATGAATATGAATACAGCTATCTTCAAAGTCAATAAGTGTCACAAGTACCACCAATTATCGGGGTAGATCTCGATAACCGGTTTAGATGAAGAATGCTTACTGTCATTGGAGTTTAGAAGAGGTTGAAAATGGATTTTGGTAGAGTTCCAACAGCCAATGATTGGATCCTTTTCCTGTAGCAGAGCATAAGGTATTTATAGGATTTTTAGAGGGTATTGTCTCTAACACCCATAGTCTACGTCCAAAATATTATGCTTAAATAACTTAATGTTATGGACTATACCAGTCTATAGCCTATGAACTAGTACCAGTCCATAGCCTATGGACCACTACTGGTCCATAGACTTAGTTTATTTCACAAGTTTGTCTTTACTTTTATCTTCTTTAAGCTCTTTTGAGTCTTCCTACTAAGTTTGTCATAGTTATGCCTTCATTTTATCATACTTGTGGATTCATCACTTTAGCTTGCATGTTTTTACTTTTATCCATCGAGATATCACGGCTAGGCACATTGAATTGACTTGAGACTTTGTAGGTAGGCTTTATTAGTGTTTAGGACTACCATGGCATATGCCACTCCATGCCATACTGTAATTATATAAACCGGTGTCGATCCATAAGCTATGGATCGACACCGATCCATAAAATTAGGATATTTTTGCTTGATTTTTCTTGTGTTAACTTCCAAGTTGTTTCTGAGCTATTTTGTGAAGTTTAAGTTGAATTCAAGATGGTATCGTCTTCATTTGTTCTGAACATCTTCTTTGGGTTTAGAGCTGGATGAGCACTACTATATTCGGGAAAGTGAAACAGTATTCTAGAGAGGATTTGACTTCAAGGTTTTATGATGTTAGCATCATGCTCAAGTGAAAGTCGAAGTTTCTGTCCAAAACATTTGATTTAACAAAAATTATTATTAATTAACTAATGATTTTGCTTCGACCATAGAGTTAAATATGAACAATGTTGACATTTTGACCACTACCGAATTCCATAAGTCCTAAGTGATATAGTTTTGTCAAAGAGAATTGATGTAAATAATTGCCACAATAAGATGACGTTTAACAACATAAAATTAGACCTTACCAAAACTAAGTAGGCGATAAATTTAGCCAAAATTTCATTTCACTTGCCAAGTGACGTACGAATAAATGTTTAAATCTTTGATATTAATCGCTAGCTAAATGTACGCCTGACAGGTCGCACAACTGAATTATGAATACTCCTTTGACCATACATTTATATTAATTCTAATTGCTATAAATTAATTAAATTAATATTTATGAAATATTAAAATTTATTTTGATTTAATGAAAAAATATTATTAAATGTAATTGTAACAATTATATATGCTTTTAAATTTGATTTAAATATAAAATATTTGTTCAAGCTTTAAATGGTTTTTAAGTCTTTATATGGTGCCGATATAATTTGCTATTGATGTGCATGTAAAAATGCATCTTTTACACATATAGTTATTCTTATTTTTAATAAACACATTGTTGATGGGCCTTTCGGACTGCCCATCAAGGCATAGCAGCGCGGTAGATCAGTATACAAAGTCTTCGAAGTAAATAGGGAAAGCCCATTCTCCTAGGCCAATTTGTCCGTAGAGTGCGGCCCAGAAGGAGCTTGAGACGACCAAGCCTGATCAGTTGCGATTCGTTCATTTAAAGTTCAAAAAGCTAGCCTAAAGAATATTTCATTGGCAGATCTTTCCAGTTCAAATCGCCCAAAGCAGACGGATCGCAGGCCGCCTCATACCAGATATTTGGGAAGGAGCACCGATTCTTCAGCAGATACTGAATCATTCAACCATAACTATTCTTTTGGATCCAGTGACACGTGTAGATAACGGCTAAGTGTTGTATCATCTATAAATACCTGTGTTTCAATTCAGAAAAAACATGGTAATTGTAATCAATATATATATATAAAGTGGACATAGGCACCGTCTTCGTCGAACCACTATAAAAACTCTGTGTGTGATCTTTTCAATTCCTGTGCATTGTTTATTGTTATTAATCTTCACCTATTCTCTACAAAGTTCTTCTCTCTGGGTGTTGAACCAGTTTTTGGTATCAACAATATGGTGCTTTCACTGAGAATAGATTTTCTCAGGTCAATACGGATTTTCGCTCTACTTTTGGATCACCAAGTCCAAGACGAAAATCTCGTTTTTGTCGTTGCATTGATTTAGCAATGGCTGGAAAAACAGTTCACAATACCGGAAAGAATCCACAAGTTGGAACATCGACGTAAGCAGCTGGCAGGACGGCTGACCCTGAAGCTACTTCGAATCAGCCTACATTACCCCTTGGAGGGGATATAGCTCCATCTTCTGCTTTCGCCACTCGAGACGAATTCATGGCTATAGTAGATCGGCTTAGGGAAACCACAGATGCCCTAAGGGCCCACTCTCAAGAGAACGCCGCTATGCATGAAGACATGACTCGCATCGCGAGGCAATGGGAGGAATTCAGGAATCAAGCTCAGGATGCTCGGGGTCATCATCTCCCTTCCCCTCAGCTGGATCGAGTGTCAGGAAGCTCATCTTCATCGGAAGAAGGCAGAGACCCACGTCGACTTCGACGTCCGTTAGAGAGAATTGAAAACGTCCGGCAACCACGGACGGAAGAACCTCAGCATCCGCCAGATGATCGTGACCAAGGGCATGCTGATTAGGCCGAGTTAGAGGTTGTCGATCCCATAGCCCCGCGTCATCGGGAGGCGTCCCCTCTTGCAAATCAAAATGTTGGTCGAAGAAATCGGGCCTCTGTACATCCTCCCCGGAATCTTGTGATTGACCAAGGAAACTGGAGGAGAAGAAACGCCCAGACGACATTTCCTGATGGAGGGGGTAGAAGAAGTCCATCGTTTGATGAGGTCGACCCAGATACGGTCGTCCCAACAAATTTAGCCGCTATGGTACGACAAATCATGAACGACAGTCGTGGGCATAGGAACGAAGACTGGGAGTCGACCGAAGCCATACGCCATTCACTGATGACATTTTGCAAGCCGAATTTACCAGGAGATTCAATATGCCCCAAATGAATCAATATGATGGAACTACAGACCCACAACAACACCTGATGAGATATTCTTGGCACATGGAAGTAGCAGTTGCTCCTGACACAATTAAATGCAAGGCTTTTCCAATCTTCTTAAGCCGGATTGACCTTAGGTGGTTTGTCTATTTGCCCGCAAAGTCAGTTCCTAGCTTTAAAGATTTGAGTGAAAAATTCTTAACTCAATTCCTCCTTCACGCCACCAAATCAAAACATGTCATGGCTTTTTCAACAGTTAAGCAGGGAAGAGGCGAATCTCTAAGGAATTATCTCAATTGGTTCAATCGGGCGGCAACCGAGGTCAGCAACCCCAACCACGAAACTGTTTTGATGGCCATGGTCGATGGCATCGACAAACGAACCGAGTTTGGAAAATATTTGATTAGAAAGCCACCTACCACGATTGAAGCTTTCTATGAAAAGGGTCACATCCGATTGAGGCAAGAAGATGCACAGTTGGAGGAAGGAGATGGTCAGACGGGCACTGTCGATCCGTCAGCTCGAAACAACGTCGCTGTTAAACAATTTGGGGATAACTCGGGGAAAGTCAAGGTGAATGTTGAAAACTGTGGCAAGCGCAATGGTGAAGGGTCGAGAGAAAATAGCGGAAATTCAAAGCAAAGAGGGAACTCTCGAAAGTGCCCTCGCTTCCAGGTGTTTGACACGTATACTACATTAAATGATACGTTAGAGAGCATATATCTCGATACCTGCAGTATAAGAAGCCGCCCCCACGAGAGCCTACGGAGAAGGAACGAGCAACCGAGAAGTACTGCTTATTCCATGACATTTACGGGCATACGACCAACGAGTGCCGACATCTTAGTGACATTGTTGAAAAGCTGATTCGAGAAGGGAAACTCGACGAATACAAAATAGCTCCAAGGGACAGGGGGCAAGGAACTTCATTACCCAAGCAAAGTCAGCCAACACCTCGTGCCACTCCTCAAGAAAAAGGGAAAGGAATTGTTATTAACGCCATTGTGGGAGGACCACATCCGGTGGGGCATAGCATTAGGGCCGTGGAACGATATGTCAATGCCGCGAAACACCTCGACGTCAAAGAAGTAAGCCCCCACGAGGCCGCGGGTCCTGTCAAACAAAGGAGGACAATGGGCGAGGATATCGTCTTTCGTGACCGCGATCCAGTTGGTATAGAAACCCCAACGGTCGATCCATTGGTGATAACTGCCATCATCGGCCCAGCTACTGTACGAAAGGTTCTGGTAGACAATGGAAGCTCGGTGAACATCCTATTCAAACAAACCTACGACCAAATGAAGTTAGAAACAAAGGACTTAGAGTTATATGAAGGTCAAATACGTGATTTCAATGGAGCGTCCACCGAACCTATCGGCCAAGTCAGACTATCGGTCGAGTTAGGAGATGGAGAAAGACGAAGAGATAGGATTCTACCATTTGTGGTAA
The DNA here is from genome assembly GCA_030737875.1 of Allium sativum. NCBI lineage: Eukaryota > Viridiplantae > Streptophyta > Magnoliopsida > Asparagales > Amaryllidaceae > Allium > Allium sativum. The sequence goes on along the minus strand of CM060915.1, from coordinate 937,514,753 downwards.
TGAATATCAACTCGCACTATAATGCCTTTTTGGGACGACCTGCCCTGGCGGTATTCCGAGCCTGTATCTCCCCTTGGTGTTTGCTTTTGAAGTTTCCTACCGACAGTGGGATCGGAACAGTGCGAGGAGACCAAGTAACAGGCCGAGCCTGTTATATGGCAGAGTGGAAGGAGTTAAGGAGCAAAGGCAACAAGGAATTTGAAAAATCTTCACCCCAGGGGAGGGGAAGGAAGCATAGCAATTACAGGAAACACCTCGGCCAGGACCATCGTCCTATGAGATCGAAGACATCGACCCATGGGATGACGATGAGTCAGGGTGTAGAAAAGCGGCTCCAAATAAGGCCACTATAGAAGTCCCGATCGATGACTGTGATCCTAATAAAGTTCTAAAGATCGTGTCTCATTTTGATCCCTTCCAGATAAAGGAACTATGTGAATTCCATTGGGCGAATTTAGATGTATTCGCCTGGACCCACGCTGACATGTGTGGGATATCTCCGTCAATTATAACTCACTCGCTAAACATCGACCCAAAGTATACTCCTGTAAAACAGAAAAGGCGAATGTTGGGCCCTGAAAGGTCAAGAGCTTTAAAAGAGGAGATCGGGAAGTTACAAGCCAATGGATTCATCCGGGATTCAACCTATCCCGACTGGATAGCCAACCCGGTATTGGTGAAGAAGGCTAATGGGAAGTGGAGAACCTGTATTGACTTTTCCGATTTAAGTAAGACCTGTCCTAAGGACAGCGTCCCGTTGCCCAGAATAGATCAGTTAGTCGACTCCACCGCCGGGCACGAGCTACTTTCATTCATGGATGCATATTCCGGATACAACCAGATCGCCATGCATGTCCCTGATAAAGAACATACCAGCTTCATAACTGACCTCGGACTATATTGTTATGTGGTGATGCCTTTTGGACTAAAAAACGTAGGAGCTACCTATCAAAGGCTAGTAAATTGAATGTTTCATGATCAAATTGGGAAAACGATGGAGGTGTATGTAGATGATATGTTGGTAAAGTCGAAACAATCATCCGAGCATGTGATCGACCTGTCAAGGATGTTTAACATCCTTCGGAAATACGGAATGAAACTAAATCCGTTAAAATGTTCTTTTGGAGTGGCGTCGGGCAAATTCCTCTGCTTCATTGTAAGTTCCCGTGGAATCGAGATTAATCCTAATCAAATTGCAGCCCTTAAGGGAATTCAGGAGCCTCGTCAGATAAAGGATGTTCAGAGTTTAGCAGGAAAGGTAGCAGCTATGGGACGATTCATCTCAAAAGCCATTGATAAATGTCTGCCCTTCTTTGAACTAATAAAAAGGGTGAAACAGAACTTTGCTTAGACGCCCGACTATGTCGAAGCCTTCTGAAATCTGCTTGACCATCTTGAAAAGCCTCCTATTCTATCCAAACCTATCGACCTTGAAGACTTGTTCGTCTATTTAGCAGTATCCGCACATGCAATTAGCTCAGTCCTGGTCCGCGAAGAGGATCGAGTGCAACGACCGGTCTATTATGTGAGTAAAAAATTGACCGGAGCTGAACGTAATTATCCTAGAATCGAAAAACTGGCCTATAGTTTACTAATCACATCGAGGAAGCTTCGTCACTACTTCCAGGCCCATCCAATTAAAATATTCACTGATCAGCTTCTTCAACAAATCGTACAACGGCCAGAAGCAAGCGGGAGACTACTAAAATGGAATATTGAATTAAGCTAGTTCGACCTAACGTTTATTCCTCGGAAGTCAATCCGAGGACAAGCCTTAGCTGATTTCATAGTAGAATTTACGACCCCGGAGGAAGAGTGTCAAGATGATGACCCCGAGCCTATGAAGGTCGATCAGGAGCCAATCAGCTGGAAGCTTTACACGGATGGGGCCCGAAATGAACAGCGTTCGGGAGCCGGCATAGTACTTTTGTCCCCTGAAGGGCGCTCGATTTATTATGCTCTGAGGTTAGAGTTTTTGGCAACCAATAACGACTCTGAGTACGAAGCCTTGATTGTTGGGCTCAAACTAGCGAAAGACTTGAAGATAACATCGCTCGACATCTTTTGTGACTCACAGCTTGTAGTCTTCCAAGTCCTAAAGGAATTCATTACCCGAGGAGAACGACCGACTTCTTACCTCAAAGAAGTCAAGAAGTTGCTGCGGGACTTCGATCGATACAGCATTTCCCATATTCCTCGGGTAGAAAACCAGAAAGCAGATAGGCTAGCAAAACTGGCCAGTTCAGACTATCTGAACGAGACAGAGTTAGTTCCCATAGAAATCTTGAAAGTACCAAGCATTGACCAGATGGATGTCGATCAGACGGATGTCGAGCCCGAAGAAGAATCATGGATGACTCCCATCAAAAATTTCCTTCTCCACGGGCAGTTGCCCGAAAAGAAAGACGAAAGGCGAGCTTTGGTACAACAAGTTTCCAGGTATCTTGTTCAGCAATGCCAACTCTATAGAAGAGGGTTTTCTGTTCCTATGTTCCGATGTGTAGCCAACAATGACTTCAAAAGAATACTGCAGGAAGTACATGAGGGTGATTGTGGAGCACACATCGAGGGGCAAGCCCTGGCCCAGAAAATACTGCACTATGGATACTTCTGGCCGACCGTTAATAAGGACGCCACCAACTATGCCAAAAAGTGCGATAAGTGCCAGAAGTTTGCGCAAATCCCACGAGCGCCCCAACGAATATTACCCATATGACAAGCCCTTGGCCGTTTGCTATGTGGGGAATTGACATCATCGGAACTTTGCCTATTTCGAAAGGGGGTAATAGGTACGCGATTGTGGCGGTAGACTACTTCACAAAATGGGCAGAAGCCGAGCAGATGACTACAATTACAACAAAGAAGGTTATCAACTTTGTCGTTAGGAACCTTATATGTCGATATGGAGTACCTCGAACCATCGTCACGGATAACGAAACTCAGTTTGATAGTCTGGAATTTCGAGATTTTTGTGAGAAATATCATATTGAAAAGAAATACACCGCAGTCGCGCATCCTCAATCCAATGGTCAAGTTGAAGCGGTCAATAAGATCATTAAAACCATTTTGAAGAAACGGCTGGAACGCGCTAAAGGAAAATGGGTCGACGAGTTACCCTTGGCATTATGGGCGTATCGCACTACCCATAAGACCGCGGCAGGGCTCACCCCCTTTGCTTTGTCATACGGGTCCGAAGAAGTCCTTCCGATCGAGCTTGAATTCCTGACTCACCGGACGACCTACTATGATCCCCTGACTAATAAGGCACTTCTCTTGACGTCCTTGGACATGGTTGACGAAAAAAGAGAGGAAGCGAACCTTCGTGCCCAGGCCCACAGACAAAGAGTCGCTCGATATTATAACCAAAAAGTCCGACCAAAGACCTTCAAAGTAGGCGACCTGGTCTTGAAACGTATCTTTCCAGTCCCCGTGCATATGGGCCCGAGGTGGGAAGGACCTTACGTCATTCAGAGAAAGCTCGATAATGGAAGTTTTAGATTAACAACTGTGGATGGCGAGCCATTTCAAAGAGCATGGAATGCGGAGCATTTACGACATTATCTCTCTTAGAATTTATGTTTTTGCTTTCTTTCTGCATTTAGATTGTTGATTTATTTGTTTCTTAGCATTATAATAAGCAACCAACATTAATCGTGCTAGCATATTAATAAGAGTCTATGTTCTTGCTCTGATTTGTTGTAATTATAAAGAGCTAGTGATTGCGATTGAATGACTTATCTTACAACTTTTACCTTGAGTAAATCTAGGATAAAAGTCGACGTCCATCCGGGCATACTGATCGACCATCAGGACTCAACTCCCGACCTCATTGACTTGAGGAAGAGTATAAACGACAATCGAGCGTGAATGGTGCACCTCGACAAAAGACCGCTCAAACAATAAAACTTTACCCTATATTGTCCAATGGATAAGTATAAAAGCCTGATGGTGCCCTTGCTTAATTGCACCCAAACCTCGATTAAGGATGGGACTTCTTGAGTTCGACGGGGAGATCATCACTCAAGCATTTACCCGACACTGGAGGCAAAAGAAATAGCAAGCGCCCCCGACAAGGGTAAAGGGTGACTCACCCTTGACATTGAAAACATAACCATGAGATTCACACGACATCTATGTTACACATGTTATCATTACATATGAAATAAGTTGATTTTCATTCATAATACCCTGATATCATCACAAAACATTACTGCATGACAGGTACCATTCAAACAACGATATCAGAGATACATCATTAGAGAGTTACACAGAAAAAGAAAGTCCTAAATGGGAGGTGGCATTAGTCCTTGCTCCACCATTTCAGCCAACTCTTTCTTCCTGATCATCTCCAGCATTTCTTCGGTGGTCATCACACGTCTCGACCCTCCAAGTGTGCTACCAAAGGGACGAGGAGTCGAAGCAGAAGCCTGTGGATTCATCGAGGTAGCAGGGAATGGAGCTGTGAAAGGGATGAGGAGTCGAAGCAGAAGCCTGTGGATTCATCGAGGTAGCAGGGAATGGAGCTGTGGAAAGAATGGTCGGAGGAACAAACTGGAGAGGCCTGGCGATCACATGATCTTCGATAGGTTCTGGTTTTGCAGCAGAAATTCCCTTGTCTTCCTGATCCTTGATCTCAGCCATGGATGGGCGATCCTCTCTTTTGAACTCCTCGACGATCTCGACATCGGGAGATACCAAGTCGATCTCCTCCACTCCTGCAGTCTTGTCCGTTTCATCCGTGGTGCCTTTCTTCTCAATAGCAGATCCTTCATATCCACTGTCAGCAACCAGAGAAGTCCCTACAAAAAAAGGAAATATATACAAATTAGGAGGAGATGATGGATTTTAAAAAAGAGGGGGAAGGGGGGGCTTGCCTACCATGTTAGAGCCGGCCACCTGTCTTTCCGCGGCCTTGACTTTGTCGGACGAAAAAGTAGAAGACGAAACCTTTTCCATAACCGTGTGCGCAGAAGATGCGGGAGCATAGGGCCAACTGTCACTAGCTTCGGTTTGGGAAACCGATTTTCCTTTCGCCTTGCGATGTTCCGCTTCTGCTATTCTCTTTTCTTGATTTTGTGCCTCCACCACGATGGCACGTTCCCTATCATTCAGAATATGGGTCATTAATGACGCTTCATCGACTTGAGGTCCCTGTGCCATCTTCTTCTCTTCCCATAAGAGTACCTTCCATACGTCGACTAACGACCTGGGAAATCCCGGCATCCAAGACAAATCCCTATGGCGAAGGAAATTTGCGCAAAACAAGAGAACTTGGCGAGCATGTCCCTTCTTCAACTCAACTTTCTCTCGGGCATGCTCAGCCTTAAGGTTCTCGATTTCAACATCATGTTGAAGCTTCAAATTGCTAGCAGACTCGATTGTGCGGCAGTATTCTTCTCAGCCTGATCCTTGGCTAACTCGGATGAATGAAGGGTAGCCTTTAAATTCTGAATTTCAAGATCAAGTCGAGCTCTATCCCTCTTCAAGGTTTCAATCTCTTCTCTCATAGAATTGGATTCCTGTCCTCTCTGTTGAACCTGAATGTTTAAATCTTCGACCTCTCTCCCATGCTTTTCTTTATCTACCGCCGCCTGTAGCTCTTGATCCTTGATTTTCTTCTCTAGGAACCCAAAGGTCCTCTTACCACTGTCAACGTCCCTTTTTAAACCTGCGATCTCGGCGAGCTTACCCTTTAATGCTCTACTCACTTGCTCGGCATATTCCAGCATAGCGTCAAATTGAGATAGGGCATATTCCAAATTATTGTGCATGCGGCGACGAAAGCTATGGGTTAATGGTTGTATTTCGCGGGGTGGCCCAATCTCAGAAAAAATGAGATCGGGGAAATTTCGTTCCAATTCTTGGAATCGATCGGCGGAAGAAGTTCCAGCTGTAGGACTGGGACGATGTATCACTGTTCGAGAGGGCTCGACTCCTTTTCTCTCCGCGGGATTGTGAGAATTATCTTTTTTCCTTTTCTTGGGCGCGTGATCCAACTCTTCCATATCTCCCGACGTTCGATCGTGTCTTCTCAAGCGTCTCTTTTTCTGTCCATCCTGATCCTCGGGCAGTTCGTCCTTTCCACCTTCCCTCGATTCTTCCTTTTTCCTTCCTCGTCTCCTCTTACGTCTTCCGTCTCCCTCCTTTTGCTATTATCGTCTTTTTCGTTGCCACCTTTTTCAGTGCGTGGCAAAGTAGCCTCCCCCAACCCAGTGTCCATTGGGAAGGAGGCAAACAGATCTCCATAAAACTCTTCATCGACACCTGTAAGGAAAGCAAAATGAAGCAACCGATCCTCGATTTATACATAAAAATTTGATGTTGTGACATGCAATAAACCTTATAATCATGACAAGATTATACCTCCGATACCGCCTTGTCTGTCTGGAAAGGACATTCCTTCAGATTGGTTGGCAAAGAATCGATTTGGGTCTAAGCTTTGAGGTGAGGGAATAATGTTAGGCATTTGAAGATTTTCCAACCCTAGAAGAGGTGTTGCTTCAAGCCCTGCTTGTAAGTCATGAGTCGAGGGGAAGTCATCCTCAACTCCCGATTCTTTCGGATGAACCCCGATAGGTTCCTCTTCGTTTGTTCCCCTTTGATCCTCCTTGGGAGTTCTCTTGGCCGCAACCTTTTCTTTTTGTCGACGACCGACCTCATCACGAGCAACTTCTTGAAACTTGACCTTTCGAATCCGCCTTTTGAAAGCGGGCTTCTTCAAACTGGATTTCTCTTTCTTTCCAGACAGAGGGCGAGTGGGGTATTTTTCAGTCGAATGAATCGCCTGTTCATCCTACGACCCCTTCGTGACTGGGGACACCTCGTCTTGAGCTGATACTGTAAGGTCAAGTCCGTCTTTTGCCGATCCCCTTGTCCTACTTCGGTCGAGTAGGGCATATCGGTGCAAGTTTTTATCGGTCAGGCAGTTCCAAAACTGTCGCCGCTCCTTATTTATCCTGATCAATCGCTCGTGGCGCTCTTTAAAAATTTCATCCTCAGGTCTTACAGGCTCGACCTCTATATATAAAATAAGATGATCAGAAAGAAAAATCTTTATGGAATAGGAGTGTATAAAGAAAAGGGGAAAACCCACCACATTTGAGCCAGTATCGAGCACACCCCGGTTGTTGCTTAATCCAAAACCAATCTCGCTTGGGATCACCTGCCTTGCTTGGGACATCCTCGATAATCTTCCAACCCCGAATAGCTTCAAAATAGAGTAAAGAGGGAGACTATGTCTTATTGTGTCTAAAGTTAAAGAGAAAGGCTATGTCATCAAAGGTTGGAGGATAACCCAGATATTTCAGATATAAATAGCGGGTCGATAGAAAAATTCCATAGGCTATTGGATGAAATTACATCGGAGCTAAATTCATCCGACACAGAAAATCGACAATGAAAGAAGGAAAGGGGGGAATGACTCTTACGTTGCACATCGGAAGGGAGATCGCCATGCGGCCATCCGGGGGATTGTGAGGTCTTGCAGCCTTCTCAGGAACAAGAACATCGTTAAATGAAATATTGTGCTTTGCGGTTAAATGCTAAAGTCGTCTGAGGGTAATTTTGGATTCTTCTGCCTCAGGAGGATTCCTCAAAATCTCCACGCCTGGGAGCATATCGGGTGCCAGCGGAATGGGCACCGCTTCAACTAGCTCGACTGCTATTGGAGGAACAGACAATGGATCCATCGACCGACTTTTAGGGTCATTGCTAAAAGTAGGCTCTGATTGACCCGAATACTCTGAAGAACTGTCCATTCTCATAGAAAAAGGAATCTCTCCACCAGATTCTTACTCACGGGTATCACGTGTTATAACCATTGACCTACGAAGAAATTGTGGCGTAAAGTTAAAAGAAAAGCACAAAAGAAGAAATAAAGTCAGGCTTTCTTTCTACAAGCATAGCCTTAGTAAATCGTGAATAAACAAGTAATGCAGTTTAGATTATGCAGGAATCGGTATCCCCTACGTCGCCCTTTTTAGCATGGTCACGTGCCTTAGGGTTCGAAGACACTTCGATTCACAAAAATGCTTGGAAAAGGAGGGATCTTTTTGACCTACCATCAAAATCAGGGTTTCGTCATCAGCGAGTCTTATCCAAAGGACGGAAGCCTTGCCTTGGGGAACCGCACCACCGTTGACTCCGGCGGTTTGATGTGGAAAGCCTCCGACGATTGGACCCAATCGAACCCTAAATTATAACGAACGAGGAGGGGAGACTCCGTGCAAGAATGGCATTTGATATAAAGGATGATTCATACCTGAAAAGATGACTTTAGGTGGAGGTAATGATCGCTAATCGTCTCTCTTTCTAGAACGGTAAATTAGCCCCTGTATATATTAAAAGTAAAAAAAAGGTAAATGGGATTTTACTTTTATAATAAAAAAGAAGAAGAGCGACTATTCCAATTCAGCCAATATGATTGGACCAAGCGGACGTGTAAAGAAATTGGAGGGCTGGAGACCAATCGATAAGACGGGAAGACTGGGAAGCGTCATCATTATCTGAGCTAGTTCATAGTTTTGAAATAGCTGATGGGACTCGATGCAATTTACAATGTCCATTGAATGAAAATTAAAGTAACTGGTTAGACAATCGGCATACAGAATCTGACTTGAGATACATAACAACAAAGTATGTTTCTTACTAAACGAACCATACTTTGGGGGGCAAAGTGTTGATGGGCCTTTCGGACTGCCCATCAAGGCATAGCAGCGTGGTAGATCCATATACAAAGTCTTCGAAGTAAATGGGGAAAGCCCATTCTCCTAGGCCACTTTGTCCATAGAGTGCGGCCCAGAAGGAGCTTGAGACGACCAAGCCTGATCAGTTGCGATTCGTTCATTTAAAGTTCAAAAAGCTAGCCTGAAGAATAGTTCATTGGCAGATCTTTCTAGTTCAAATCGCCCAAAGCAGACGGATCGCAGGCCGCCTCATACCAGATATTTGGGAAGGAGCACCGATTTTTCAGCAGATACTGAATCATTCAACCATAACTATTCTTTTGAATCCAGTGACACGTGTAGATAACGGCTAAGTGTTGTATCATCTATAAATACCTGTGTTTCAATTCAGAAAAAACATGGTAATTGTAATAAAAAAAAGAAATAATATATAAAGTGGACGTAGGCACCGTCTTCGCCGAACCACTATAAAAACTCTGTGTGTGATCTTTTCAATTCCTGTGCATTGTTTATTGTTATTAATCTTCACCTATTCTCTACAAAGTTCTTCTCTCTGGGTGTTGAACCAGTTTTTGGTATCAACACACATGTCATATTATGGTGTTTTTACATGTCATAACCAAAACATAAAAATATTTTAAAGTTATCATTCACTCATTTACGCAACAACAAAACAGTAATTTGTCTATGATTAGTTTGAAAAAAAAATACTAGCACATTCTTATTTTGTTTTGTAGAAAAATAAGTGCAATGGGATGTGATTCATGGATATATGCATACATAAGAGCCTAACACCAAAAGCATGAAGAAATAAAAGAACTCATGGAGGAGTCCACCTACCCAATACTTAACATTAAACAAGCCGTAACAAAAAACAGAGTTAGTGGAGGATTAATTAAAGGCTAATGATTACTTAGAGACTACACTATCTCAACGACATTTCGGGTACTGCGTTAAATATGTATTAGAGTTTTAGGCATGTATAAATAACCTTCTTATGTTCATGCAAGGATAGCTCTTCTTTCATGCAAGTTGTAGTAAATCAAAGTTATGTTCTTGTCTTGTCTTTTATTTCCATGCAAGTTGTAGCAAATCAAAGTTATATTCATGCAAAGATAACTCTTCTTTCATTGCTTCCTTAGTCTTGTCTTTTATTTTCATGTTTTTATTTCATACTATTATCTTTTATGTTCTTTTGCTATATGTTAATCTCTTTTCTTTTTATGCAAGTAGTTAGTTTATTTTTATGCGAATAGATTAGCTTTTTTTCTTTTATACAAGTTAGTTAGTTATATTCATTTTATGCTCATTTCTTTCTTCTCTTTTATTTTCAAATCTTCTTATGTCAATATGTATACAATTTTGAATAACTAAAGCCCTTAAATTTAGGGGTAATGAAGCTCTCATGAATTAGAAAATGCTAGTCTAAGTGATTTAGTTATGATCGTCTCTTTTTTTGCTTAATGAAAAGTCATATGTTTATGTAAATTTTATTATTTGATGTTGAGTTTGGTAGCCTATGTTATTCAAACTAAATAGGTTATGCTTAATCAAACATAAAATAAAGTACTTCTTCGTCAATGTATAATTGTGGTAATTAAGTTGAGACTGAAATTAAAATTTGATAATCTATGTTAATAATTCAATAGTAAATAGAGTATAAAGTAAATTTTATTTTGATATTTTTTTTGCCATTTTTATGAGAGTATGTAAGTGGGTTAGAGAGTGTATTAGAGTTAGTTGGTTTAAAATGTGTTAGATAAAAACACAATTAGGTCATGCTTATAATAAAGACATCCACTAATTACAAAAAGATAAGAAAGAGGGATCATAAAATCACTCTTTGTTAATTTGTCTGATTATAAGAGTGAATCTGCCACTAAATTGCTCTTTATTTTTTTAATAAAAGAGAAAAATATATTTTCAAACAAAACGAGCATTCCGACTCAAGGTAATACAACAGTGAAATAAGCATACAATCTAAAAGCGTAACAAAGAACAGAAAAGGCCGCCAAAATACAAAGCTAGTGGATCCCAACAACTACTAGATCAGCCAAAGAGAGGGATCCAAATTGCTCTCTAATCTCATTGTCTAATTCAACAGCCTTTTATGTTCTAGCATATTTTAGTTAATCACATTATCAAATTTCTAGCTCAATTTGATTGGATAATTTCAGAAATTAAAACTAAAGTTCCCGTGAATTGACTTGTACTCGCACATGTACTACGATTGTACGCTATGCCTTGCAGTTTTATAACAATATAAATTCGACAGTTTTTCTAAAAGGTAGAAAAACTGCATTTAAATCTAGTTTTTGACGCCTTTGCGAGAGAAATACATTTAATCTTAATTTTACTCTTTAGTTTTTTTTTGGTTATTTTGTATTAATGTTTATCAAAAAACGGAAAAAAAAGTTGTATATTTGTATGTGCAATTTATCTGTTTAGTTTTCTACATTTCATTTGCATTATTCTAGTTAGCTGTAAAAGAAAAATAAAATGAAAAATAAACTTTACATTAGGTTGGTTCTTTTTTTTTTTACCAAATTCCAATCTCTTTTCACTTGTTTTAACCCTTTTTTGTTTACTTTTGTATGTTCATTTGAGCTATCTTATTACCCATTTTTAGTATTTCTTTCTGTGTTTTTGTCTATCACTTTTTTAAAGAAAGTTTAATTTCATTTTTCAAAATTTTGTTTTACTGTTTTGTTCTATTTCTGCTCCCTGTGCTAGAGCTGTCTTCTCATTCATCTTGCATTGCATTTTACTGTTATCTCTGTTATATTTCTCTGGTCACTGTTATATCTCACTTGTTTTCACATTTACATAGAATTTCACAACTTCGATTTATTTACAATTTGTGTTTATATACACGCTGTTTACATCTCTCATTTACAAATACAAAATAGCTAGCTCGTTCACTTTCTGCCTCAGTAACCCCTCAATTTCACTCCTACCAACAGCATCAAAAACCATAACTGTTGCCTACACTTCCTGCCTCAACACACAGTCACTACCAACTGCTTCAAGCAAGACACCCTAACCGGAAAATTCTACTCCTCGCGACAAAACCCGATCCATATTCCATGCCATCGTCAACTCCAACACTCACATGTCATCTTCTTCCTCAACAACTAACCATATTAGCATCATCACAAACAATTCCCTCTGTAAAACACTGCAGCTCCCGTTATTTACAAACTGCCAACTGTTGTGAAAAACTGCGCCTTTGCGGAAGCGACCAGGATCTTCTTCCCCCAATTACTTAAAGATGATTTCTATGGAAACAAACACAGATATGAAATCACACGCACAAACATAAGATATTCCACCAAACCACCCTCTTTATTGATTCACAAAAACGAATTTTGTTTACACTCACTGGTTCAACAACCAACAATAAATAATCTATAAGCATCAATAACCTTATTGAGAAAGGGAAAGAATATCTAGATGACTACAACTCTTGTTGGAGAAGGAGAACAATGAAGAACGACAGCTAACCCTTGGATTAATTGGAGGCACCAATCCTCTCTAGGGCACCAAGCCCTAGAGGCACGCAGCCGCCACTCTATTCGATCATACATTAATCCAACCCTATGTGCTGCTTTTATAGGAGAATAGAAGGCCTAGGCAAATACCCAATTTTCCCCTTCAATACTTGCAGAACAAGTCATAGAAAGACCAAGTCAAATAGCAGAAAACCCGCTCAGACGTCTGACCATTATCTGTCAGACGTCTGTCCAAGCTTTCAGGTTCCAAACCCTGACAACTCAGACATCTGACAGGCATGGCTCAGGCGTCTGAGCTGAAGCTCGACATAAAAATGCTCCATCTTGCCTTTTCTCTACTGCTGCACAATCTCCTCTATCGTCAAGCACATCCATGCCTCGTCTCTTTCAACATATGTGATTTCATGTCACAAATCACAACACCCCACCTTGATATGAAATCACATCATATCAAACGATCTTCCAACACACAAGTCATCTGGCTCTTTCAACGTCACCATCTCTAAATTAAAACCAACCTCGATTTCTAGGCAACGAGATACACCCTACCTGTTCCGAGTACAGGGACTCAATTGATTTCAGGGCAACAATCACACCCAGTCAATTTGAAAGGACTACGACCACACCTCAATTACAGACACAACCCACCGCCTGCAAAAGATGCATCTACCACCTGAGTTGCACTGTGCATAAACCAACGGCCTAAAAGTGCTTGCAATACCATAGACACCCGTCTAACACTTGATCTGAGCTCCTTCCTTGATCACCCCAGATCCCTCGAGCATCATCAACGTGAAGATCCATGTCGAACACATCAGCAGTGACCAAATTAACCTCTCCACCTTGCTGTGGACTAGGTTCTTCAACCGTCACTCGCCTTCCACATCGACACCCGTCTACCACTTGACCTGAGCTCCTTCCTCGATCACTACTGATCCCTCGAGCATCATCAACGTGAAGACCCTTGTCGAAAATATGAACCGAAACACCAAGGTATAGGCAAATCAAACCAATTGCCAACATCTTCGTCTTCTTCCATCTTCCCTCATCTACATCGAAGGGCTACTCTTCATCTCCATCAGCCAAACAATTGAGGCCTTCAAATCCCCAATCAAAATTAGTCATCACCAACAGCGCCATCATATCCGACGTAAAAAAAAAATCAGTTTTTCAACAAAAAATCAACTTTTTTCCGAACAAAAATCAAATTTTCCAATCCAAAATCACTCTAAGCATTGCGATGATCTAGCTCTGATACCAACTGTTATGAAAAACTGCGCCTTTGCGAAAGCGACCAGGATCTTCTTCACCTAATTACTTAAAGATGATTTCTATGGAAACAAACACAGATATGAAATCACATGCACAAACACAAGATGTTCCACCCAACCACCCTCTTTATTGGTTCACAAAAATGAATTTTGTTTACACTCACTGGTTCAACAACCAACAATAAACAACTACAAGAATCAATAAACTTATTAAGAAAGGGAAAGAATATCTAGTTGACTACAACTCTTGTTGGAGAAGGAGAACAATGAAGAACGACGGCTAACCCTTGGATTAATTGGAGGCACCAATCCTCTCTAGGGCACCAAGCCGTAAAGGCACGCAGCTGCCATTGTATTCGGTCATACATTAATCCAACCCTATATGCTGCTTTTATAGGAGAATAGAAGGACTAGGCAAATACCCAATTTGCCCCTTCAATACTTGTAGAACAAGTCACAGAAAGACCAAGTCAAATAGCAGAAAACCCACTCAGACGTCTGAAACGCCATTTTTCATCATAGTGAATCGCCACCCTTCCCCACCTTTATCACATTGTTCAGACCAACCTCCTTCGCACCACCACCTCTTTGCATTAACACCACAACAACACCCAAACAACACTGAACAACCTCCCTGCAATCCATCAAATCCCCCTTTTCTGCAATTCAGTTAATATAACCACTTCCCTTCCACTATTAGTAGAAACTCCTCGGCTGCCTCACCCAAAATCGCCCGCACTGCAATCACTTCATCTCCGCGTGACGACCATCCTATTCCAATCAACGACAAACCCGACCCCAAAACCGGCAACAAGAGATCCAAGCACCCGGCAACCTTACGACGCACTCTGTCTCTTCAACCCATTAACCGAAAAAAAACCTACATGCAACAATCATCTCTCGTGAAATTTAAATGGAATTGCAGCCAATTTCCTTTTTTCCCCTCTTTCCCCTTTGGATTTTGCAATTTTTTCCTTTTGTCTTGGTAGTCGCGTTGTATTTCAGGCGTTCAAATAACAATCCTTTGAAGAAGATGGATTGTTGAGTGGGTATATTTTGGGCTTTTGCTTTTGGGCCACCGTTGGGTTGGGTTTGAACCCTTTTTCCTTTTTCTTTTTGTGTTAGGTTCTGTTTTATTTTTTTAAGTTTAAAGTGTGTTCGTTTTTTTTTTATTAATTTTGTGTAGAGTTGTTATTTGTGTAGGATTGTTTAGGTCATTTTCAATTTTGCCTTTAATTAAAAAATAATAATCCATTTTGATCTCTTTTTTAGGGTGTAGAAAAACAGGAGAAGAAATGCGCGCTTTGCTTTGCTTCAACTTAAAAATAAAAAATTGACACTAAAATAAATTGCTACACGCTCTACTATTCTTTTCTCAACCTCTATTTTTATTTCACTTGCATTGTTGGTTTCTTGCATTTGCATTTAAAAAAAATCAAATAATAATTACTCATAGTTGCATTGTCAATACACATTTAATTTCTATTTTGCATTCTTCTCATTTTATTTTTATTTTCTTAAGGGAAACACTCAAATTCACATAAGGGAGTTCATAATCCTTCCTTGGCCAAAAAATTGCATTTCATTGTAGAAAATTATCTAATGAACAAAGAGTAGACGTTGGACTTAAGTGCGTCACGAACTCAGGACAAGTTTGTATTTTGATAACTTGATTTATTTACGGAGTTCTCTCTTATTTTCTAAGAAAGTGACAACGTTTTGATCATTAATAATTATCATGGTGATTTTTCGATATTATAGTGATTGTTTCTTTGAAGGTATTTAAACGTTCGGTTGCATTGCTACGGTGATACGTGGTGCACTGATAACCCTTGTCTGTTACCCAGCTAAGAGTTGTTTTGCTGATTTAAATCAAAGTGTCTTGATACAAATTTGGGTTAGGACCTACTAAGGATAGAAAACTTCTAATTAGGTTCTTACATTCATTTAATTGCATTAATTTATGCACATATAAAAAACAAAAAACCATTTTTCTTTAAACATATACTTTTATTTTAAAAAAATTCAAAAAATCAAAAAGAAAATAATAAACATTTTCTTTTAGACAAAAAAATAGAAAATTCGTTTTGGAAAAAAAAAATCAAAAATCTCTTTCATCTTATTCTCTCAACTTTGTTTTTCACCTCTTTCTCTTTTCTCTCATGGCATGAGCATTTTGACACGTGGCATTTTTGACAAATCATTTAATTCGAATAGATTTTCTTTCTTAAATAACTAACGAAAATCCTCCACATACTCTTGAGAATATTCCCTAATCGAGTTTTTACCCCTTCTTGCATCACTTTACCCACTCCAACAGGAATTCGTTTTGAAATTATTGGAGTCACATTAATACACTTTCAAAATTTGACAATTTTGAAACCGATGATCCTGACATCTTGTTGTCGAAATTTGAAAAAGTTTGTGCAAACATTAAACTTCAACAATTATGTGATGGTGAAATTAAACTTATGTTAATTCCATTTGCACTCACCGATTATGCCGAAAAAGTGTTACATAGTTAGCCTTCGAATTCGATTAGAATTTGTGAAGAATTTATACAGGTTTTCTTAAAGAAATTTTACCCTCTTGAAAAGAACAACCGAAATTCGAAATGAAATCATAAAATTGATGAATTTGGAGGTGAATCTTTTGAGAAATACTTTGAAAGATTTAAGGAATTTTCAATCAAATGTCCACATCACAGTTTCAAAAATTGGACTTTTTGCAAAATTATTTATGATGGTCTTGAAAAAAGTTCATGAACTACACTTAAACCAATGTGCCAAGGAAATTTCTAGCATAACATCACAATTCCGCCGGGAAATTTCTTGAAATTTTGGTTGAAAAATCGACCTAATGGAACGATTTAACGAGAAATTGATCTATCCATGATCGATCACTCATTCGATATGATCATCTCTTACTTTAGACGCGAAAATCGATGCGATGATAAACAAAGTTGATAATGTTCTTCCAACAAATCAAACGAACCAAGCCTCCCTTGTGTCACAAATGTAACAATCCAATCGATTAATGCTCACATTTGCTAGAACAACTCAACGCTTAAAACAAAGTCAAGATTGATCTCTTCTCTCCAATGTATAATCCTACTTGGAGAAATCATTGAAACTTTTCTTGAATTAAAACAATTCGAATTCGGATTTATTTCGGCCCTCTTTTCAATCATTTCCGAACAATGCTCTAAACCCTCCTTTTCAACCAACTAATTTTCAAAACTTTACGTCACCTTCTCCAAACTAGGCCTAACGTGCTTTCGTTCATCAGACGACAAAAAGAATGACTTCTATCGAAAAAATCTGGAAACATTGGCTAAGGTTACAAATCAAAATCTTCAATCAAAAAATAATTTAAAAAACGTATTAACCTTGTACATTCAAAACACAAGTCAATCAATCGTGAAACTCGAATTGCAAAGGAGTTAATCATCCATTTCTATGAGTGAATGGGAAAAAGGAACGTTACTGAGTCAGTCAATTCCAAACCCAAGAAATTACAACTTTACTTCAATCCAAGCTGATGTCGTTCATGATAACAATGTTAACCAAATTAATGGAATCTCTACTTTGTGATATGGTAAACAAATCAATAAGCATATTGTTAGTCCTAACAACATATCTAAGACTTCTAAAACTCCAACTCCTCTTAACGCATCAAAACCACAAATGATTTCAATCGAAATGTCGAGTCAAACGCAAAATCTAATTCTGAATTTCATCCTCCACCAACTCAAGTAGACCGACCTACTGAGTTGTCATCCCTACTTCCCTATAAATTCATGATAATAAACACTCGAAACAAATGGTGAAGGTTCTGAAATTTTTCAGGGATCAAGCCTACGTAGAATTATTTTCATGTTCTCCTGCATCCATATATTCGTTAGAATAATAAAAGCATAACATCCATGTAGTCATCACAACTAATGTAAACACTACAACCACTGCAATCAATACAACTAATGTTAGCAGGAAATGTTACTTCTATTTAATCAATCCTCATAAATATAGGATACCAATATTAATGACACAAATAATAATTAAATCTTACAAACATTTGACAACATGTGATGTCAACTCCAAACATTAAGCAAACTAGCAGCAACATATGTACTCACATATACCAATTTGTAATACACTATCAATGTAAATATAAATCAAACAAATTTGCAGTGAAATGCCATATTAGTAACTCCAAATGCCAATTAAATAGAACCATAATTAACTATACACACAAAGTAATAATGAAAAAATACCACACTTCCATCCAAATGCGATCTCATCATCATAAAACAACATAAGTGATGATTCCAATGAACTATAAATCACATTATTAAATAATAAAGCTTTAGGTTAAAAAACAATTTCATGTTTTTATTATTGAATTTCTAAATAAATTCGTAAACAGTAACTTTGTTAAGTTTCTTCCATTGATCTCCTTTTAATTCATTAAAACGCCATTATTTATAAAAGTCATTCAAAATCTATAAATAATCCTATTTATTGTTATTCATCAAAATTTTCCCTTTACTATAAAATTCCACGTATTTTTTATAATTCCGTTCATATCATAAATCCATAATTAATTATGGTTAAAAATAATCTAATAATACAATAATCAATAAACCTAAGGCACATATGCTCAAAATATTCACAACATCCAAGCAGTCAGCAATATACCACAACACGTGTCAATAATTATAAATTTTCATCAACTGATATGCATTTAATATTTTAAAATTCAAATATGTAAATAAATAAAACAAGCCAATGCACACTTTCAATATTCTCTAAATAAAGCAAACCTAATGGTATTGTCCGGAGTTTCACCATGAGTTCAATGGATGTAATCGCGCATAAACTAGAGTTCATATGCAAAAGATATAGTGATTAAGAGATATATAATTTTGTTTGAAATTTACTATATTAAAATAAATATGTATAAATAATATATTGTATGTGTATCTCCGTGTTTCTTTTGCCTATGCACCCACAACAGAACCCTTGTTCAAACAATTGACTGTCAATTCCTTCCCTTGTAGCAGACAATACAACAACGTATGACCTGATCAACAACCATAATCGGCCTCCCCTCCCAAAGCCACACAAGCCACCCAACTACGATCCTTTAATAGCCATGACAAACTTAGTAACTGTCATCTTCTTTGGCCAACTCCGGCAGTTCTGGCACATCTAGCTTAATCCAACCATGTAGATGAACTCCTCTTTTCGTCCTCTATAAGCCTAAACCCTCTTCTCATTCCATCATCACATATCCACCATCAATCGCTAAGCCATAAAATGGACGACCAAGGTTAATTACAAGCTTCTAACCGCTTCGAAAGTCGTACCCAATGCTTGTCGTATATTCCATTCACTGAAAACTTTACTTTCCAATGATATATAATTTGATAAAGTCTGAACACTTTATTTTTGCACTTTTTAATTAACTTGCAAATCACCATTAGCGGGTAAGTAAACAGTTTAAGGATTAAGGTACAAAATTGAAGATAGAGATGACATGTATGGTTTTATAGCCTTACTTATATAGTTGATTGATTGAGTTATGGGTTATTTATCCACCTTGGTCTGAAATAGCTACATATGCTATTAAACACTATAACGCCTCTATTTTGCAAATGGTAACTCCAAATGCATCAAACTACATATCAAACCGACCATCTGTGATTGTCCTTTGTAATTCTTATAAACATGACACCTAATTCACTACCTTATTAGCAATTCATTTTTAATTTAATATATTTTGTAGTGTTCAATTGTGGGTCGTTGTATTTATGTTAGAAAATATTGTATGAAAATAATAAGTAGATGATTTAAAGAAACAAAATCATTTGCCAATTTTTGCATAATGCCACATTTATTGTTTTGATCTTCCCAGCAATGATCTAATTTATCCAAGTTTCTAAATAATTAACCTATGAAGGTGTGCATGTAAATAAATTTCTATAAATCTTCCACGTGCAAGATTATTTGAAAGATTAATCAATTGACCATCAAAGAATTTTCTCTACTGTAAACTAGCAAAATCAAATAGTATAAAATACAAAACAAGGAATATTAAATGCATTAACTTAAACATGATTTCTTAAATCTCTATATGTTACACTTTATTTTCTTTACAAATCTATACAGTTAAAGCCCGACAAAATTTCCGCTATAGCACAAAGCTCTCTTCGATCGCTATATTAGATCAATGTTGCACTATTAAATAATATATTCGCTTTAGGCCCCGTTATTTTTTGCTACACCCATTAAATTAGAGCTTTCTGGCATCCACTTTAGTAAAATTAGAGTTGACGGCAAAAATTGGAGACAACACCCAAGATTTTTCATTACTTAAGAATATAGTTTTGCGTAGGGAAATAAGAGCAAAAAAGTAGTAAATAACACATGAGATTTATAGCGGTTCGGTCCCGTGAGGGGCTTACGTCCACTTTGGAATAGTTGCTTATATTTTATTCATAATGAAGGATTACAAGCAATGGGCCTTTTCTAGGCACTTAATTACAAACATTTCCATGTGATTAAGTGTCATTAATGTCATATATGAATGTTGGAAAAAGTCACTTTTGTCCTTCTTCTTCCTTAGAGCAAGGATGTCATTAAAGAGAAAACTTGGAGCTCTCAAGAGATGTCAAATCAACTAATTTCCAACCCCTTTGAAGTATGAGTTTAGGGGCATTTATAATGGAGTGGTTAGGTGGGCGTAAGTAGGATTTGGAGACCACAACAGTACATTTCGTATCCTTGAGTGCAGGCCTCTAGAATTTCGGACCCCCTTTAAGTTCCCTAAAAATTCGTATCACTCTCTGGAGATACGAATTTCGTACCTTATGGGGTACGAAATTCGTACCCCATAGGGTACGCTGAATATGTTGGTGTCATGGAGGGACCCGAAGTGCTGGGGTTCGAGACATTGGGGAAGTAGGAGGGCACTGAGGGGTTCGAAGATACGAAGGCAAGGACTATGTGGGTTGGTTAAAGCTGAGGCACACGAGGCGGGGAGACTTGAGTTTGGGGGGTCCGAGGTTCTATGTATGTCAGAGGCTTGAAACTGTGGGTAATTGAGGGAGTCGAGACATGATGTATTAGAGAGATCCAGAAGCGCAAGGTACGAAGCAGGGGAGTTGAGGCCGAGGGATTCGAGATTCAGGGGTATGAAAATGAGGATATAGCGTAGTTTCAAGGAGTTGTAAGTCTCCTGCTCGCATGACCTTTTCCCACCTTGCCTCCCTAACTTCTTGGCGACGCTTAGAGCTGTAATGTCACACGATATGTGTCGAGCATGTCTTTTGTGCTTTTGGGAACCGGGCAGGAAGGC
This sequence comes from Allium sativum, assembly GCA_030737875.1. Taxonomy (NCBI): domain Eukaryota; kingdom Viridiplantae; phylum Streptophyta; class Magnoliopsida; order Asparagales; family Amaryllidaceae; genus Allium; species Allium sativum. Next base: position 937,493,927 of record CM060915.1, on the reverse strand, counting down.
CAGTTAACATTTGCGCCCCCCAAAGTACTTCTTGTCTTGACATCTTGTGCTTTGAGTTGGAAGGATTGTATTTGTTGAATCATCTGATTCCTGTTGACTCATAAAAGTAAACGTTAATTGTCGACTCTCATTCATGTTGTATCATAGACGGATTGTTGTTGGCATGACGTCGTGTATATGCTTACACGTTTTCCATATAAATTTTGCGCGATGCCACGTGAAGTAAGAAATGAAAAGTATCATATGAAGGAGTGAATGAGAATGCACACAAATACATGTTTGCGAGTGTCTAATCTTGTGGGACACGGAGAGCCGTGCATGAGAATTCGTACACATCCACATGTAAGTATATGCACACATAATATTGCATTGTGTAGTATATATTATATAGACTTATGTGTATACAGATATATATGTACACAGACAAATATACATACATATTTTCATGTATTTAGTTTACCACATATTTCCCATTTTTTACAAGAAACTCGTACCAACGTTTGGGGGTATGAAAATTTCGTATCCTATGTGGGGATACAAATTTTCGTGTCCTAGTGGTATACGAGATTTCGTATTCTACTGGGATACGTGAGTTCGTATCCCCACGTGGGATTCGTAGCATTATGGGGCAGAGTCCTTTTCTTCTCCTATAAATTCAAATCCTCCCCTTCACTCTCTTCTCTTTCTTCACCTTGCTAGATTAAAATCAGGACCGAGGAAAAAAAAACAACACCCGAGTATTTTGAACTTTCTGAAATGAGGTCGGAAGCCTATGGGTTTGTATAAGCAGTGACGTCTTTCGTGGTGGGCCCAGCGTCGACACCCGGAATGACTGCGTGGGTGGATCTTAAGGCCGACCGAAGGCAATCGCTCTCTTGAACTTCACATCGGAGTTCAATGGAGTTAAAGTCGAACTTCGGGTAGAACTCGAGGTCGCCTATTGACACAGCGGTTCGTAGTGGAGGAGTGGGTTAGAACTCGAAAGTCCCTGAGGAGGGAGGTTCGGAGGAGAAGAGGAAAATGGAGTTTGGAGAGGGAGAGGGGATTCGAATGTCGGAAGGGGTATGAAATGGTGAGTCAGCAGGGCCGAAATCGCATATCCCAAAAAGGTAGAACTCGTACCCCTTAGATACGAAGTTTCGTACCCTATCGAGATTTTGACCTTTGTTTGCGTTATGTTTCCTTCGAGACTTCGAATCTTCGACCTCCTGCTCCTGGATTCGTATCATTTTTGGTAATGTTGGCACGACTGAGACGACGCCCGAATTAACTGCCTTTTAGTCGGCAATTCATTTCTGCATGTAGGCTTAGAGCATAAAATTGGACTTTGAATGAACTGCCATACTGTTGAATGTGCTTTTTATCAACTCTAGTCGTAGTCTACTCGCGGGTTGATGCGAACCTAGGAACGTTGGTCGGCTACGATGGTAGTTGCAGTCTCGGGGACTTGCGATCGTCGTTGTGTCCCATGTTTCTTGTTTATAGTTATATTAGCAAGGCACTGCACGATACTGCACGCACGGTTTGTTTGCACCAACACGAGGGGTATAGGTTATACAACTACGATGTCTAACGCTAGCATATTGAAAGTATAGTTAACAAACAGATACGAGATCTAAAACACGACAAATCTTGAAAGCCGAAGCTTCGCAACATTCATCGTCAGCATATGACTCGATTAGCGATGTTAGCTGAAGGGCAGCGAGCTTGAGACTTCCGAGGAATCCACTCCTTCTCAGGCGGTAGGTTCGCTGGAAGCGCTTGATCGTGGGGGGCAGCCAGAAGGACAACACCTACCAGTTGAGCATGAGGAGGTAGAGCACATAGACATCGCTAAGGGAAGCCAGTCATTGGCGCCAGACATGTTGGCGGGCGCGGTTACACTCGAAAATTCGACGGATTCGATGCCATTGCATATGGACGAAACAGCGGTGAGGCGCACGGCGTTGCGGTTTAGCTTCAGCATTCCCCCGAAAGACGTTCATGCGCTCAGGAGGGGCGATAGGGCTCACGCACCGCTGGTGGGGTACACTTCCTGGAAAGGGAAGGTACGTGTTACCGAGTGCGTGTCCCCGGCTAATAACTTTATTCTGGATATGCTGTATTACTTTCGCTTTACGCCATCGTAGCTCCATCCGAATGCGTACGCTTCCCTTCTTGGTACCTACGTTCTCTACATGGAGTACCTGCATTTAGAACCCACCGGAGAGGACATTCGGTACTTATTTCTACTGAAGTGGAGAGCCACTGCCTCGCTGTCTCAATATTTCTTGGAAGCTTCGCCCAGCACTAAGTTCTTCAATGGTAAGTGACCTAAGTTGGCTGTGTATAAGCACGATTGATTCTTTGTGCATTGTCATCCTGGTTTTATGAGGAGGTGGTTAGAAGGAGTAAGCATTTCCCTTTGCTTCTATCTCGAAACTTATGGGTTTGGTAGCTTAATTTTAACTTCGTTCTTGCATGATAGGAAATATTGAGGTGCCCAGGAAACCGTGTATCAATAATGCCTTGAGTCCCTTTTGGCTATTCCAGCTAGGGATCGTTCTACTAGTAGCACCCTAGATCAAGATTGAATTGCCATGTGTGATTGCTCCTTGATGGTCGTGCAATAATTAGACCGGTCGTCGCCGGTGGAAGAAGGAAGGCAGAGACTGGGAAAGAGATTGGCTCTCCAAGCTGAAAAAGGATGGCGTCTCCTGTCGGGTCTGAGCCACGCAAGGCTGCAAAGATTCAGGCGGGAAGGAGCGAGTTCAACGATAAGGAGGCAGCTGCCAGCGACAAGGGCCTGTCGATTTTCCATGTCCTGCCTGCGATCGGTGAGGCAATGATAGAGGTATCGGCCAGGATGCAATCTACAATAACTCTCTCTGAGACCGCCTTCTCGCTGGATAGAGTGGATCAGTTTAATGAGATAAATAAGCTCCCTCTTGTTGGGTTTCCCCAGCCTAGCGCCACAATCTTGGAAGAAATAAATTCGGTCATTAGGGAGTTTGCTCCATCAGGCGGACTGCTATTTGGTCAGTTCAGAGAACACTTAGGATACACATACTCATAAACACTGCATAGCACAACATTTATCTTTATGTGTAGTGTGTTTGAGTCTAAACTATATACTGTTTCTTTGGCAGGTGATATGGCTAGAGGTAGAGGTGGAAGTCGCGGTTACGGATCAGGGAGTCCCCAGCCTCGGGAAGTGCTTTTCTTGATATCTTTGGAAGAGAGACTAGCTTGTTCGATGAACCTCCGCATTCTCGTGACCAAGGCAGTGAGCATCGACATAGAGAAAAGCATCGATGTTCTACATCTCCTCCACCGCATACTCGGGCTTCTACGGCTGATGCAAGGCTTGATGCGACAGGCGGTAGGCACCCCTCGTTGACATTTCCACTTCATACTGTGCCCTTGGATCTCGTTCATGTCCCTAGAGGGAGAGTTCGAGCTTAGTCATCGGAGAAAGAAACAGATGGAGAAGAAAAAGGGGTATGACATGGTGGAGCCTGAGACCAGGGAGCTTATTATCGAGGAGAAAATGGATATACTGAAGGAGAAGTTTCCCTAACACTATTTCAATGAGATAATCTTCCTTCCTAACGTTAACCCGATTCATCGTGAAGATAACGATAAGGTTTGGATGAAGGTGGAGCTGTGTATTTCCAATTAGAAGAATGGAGGAGATATTCTGCTAATCTTTCGGATATGATCAGAAAGAAGAATGTGGAGATCCAGAGCCCTGGGTTGACCATTGACGCCAAGAGGACGACCATCCGAAATCTGGAGAATGAGATAGGTGAGGCTTGCGTTTACACGGTAGGTGGTTCTTCTGCTCGTAGTATCCTATTCGAATTTTAATTATTTTTTGTTGACACAACGGAGATGAAGGGGCACATGAGAGCTAGAAAAGGAGGCAGAGCATGCATCTTCGATCTTCAAGGATATAGTTGCCTCGCTAACAATTGAGAATACGACCCTCAAAAGTGATAAAGCTGAGCTGTTACAGATGAATGCCTAATTGGAGAAGGACAATGAAAGGCTATCCCAAATTCAAATGGATAACGAGGTCCTGATGAAGGAGAAGGAGAGGTTGAAATCTGAGAACGAGGGGACTCAAAAGCTTCAGGAGGAGGTTGTCGAGCTTAGGAGGCAACTGCAGGTGGCTAGGAAGGAGAAGGAGGAGGTCGAGGCCAGTAGTAAGCACGTATTGAGGTTGGTGGATGGGTTGAAAGATGAGCACCAGAGGGAAATGAAGAGCTTGAGGAGCATGTCCGAAACATATATGTCAAGGCCTTAGGATTTCGTGGAATCTCATGGGTCGGAGACTACCCTCTAGTGATGGCTCAAACATGGGAAAGGTTGGTGCCGTATGAGGCTTGGCTACGATAGGTGAATGTAATGTGGGATATTTAAATGAGATTCAGCTGATGATAGATCTCTTGACCGAGGATGAGAGAAAAATGCTAGATGAGTGGAGGAGGCTGCTGCAGAAAGATGCCAAGAGGGAGAGATTGGTGAAGCATGCCGCCGGAACCATGGGTTGTAATGAGATCAAGACCCGAAACCATAGGTTGTCAGAAGAAGAAGGGATTTATTCACTCTAACATACTTAGTTCTGATACCTAGACCGACAAGCGAAGGCTACAGAATTGAAACCCAAGCTAGGAGGAAGCAAAGGACTATCGAAACCGTGACCAGGAAATAGCTTCATAGTCACCGAGAGATATACCAAAGGTGTGCTGTCACAAAGTTAAGCTCTCGGATTTCGAGACCAGATTGCCGAGATACATGTCAACGGAACCACTCCCAAAAGCCCGAGATTGATATACCTAAGGCAAGAAGAAATCAATGAAGATACTCGATAATAAAAAAGGCGGCCGAAGCCTTTCTGCCAGAACCGAAGGTCATAAGGGCGGACAAAACCTTGTTTCAACATCCGAAAAAGGCTTTTGTTGAGTTCACACCAAAAAGGGGCCCGTTTTGCCTATAAATAAGACCATATGGGTCTCATTTTGGGGGACTTTCCCTCATTCCACAATCTTGCTCTCATTTCTAAGAGAGTTAACCCTAATCTGTAAATCAATTTGCGGATTTCTTATGTAACCTCCTCTATGAATAAAATCATCAAAACCCTTAAAGTGGACGTAGGTTCAATCCAAACCAACCACTATAAATTGTTGTGTTCTTTACTATTTCGCATATTATATGATACATTGCTATGCTGTGTTGCTTAACGCTCCCAAACCTAACTCCTTTCGGAGAATACCTAACTACCTTATGCTTTCTACATGACAGAGGCCTCCTTCCTACATAAGCCTAAACCCTTCCTCAAGTTTGTTACCAAAACACCTTTCTACAAGCCGTTTAGCTTCCCATCTTGTGTTGTGCTTAGGAGGCCTTATCCCAAGGTAACCGTTTGTCCTTGAGTTTCGTAAGCGCGATATCACCCCTTGAGGGAAGAATAACTAATCTTCGGGCTTAACACCTTGATATCTAAGAAACGGGGAACTAACTCAAGCTTTGAGAACTAAATAATCCCATTTTCCCCTTAGGTCAATTTACTCAGACCTATCTTCAGTTTTGACGAAAAATATCGTTGATATTTTGCCGCTAGAAGGAGGGCTTGTATCTCCCCGTCCCCTATTCCTACCTTTAGCCCTTTTGATAACCTTGCCTCATTTCTAACTTTGTTGTTTCGTCCCGGATTGGACTAAGCTTCGAGGAAGCAAGATTATAGATAAAAAGTCTCGATACAGAACTTCTAGATACCGGTCAAATGTCTAAAGAAGCATTGATTCAAGTTGTTTAAAGAGTAGCGTAACCTTGATTCCCTAAACTTATTTCCTATACTTCCACCCTTATTGTAAACCCTCTTCTCTCCTACCTTCATCCCCGTCTTAACCTTCCATTCTTACTTTCCCCTTTTGGGTAAAAGGCCTTTACCTTTATCTTCCTTTATATCATAAAAAGATACCCTCAATAATCATCGAAGATGGTTAGACCAAGAAAGAATCTTGAGCAAGATTTAAGTGCATCATCCACTCTAGAAGATGGTATACGTTCGGACTTCAACTTAGTAGATTTGCAAACTGGGGAACCTTCAAGACTAATGAAATGAGCAAGTTATGAGGTATTACATTTAGCTTCACAAATCGATACTGCAAGAAGCTACATCAAAGAGAGCATGGTCGAAGTAAGACCTTATGAAGCAGAATCAAGAGTGATAGAACCTCAAGAACTTGTTACCCTGGTTAGGACTACACTAAACCCACAAGACATTCCAGTTATGCAAGAGAGTAACCAATTATTAAAGGAAGTAGATAGTCTAAAGGAAAACGAGAATCCGATGTCATCAGAAGATAGGAGTCAATAAGGGATCACCGTCTCTAATGAAATAAAAACAGCTGGAGCTTCATTTACATGAAAATGCCATCACTTCTGTATGATGGAACTACAAACCCAGAAAACCACTTTCGTGTCTTCGAGAACTATGTGGATTTATATAACACACCTGAAACACTCTGTTGCAAGATCTTCCTGGCAACACTGCGTAAAAAAGCTGTCAAATGGTGCAAACATTACCATGGCATGGTCATCACCACTTGGAAACAACTATCTACGGCGTTTATTACAGAATTCCATGTGTTGAAGGACCCAACAATTAGCATTTATGATCTAGCCACCATTAAACAGTGATCAGAAGAATCACTCGATGGCCATCTGAAGAGGTTTCATATCGAGTAACTCAAAGTGGAAGGAGCAACGGACAGAGAAAGGCTAATAGCTTTTCATTCAGGGCTGCTTGCACCAACACTTTTCTGGAAGGAACTTATCTTAAACGAGTGTGAAAGTTTGGATGAATTTTATTTTAGAGATGAAAAATTTATCCGTATGGAAAAGATACTTGGCACAAGGAAGAGCTTGGGGCAAAATAAAAAAGCAGAAGAGTTTGGTTCTGATTCCTTTGCATTTAGTTCTCAAAAGTCAGACGAAGGTGAGGACTATTGTTCTTATCATAAGGCAACAGGGAATCAAACCAGTCGATGTCATGCCATGACATATAGAATCCAAACCAAAAAGCAAAAAGAGCCTATTTAAGAAGGATTACCATCAAAAGAAATGGTCGAAAAAACTTCAGCAAAGGCTTAGTATCGAACAATAAGTTTTTTGTTTCATATTCCATTTTTCATTAGTCATTTCACTTTGTATCTTGCTTGTAGTCAAACAAATATTAATACAAGTTCATCAAGTGTCATCGCAGGTAAAACCAAAACCTGTTCAAGCTTATGCATACAACAAAATCTCAAAGAAGACCGCCTTCTGCTTATGACTTGTCCGCAGGAGGGAGCGAATGCTTGAGGGGAGTACTTAAAGCAAGTCCAATTTATGCTTATGTCTTGTCCCACAGGAGGGAACGAAAGCTCAAATGGGAGCATATAAAGAACACAACGCCTGGTTAAATAAACACCAAAGTTATTAATCAACGGAAAGATTCACGGGAAACCGCCCAAAGAAATATGCGACAAAGAAACAATTAAATTACCAATCATTGATCGGATTAAATGAGATTGCTCAAAACCTAATCTCCCTTACTTTAAAAAAAAATCATATAACACTTTCACCAGTCTTATTTATTAATATGTACAAACGCTTCTATAAAAGGTGTGGTGCATGCAATCAATAAAGCCTTTAGAAGAAAAGACGCACAAATAAAGCTTCCGTAGGGAGAAGCTACATCAACAAAGCTTCCGGAAGGAGAAGCAACATCAATAAAGCTTTCCGAGGTAGAATCTACATCAACAAATCTTCCAGAGGGAGAAGCTGCATCAACAAAACTTCCAGAGGGAGAAGCTATACAAAAAAAGCTTTTGAGAAAAGAAGCACAATAAAATAAATATTCCGGGGAGAGAAGCACCATCAAACAAAGCTTCCAGAGAGAGAGAGAGAAGTGACGATAAACAAAGCTTCTGAGAAGAGAAGCACAATCAAATAAAGCTTCCGAGGAGAGAAGCACCATCAAATAAAGCTTACAGAGAGAGAAGTGACAACAAACAAAGTTTCCATAGATAGAAGACACAACAGACGAAGCTTCCAAAAAGAGAAGCTACACTTCCTACAATGTAGTCGCCTTTGGGGTAGGGCTACAATACCTTCATCTCCTGCAAAGGAGTCTACTTTGAGTAGGGCTAAAAACTTCATCTCTAGCTAGTGGAGTCTCCCCTAAGTGGGGCGGTTATTATAACATATGCATCTTCCCATAAAGGGACCAGTGTCACTCTCTTAGAGAGTATTCATGCATATGAATGTCCTATGGGTTAGGAATAAGGCTAGACGTTAGATACCCAATGGCTAGAAAGCTGAACGAGAATCCCTCTAAATGATTAATTAACTCAAGATAGGATTCACTTATATCAAAAGCGGTCCTCTACATATGCATCCGAAAAATTATTCCTTGGTATATTTATGACTCTTTCACTCGTGTGGTTACTCTGAGTAAACTTCCGAGGAACCCAAGATAACTTATGGTTTCTTGATCAATTTCAATAATGTTTGAATTGGTTGACACTGTGCACATATGTAATCATTGGATGATTTGTGATGCTTTCATTAGATGGCCTTTGAGTGAACTTTCGATGCTTGTTTTATACTCTTATGAGGACATTCCACTTACGACATTTTCCAGTAACTACCAATTGGTGCAAGGTTTCTACATGATTTCTGGTTTTTACTAACTCGAGTGTGAGTCTCGAGGGTTCCATATGATTTCTGGTTTACACTTACCCGAGTGTGAGCCTCGGGGTTTCCATATGATTTTTGGTTTTCACTAACCCGAGTGTGAGTCACGGGGTTTCCATATGATTTCTGGTTTTCACTTACCCGAGTGTGAGCCTCGGGGTTTCCATATGATTTTTGGTTTTCACTAACTCGAGTGTGTGTCTCGGGATTTCTGTATGATTTCTGGTTTTCACTTACTCGATGTGAGTCTCGGGGTTTTCATATGATTTCTGGTTTTCACTAACTTGAGTGTGAGTCTCAGGGTTTACATATGATTTCTGGTTTTCACTAACCCGAGTGTGAGTCTCGGGGTTTCCATATGATTCTGGTTTTCACTAACCCGAGTGTGAGTCTCGGGGTTTTCATATGATTTCTGGTTTTCACTAACTCGAGTGTGATTCTTATGGGTTTCTATTATTTTCAAATATGATACCTGACTTTCTATTTACTCGAGTGTGAGTCTTGGGGTTGCTATAATTTCTGATTTTAGTTCACCCAAGTATGAGTCTTGGGGTTTCTATTACTTTCAGATATGATATCTAGCTTTCTATTTTTCCAAATGTGAGCATCGGGATTTCCATTATGTCCAAATTTTAAGCTTTCTAATTTTCTATTACATAAGTCCAAGTTTGAATCTTGGGTCCTTTTTCCTTATTATTCCAAGTAGGTATTTTTTAACCTTACAAAATTTAGGAAAAAAGACCCCTAGATCCATTTTCTTCTAACAATCAGGTTTAATTATGAATTTTTTATTATAGCTTCCAAAGAGAATATTAATTTCCTTCTATCATGTTCACATATGGAGTTCGAATATACCGTTATTATTCCAATGTAATGGTTCCTAAGTTGGAACATAAGCAGGTACTATGGACCTCCCATCCGAAGCATTCCAATAAGGATTATGATCTCACAACACTTCATACAGAAAGTTTTCTAAACTCATGGCATATTTACCCCTAGTATTTGCTACCATGAATTGTGGTCCAAATTATGTTAGACACATCACATGTAAAATATCATACACTGTGTAAGTCATATCACCTCTACTGACACATTATGTTTGACTATAGGGAATGTCTAATTTTTTATTTAGAAATATCCAAATGTAAGCTTTGGATTTGTTACCTAACATTTCCCAGAATAAATTCTTAATAACTAAATACCTGAGTAAGAATATTGGGCTTCCCAATTAATGTTGATAGAAGGATGTTAAACTGTAAAACTATAGAATTCCACATGGAAACATATTTAAATCTACACATTACTCGTAATTAGATTCACAAAGATTAATAGCTTGAAGAACATATTTAAGTTCTATCCATTAATAAAGTTCATGTTTCCCCTCGCATCACTATTTTGAAATTATGCGAAACTAATGCTAAAATCTTCCTAATATTTCTTAAGTTACAGAAGGAACGGTACATGTAACGACCCGGCTTTTTGCTCGGTTTTCGTCGGTAATTAAACCAACTTAAACCGTTCATAAAGACGGATTGTTAGGGGCACTTACACATTTGCACAAAATAAAAGAACTTTTCCATTATCTTTGAAATAATATTACATCAGAGTTACAAGAGGTGCATCAGAGTACATCGATTTCACAGCGGAAAAGATACTAAACTCAACGGAAGAATGCAAATGCTCCAAGACATAATAGCTCCAATTAAAACCAGAATCCTGCTCCAACCAACTCTAAGAGTAAATCTGCGAACCAAACTACTAGGCTACCCGTGTAAAAATTATGGGCACCTAGAGTTTAGGTGTGGGAACAATAAACTCTAGGTCAGTCATGGGAATGGTGTGAGAACTCAAAACAGTTGTTTTTAGGGTATATTTTAAAGTTAGGTACTTCACCGGACCACGCCGCTAATGTGGAATAGGTTTACTCCATGTGAATACCAGTGCAAAGAAATTCGCAATGACTTTTTGAAAAATGAAACTTACATAAGGTCTCGTAGCTCACACACAATGCAAATGCATACATGGGCGAGGTTTCTCCTTATGCAATAAAAAATGCTTGAAACGTAAAAATCCTCTTTCAATACTATAATATAGTGTGAAAACAATTTCGAAAGTAAATGTACAAATCCTGGCCAGCATAGGTACCATATGCTATACTGATGTATGGTATACAATCAAAATCGTACGGGCTCGTAGCGGAGATTGGGTTTCCAAAAATGACCAGGCAAAGGAACTTCCTTCCGAACCGAATTTTGAACAACTCTAGAGGGATATCGAGGATCAACAGTGATGCTTCTCATGCCAACACAAGGACGGGTTACCCCTTAACTGGGTAACTTAAAGTACGCCTAAGTATGTCATCTCCCGGTCGTTATCGACCTTTCCGAGCGTGCAACAACAACAACCACAGAAGTAGATGCTTTTACCATATAGGTTAATACTTGGGCTCCATACCATAGTACACCTTTTATCTAGAAGGAGACAACACCCCATAACCTTGCTACATTTCTTCCTGTTTTGGCCATTTACCGAGGTGTGAGGCTTGCCGAGGTCCCGATATACACAAAGCAGCTACACTTAGATAAGCCATGCATTGATCATCCAAAGCTCACCACATAACTTAGGCATGCCCCATTGTCCATTCACAATGCATAATTGATTTCTATCGATGTATAACCTCTAAGCTCATACGTCTTAGAGAAGGCTGTTAAGCAAGAGAATAAATTCTCCACCAACAAACAGATATATATTTAACAGAGATCAGTGCTACGCAGCCAATTACAATGTCAGACACACAATCCATAAATGTACGTTCTGGGTCTGAACGAAACAACAATCTGAAATTCCTTCACATACGTTTGGGCTTCTTGCCACTTAGCTGATATAAAATCCACCTGCAAATGGAGCTACCCATTTGAGACATTCAGCAAGTCATCCTTACGATATGAAGGGTCCTAGTCTTCAATGCTGTCTTCAATGTCTTCAATTGCTCCACAACGTCGTATTATTACTTGGAATGGTTTTCGGACATACATCTGATCGCGGTCTTCCCAAATAATAAGCGTAATTTTTAAAACACAATTACGGAACACACAGCCTTTCAACCAAATCTCCTTCCATCTTAAATTTTGTTAAATTAAATTTCTTTAAACCCATTCTTAAATTATAACAAAATCCATATTTAACCTTTCTCTTTTACAGCACATCCCTTAAATCAAAGATAATTTAGCCCTAAAGCCCTAATTAATTTTTCGTTTGATAACTCGTTATCAAAACCCAGTTTCCTTTGGAAATTCTTTAATCCATATTTCAACCATAGTTTCCAATTAAATCGATTTTCCAACATTCAATTCTTTAATCTTGACTAAAAGATTATACTTAGTTCCCAATTTCTTATTTTTAATTTTCTCAAATCAAAGATTTGATTAAATCCCAATTTACGATATGAATTTACATAACTCAATCTCATTGGGCTTCAAGAATGATATTGTTGAAGATATGATTCATGACAAAACCCAAATCAATCGATATTGAACATAAGTTACATAGAAATTTTATCTACTTATATTCGATATCAGTTCTCATAATCAACGAATACTATAAGTGGAATAACGATATGATAATAATATCTTTCAAATTCCTAAAATAGTATACGTTAATCAAAGAATTTCATATCAAATATCCGAAGATTATTTCTATCCATCTTATCCCAATCAAATTGGGAAACCCATATCTTACTTAAAAGATTTATCCAACTCTTTGACATTAGATCTGGATAGAAATACCATCAACTTATACTTAATATTAATCTCGATATCCAACTCACACTATAAACAGAATAATGGTGAACAACCTTTTAAATTCCTCAAATAGTAAGAGTCGCCATCAACCGAATTAATATCAAACATTCGAAGATTTATCTCCAACCATATCCAATTATTTAAAATTTGAAAACTCATTTTAATATTAAATAAATCAATTTAAATTCCGTCTAAAATATTTCCAATACTTTTAAACCTTTGAAAACATACCACAAATCAATACTTATTGTTCGGAAGATAGTTTACGGGTTAAAACTTCAAAATAGATTGTTTTCGAAGAAAGCGTTACAATAGCATTTCAAAAGTGTTGCAAAAGCATTACAAAATAGTTATCTTAACTATTTTGATCAAAATATCGTTTATCTTAGCCAACAATTAAACTTTACAATTCAAAACACCTTTTCATAGTTTGTAATGATTTTACAATTTTTTTTCCATATTTTTAAAACATTTAAAAATATCTGTTTATATTCATGGTCAACAATTATTCTTACATCGACCTTTTCCAAAACGGTTTCAAACATAACTTGAAAATTATTACTCGAATTTAAAATCTGCTTTCACTCATTTGAAAGTTCTTTTTAATGGAAATCAAACGTTTTTCATTTTATGGAAATCCAATTTAGATTGCAAAAGTTACAAGCGTTTAAAGTTTATATCTAAAATATGTAAATTGTCGTTATGCGACAAGCTCTATTTTGACCATAATAACCATTATTCTACGATACTTCAAAATATCTTAGAAAACCATTATATCCTTATATAACCCTTTTAAAATCATTTAAATTTACTTTCCAAATTATTTTGGATCTAAAATTCAACTTTTATTTTTTTTACCTAATAAATCAAATTCCAATTCATGTCTAAATTCAAATAACATCAAATTAACTATCCCAATTGGTCAGATTAGTTAGAGATAGCCAGGGAGAGCAGGAAACTTTATTTCCAAACCAAAGCCTAGACACTATCCTCTCTGTCATCCTAGAATGTTACAATATTTATTTATTCATTTAAAGGACTTCATCAATATATATGAATTCATACATATGGTCTTTCCAAATTATTAACCTTCAAATTCAATAATGATATTGCTTCTAATTACGAAAGAGATTTGTCGATCACCAATGTGATACCATAATTGTTGTGTCATAGTGTGTGCAAAACAACATCGACAACCATTTAAACATTAGCAACCCTCGTCAACATAATTAAATAAGTCATAACTGTGCACAAGCGTTGTAACACTAGCGCTTAATAGTGTGTGTGGTCTAAACTATGCATCCATCATCCATCACAACAAACATCAATCATCATTAACAACTAATAATTCATCACTATATTTAAATTAGTCTAACCATTAGTTAAATATATAAATTGTGGTTAAAGAGTTCTCACCCAACAGTTTTTCAAATTTCTTGGTAGGCGATCCTAGCTGAGCGAACCGTCGGACAGTATTTCGGTGCAACGTCTTCTTCACCAAAATATATATACTAATTTCTCTCTCTATCATAAGAGGAGAAGGATGACGAACTTTGGCAAGGTGGTGGTGTAAAAGAGGAACACTTATGTTGTGGAAACCATGGCCTTAAGCTTATGAAGAAGGAGGAAGATAGGAAAAATGAAAATGGATGATAAAAAGTGAAGTAAAGAGCTCGTTATATAGGAAAGGAGGAGTAAGGAGGTAAAGACACATAAGGGGACAAGTGGAAACCATGCATGAAAGCATACATGCAAAATTACAAGTGTCCATACACTTGTCTTAAGAAGAGAAGGTGAACTTTTGGTAGCATTTTCTCTTAAATGCTATGAAAACTAAGGGCAACACTTAATTCTAATGCTACTAACTCATGTTTTGGTTTTACAAATCCTATCAAACGACAAATAGTATCAATAAATCCAAACATATTAATAATCTTTCTCATTTATAATTCAAGTAAAATCTATCATATAACTTATCAAAATTTTTAAATATTATAAACCATATATATGTATGTCAAATTCAAATTAAGCAATAAAAATTTCAATTTTAAATTGGTTAAAAATTCTGGATCGTTACATTCACCCCCCTTAAAAAATTTCATCCTCGTAAAGGAAAGGGATTCGCAATTACTCATTTTACATCTTGTAGATTTTAGACACAATATTAAAATTCTTTATTCCAAAGCTCCCCGTTCTCATAACGGATATACCGGATAGAATATTCTAACACACATATTTATGGATAACCATATTTACATGTCCTCCAACGATATCTTCCAATCACCTATTATATTTGATTCATCGTTTACTAGGCCAATTACTTATACTCAACCATTTACCTCCTTCAAGAAAATTCAGAGTTATAAATTTATTCTCTTAGATATTATCTTGCAAATACAATGGTTATGAAACTTATTCCTTTTCAGTTTCCAAAGTTTACTATTATTCGTTACACGAAAAACTTGATCATTTCCGAACTCAGCTTGTCTAAATGTTTCGGTTTAGGTAATTTCTTCTTACTATTCCCACTTCCAAATATCCTTTAATCAAATTGTGAAACTTAATTCACAAGGTACCAATGCTTACTTAAACAGTTCCTTTTTGTAACCACAATATACTTTAGAACTTATCATCTGTCCAAAATTGTCGATAATTCGATATTTTAATTCCTTATATAATTTTTGCTATTCTCATTAATTATTCCAAATTCAAGGTTACAAAACTTATTTCCTTCAAACTTTAGAGAAACCATTTAGATATATTTTTATTAACATCTTTAACCACGTAGTCCTTAACCAAAATATTGTCAAATATCTTATAGTCATATTGTGAAACTGAATTCTCAAGATATTTGCATTTTAAATATAATCAGTTGGGGAGGACTAATTATTAGATATCCTGATTGATAAATTCCAACTTCACCTTTTAATCATGCCCAAACTACCTTTTATATTTGGATTGCTTAAGTAAATTACAACTTTACATATACGTCTTTTAATCAACTAAGAAATTCCAATCACAAGATGCCCGTGCTCAAGGTTTTAATTTCCAAATATTTTCAAAAATCTTTTTCCTTTATGTTCAAAATATATTCTTTCAATATCAATTCCAAAGTAACTACCATTCTTACTCAAAATTTTGATTTGAGTTTTCAAATTATACATCTTTACAAAACCTTTTTTATATATCATAAATGCACTTTCTCAAAACTCTTTACTGGCTTATCCCTTACTAACAAGCTTACCTGGTATAATTCTTATAACCCAATCAAATTTTCACTTTTCTATTTAAGTTTACATCAATTTACCAAACAATTTCAAACACTTTTCTAAATGAGTTTAAGTATATATTGATGTTTTAATCAGAATCATATAATCATCCCACTTTCGAAACTCGAAAATACATACTGATGATGCTGCAGTCATCAACATAATCATCTTCAAGCGACTCGAGTGTGATTCTATATCTGTCTAGTATACTTAAGACTTCGTATATACTTGATCAGGCGTATATGCAAAATCTTGTTATACTTGATAGTCCAACCTCAACATCAAATAAAATACTCAAACTCTTATTATTCATTTTGGTTTCTAACCATATTGATTAGTTTCTTTAGAGGAGAATTACTTTAATAATTTTTACCCAATTTTTTCTCTTAACATGAATTCTAATATATTATAATCCCAAACTTAATTAATTTTACTTGGAAGACGCTCTCTCAAACGTAGTACTCCAAAATCTCATACTAGGGCATTACTTACCCTATCTCTAATGAGATATTATAACTCTAATGAGCCTTTCCTTTTGTTCAAATGAGTCGTAACCCATAACTTTGTATAAACCAAAGCTTTGATACCACTTTGTAACGACACGGCTTTTTGCCCGGTTTTCGCCGGTAATTAAACCAACTTAAACCATTCATAAAGACAGATTGTTAGGGGCACTTACACATTTGCACAAAATAAAAAGAACTTTTCCATTATCATTGAAATAATATTACATCAGAGTTACAAGAGATGCATCAGAGTACATCGATCTCACAGCGGAAAAGATGCTAAACTCAACGGAAGAATGCGAATGCTCCAAGACATAATAGCTCCAACTAAAACCAGAAACCTGCTCCCAGTCAACTCCAAGAGTAAATCTGCGAACCAAACTACTAGGCTGCCCGTGTAAAAATTATGGGCACTCAGAGTTTAGGTGTGGGAACAATAAACTCCAGGTCAGTCATGGGACTGGTGTGAGAACTCAAAACAGTTGTTTTTAGGGTTTATTTTAAAGTTAGGTAATTCATCGGACCACACCGCTAATGCGGAACATGTTTACTCCATGTGAATACCAGTGCATAGAAATTCGTAATGACTTTTTGAAAATTGAAACAAACATAAGGTCTTGCAGCACACACAAAATGCAAAATGCACACATAGGCGAGGTTTCTCCTTATGTAGTCAAAAATGCTTGATATGTGAAAATCCTCTTTCAATACTATAATATAGTGTGAAAATAATTTTGAAAGTAAATGTACAAATCCTAGCCAGCATAGGTACCATATGCTATACTGATGTATGGTATACAATCAAAATCGTACGGGTTCGTAGCGGAGATTGGGTTTCCAACAATGACCATGAAAAGGAACTTCCTTCCGAACTGAATTTTGAACACCTCTAGAGGGATGTCTGAGGATCAACAGTGATGCTCCTCATGCCAACACAACGCCGGGTTACCCCTTAACTGGGTAACTTAGAGTACTCCTGAGTATGTCATCTCTCGGTCGTTACCGACCTTTTCGAGCACGTGCCAACAAAGTAGATGCTTTTACCACATAGGTTAATACCTGGGCTCCATACCATAATACACCTTTTATCTAGAAGGAGACAACACCCCATAACCCTGCTACATTTCTTCCTGTTTTGGCCATTTACCGGAGTGTGAGGCTTGCCGAGGTCCCGATATGCACAAAGCTACGCTCAAATAAGCCATGCTTTGACCATTCAAAGCACACCACATAACTTAAGTATGCCACATTGTCCATTCACAATGCATCACTGATTTCTATCGAAATATTACCTCTAAGATCATACGTCTTAGAGAAGGGTGTTAAGCAAGAGAATAAATTCTCCGCCATCAAAAAGATATATATATTTAACAGAGATCAGTGCTACGCAGTCAATTACAATGTCAGACACACAATCCATAAACGTCCGTTCTAGGTATGAACGAAACAACCATCCGAAATTCCTTCATATATGTTTGGGCTTTTTGCCACTTAGCTGATATAAAATCCATTTGCAAATGGGAACTACCGATTTGAGACGTTCAGCAAGTCGTCCTTACGATATGAAGGGTCCCGGTCTTCAATGCTGTCTTCAATTGCTCCACAACGTCGTATTATTACTTGGAATGGTTTTTGAACATACATCCGATCCCGGTCTTCCCAAATAATAAGCGTAATTTTTAAAAACAGTTACGAAACACATAGTCTTTCAACCAAATCTCCTTCCATCTTTGATTTTGTTAAATTAAATTTCTTTAAACACATTCTCAAATTAAAACAAAATCCATATTTAACCTTTCTCTTTTGCAACACATCCCTTAAATCAAAGATAATTTAGCCCCAAAGCCTTAATTAATTTTTCGTTTGATAACTCGTTATCAAAACCCAGTTTCCTTTGGAAATCCTTTAATCCATATTTCAACCATAGTTTCCAATTAAATCGATTTTCCAACATTCAATTCTCTAATCTTAACTAAAAGCTTATACTTGGTTCCCAATTTCTTATTTTTAATTTTCTCAAATCAAGATTAAATCCCAATTTATGATATGAATTTCCACAACTCAATCTCATTGGGATTCAAGAACGATATTGTTGAAGATATGATTCACGACAAAATCCAGAACAATCGATATTGAACATATGTTACACAGAAATTGCATCTACTTTAATTCGATATCAATTCTCATAATCAACGAAGATTATAAGTGGAATAACGACATAATAATAATATCTTCCGAATTCCTCAAATAGTATACGTTTACACCAAAGAATTTCATATCAAATATCCAAGATGATTTCTATCCAACTTATCACATTCAAATTGGGAAACCAATATCTTGCTTAAAAGAATTATCCTACTCTTCAGCATTAGATCTGGATAGAAATACCATCAACTTATACTTAATATTAATCTCGATATCCAACTCACACTACAAACGGAATAATGGTGAACTACCTTTTAAATTCCTCAAATAGTAAGAGTCATCATCTACCGAATTAATACCAAACATACGAAGATATATCTCCAACCATATCCAACTATTTAAAATTTGAAAACCCTTTTTTATATTAAATAAATCAATTTAAATTCCATCTAAAATATTTCCAACACTTTTAAACCTTTGAAAACATTCCACAAATCATTACTTATAGTTCGGACGATAGTTTAAGGGTTAAAACTTCAAAATATATTGTTTTTGAAAGCGTTACAATAGCATTTCAAAAGTGTTACAAAAGCGTTACAAAATAGTTATCTTAACTATTTTGATCAAAATATCGTTTATCTTAGCCAAAACTTAAACTTTACAATTCAAAACACCTTTTCATAGTTTGTAATGATTTTACAATTTTTTTCCATATTCTTAAAACATTTAAAAATAGCTGTTTATAGTTATGGTCAACAATTGTTCTTTCATCGACCTTTTCCAAAACGGTTTCAAACATAACTTGAAAATTATAACTTGAATTTAAAATCTGCTTTCACTCATTTGAAAGTTCTTGTTAATGGAAATCAAACTTTTTTCATTTTATGGAAATCCGGTTTAGTTTGCAAAACTTATAAGCGTTTAAAGTTTGCATCTAAAATACGTAAATTGTCGTTATGCGACAAGCTCTATTTTGACCATAATAACCATTATTCTACGATACTTCAAAATATCTTAGAAAACTATTATATCCTTATATAACCCTTTTAAAGTCATTTAAATTTACTTTCCAAATTATTTTGGATCTAAAATTCAACTTTTATTTTTTTACTTAATAAATCAAATTCCAATTCATTTCTAAATTCAAATAACTTCAAATTAACCATCCCATTCGTCGGATCAGTTAGGGATAGCTAGGGAGAGCAGGAAACTTTATTTCCAAACCCAAGCCTTGACACTATCCTCTCTGTCATCCTAGAATGTTTCGGTATTTATTTATTCATTTAAATGACTTTATCAATATATATGAATTCATACATATTGTCTTTCCAAATTATTAAACTTCAAATTCAATAATGATATTGCTTCTAATTACGAAGGAGATTTGCCGATCACCAATGTGATAACATAATTGCTGTGTCATAGTGTGTGCAAAACAACATCAACAACCATTTAAACATCTATAGCAACCATCATCAACATAATTAAATAAATTATAACTATGCACAAGCGTTATAACACAAACGCTTAATAGTGTGTGTGGTCTAAACTATGCATCCATCATCCATCACAGCTAGTCTAACCACTAATTAAATATATAAATTGTGGTTAAAGAGTTCTCACCCAACAGCTTTTCAAATTTCCTAGTAGGCGATCCTACCTGAGCAAACCGTCAGACAGTATTTCGGTGCAACGTCTATTTCACAAAAATATATATACTAATCTCTCTCTCTCTACCATAAGAGGAGGGGGATGACGAACTTTGGCAAGGTGGTGGTGGAAAAGAGGAAGACTTATGCCATGGAAACCATGTCCTTAAGATTAAAAAGAAGGAGGAAGATAGGAAAAATGAAAATGGATGGTAAAAGGTGAAGTAAAGAGCTCCTAGGAAAGGAGGAGTAAGGAGGTAAAGACACATAGGGGGACAAGTGGAAACCATGCATGAAAGCATACATGCAAAACTACAAGTGTCCATACACTTGTCTTAAGAAGAGAAGGTGAACTTTTGTTAGCATTTTCCCTTAAATGCTATGAAAACTAAGGGCAACACTTAATTCTAACGCTACTACTTCATGTTGGTTTTACATATCCTATCAAACGACAAATATATCAATAAATCCAAACTTATTAATAATCATTCTCATTTATAATTCAAGTAAAATCTATCATATAACTTATCGAAATTATTAAATATTCTAAACCATATATATGTATGTCAAATTCAAATTTAAATTCAAATTAAGTAATAAAAATTCCAATTTTAAATTGGTTAAAAATTCTGGATCGTTACAGTACAGGAACCGAAAGATTTGTCCTAAAGAACAAAAACTTCTTTATACTAGGAGGATAAATGTTAACACCAAAATTTGCACCGGCCAAATATAAAGAAGCGGAAGATCCGAAGTAATAAGACAAAGGGTTTCAGGTAGCGAAACCAGAACCATGGAGAAAAGGATCATGAAGGAGGCTAAGGCACTAGAAGAGGAAAATTCTGAAATTCAAAACCGACAACAAAAAGAGTCAAGTTGTAGTCTAGCATCAACATCGAGTATTGATGGAAAAGCGATGTCAGACTTACAATCACAACGAAAGTAAAGGACCAAAAGTCCCTAATCCGATACCTAAGCACAGGGGTGTCGTTCCTACACAGACAACAGACTAATAGAGGAAGAAATAACAATAAGTCAAAACGAAGGTGTAACACCCCCAATTTCGGTTAATGCTAAAATTCACTAATTGCAGAATAAATAATCTCAAATGTGAGAATTGGGGGAAACGGGCTGCGTCATTGCGTTCGTCTCGGAAAAATACGCAGAATAGAGTCCGAAATTTTGTAAATCGGAGTCCGTATGGCCCAGTTATGGCCCAATGAAGTTTGCAGAAAATTCAAAGTTAAAATCAGATTTCGAAATTGGAGCCAGCAGGGGGCCAGGCGGGAAACTTCCCGCCCTACCCATGTCGACAGGGTTGTCGACAGGCCTGTCGACTGGGGAGTCGACTGCCCTTTCGACTTGCCTGTCGACACAGGGTGTCGAGCCAGTTGGCTTGGGTGCACCAGATCTGGTTCTCTGGCTAGGGCTGGGCTGTGTTCTAGAGACTTCCTAAATCTGACGGACCTAATCTAGCCTAGGGTTAATCCTATGGTCTAAAACACACCCTAATCCTATAAATATACCCTAATGCAAGCCTAATCCATACTAAAAATAGAAATGATGGCATCATGCCGCCAAAATCAAACTTAGGAGGAGCCTCCACTAGTTTATGAAGGAAGTTGCAAGCTAATCAACCTCTAATCATCATCTCCTTCAAATATTGCAACTAGTTTTACTTCATAAGTTTGCTAATCTTGGTTTTGGTGAGTTCCTATGCCTTTAGCAAGTAATTGCTAAACTAATTAGGATAGGATATTAGGAGGCTATGGATGTAAATGTGGATTATGCAAGTTGTGGTTGTCATATGTTATAAGTTCTTATGTAAACTTGCCTCTTTTATGATATGATGTATTATGTAAGTTCATATGCAAGTTTTATGCAAGTTTATATGTAAGATCATATGCAAGTTAGTCTCTTTTTATGATATGCATAACATATGCGAGTTTGCCTTTGTGATATGACATGATTCATGTACAAGTTAGTCTCTTTTTATGATATGCATAACATATGCGAGTTTGCCTTTGTGATATGACATGATTCATGTGCAAGTTAGTCTCTTTTTATGATATGCATAACATATGCAAGTTTGCCTTTGTGATATGACATGATATGCAAGTTGATATGCAAGTTCATATGCAAGTTTTATGCAAGTTCATATGCAAGTTTTATGCAAGTTCATTTGCAAGTTCATATGCAAGTTTTATGCAAGTTCATATGCAAGTTCATATGCAAGTTTTAAACAAGTTCATATGCAAGTTCATATGCAAGTTTTATGCAAGTTTATATGCAAGTTCATATGCAAGTTTGTCTCTTTTTATGATGTACATAACATATGCAAGGTTGTCCCTATGTATGACATGTTATGTAAACGAATTACGTGGGAAACGATGGGGTTAATATGCATGATTATAAAAAAAAAAGGTGTAAAGTTGTTATGATTAAGCATAACATAAAATGAATGGACATAATTGGGAATTTACCTATTAAGTTAGGTCTACCCACATTATGGAGTTGGGAATTTACCTATTAAGTTAGGTCTACCCACACTATGGAATTGGGAATTTACCTATTGAGTTAGGTCTACCCATATTCTTAAAAATGTGTAATTAATTAGGGATAATTAATTATGGGGGTGATTAATTAGGTGTAATTAATCAACTAAGACACGAGGTTGGACCCTTTTGTAGCGGAAGTCTGCCCGGAACCGACCGGCCATCCAGCGGCTACAAATGATTGGCCCAATGTGAGAGGTCTTAGTCATAAATTAAATACGTGATTAAAGTAAAGACACGAGGTTAGACCCTTTTGATGACAGAAGTCTGCCCGGAACCGACCGGCATATCCAGCAGTCATAAAAGACGGTCTAATGTGAGAGGTCTTTATGAGGTCATGATCTTAATTAATTAATTAAGAAACACTTAACCATATTAGCATGTAGAGGGACATGAGGGGTTAAGTGGGTGCCTTGGGTGGCATGTGGAAATCTAGTGGGTTGCCTTGGGTGGCAATAGAAAATACGATTAGAATACTTAACCAAGTGGAACATGTAATTAAAACATGATTAAAGGGTTAAGTGGGATGCACTAGAAAAAAAGGACAAGCTTAGGTGGGTAGCTTGTGGGGGCCCATTTCAACCAGTAACCCATATGTATCTTATTGGGCTCGACCCATGTCGAGGACGGGACACGCGTACTGGGCTTGACTATAAGAGGCCAAAACGGGCTAGCGGTGGCAACGCAAGTCCAACGGGTTTCATATGCGTGTGTGGGCCCGGGCTGGTAGGTAAGACGTTGTTGCATCGTGTAGATATAAGCCGTGCACCGTTAATTATATCCGGTTGCCATTTTGGGGAGTGATACACCCCACTGTGGGGCCGGCACGGGTATCTACGGTAGGGAGCCGATCGCTTGGGAGTAGTGGGTACACCTAGTGGAGATAGGGGCGGACGGCACCTATGTAGTGAGCTAGGGGTACACGAAACTACTGGGTAAATTTTCTAAGTCCTTGGGAGGGATCAACCTTTAAGTAGGAATGACTGGTGTGGTGCAGTGTAGTAATTATCCTTGGGTGGGTAAATGCGTCTTTATCGTTATCTTAGTTCACTCTAAGTCGGATTGGCTACTGAGTGTAGTCATTTATCCACAGTCACACCGTACCAAGTTATATCATATCCTTATTACTTTAATGATTACATTGTTAAAGTTATAGGACTCGCTCAGACTTATGTCTGACCCCGTTGTTTTTATCTTTTTCCCAACCCTCAGGTTCTCAGAGTGGGCCCAGCACGAGTGGGCTTTGATCAGGCTGCTTTTATTACTCTCTTGGAGCTTGGACCCTAGATGTAGAGCTCAGCTTACCCTTTTCTTGTATGGCTATCAGTTCATGTATTGGGATTATGTATTTTTATTTATCATGATGGATATATGTACTTGACTCCTATTATGGTTTTGTGATGTAACCAGACATGTTTTATTTTCCGCTGCAAGTGAAATGATGCTTTAAATTTTCAAGTATTACTTATATCTGTCTTGCTGTAATTACTCTGTTCTATATTCACTCAAAATACTCCACCGATGTTATGGCATTCCCTTAGAGAGTGACCATAGCGGGCGTGGGGTGTTACACGTGGTATCAGAGCAAAGGTTACCGGAACAGATAAAATTTTTAGAAAACTATTTTTCTAAAACATTTTTGGAAGAGATATTTTCAAAAACATGTCTTTAAAGAGAAAAGTTTTTGAAAGAAAAGCATAATCCCCAATAGCCATATCTTTGTCCTTCGAATTCTCCGTTTTGAATCTTTCCTTTTTCGTTTCAGCATGGCCGAGGATCTTAACTTTCCGGAGGGTGTGACGATACCAGTATGGTATAGGAGATTGATGGAGGCTAGGGCCACCACTGCGGGTCCAGCAAATGTTCCTCCACCAACCGTGGCACCCGATCTTCCTCCTCCCCCACCTCCTCGCACGGATACTTTTGCTAAGACTTGTAAGGAATTCAAAGCTATGGGAGGAAAACCTTTTCAAGGATCTGAAACTTTTGTGGAGGCTAGAGATTGGCTTAAGGAGGTGGAAGAGTTGATAGATATCTTCGAGATGGAAGAAGGAAAGAAAGTCAAGTTAGCTGCTTGGTTAATGAAGGGAGAGGCCTCATTCTGGTGGGAGGTCACTAATGGAGAATGCCCCGTTGACTCCTGGGCGGATTTTAGGCAAAGATTTGTGGCAAAGTTTCTCTCAAGGGCGGAGGAAAACTTGTATATGGAAAGGTTCTTGACTCTAAAGCAAGGAAATCTCTCAGTGAAGGAATATGTCAACAAGTTTAATCAATTGGCAAGGTTTGGCCTAGACATGGTGAATACACCAGAGAAGAAGGCTTTGAGGTTCGTGAAAGGCTTGAATGAACCGATGCATGGGTTGGCTATGACTCATATCCCTATGGGGGCCACCTTTGAGAAGCTAGTTGACATGGCACTCATGCATGAAGAAGAGAAGGGTCCCAATGCTAATAAGGCACCCGAGAAGAAGGGAGATCAAAAGAGACCTCAGCAACAATAGCAAAACAAAGGTGGGAAAGGCAACGGTGGCAAGGGGAAGAAGAAGTGCTTCAATTGTGGGATACCAGGTCACATAAGCAAAGATTGTAGAAAGAAGAAGAAGACTGGTTGCTTTCATTGTGGCGAAGCAGGGCATCTAGTGAAAGATTGCCCTAAGAAGGGGCAAAGGACGGGATCTACCTCAGGAGGACAGGTGCAAGCTCTTATGGCACCGGGTCAGGCTAGGGGGCAAGTACAGGCTCTCGCGGTTCCACCGATTCAGGAAAGAGGTAGAACTATTTCCGTTGAAAGTCTGGTTTTTCTATTTGATCATCCTGTCCGAACATTGTTTGATTCTGGCGCATCGCATTCGTTTATCTCATCATCACTAGTTGAGTCACTGCACTTAGACACCAGTCTGGTAGATGATCCCTTGGTTGTTTCAAACCCAATTGGGGGCTCCACTTACTTGTCCATGATATGTTTGGGTTTGAAGATTTCTATACTTAGCATTGAGTTTAGATGTGATGCTTTTGTGTTGGGCTTCACGGGCTATGGGTTGATTTTGGGCATGGACTGGTTATCCAGTAATGGTACCGTTCTTGATTGCGAAAGGAGAGTTGTTAGGCTCATGACCCGCTTGGGTAACACTCTCGAGATCTCTTGTAATCCCATGGATTCTGTTATGCTAAGCTATCTTGAATCGCTTGACGCTTCGGTCGAAAGTTTGCAATCTGTTAGAGTGGTCCGGGAATACTCGGATGTGTTTGACGAGGTGAAGGGCTTACCTCCGAAGCGGGAGATTGACTTCCGAATATATCTGGTGGATAATGCTAAACCCGTATCTTTACCAGTGCGCCACATGGCTCCTCGTGAGAGGAGGGAACTCCATAAGCAAGTAGGGGAGTTGCTTGAGAAGGGGTTCATAAGACGAAGTATATCGGAGTGGGGTGCTCCAGTAGTTTTTGCTACAAAGGCGGATGGGTCCCTCAGACTTTGTGTAGACTATAGAGAACTCAATAAGCTCACAAAGAAGAATAGACACCCATTGCCGAGGATTGATGATCTTTTCAATCAATTGGTTGGCGCTTCAGTATTTTCTCAATTGGACTTAGCCACGGGGTTTCATCAGTTGAGGGTGGCTGAGGATAGCATAGACAAGACTTCCTTTAGAACTCCGGATGGCTTCTATGAGTGGCTGGTAATGCCATTTGGGTTGACGAACGCCCCTGCATACTTTGTTGATTTGATGAGTACGGTGTTCATGGAGTTCCTTAATAAGTTCGTGGTGGTCTTTGTGGATGATATCTTAGTATTTTCTAAGAGTGAAGAAGAGCATGCCCTACATCTTGGGGAGGTGTTGAAGACTCTTCGAGCACATAGCCTTAAGGCGAAATTCTCTAAATGTCACTTCTGGAGGAAGGAAGTGCGGTTCTTGGGGCACGTGGTCTCCAAGGAAGGGATAGCTGTGGATCCCGCAAAGGTAGTATCAATTCAGGATTGGAAGGTTCCGAAAAATGCTACCGAAGTAAGAAGTTTCTTGGGTTTGGCGGGTTATTATAGGAAGTTTATCAAAGACTTTGCGAAGATATCAGCCCCATTAACCCGCTTAACGAAGAAGAATCTTGTTTTCACATGGGACGTAGATTGTGATGATGCGTTCCGACGGTTAAAGAGAGCTTTAACCACTGCTCCAGTTTTAGTATTGCCAGATGGGAGTAAGCCATTTGTTGTCTATACCGATGCTTGTGGGACAGGACTAGGCGCAGTCTTAATGCAAGAGGGAAGGGTAATAGCCTATGGTGGAAGGCAGTTGAGAATGCATGAGAAAAATTACCCTACCCATGATTTAGAGTTGGCCACTATTGTTTTCGCACTTAAGATTTGGCGCCATTATCTTCTTGGTGAGAGATTCGAATTGTTCACTGACCACAAATCATTGAAGTACTTGTTTTCTCAGAAGGATTTGAATTTGAGACAGCAAAGGTGGATGGAGTTCTTAGCATCCTATGATTTCGAGATAGCGTATACCCCTGGCAAGGGTAACGTGGTGACGGACGCCTTGAGCAGAAAGAGGTTGTCCTTGAGTCCATTGTTCGTGGAACGATGAAGCTTGGAATTTATCTCGATGTTTGATTTCAGACCTTCCATTGACTATGTACCCGGTTTGCTAGCATCCTTGGAGGTCAGACCTACTCTTTTGGGGCGGATTGGAGAAGCACAGAGGGACGACCCACAGTCGGTTGAGTTGGTAGAGAGGCTCATAAGGGGGGAGTCGTCCAGCCATTTGAGTAGGTACACCCTATACGATAGGGGGTGCTTGCGGAGAGACGGTAGACTTTGTGTACCGCAAGACGAGGGTTTGAGGAAGGCTATTCTTGATGATGCACACCGTTCTAGGATGACCATTCATCCCGGTGGGGACAAGATGTACCAGGATATGAAGCGGGTTTTCTTCTGGGCCGGTATGAAGAAAGATGTGGCTGAATATGTCGCTCGATGCTTGGTCTGCCAACAAGTGAAGGCGGAGCAAAAGAAACCAGGTGGGTTGCTTCACCCATTGGAAATTCCGCAATGGAAGTGGGATAGTGTCTCGATGGATTTTATTGACGGGTTACCCAGATCGAGAAAGGGTAATACGGGAATTTGGGTGGTGGTAGACAGACTTACTAAAAGCTCCCATTTCATACCTGTGAAGAGCAAGAGGACTGCTCCATGGCTAGCTTCAGTATATCTTCGAGAGATAGTTCGATTGCATGGGGTACCCTCTAGCATAGTGAGTGATCGAGATCCTATCTTCACTAGCGAGTTCTGGAGAAGCTTGCAAGAAGCAGTGGGGACTCAATTATGTCTGAGCACCGCATATCATCCTCAGACGGACGACCAGACTGAGAGGGTGAATCGTGTCCTAGAAGACCTTTTGAGGCTTTGTATCTTGGATTTTGGAGGTACATGGGAAGAGCATCTTCCATTGGTGGAGTTCGCATATAATAACAGCTTTTAGTCCAGTATTGGTATGGCTCCTTTCGAAGCTCTTTATGGAAGGCCTTGTCGATCACCTACATGTTGGTGGGAATCTACGGATAAGATCTTGCTTGGGCCTGATATGGTTAGGGAGACTTCTGAGAAGATTGACTTGATTCAAAGGAGAATGAAAGCAGCGCAGGATAGGCAAAAATCTTATGCGGACAAGAAAAGGACGGATCTTGAATTTGAAGTAGGGGACATGGTCTTTGTCAAAGTGTCTCCGTTACGAAATGTGGTTCGCTTTGGATCTGTTGGGAAGTTAGCACCAAGGTTTGTAGGGCCATTTCCTATTAAGGAAAGAATTGGACGGATGGC
This sequence comes from Allium sativum, assembly GCA_030737875.1. Taxonomy (NCBI): domain Eukaryota; kingdom Viridiplantae; phylum Streptophyta; class Magnoliopsida; order Asparagales; family Amaryllidaceae; genus Allium; species Allium sativum. The sequence continues at coordinate 937,465,455 of CM060915.1, read as the reverse complement.
ATATAGAGTGGAGTTGCCCGACAGACTTAGTGGGGTACATGATGTATTCCATGTGTCCCATTTGAGGAAATGCTTACATGAGACCACAGAGGTGGTAGAGCCGAGCTTGCTTAAAGAAGTGGAAGTAGAGCGTGATGCGACTATTCGACGAGCTCCTACCCGCATCCTTGGGTTAGAGACTAGGAAATTGAGGAATCGAGAGGTTCAACTAGTCAAAGTACAATGGGGAGAAGACGAGAGCAACGCAACTTGGGAAACGAAAGCGAAGATGCGTTCATTGTACCCGTTCCTTTTTGAGGGTATGTCTTTTAACTTCTCTTTTATCGTTTGTCTGGTACTTATCTTATCTCTAGTATGTCCTCTCATTTGTACCTATGACCTTTAGATAGGGTAAACCTATGGTTGAAACATGTGTTTGAGACATGTTATGTTTGATGGATGCAAGTGGTTGCTAGTGGTTGCCCGTGGATGCATATATACACACTCTAGGCACTAGATCGGCTCAATCAATTCATATTGCATATTGCATAAAATTGTGTGTAGGAAGCTATATTTATGGATGTCTAATGATTGTGTTATCATATGGATGATGCATTTTGGTGAACGATTGTGCACTCATGTAGATATTGTATGTGTCGATAGGGTTCTTTCGCATACATAATGGATGCATGACACTATCATGGTTTGCATATGTTCATACATTAGATAGGGAACATATACACACACTTTTTGCATATGCTCATACATCATTAGAAATTGTTTTAAGGACAATGGATGCTCGTGTTTGATGGATTTAGTAGATGGTTGTTTGGATGGTAGGATATGCATTCTCCTTAGCTTAGAGATTTCGGGGACGAAATCCTTTAAGGAGGGGAGAATGTAACACCCCGAATTTCGGTTAATGCTAAAATTCACTAATTGCAGAATAAATAATCTCAAATGTGAGAATTGGGGGAAACGGGCTGCGTCATTGCGTTCGTCTCGGAAAAATACGCAGAATAGAGTCCGAAATTTTGTAAATCGGAGTCCGTATGGCCCAGTTATGGCCCAATGAAGTTTGCGGAAAATTCAAAGTTAAAATCAGATTTCGAAATTGGAGCCAGTAGGGGGCCAGGCGGGAAACTTCCCGCCCTACCCATGTCGACAGGGCTGTAGACAGGCCTGTCGACTGGGGAGTCGACTGCCCTGTCGACTTGCCTGTCGACACAGGGTGTCGAGCCAGTTGGCTTGGGTGCACCAGATCTGGTTCTCTGGCTAGGGCTGGGCTGTGTTCTAGAGACTTCCTAAATCTGACGGACCTAATCTAGCCTAGGGTTAATCCTATGGTCTAAAACACACCCTAATCCTATAAATATACCCTAATGCAAGCCTAATCCATACTAAAAATAGAAATGATGGCATCATGCCGCCAAAATCAAACTTAGGAGGAGCCTCCACTAGTTTATGAAGGAAGTTGCAAGCTAATCAACCTCTAATCATCATCTCCTTCAAATATTGCAACTAGTTTTACTTCATAAGTTTGCTAATCTTGGTTTTGGTGAGTTCCTATGCCTTTAGCAAGTAAATGCTAAACTAATTAGGATAGGATATTAGGAGGCTATGGATGTAAATGTGGATTATGCAAGTTGTGGTTGTCATATGTTATAAGTTCTTATGTAAACTTGCCTCTTTTATGATATGATGTGTTATGTAAGTTCATATGCAAGTTTTATGCAAGTTTATATGTAAGATCATATGCAAGTTAGTCTCTTTTTATGATATGCATAACATATGCGAGTTTGCCTTTGTGATATGACATGATTCATGTATAAGTTAGTCTCTTTTTATGATATGCATAACATATGCGAGTTTGCCTTTGTGATATGACATGATTCATGTGCAAGTTAGTCTCTTTTTATGATATGCATAACATATGCAAGTTTGCCTTTGTGATATGACATGATATGCAAGTTGATATGCAAGTTCATATGCAAGTTTTATGCAAGTTCATATGCAAGTTCATATGCAAGTTTTATGCAAGTTCATATGCAAGTTTTATGCAAGTTCATATGCAAGTTCATATGCAAGTTTTATGCAAGTTCATATGCAAGTTCATATGCAAGTTTTATGCAAGTTCATATGCAAGTTCATATGCAAGTTCATGTATTGGAATTATGTATTTTTATTTATCATGATGGATATTTGTACTTGACTCCTATTATGGTTTTGTGATGTAACCAGACATGTTTTATTTTCCGCTGCAAGTGAAATGATGCTTTAAATTTTCAAGTATTACTTATATCTGTCTTGCTGTAATTACTCTGTTCTATATTCACTCAAAATACTCCACCGATGTTATGGCATTCCCTTAGAGAGTGACCATAGCGGGCGTGGGGTGTTACAGAAGGGTTGGTGTCGATATTAAAGGAAAATAACGGCATGGATGTACATTTACCAAAGGGTTAGCAAGGGTACAACTCCAAAAGCATACCACTTAACACCATAAGCAAGTAGAAATGGGCGGCCGAAGGCATATAAACCGAAAGCTTAAAGTCACTGAAGGGAAGCGCTACATCAGGCAAGAGAAGGCAGAGATCTGCCGGCACTACTTAGCTCAGTACCGACACTAACATTAGAAGAGAGTTTATAAGTCATCCGGTAGGGATTACGGGTGAGGTTATAATGAGATCAAGACCGAAACCATGGGTTGTTGGAAGATGAAGGGAGTTATTCACTCTAACGTACTTAGTTTCGATACCTAAACCGATAAGTAAAGCCTACAGAATTGAAAGCTAAGCTAGAAGAAAGCAAAGGGCTATCGAAACCGTCACCAGGAAACAACTTCAAAGTCACCGAGAAATATACCAAAGGTGTGCCGTCACAAAATGTCAAACACTTAGATTCCGAGACCGAGCTGCCGAGAGGCATGTCAGCGGAACCACCCCCGAAAGCCCGAGATTGATATTCCTAAGGCAAGAAGACATTAATGTAGATACTCAATAAGAAGAAAGGTAGCCGAAGCTTTTCTGTCAAAACCGAAGGTCATAAGGGCGGCATAAACCTTGTTTTAACATCCGAAAGAGGCTTATGTTGAGTTCATTCACATCAAAAGGGGGCTCGTTTTGCCTATAAAAAGAACCCAAGGGTCTCATTTTGGGGGGCTTTTTCTCATTCAACAGTCTTGCTCTCATTTCTAAGAGAGCTAACCCTAATTTGTAAATTGATTTAGGGATTTCTTATGTAACCTCCTCTTTGAATAAAATCAAGTGGACGTAGGTTCAATCCAAACCGAATCACTATAAATTTTTGTGTTCTTTACTATTTCACATATTATATGATACATTGCTATGCTGTGTTGCTTAACGCTCCCCAACCTAACTCCTTTCGGTGAATACCTAACTACCTTATGCTTTCTACATGACAAAGGCCTCATTCCTACATAAGCCTAAACCCTTCCTCAAGATTATTACCAAAATACCTTTCTACAAGCCGTTTAGCTTCCTAACTTGTTTTGTGCTTAGGGAGCCCTTATTCTAAGGTAACTGTTGGTCCTTGAGTTTTCTAAGCGCGATACTCACCCCTTGAGGGAAGAGTAACTAATTTTCGGGCTTAAGACCTTAATATTTAGGAAGTGGTGAACTAATTCATGCTTGTGGAAACTGAATAATACCATTTTTCCTTTAGGCCCATTTACTTAGATCTATCTTTGGTGTTGACGAAAAATATCGTTAATAGTGACTTCGAAGTTGTTTCCTGATGTCGGTATCGATACCAAGTAAATTGGTATTGATAGCCTTTTGGTCCATCCCACTCGGTTTCATGCTTCCCTTTTTATGGTTCTACATCCTAGCATCGGATCACATGCCTTCTGTCATCTCCCATTGTTTGCTTCCGGTGTCGAATTGTGTGCTTTTGGAGTTGATACCAGGTTAGTTGCTTCCGGTGTCGAGACTGCTTCGCCGCTGTTTTACTTTGTATCAGTACCAAGCTCTGCCTCTTTCGTTGGTACCGACAGCATGTGACCAGGTCCCACCTTTCCTACGTTCGATGTCGGGTGTCTTAGTGTCGATTATGCGCTTCCGAAGAAATCTCTTAGTGTTAGTTGTGCTTCGATACCCCTTCACCTATATCTGATTTCGGTGTTGAAATCTGGTAGTAGCAACCTCCACTGTAGTAGATTTGTTAAGTGCTTTAACCATATGGCTACAAGTATTTCATATTAATTATTTTGTACTTGGTATTAATTGACCAATACAACTGCATGACCATGGGGAATCAACTGTTCAGTTACATTATTTCCAAAAAATATTTATTGTAGTTTTTCATTAGTTTTTGTTAAACATCAAATGCAGATAAGTTTGGGAAAAACTAAAATTGAAAAGATTAATTAAACATTTATAGAAGGAACAAAGTAAGTAGCATTGAAGAGAATCAAAGGACATACTAAATCCATGTTTCAAGTTTTTGTCACTTCACAAATTTGATTTTTGAAACCTACATAGGCAAATATTTCCAACCTCTGGTTTGATAATATGTTTTGTTTCAAAAGTTTACCTTTGTCATAAATTATCAAATTCCCATACTGTAAAATTTTAGGTTCAAAACTCAAACAAAAGTTTCAATTTTCGAATTAAAATTGGAATATACTAAATGTGAAATTAAAACCTAAAATTTATAATCTAAGCAAAAATCGAAATAAACCAACCAAACCAATTATTTAAGCCGACCAATCTTTGTATAGTGTGATATAATGATGTGCAATTAACATATCGTATAGATAGAAATGAGCATATATTGAATAAACCAACCAAACCATCTTTTTTTTTTTTTTTTTTTTTGTTCAGGAAGAAAATCAACCGGAGTCGTAAAACCCTCCCTAGTTTGCTTTTGTTTGTTAATTGATTGGTTTTGGTTTCTATTTCTATAAATGATTGGACTTGGTTTTGAATAGTTAAAAACTAAACCAACCAGCCAAACCACACATAAAAAATAAATTACAATATTTTATAAATTATTATTTTTCTATCCATTTATGTTGATATTTTTAGAAGATCAATTTGCATGATGTTGACTCAATTAATTGTTTTAATATTATATTATATCAACAACTAAAATTTTTTAATTACCGTTAAGATAAATCAGATAAAAACAAATAAATTAAATTACGTGTAAATGTAACAAAAATCCGTTCAAAGGTTCATTGACTCTGCTAACAAACTTCCAAAACCAAATAACTAAATCTACTCCGCTCTGTCGCATTAAAGTAATCAATTCCTTTCCAAGTTAGTTGAAAAGCGCACTAAAAACTTCACTGTCACAGCAAACGCCACCGCATTCTACTTCCTTCCTGTCTCCACTCTTCCACTACTTCAGATCCCAACATCGACATAAAATATACTGGAATAACATGGAAGAAGACTCAAATGACGTGGAGACGTACCTGTTCAAAGTAGTTATCATCGGCGACTCGGCGGTCGGAAAGTCGAACCTTTTGTCGCGATTCGCGAGGAACGAGTTTGACGCGAACTCGAAAGCGACGATCGGAGTGGAGTTTCAGACGCAGAGCACGATGATCGATGGAAAGGAAATAAAAGCGCAAATCTGGGACACGGCTGGGCAGGAGAGATTCAGAGCTGTGACGTCTGCTTATTACAGAGGTGCTGTCGGTGCTCTTGTTGTCTATGATATTACTAGACGGACTACTTTTGATAGTCTTGGAAGATGGTTGCAGGAGCTGAACAGTAAGTTATTTATTCATATAGGTTGCGTCTATTAACACCCCGCTAATTGCTCTTCACCCCCCGCTAATTTGAAAATAAAATATGCACCCCATCATTTGCTCTTCTCACCCCGTTTAATCCAAAAATGCCCTTATTGCATATTATTTCAATGTTGATTTATTTGAACAAAATCATCTATATTAATGATTTATTTATTTACTATTTAGATCTTTGCAATTTCCGTTATTACTAACACACTCGATCTCAAAATGCATAACGATACACATCGTTGATAGTACAGTTTTTAAATTTTTAATAATTTTTATTTTAATCAATATTTTTAATTTCTATTTTTTTATAAAGATCATATACAATGCTGATTTTAAATTTAATTATAGTTTGCAATTTAGCATCGATCACTCATATATATAGTTGGAATTATTATTTTTTTATCATTTCGCAACATTAGACAAACTATCTAATCGGCTGTTAAAGGGCAAATTTGGAAATGAAATTTTAAAATTTTATTCGGGGGGTGAAGAGCAAATAATGGGGTGCAAATAGCCAACCCCATTCATATATGCCGTTTGGTTTGTCTGAATTTGCCAGTGAATTAGATCTAGTTATTGTTGGATTTATATTGTTTTCTTACTATAGTTTCGGATGTAAGATTTAAATTAGAGATATATGCGCACAAAAAGATTACTAATTTGTCCATGCACAAGAAGAAAACATATCCAGATTGGGATATACTTCAATTCTAGTGAAAGAGGACTGGGATTGATTCTCAAGCTCGTTTGAGACTTCTTTAGCTCTGTGTTTTGGTTGTGCAGAGTCATTTGTAGAGTGTTGTTCCTGACATATCTGTGTATAGCTTAAGGTTGGAAAAAAACAGAAACCGACCTCTTACTGAAAATTGAATCATAAAATTGGCAACTTCACCTCAAATGGTAAACATGCTCTAATAGGAAGCTAGTTTCTTTTTTCCTTGTACCATCTAACTTTTGAACATTTATATCGGGTTGATGATTAGGGCTTACATTCAGCATAAGGAAAAGGAGGAAGCCTAAGAGAAGGGATTATGAATAGTATTACGTGTAATCTTCAATGGTCTTGTACATCTATTTAATAAGCATCAAGCCACAGGCTCCTAGCTTCAGGCGCCTATTAAATATGTGCATATTTAATAGGCACCCGGGTTTTGATAGCTATTAAAACCCCAACAACTATTTATTTTCCCTTAACTCCATAAATAGCACATTTTCGATCTTTAAAAGCTCACCAAATTCTTCAATATTTCTTCTTGTATACCACATTGATCTTAAATTAAACTCTGATTCCTATAACGTCTTCACCATTCAGAGAGTTCATACATCATTTGAATTCTCAAAATTACGTTTTCAAAGGTGACAATGATCAATACAGTATTCTTCCAAGCTAGCATTTATCCAACTCATTTCGCAGCGGTGAAGACTACGACTTGTGAAACGTTTGTTGTCATTATACCAAAGATTCGATCTAAAGTAATAGTGAAAACGACGATATGTCCTAAAAAAATTGATTACCTTCACCATAAAGCATTCAGAACTATAAAGCATTCAGACAGTGCTCGTTCATTGCCAACGATTCAATGTCGATTCATGAAAAATCAATCAACAAACTTAATTTTGCAAATTTATGAAAAAAAAAAATCTAGAGAAATGAGAGGCGAAGATCATTTAATGTGTTTCTTAATTTTTGTTCGTATTTTAGGATGTAATCTTCATTTTCTTTTGTTATCAGAAAAGCACGATGAACTATTATTATATACAAAGCTAGGATGAACGTCGCTCCATATTATTATAAATTTCCATTTCAGGTTAACTAAGGTAGCATGATGTTTTTTAGTGTATTGTTGTCAACAACTCATAACTATTTTTAGTATATAATCTTCATTTCCATTCTTATTCGTTTCTTAATTAGAGTCGTATGATAATTCTAATTTTCAATTCATGAACTATTATGAGCTGTTGACAAGTTAACTGAAGTAGAATTCTGATAATGCAAAGAACTTGAGTGACGTTCAAATAAGGGAGAATGAAAAGAAAAAACATTAGAATACTACTCTAATTCGGGAGACTCGTCAGGTAGGGAAATGCTATTTGCGGGGAAAATGAGGTGTATGTGCTCACACAGAGATGTGGTGAAAATTATGTACTAATAGGATCCAAAGTAGCAAAGGAAAATAAGAAAGTTGAAGTCGACTTGAGTTCTAGGATGAACGTTGCCCTATGAAATTCATAAAAGAAGACATAAAAATAAAACCAAGTATCACATGAAAAAATTGACATAGATTGAGCAACAAAAGTTGAACCTCGAACATTTTGAAGCATAAACAGAACATCAAAAATATGAAAAATCAGTTATAGATCTATGTAGTCAAGACGTGCGCCTAGGCGCAAAAAGGTGCAAAAAAGCGCAAAGCACAACTAGGGGGCTTTTTTTGAGTTCAAGGCGCACCTGTTAGTGAAACACAAAAAAACGCAAAAAAGGCCAAAACGCAAAAAATGCGCTTTTTTCATGCTAAGTATTTTGTTGTTGTAAATTTAGATTGAATGGTTTTTCGACTATTTATTTTGGTTTGTGACATGAACTTACGAAGTTTTATCATTAAAATTGCAAACTCAGCTATTATTTATTGTCAAAACTATATATTAAGTTGTAGTTGTAATTGCAGTTTTTATAGTGACAACAGGGAAACAAAACATAACTAAGACGCACAAAAAGGCGCAAAAAAGCCCAAGGCGCAAGCCATGGGCCTTTTTGCGCCTTGACTTCGTAGTTCTAGATAAGGATTTAACGTGGAGGAACGAAGTTCAAGCCGAATATTTAGCGATATGTAAAAGGTAAATAATAATATCTAAGTTCCATCAAATATAGCTTATTTTAAGTCTAGCGTTTTGTATCATTAGCACCATACATTGTATTCTTAGGGATTTTTTTAATGTGTATCATTTCCATTATTTCAGAATCCAAGAATTAATTCATAAGATGAATGGTTTTTAAAGGGAAAAACAACACAAGTGCTACGTAAAAGAAAGTATTTAAAAATAAATAAATAGGCGCACACATGATTTATTAGATCTACGTATTAACTAACATTTGGAGTCCAAAGTAATTCCGAATCTAGTTCATAAGTTCATTTTGAAGCATATCGTGAAATTGTGCATCTTCCATGCACTCCTACCATGAAATCTAGTTCAGATGGGACCTTGGCCATATGTGACGTACACTTACATCCACCACTGATCTCTCGTGTCATTAATTGTGTTTAATTTTGTGTCAAAATAGGTAACTCCAATAGAAAATTTACACACAATGTTAATAAAGTAGTATCGTTGAAGAATATCATTGAACAATGTGTAAACACGGATAGCGAGTGAATTCCAAGTTAGGAGTTAGCATACTTATAAATCTCGTCCATTTTGTCCAAGATCTCACATAAATTTCATTTTGACAATTAGACGAGGTGAAACATCAAATCTTTTTCATACCTTATTTGATGCTAATCTCATTCAATATATTAAAAAAGTAAACAAAATATGGACCAGAATCACAAACTGAGATTCTTTTTTTTTTTCTAGAATTATATATTTTCTTTTATATAACGTGTTTGTGTTTTATATGATCCAACTGAAATTATCTTATCAATAATTATTTAATGATTTCTCCAAACTTTCGTTCTTTATTTTCTTTCTTTCTTTCTTTCTTTCTTTTTTTTTTCTTTTTTTTTTTTTTTTTTGGAGTTGTGCTATATACACCCCAACGGAGACTGCAAATTACCCACTTTTTATTTGGCCTGGTTTAATTGGGTATTACATGTAATCTATTTTATACTATCCAATTTATGAACTCTCAATTTTTCTCTTAGAAAACCCTAAATCCTATCATACTCTTTTTTTTTTTTTTTTTTTTTTTTTTTTGGGCAATGTAACGCTGCTCCATCTTGCTGCCATAGTCACACCCCCTTCGCCCCAATCATCACAGCAACGTTGTCTCTATTATCGCAGAGCTCTTGCCCTTCATTTCTTCTTTTTTATTCTATTCGGTAATGTGCAACAGAAAATCCAGAAAGTGAAGCGTAAACTAAGAACTGAACGATAATTCAAAGTATGAGGATCGTCGTATTACTTAAAGTAGGTCGGCAAAACAGCGCAATTCGGGTAGATAACCACCGAATTACTCTAGATAATATGATGTACCTTTTATTTTGTCTATGGTAAATTGCAATCCTCAGTGGTTTGTATGTAACAAGACTTTTTCTCTAATTCATGCAAGTTAGTAGTTACAACAAACGACTTAATATTTTCTTCTGTCCATGTCTAAATTGATAATTAATACCAAATTAATCAATCTACCATATGTCTCATACAATGGTGGTTTGTTGATGGTTGAGTTGGGTAGTGAGTTTGTCTGTCTCAATCATGGTATGCAATAAGGGAGGTGAGGCCACCAGAGAGAAATGGGCTATCAGTGGGTCGACGCGGATGTCGGACTTTTGAAGAGCGATGAAATGATATGTCCCATATCGTAAAATATAAAATATAATGGCTAGTATATAGCCCATTAGGCAATCTCCCCTTACAAACTAGTTTTTAAGAGTGAGTTCTGCCTATTTGGCTGTATCATTTGGTGCTTTCACTGTGAATCGCTCGACGGAAGTTCGAACCGCGAGAAGGGCGAACTTATAGGCTAGATTAAAATACTGATAGGTGAGTGAAGTCGTCCAAAGAGAAAAAAGCTAACATTGTGTCAGTGTCGATAGAGTGGACCGACACAGACATCATACTTTCGAAGAGCGGTGAAATGATATGTCACATACCTCAAAATATAGGATATATAGCCCATTAGACACTCTCTCCTTTCAAACTAGCTATTAAAAGTGAGTTCTACCTAATGGGTCGTATCATTTGGTGCTTTCGCTGAGAATCTCTTGACGGAAGTTCGAATCGTGAGAGAGGCGAACTATAGGCTAGATTGAAATACCATTTTTAACCTGTTGCTCCCAGATTGTCTTGAGACGTATTTTGAGATCAGAGATGTATACTTGATGCACAATTATCTCATCTGATCTCTTGTCCGGTTCGACCATAGAAACCCAAACGTTGGAACCATGCTTTTGGATTAACCAATTCTAAATATATTTCTTTGTTTTTCCAGGGGCACCTATCCTTCTGCCTTTGTGGATATGTGCAATGGGCACCTAGCAAAACAGTTGCTATCTTTGTAGAGTTGATTTTCTTTAGTCTCGATGATTCCACTTTGTCTTGAACTTGGCCACCGAACAGTCTAACAAGAATATTGGATCATTAGACATGGTCAGTCTTCCATCTCCATTGTATCGTGTAAGGACCCTTGTCAATTGACTCATCCATCCTCCTAGACATAAAAATCCACCTATGGAGCACACAAACATACTGGGATCTACATCACTATATCAAACTCGAATCAACTTACCAAATTGACTCAAACCAATCCGTTCCAACATACACTTAGTCAACTTTGAGTTCCAGTTTTTTATGTAGACCACCTGTTAATCAAATGTAACTTTATGTCAGACCTAACCATCATATATTCTGTGGAAGTTCCTTTTTTTCTCAAAAAAGAAAGCTGAAAAGAAACACCAACAAACAAACAAACTGCTAGTTGCTATTCCATTAATCAACCCAATATTAATATGTGATGTGGTATTGCAGACTCGCAGTGGATTCAACTTATTTGATGCATTAAGTGCAGCAATGTTGAAATTTGATTTCTAAATCTTGTAACACAGTACGTAGATTATTTTAAACTTTTTGTAATATTTTCATTTTGTATGCTATAGATTTAGATTCTGACCCAACTTATACCTCTAGTCTGATCTCATGTGAGGTCAGATACGGATTGAACATCACTGATCTGTGCCCACATGCCCAGGTGAAATATCCGATCTTGTCCAACTCAACATGATATTTGTGTAACCACACCTGCACTCAAGGATGTAATATTATTAGTCATCAGAAAATCAAAGCTGTACACAGTACATGTAATCAGCTCTACTTCTGAACAGCGGCCTGCATTTGCTAATATAAGAATGCATGACCATGAATCAGTAAGAAACATAACGATACGGTTTTTTTTTTAACATAATGCAGCACATTCTGATACCACTGCAGCAAAGATATTGGTGGGCAACAAATGCGATTTGGAGCACATAAGAGCTGTGTCGGTAGAGGAGGGCAAAGCGCTAGCAGAAGCCGAAGGTCTTTTCTTCATCGAGACCTCAGCGCTCGACTCTACAAATGTAAAGACTGCCTTTGAAATCGTAATTAAGGAAATATACGGAAATATAAGCAGAAAACTTTTGAATTCTGATTCCTCGAAGCCTGAAGTTTCCCTTAACAGAGTTAGCCTTACTGATGGTGCTGACGACCAGAAGAAAGTTACTGGAAAATATTCTTGCTGCTAAAACTGATACGATATTCAAGCCATTCATTTTTCATGTTCGAATTGATGGTTTTTGAGAGATTTGTTTTACTATCATCATGCTGCAAGCATGTTCATATGTTATTTAAATACCACAGATAAGGTGGGGGTATATACAGTACATGTGAAGCATTAATTATGATGCTGAGAGAGGAAATATTGTTTTTATACAGTTATATAATGTAAGAAATGCACAAGCACACAAATAGTTATCCTGTGACGAGGACTTGAAAGTGATGAAATGAAAATAGCAAATGTTATTTTCCTGTGTAAAAGGGCAACGAGTACGTGGAGTATCATTATAGGCACGGTTGAATATTATGGATTTGTATCTGATTTAAGTAGGGGGTGGCAATTAGATCCGACCCAATGGACCCGGACCCGACCCAGCGGGTCTCGGTTCTTGACGGGTCGGGTTTTATCGGTTCTAAACTATACATTTCAAAATTTTGAATCCGACCCAACTCGATCCGATTTTAGGTTCGGGTCAAGTCCGGTTGAATAATAACACTAAAAATACACATTTCAATGTTTTTTGGTCGGGTCTTTCGGGTCGGGTCTATGCAGGTCGGATTTGATCGGGTCTTGATGATATTTTTATCACCTAGACCTAACGCGAGACCCATCGGGTTCGGTTCAGATCTTTTCGGATCGGGTCGGTTCGGGTTTTCGATTCTCGATTCTAATTGTCAGCTCTAGATTTAACTTGCAGGTCCAAATCCTGCTTTGTTGTATTATTGTGTTTGTAAGCCAATGTGATGCCTGAATGAAGCGACAAGTATAAATCCATGAGCATGGATCAAAACTATAATTAACTCAGAAGATATTTATAATGTGGCTGTTGGAAATACTAAATAATCAAACTATAGAGGAGAGCGAATAGGGTTTTTTGCAGTTTTGCGAAATATAAAATTTGTCATGGCACAGTAAATAAATGTAGGAAATAAACGACACATAATTTACTTAGCTTCGGCAAATCTCTGCATACTGCTGCATTCTCCAAAATTTCGACTGGTTATTAAAAACAATATCTCGCATACAACACTTGTACACTCGCGATCCTTCGCTGTTGTTTTAATTTTACGTTCAAAACCCTTTACTGACCTCAAACCTCGAGAATAATTTTACCTAACTATAAACCCTATAGCTAAAACCCTATAGCTAAAACCCTAGTTCAAAGAAAAACTAGAAAACTATACGCTAGTGAATTGAACTTGATAGTTTGTATTTATATTTGCATTGTGTCATGCTTTCACTGGGCTTATGTGTTGATGACTTGTATTGTACTTGCACTACTCTTGAGTGTGTCATCCTGCCACACCACTAATGGCTTTGTTTCATCAGTTTTGTACTTGTGCACTCATACTTGAGTGTGTTGATCTTTGCTGATTTGTGGTTTGTGCACACATGTGCATCATGCTGCTGGTTATCTTGACTGACACCTGTTGCTTGCTTGAAACTCCCCTTGAAACTGCCTCGGTCATTGTGACCGTGTCACTGCTGTGTCCATGTGAATGTCTCAGTTTTGATTTTTGACCTTTGCTATTCTCCATGCTTGCATATGCGCAAATACATACATACATATATATATATATATATATATATATATATATATATATATATATATATATATATATATATATATGAGGCAGGTTCGAGGGCACCCGTAACAGTGCAGCACCCCAAATGCCCCTCATTCTCCACCAAGCATTTCTCCTTCTCTCTCCTTCCACTAATTCTCTCACTTTCCACTCACTTTCTTTAATATAAATCGGTGGTGGATATCAGGAGGCATTTGGGGTGCTGCCGATCCCTTGTCTATATATATATATATATATATATATATATATATATATATGCATTCAAACATTTATGCGTGTATATGTATGTCATGTTGTAAGGTGTCATTTACATCTGGCTGCTGTTTGTCCATGCCATATGTGTGTTTCTTGCTCCATTTTCCAAACTCTGGTTTGACATGCTACTCTGCCTTTGACCTTGTAACTTGGTGTTGAACCTAAATATTTGTGCTTGTCTGATGTTGTTGTATATGTCATGGCTCATAATTTTGTGTTGCCTTTTTTTGTACTATATATACATGTATATGTTTGTACTTGGCTTTTGGCAACCTGTCCTTACTGCCGTGCATTTGTACACCCATTTTATGCTGCCCATTTGTATGAGGCTGTTGCATTGACTTGAGAACTGCCTTGTACATGTGTACTTGTGTCATTGTGTATGCTTGAGATTTGTACTTGTTCACCTTAAAAATAACTGTATACAAGTGCAAACATATTTTTATATAAATCAGCATACCACTATACGATTTGTCGTGGCTGATCAAGATCAGGAGACCACAAAATGTGAGTTGAGGCTGGTCTTGATCAGCAGTCCACTATAGGCTATAGCTGTGTTGAGGTTGATCTGCAGGCACTAGTTATTTAGTCTACCTTGTGGTATTTACAGTGGATCACTGTGAATATCACAAGCAGTCTAGACTCAAATAAATGTATGTGTATATATATATATATATATATATATATATATATATAAGACTAAGTATAGAAATATGATGAGAAACACACCGAATTCTAAGGCAAATAAAATTTAAAATAAATTTATATTTGTCTACAGTAAATTCTATTTTTGTTCTATTTTACTGTGTGTGTTTCTGTGATAGGTATACATGTGACTGGACTGGATCTGAAACAACTGAAGACTCAGTGTGTATCAGTATGTGCATATGAAATTGCATGTATAACTGGGTGAAATGAGTGTTGTAGTGAGGAATGAATGTAAATGCGAATTGAATGTATTATATCACAATGAAATGGACAATAGTGGAGTCAGAAGTTTGTCTATTTCAAATATTGAAATAAAATATTTATAAAAACACGGTTTGAATATTAAATTTTGTGCAATAACATTTTATTCAAAATAAATATTTATATCTGTAGGTGATGCAATACAGAATAGTACATACACAAACGCATTTATATAATAATATATATATTTGTTATCATCGGAAAAAAAAATCATATTGTTGTACTCAACAATCTCTCCTTTTTGATGATGAAAAACATACACAAAGATTTTGAAAGTGATAAATGTGTTTGAATATGAAATATAGTACTCCCTCTATTTGTATGTTCCCTCTACAACTGAACTCCCCTTATATATGTGCATATGAGTGAGTATAAAAAACAGTTGAATTTCCAATATTAAAAATATTCTTGAATTATTCACTCATCAATTAAAATCTATTCATTCTCCCTCTTTTGTTATCATCAAATGGATAATCGAAATAGTGATGAATATAGAATAGAAATATAAATTCAAATCAAGAGAGAGAATATATATATCGTAAATCTCAATTAATCAAACGAAAATCGTAATATTCTTCAAACTAGAAGCAAATTTCACTTTTCAGAAAGAAGGATTTTATAAAATGGAGAGAGTTATAAAACTTTAAATATACGAATATGAATTCCAAATTAAAATTAAAATTAAGCACAATATGATTTAAATAAAAAATAGAGATGGATTTGGACTATATTTATAAATTCAGATCAAGAGAAAAAATATATCAAATATCGCAAATCTAAAAACAATCAAACAAAAATCATAATATTTCATAACATAGTAACATATTTCACATTTCAGGGAATGGATCGAAAGGTCAGTTTTTACATAACGAGGAGGATTCGATGTATATGTATAATATATATATATATATATATGTGTGTGTGTGTGTGTGTGTGTGTATACACACAATTTTTTCAAGAAATCACGCATAACTGCATAACCATTAGGACTTATAAATGGGATTAGCAGTAACTTAAAATTATAAGCATTCTCTAACCATGCATGACCGCATGGTTTTTTAAATGAGGTTAGAGTAACACTTATTACATAAAAATCCCCTCATTATATAAAAGCATAATGAATAGTTGAAACATGGTAGAGATAGAGATGATCTTGAAATAAATCTGTAAGTTAATCATATTATGAAATATGTTTAACCATACATTTTTTTTTTTTTGAAAATTTCCAACTCTCTTTCATTCTGAAAAATAGTAAAGTCACATTTACATCACTAAAATTTTAAAACTGTACTTTGTCTAATGATGTCCTAAAAAATTCAAGGTCTCCTCATTATATAAAACCATGATGAATGACAGAAAGATGGTAGAAAAGAAGATGATCATGAAATAATCACCAATTCAAAGATATTATAAAATCTGTCCAATTTGAGAATTTAATAATATCTCCTCTTGTTACGAAATATACTATAGTCACAACTCATCACAATTTCATAATTCTAATAATAATTTTGATAAGTTCCAAAGTGGTTCAATTTGGTCAGTAATTTCAAATTTTTGAATACATAATCAAAAATGATTTTAAATATAAAAAATCAATTTCAAGAGGGATTTTGGAAGAAGTATGCAAGTTGAAAACCAGTTTCAAAAATCAATTAGTTGAATGTGAAAATTTTCAATACTTCTAAGACTGATACCACTTATAGTTCTTAATTGCCCATAATTTCAACGTATCATAGACACTGGATTTTCAACAAATCATCTAATCACCAAGCCTAAGCAAACAAATCTAAACAATTCAATTTCCTGTATCAGAGCAGAAGAAAAAACAGTTTCAAAGCAAGATTCACAAGAGGATTTTTCTTAATATTTACAATAAGCTCAAGAGACTACCCACGATCCAAGATTAAAACAGTTCATTTGAAATCATTTGGTGTGATGTATTTTCAAAATTTCAAATCCAAATACAGTGCCCATGAGATTCAATATATCAACAATTGCACATGATTTCAAAAACAAATATCAAAGTCAAAATGAAAATTTGAGATTTAACATGTCAACAACTCAGGTCAAATAGATGGGTTTGAAATTTGAAACATCAGCCCATGTCTAATGATTTTCAAATAAAAAACAGTCGAGCCCAGCCAAAAAACAATGAAATTATCTCAACTTATCAAAAACAGTTTTCAAGTAGCTAGTGTGCTGTGATGAGTGCAGTTTTCAAGTCTTTCCAAGAAGAATTAGCATAAAATCATAACAGCAAAGACGTGAAATTTTATAGCTTTTCAGATCATCCAAATTTTGAGAATGCTAAATAACAGTGTTCAAGATATGCTGAAAATACTACAACATTTTCAGAAATTCAGGAACTAGTCTAAAAATCAAAATTCAATGAATTGCAGTTTTTCACTGATTTAAGTTCATAATCTGGAAATACTCAAAACATAAAAATTGTAAATAATTGAATCTAGTTTCTCGAAAATCAAGAATTTTGCAATTTAAAGTTAAGAAGCTCAAGATATGTCAAAATTACTATAGCAGTGTCAAAGCGAATTAGTATTAACAGGAAGGAAGAACAAAAATAGAAAAAGAAACACGAGTTTAGAGATCATACCTGACTTACCATTAATGATGTGGATTCTCTAACTCGACAATCACGGCTGAGGAACTCTGAAAATTTAGTTCAACAAAAATTTGGAACAACTTGAATTTTATCTCTGTTGAAGTTGTCCTTTAGCCACCTTTGGTACCTAATTGTTTATAGGATCAAGTGGTCTAACAAAAGTTGTGAAGCCACTCCTAACTTCATTTAAATGTTTTGGTACCCAAACCCTTTATATAACAATCCATTAGCATTTACAAATGTACCTTTAGAAAACCAAATTCTTTCAATCTTACTCGCATTGATCTTGTTATCTTTTGGGATCCAAAATCATTTAACTGGATTGTTTGTAAACAAGTTCTTATCACGTTTGTGTTCAAAACATCCTTTGACATTTTCTGAGTTCAAATTCTCAATTCGATCTTTTCTAAAGCAATTTGAAGAATCTTTGAAATCGTTTGAATTTCGCTTTTCAACTTGATCAAATTTACCGAAACCGAGTCTACGTTTATTCTAAATAGTCAATTGATTTTTCAATAACATATTCAATGATTTTTCTCCATTTGAAAATATTTTTAAACTCAACTCAAGACCGTTGATTTTAGATTTCAAAAAATCATTCTCATTTATTAGCATAGAACAACGGTTGATGGCAATTTCTCTCTTTTTTCAATATCATTTCGTTTTAAGAACGAATTTTCACTTTCATGTTCCTTAATTTTGGTCTTTAATCTAAGCATCTCCTTTTCAAAACATTATTGCTTTACAAATTCCAATTTTTTCAAAATCCTTGAATCTTTTAATCTCACTGTCCTTATCATGATTTATTTTTGAAATCTCAATTTAATTATTTTTCAAAATCACATTTTAGTTTCAAGAATTTTGAAAATCTCTTTCATTTCAAACAACTCCTTTTGAAAAGTCGCACGATTGTCGCATTTGAGATTTTTGATTTTATTGATTTCATTTTCAAGCTCATCCAAAATCAATTCAGTTTTAAGAAAAAAAAATTCTCAACAATTTCATGTTTGAAATTTTTAGCCATCTTAAAATTCTCCAATTCTATTTGCAAAAAAATGTTTTTACTTTTTAGCTCAATCTCATTTTCTTTTCAAATCAGAACTTCCTTTCCAAGTTTTTGAATATTTTCATTGAAATAAACTAAATTATTTTCCAAATTCAAACAGTTTTTGCAACCAGAATTTGATTTTTTTTTAACGCTTTCAAGTTTTTATTCCAAAACATCAACTTTTCCACTCAAATCAAGATTCTCAGATGTTAGCTTTTTAACCTACAATTTGAGATTCTCAATAGATTTAGTTTATTAATCATAAAGAAGAATTAAATCTTTAATTGAAAAGTTATTTAGCCTATCGTCTGTTGAGTCTCCACCATGCAATTCATCTTAATCATCCTTTGTTGAATCTTCGTCACTATCATCATCTGATTCATCTTTTGTAGATCATGTCAAGCATTACTCTGTGTATGAGTTGGCTTTCGAGGGGTTTGAGCACTTGTTGTCTTTTCTTCCATAGATCAAATCGAGATTATTCCAGTTTTCTTGTGCAGTTAAACAATGGAAGATATGGTTAAACCGATCATCATTTATATAAGAATAAAATATGTGTAGCACGAGAATTAATTACAATATCATTCTTACTACGACGTCAAATCAATTTTTAATAATATGCCAACATCTAATATTAACGGGTTTTAAATCAGATTCCATTTTTGATTTCCAATTTAAAAAATTTATTCTATAAAAAATAGTTGGGTTATATTGGAAAAATTCACGATAGACTGACAATTAGAAAAATCACCGATAGGGAAATCCCTGACTCTAGAGTTATTTAAACATTGGGTCTGATACATCAAGAGACGAAAACATCAAGAGAATCGAGCCCGAAGAACATAGAGATTATCCGTAAGGCTGGCAAATAGAACCGAGAACCGAAAACCCGAACTGACCTGATCCAAAAAGACCCGAATCCGATGGGTCTCGGGTCGGGTCTAGGTGATGAAAAATACCATCAAGACCCAATCAAACCCGACCCACATAGACCCGACCCGAAAGACCCGACCAAAAAACATTGAAATATATATGTATTTTTAGTGTTATTATTCAACCGAACCCGACCCGACCCGACTCGAACCGAAACTCGGGTTGAAACCAGATTTTTGAAATGTATAGTTTAGACCCGACAAAACCTGACCCGCCAAGAACCGAGACCCGCTAGGTCGGGTTCGGGTCCATCGGGCCGGGTCTAATTGCCACCCCTAATTATCCGGAACCAACTTTCGAAACATCTGCTGCATAAATGGCAAAAGGCCACGTTAACAGACAACATAAACATTACTGGAATCCACCTTCAGGAAAACCAGACTACCGCGAAAGCTCCACCAGAAGGCTAACTGGGACCCAAGCGGAGATACAGGCTACCCGTACTAATCTACCTAGTACAGAGACCGACAACGGTTTCGAACCGGCAGTTATCTACATACATCATGATGGCAAGCTCCTCTAAGTATTCACGAGAAAGCTAGAAGCCTACATTCAGAAGCTTACGTCCGAGAGCCTACACTCAAGAACTGCTACCAAGGGTTCAAAGGCCATCAGAAGGACACCACATCGACAAGCCCATATCATTCCCAAAGAATCCCCAATTCACTGGGACCCCCACTTTTAGGACTATAATTAGCACCCTAAAGACGGTCGGAAGCCGAACATCCGAGGCCAAGGAGAATAGCGGCCGACGAAAGCACCTGCAAGCCCAATAGCCCAACAACAGAAGGGGTCCCGAACCCTTTATAGATAAGACCCCAGGAGTCAAGTTTGGGAGGGGGAATTATCTCATTTTCTAATTCTTAGACTATTTCTCTCTAATACGAAGATCAGTTTGAGAACTTCTTCTATTTTACTTATGTACTCCAAATAAAAAGGTTAATGAATAACAAGTCTATAGTTGGAATACTCTCCTGTGAGTTCATTATACTACTTCTAATTATTATTACTGTGATTTACCGTTCGTTTCCTATAGATATGTGGATTCTTGTCCAAACCTTTCTATAGATTGGACGTAATACCCCTTTCCATCACTACTTCAAAAGTGGGCATATTCGACACTAATTTGTGTGCGTTGCATGAAAAATGTGGCGAAACCTATGCTTTCTTTGATCCTCTGCATCAATATTCGTATGTTATTGCATTATACATGAATGCATTGTTGCGGTGGGAATTCTAATGTTTTGACGTGAAACATCATTTAAAAGCGTAGCATTATGTATATACAATCCAGCTCAGTGATCCGCGTTATCAACATATAAAACCCCCAATCGTAGATGCAAGATTAATCCAATGGTTCAAACCATCTATTATTCTGATGATTCTAAACGTTAGCCATCATCCAATCAATGGCAACCACGTCATTGCATTCTTTTGATGAAATTTTGGCGCGATATTCTCCCTTCACGAAATAATGTAAAAACAATCTGGTCACAAATCGTTCTTCTTCTCTATCATCTAATCGTTCTTTCCCCCTTTTTACTATTGACAAAAATTTAAACCTAAATTCACGTCAGTATCTCTCCTCTCCTCGACAGCAAATTTTATTCCGAAAAGGATGAAGCTTTGAAACGCTTTCTAGCTTTGATTGCTCAGGGCGTTGACATCGCCTGTTTTTTCCCTCTGGTTCAGTTTGTATAGCACTGTGAATTAGTTGCACTTATTATAGATTGGATTATGAGTAATTAGCAATTAGTTCATTTGTTACATTTTGGAAAACCCATTCGCTTATGAGTAATTAGTTGCTTGGACATCCAAAACTTAGGAAAACCCGTTCACTTATAAGTGATTAGTCGGTGAAAGATTAGACTATGGGTAATTAGTTGAGCTTTGACCATTGATTTGGGATTTGGGATTATGCTGAGGTTTATTCGAAAATTATACCCAGCAATAAACCAAAAAAGGGAGATGGCGCCGGTGGGTTTGCCTCCAGGATTTAGGTTTCATCCAACTGAGTGGTACCTTTTTGGGTCATGAGAACCGGGCTATTAGCATGAATAAGACATTCGTTTATTATAGAGGTCGAGCTATTTAAGGAATGAGGACTTTACCATCAAAATTGATTTGCACTTTGCGTTCATTTACATTAACATATAATTGTATGCTTGAGGTTTTGTGATACAGATACATGTGTAGCATTGTGGTGTGTTTGTGTAGAGGCTTTGGAAACTACCAATTTCCCGATCTGAACGGGTCGTTCACTTGTATCTAATCTTCTACACACACAGGTATTTTCCATTTGATTTTGGAAACTGCCAATTTCAATGTTTTGATTTTGGAAACGTATGCTCAGTTTTACATCCATATTATGCCTTACTACGTATTATCATAAAGCAGTCATACAAAAAAGTACCATAAGACAGCAAAAGTATCATAAGGCAACATCAGTTCATACCATGCACATCCAAAAAATGACATACAATTGTATGCTTGAGGTTTTGTGATACATATACATGTGTAGCACTGCGGTGTGTTTGTGTAGAGGCTTTGGAAACAACCAATTTCACGATCCGGACGAGTCGTTCACCCGTATCTAATTTGCTACACGCACATGTATTTTCCATTTGATTTTGGAAACTACCAATTTCAATGTTTCGATTTTGGAACCATATTATGCCTTACTATGTGTCATAAAGCAATCATACAAAAAATATCATAAGGCAGCAAAAGCATCATAAGGTACCATCAGTTCATACCATACACATCCAAAAAATGACATACACATCCACATCCAAAAATATCATCATAAAGTTAACTTAATACACACGTCCAAAAAACGACGTTATAGTAGCATCAGTTCATACCAGATCAGAGCTTTGCGGGGCTGTGGAACTTCCAACAGATTCGTTATGGCTTTGCGGCTGTGGGAGAGCCAGTCCGTAGTGAGCAGCCGCATGTGATGGACCCGCAGCATGTGATGGACCCGCAACATCAGGACAAGGGCTGAGGTAGTTTGGCTAATCATATTCCTGATCAACTTCCAAATCTACCCTCTAATCATTCCTCTGGTTCATTGGGGCTTGGTTATCAACATATATGTCATGGGCGGCTTCAGGACAAAAGCTTGGCAAGGGGGTAGCACAATAGCTTCTTGTATCATTGCGTCAAATCTTTCATCTGAATCCGTTTCCCATTCCCAATCGTAATGACGTAAACATGGAACCACCTGTTCCTCCCTATTGCTCACAAAAAGAAGTTCAGGCCTTGCTCTAGGATGAGCATGGGTACAGCGCTAAACCATAATGAGGTAAATCTTGTTATTGAATTGAGTAGCAAAAGTATTGATATTGCCAATGCCTTCATAAAATTGCATTTTCAGGTAGAAAGATGTATGGTCATACTGAGACCAGTTACAGTCGTCAATTGCAAGCACATGTCCCATTGGCTTTAGTATTTCTTCAACAGCAGGAACATTACTCTTAAGGAACTCGGGAAAGCCATCAACTTTAGCCCATGATTCCACTTCTTATGCTAGTTCAAGCTCAAATTCTTCATCGGACCATGCTTGCAGGTAAATAGCACCACCGGGTTTTGCAAAAACTTTCAACATTAGCGCATGATCACACTTACAGTAAGATGGGCATGATATTAGAAAAAAGTTATTGGGTATTACCCGTATAGGCCTTGAATTATGATTGAGAGTCACCTTAAGAACCTCACCCACAACTTCAAAATTCCAATGTCCCTTAGGAACAGTGGCAGTGATGTATAGAGACGAGTCCTCTATTGAATTTTTTTTTGAACTTTCAAAGATTGGGGTTTAGGGGATATGGAGATGATGATGTTATGAAGCTTGAAAGGATGTGCGAGGGACCCAATGGATGGTGTCAAGTAAATATGTGAACTGGAAATGCTTGCACAGAAGACGAAGCATACTCAATTCTGAGGTGGCACGAGTAACCAATGGTGAATGATCAACTGTTATAATTGTATGCGTAAGATTCATAAGTTAATTAGATGACCAAATGCACAGATGGACACAACACATATGCACTTATCAAATAACTTGTAAATTCAAATTGCAGGATCTGAAATGATGAGGAGAGATACAACCGGCAAGTGGAGGACCTGAAATGACATGGAGAAATACAGTTTCTAGTTCATGGCATTGCTACTTTGTAAAATGCACATTGATCGTATTTGTTGGCACTTGTATTGAATGTGGTATGTGTTGGCATTTGTGCTACTTTTAAATTATGTATTTGATCGTATGTGTTATATTTGAAAAATTGGTATGGTATGTGATGATGAATGTTTTGGATGGTTTAAATGTGATGATGAATGTAACGGATGTGTTTCTTCTATGTACAAAACTGAAATTGCAAAATTTATAATTAAAGCGTTGTATTTGCCTTCTTTTACTGTTGCATTTGCTTTTTTCCTAATGTTGTATTTCAAGATAATGGTGTTGCATTCCATAATATAGTGGTGTTGCATTACATAAGATAGTAGTAATTCCACATGGCACGTAGATGCCACAGCTGACGTGGCATGTGACACATATGCAGCTGACGTGTCATGTGACACATCGGCAGCTGACATGGAAAGCTGACGTGGCCCCGCTATGGTGACCTGGTAGCCAGGATCTAACTAATTTTCAAGTAACGGTGAATATTGTTGCATTACGTGTAAATAGTGTTGCATTGCGTCTATAATGCAACACTTTCTTTCCGTGGCCGTAGATGCGCTAAAGCGTTGCCTTAGAGGGCTAAGGCAACGGCCGCGGATGCCACGCCTTTCCGGTGTTGCCTATTTGAAAAAAAAGGGAAAATGCAACACTTTTTCGATCTAAGGACTCATAAAACTTGTGTCGAATATGCCCACTTTAGTAGTAGTGCATAGATCTAGACCCATGCCTTTGATATTTAGTGATTCCGCTCCTCAGGGTAGGAATGTTGATCTGACCCAAGCTCGTAAAAGCTGAACAACCTGTTTTTCCCATAGGTCCATTCCCATTGAGCTATCTCTGTTGTTGACGAAAAATGTCATTAACATTTTGGCGCTAGAAGGAGGGTCTGAACCTCCGCTCCTTTGGTTAACTCTACCACATATCTACCTGTGTTGTTTCGTCCTGGATTGGACTAAGGCTTTGAAGAAGCGAAGTTACAAATATGAGGTCCCAGTAAAATTCTTCAGGATCTTAATGAATGAGTCAAAAATCACCGACCATGGAGTGATAGAAGAGCAAAGATTGAGAGCGAAAGCCTTACGGATAGTAAAGTGGAAAAGAAAAATAGAACAACATGCTCATGACACTTGGGATAATAGCCTTTCCTATACAGGACAAACCTTAACACCTCCTCCAAGTGGTTCTCATCAGAGGATACTAGCGTCTTCTCTTACCTAAAGAAAGCTCTCTACAAGAAGATCAAAGGAACGTCGTTTGAATAAGAAATAATGAATGATTTCGACCACTTCACCAACAAATGGTCCGAAGGGATAACATATCAATCTCAGTGTGATTTGGGAAGTAGGAACAGAGATGTAGAGAAAACGACAAGAATAGGACATAAAAGGGTTAATCCCAGTGACAAGAAAAGAAGTTCACGACAAGACTACTCAAGGAATGTAACTTTACCACCTCAATGGAGAATATCTATTTCCTAACCAAACACGAACTCAACTGTTGGCCGTCCGGAAACAAAAAGCCCAAGTACGAAAGAAGGGCAGGAGGACCCTATTGTCATTACCCCATGAGAAATGGACATGGCACTGATCACTGTAGAATCCTTGAGGAAATGGTCATCAAATTCATCAGCCAAGGCCAGTTACAAGAGTTTATAACAAGATTAGTTTAAGTTTAATTAGAATCCTTAGGAAAAGGATCATCAAACACGACTGAGGGTATGGAAAACTCTCCTTTTAGAACTTGAAAGAAACCCACAAGGGGTCAAACCATAAATGGATAAAATCCCTTATCATCATCAAATTGGTCAGGATGAGGCATCCCCTGGAAGGGGATGGTGTGTTAGTCTTTCTCCACGCCCAAATCAGAAGGAGCTGGGTTAAAGCATCAAAAGCGTAAGCCTCTGTTTCAAACCAGAAATAGTCATGGCGGTGCATCTAACGTTAGAATTCCCTGCCTCTGCTCGTAGAAGAGTACGCCCTACCTCTGATAGAACTAAGCACGTCCTACCTTTGCTGGTAGAGGAGCACGTCCTACCTCTGCTTATGTTCCGCGTTATCTGCAGAAGGGAACGCCAACCCGTATCATCACCTACGATGGTCAGGATAGGGCACCTCTCGGAGGGGGGTGGCGTGTAAGCCTCTATCAGTGCCTACGATGGTCAGTATAGAGCGTCAAAAAAGTAAACCTTAGTTCTGTGTCTACATTGGGCCCGTCCAAGTTTCTAAGACCTTACCATTGCCTATGATGGTCAGGATAAGGCGCCTCCTAGAGGGAGGACAGGTAAGTCCTTGGGCCCTGCTTATGGATAAGTTAGCCAAGCGCACCGGACGCACATGCCCAGAGAGTGGCCAAGAAAGCACATACATCCTCTGCTTTGACATCGAAAGCTTAGAGAGTGGATCAGGAAGCACGTACAGCCTCTGCTTTACAAATAGAATCCAAGGGGGACACTAAAACATTAATGCCGGAAGGGGTTTCCTATCTTCAATCTTTAATTGTCCGAATAAAAA
The DNA here is from genome assembly GCA_030737875.1 of Allium sativum. Taxonomy (NCBI): domain Eukaryota; kingdom Viridiplantae; phylum Streptophyta; class Magnoliopsida; order Asparagales; family Amaryllidaceae; genus Allium; species Allium sativum. The sequence goes on along the minus strand of CM060915.1, from coordinate 937,439,127 downwards.
GTTTGTTCGGGACTTCAATTTAATACCAGAAGGGGATTCCCGGTCTTTAATCTTTAATTGCCCGAGTAAGGGTTGTTTTAGAACTTCTATTTAATAACGGAAGGGGATTCCCGGTCTTCAAACTTTAATCGCCCAAATAAGGGTTGTTTCGGGGCTTCTATACAATGCCGGTAGGGGAGTTCCGGTCATCAACCCTTAAATCACCCGAACAAAGGACGGTTCAAGATTTCTCTTAATGCCGGAAGGTAGTCTCTGGTCTACAATCATTAATACCCGAATCTGGGTTGATTCAGTTCCTCACAAATATTGGAAGGAGCAACCTAGCCTCATCTCAACCCCAAACCCAGGTGCAAATCATAACTAGATGTACGGTTTCGGTTTCGTCACAAAGCATCCAGATCTGGACTGGTTCTGTAACACCCCACCTCCGCCAGTACCACTCTTGCAAGGGCACTGACTTTGGAGGGGCGTTTGAATCAGGTAAACATGCACAATGATATATCAAGGCAGAACAAGAACATATGTATATATGCCAACAGAGTAAATAACATAGATAAAACAACGGAAGATTTAAACCATCACAAAGCAAGTCTGGTACAACATAATATCAATTTTCCAAATAAACAAGTCTAGATAAAACAACATCGTCTGAAAACTGAAATACATAAATGCTATCCCCAAAATACGTGAGAACCATAGCTAGCTTCATGTAGAAAGCGTACATGAGCTGGAATCCCACAAGCAAGCAATCCAAAATCCAAGCTAAGCTCCTGTATTCCCTCCCTGAGAACCTGGGGGGGGGGGGGGGGACGGAAGAAAAGAGGTGAAAGAAAACAGGTCAGTCAAAAAGACTGAGTAAGCCCTACTACAATCAATGTAAACTGATAAAGTTAACTGGCATGAGCAGCAAGGGATGAACATAAGGATAACAACATACTAGCATGATGATTAACTAACAAGGTAGATAAAGGTGTCATTGCATAATCAAGATTAAGGTTTTGCACCACTGGGGTACTAGCAGACTAACATGACTTGAATAAACAAGTATTGATCCCATGGCCCAAGCTTTGGCCCAATAACATGAAGTGACCCTAACACGAGGTCCAACCCAAACGGTCTAGTCGATCGGCTCCCTAAGCCTAACTCGTTAAGTGTTGGTGTCAATACGGCCCCAAACATGATTGTAGTCGAACTGTGCCGGGTCCACCCTCCGGGTGTATCAAGCCCTAGGGTGTCAACCCCTGGACACCATGAACATGAGTGCACAGTCCCGATCTACTGGTACCCGCGCATGATTTCCCCGGCTCCGGACTACGTGCACGACCATAGTCCGTCCAGAACTACATCGGCGTACCACTCTGCCGTCGCTTTTGGTCACTTACCTCCAGTCCAGTAATCGTGCCCCCACCCTAGCCTAGTCCCTAGGTTCATGATGATACAAACTAGGGATTACTGCTGGAGTGGACCCCCATTGCTAGGATTTCTCTAGTGGGTTAGGTACGGTTTAACCCCTTCACTAATCATGGATTAACTTGGTTAAGTGTAACGATGAGTTCACGACTTAACCCCGATTAATCTATTAAGCCCAAATTGGTTAAGTATTAAATGGACCATGACTTAACCCTAATCATGAGGCATTAATTAATTAATGCGCCTTAACCTCTCACATTAGACCTTGTTGTGGTTACTAGTTAAGCCGGGCGGGTCCGGGTAGCTTTACACCACAACTTGGTCTAACCTCGGGTCCAAGGTACAACATGACCAACTTCTCACATTGGGTCCTATTGTTTGTAGCAACTAGTTAAGCCGGTTGGTTCCGGGTAGGTTTACGCTACAAACTCAACCTAACCTCGAGTTGGCCACACTTATCTTTTCTAAGTGTCATGTCCACCATGTTTCCAAAACATGTTACAAATTTTCAAGCAATTGGGTAGACCTAACTTAATAGGTAAATTCCCAATGGGTAGACCTAACTTAATAGGTAAATTCCCAAGCTTATATTTTTATGTCTTTTAAGTTTACCCAACCCCAAACGCAATCCCATCGCTTACATATCGCAATAGCGCATAAAGGATAGAAAGAGGGAACTTGGCATAATCGTGACATAAAAGTGTTAAGCCACAAGTTCAACATGGTGGCATATGAAATGTACATATGTTCAAATACTTGCATTAGGCCTCAAAAAGCATGCATAACTTGCATATCATATGACAACTTGCATATCAAACTTGCATAGCACAACTTGCATATCATGTGACAACTTACATATCAAACTTGCATAGTATAACTTGCATATCATGTAACAACTTACATATCAAACTTGCATAGTATAACTTGCATATCATATGACAACTTGCATATCAAACTTGCATAGCATAACTTGCATTTCATATGACAACTTACATATTAAACTTGCATAACATAACTTGATGAGCTTGCATAACACATCATAGAAAACTTGCATAACACATCATAGAAAACTTGCATAACACATCATAGAAAACTTGCATATAAACTCGCATATCATACATTTAACTTTAAAAGTTCAAGTATGAAAGGAATAGGGCTTACAATGCTTATGCGGACTCAAATGAGTATAGCAAATGTAAGAAAACCCCTATGCAACCAATTAAACCCCAAAAATGCAAGCAAAATTGACCAAAACTCTTTCTTTGTGGTGAAAATAGAGAAACTTGTCTTGAATGCAAGCTAAAGAGGATCATACAAGTCTAAAAACACTTGTATGCATGGATTATCTCTTGAAAATTTATTTAGGAATTTATGAAGAGAGTGGAGGCCATGAGAGGATTGATTTTGACATAGTTTAGTTGCTAGAATGAATAATGATGATTTTAGGGTAGGTTAGGGTCTTATTTATAGATTAGGCAAGTGATTTAGGCCATAGGATTAAACCCTAGTTCCAATCTCAGCCCTCAAAACCGAATCTGGCCCCCAAGCTCAACACAAAACCAAAGTGGTGCACCAGGCTAAAGAGCCCATCCGAGTCAAGTCGACAGCCCAGTCGACAGGGCTGTCGACTTGGTCAGACCAAGTCGACTCCCAAGTCGACAGGGCTGTCGACTTGGGTACTGTGGCGGGACTTTTCCCGCCTGGCCCAAACTGGCCCAATTTTCCAAATTCAAGTTTGAAATCTGTTTTTACTTAGAAATTTTCTGAAAACTTCGTTGGGCCTTAATCGGGTCATACGGATTCCGATTTTCGAAAACTCGGACTCTATTTCGCGTATTTTTCCGAGACGAACGCAATGGAATAGCCCGTTTCCCTTGATTCAGATTTATAAATTAAATTCTGCCTCGATTTACACTATTACAGGTTATTGAAAATACGGGTTGTTACATTCTCCCCTCCTTAAAGGATTTCGTCCCCGAAATCTTCAAGTTAGGAAGAACGTATCCTACCATCCAATCATCCATCTACTCAAAACATCATCCACGAGCAATCATTGTCCTTACAAGATTCTAAATGTTGTATGAACATATGCAAAGGTGTGTGTATATGTACTTATCTAATGCAAATATCATCAATGCAAATTATGTTAGTGAAATGAATCCATATGTATGCAATTCCTAACATAATGTATAACATCTATATGTGTGCACATAACATACATCCATATGCAACATCCATGTGATAACACAAAAATTTTCATTCATGAATAAGCATAAACACTCATGCATATGCAATATGAGGAGTGTGTGAGCCGATCTAGTGCCTAACGTGTATAATGCATCCACGAGTAACCACTTGCAAACACTTGCAACCACTCGCAACCATCAAGCATAACATGTTTCAAACACATGTTTCATCCAAAGGGTTTCTACCTAAGGTTCTCATGACAAGATTAACACGATAAATTAGATAAACATGGGTAGCAAAGAGAAAGATATGCTAAGAAAAGGGATTGAGAGTGTACACTCAAAAAGGAATGGATAAAGCCCATGCATCTTCTCCTCGGTTTCCCAAGTTGCGTCTTCTTCGGCTTCACCCCATTGAACCTTCACCAACTTGACCTCACGATTCCTTAGCTTCTTGGTCTCCGTCCCCAAGATACGAATCGGAGCTCTCCTTAAAGTAGCTTCTTTCTCCACTTCCACACCTTCCAGAACACTTGGCTCAACAACCTCTGCTGATTCATGTAAACACTTCCGGAGATGCGAGACATGAAAAACATCGTGTACTCCGGCAAGCTTCTCGGGCAACTTTACTCTATAAGCCATCTGCCCGATCCTCTCTATAATAGGGAATGGTCCAACAAACCTCGGTGCTAACTTCCCAACGGCTCCAAATCGGACCACATTCCGCAAAGGAGAAACCTTCACGAAAACCATATCCCCAACATCAAACTCCAAATCAGTTCTTCGCTTATCAGCATAGGATTTCTGTCGGTCTTGGGCCGCTTTCATCCGTCTCCGAATCAACTCGATCTTCTCGGATGTATCTCTGATCATATCAGGCCCAAGTATAAGCTTATCTGTAGTCTCCCACCAACATGTAGGGGACTTGCACGGCCTCCCATATAAAGCTTCAAATGGTGCCATCCCTATGCTTGCTTGATAGCTGTTATTATATGCAAACTCAACAAGAGGAAGATGGTCTTCCCAAGTACCACCAAAATCCAGAATACAAAGCCTCAATAGATCCTCGAGTACCCTATTCACCCTTTCGGTTTGACCATCCGTCTGTGGGTGATAAGCAGTACTTAGATTCAACCTCGTGCCCATAGCTTCTTGCAAGCTATTCCAGAACTGACTTGTAAAGATTGGGTCACGGTCACTGACTATACTAGAAGGGACTCCATGAAGTCTCACAATCTCACGAAGATATACAGACGCTAGCCAAGATGCGGTTCTCTTGCTCTTCACCGGAATGAAATGAGCACTCTTCGTAAGTCTATCCACAATAACCCAAATGCTCGTATTCCCTTTCCTTGACCTTGGTAGCCCATCGATAAAATCCATGGAAAAACTCTCCCACTTCCAAAGTGGAACGTCTAGAGGATGCAATAGCCCACTGGGCTTCTTTGACTCGGCCTTAACTTGCTGGCAAATGATACATCTAGAGACAAACTCTGCCACATCCTTCTTCATCCCAGGCCAAAAGAAAATACGCTTCATATCCTTATACATCTTATCCCCGCCTGGATGTATAGTCAACTTAGAGCGATGCGCTTCCTCAAGAACTTTTCTTACTAAATCTTCTACCATTGGAACACATAACCTTTCGTCTCTCCTCAGCCAACCCTTGTCATCAATAGAATATCGAGCGAGATGATTAGACGTCTCTCCTCGAATCAGCTTATCCATAATCTCAACTATCTGAGGGTCTTCTCTCTGCAAAGCCCCAACTTGATCAAGAAGGGTAGGTCTGAGTTCCAGAGATGCTAAAGAACCAGTCATAGACTCAACCGCCAAAGAGAAATCAAAGGTTGCCACATACTCTAAATTCTTCATCTCAACGAATAGAGGACTCAGTGTCAACCTTCTTCTACTCAATGCATCTGCTACCACATTCCCCTTGCCAGGGGTATAGGCTATCTCAAAATCATAGGATGCCAAGAATTCCATCCATCCTTGTTGCCTCAGATTCAGATCCTTCTGAGAAAAGAGATACTTCAATGACTTGTGATAGGTATAAAGCTCAAACCTTTCTCCCAGAAGATAATGGCGCCAAGCCTTGAGTGCATATACTATTGCTGCCAACTCTAAGTCATGAGTGGGATAATTCTTCTCATGCACCTTGAGTTGTCTACCGCCAAAGCATATCACCCTTCCTTCTTGCATCAGAACAACTCCTAACCCCGTGCCACATGCATCGGTGTATACTGTAAATAACTTTCCTCCATCGGGCAAAGCTAGAACAGGTGCTGATGTTAGAGCTCTCTTGAGCTTCTGAAAAGCAAGCTCGCATTCTATGCTCCAAGCAAAAACTAAATTCTTCTTCGTCAATTTAGTGAGAGGAGCGGAAAGCTTCGCGAAGTCCTTGATGAACTTCCGGTAAAAACCCGCAAGACCTAAAAAACTTCTCACTTCGGTTGCATTCCTTGGAGTCTTCCAATCCTGAACTGCAACTACCTTAGCGGGATCCACCGCTAAGCCTTGCTTAGATACTATATGCCCAAGGAATCTAACTTCCCTTCTCCAAAAGTGACACTTGGAGAACTTGGCCTTCAACTGATGCGCTCTAAGCGTATCCATCACCTCCACGAGATGCCTTGCGTGCTCTTCCTCATCCTTAGAGAAGATCAGAATATCATCTACGAAGACCACGACAAACTTGTTCAAGAACTCCCTGAACACCCTACTCATCAAGTCCACGAAATATGCGGGTGCATTAGTCAAGCCGAACGGCATGACAAGCCATTCGAAGAATCCATCTGGAGTTCTGAACGCAGTCTTGTCTATACTATCCTCAGCTACCCTGAGCTGATGGAATCCAGTAGCAAGATCAAGCTGAGAGAAAACAGAAGCACCGACAAGCTGGTCAAAGAGATCATCAATCCTCGGTAACGGGTATCTGTTCTTCTTAGTCAGCTTATTCAACTCTCGATAGTCAACACAAAGTCGGAGAGAACCATCTGCCTTGGTAGCAAATACCACAGGCGCTCCCCATTCAGATATACTTCGTCTAATGAAGTTCTTCTCAAGCAACTCCTTCACTTGCTTACTTAGCTCCCGCCTTTCACGCGGAGCCATGTGCCGAACGGGCAAAGAAACCGGCTTTGCATTATCCACCAGATAAATGCGGAAATCAATCTCTCGCTTAGGGGGCAACCCCTTAACTTCATCAAAAACATCCGGATAATCTCAAACCACTCTCACAGACTGAAGAGTCTCCACTGACGAGTCGAGTGATTCAAGATAGCACAACATGACGGGACCTCTCGGATCACAAGAAATCTCTAGGGTGTTCCCGAGGCGAGTCACGAGCCTCACAACCCTAAGCTCACAATCAAGAATGGCTCCATATCTGGACAGCCAATCCATGCCCAATATCAATCTGTATCCCCTGAAACCAAGAACATAAGCACTGCACAAGAACTCTACACTCAGTATAGAGATCCTCAAATCCCCACATATCATAGACAAATGGGCGGAACCCCCAATAGGATTTGAGACACAGACGGGATCCTCTACTAAGCTAGTACTAAGGTGCAAACTATCAACAAGATCAGATGAGATAAAGCTATGCGATGCACCAGAATCAAACAAGGTACGAACTGGAAAATCAGAAATATATACAAGGCTCTCAACAGAAATACTACCTCGATCGGGAACTGGAGCGGTATTGAGAGCATGAACTTGCCCTCCTGAAGGTCCAGCACGTTGAGTCAGACCCTGGCCTTGCCCTCGCTTCTTCGGGCAATCCTTGCTGAAATGTCCAGTCTCATCACAGAAAAAGCATTCACCATTCTTCCTTTTTCTCTTCCTACAATCCTTGATAAGATGCCCAGCTGAACCGCAATAATGGCACTTTCCCTTGACGTTCTTGCCCTTGTTGTTGTTCCCCTTGTTGCCTTGACTCTTGTTCTTGTTCTGATTGCCTTGACTGCTTTGGCTACTTGGATTACCCTGATTCCCTTTTCCCTGAGAATCAGTCTTCTTGGCTTGAGTATCATTCACCTTGATCTCTTTCTTGCCATCTCCCTGAAGTAATGCCATATCAACCAAACTCTCAAACGTGGCCCCATGGTGAATATGCGACATAGCCAATCCTTGCAACGGCTCATTCAATCCTCTAGCAAAACGAAGAGCCTTCTTCTGAGGAGTATTCACCATATCCAAGCCAAAACGAGCTAACTGATTAAACTTGTTCACATATTCTTTGACAGACATATCTCCTTGCTTCAAAGTTATGAACCTTTCCATTTGCAGATTCTCCTCAGCAGAAGATAAAAACTTAAGCATGAACCTTGCCCTGAAATCGGCCCAAGTCTCAACAGGCCTAGTACCATTGGTGACTTCCCACCAATAAGCGGCTTCATCCTTCATAAGCCAAACCGCCAACAAGAGCTTCCTCTGATCGTCTAACCCAAAGATAGCAAACAAATCCTCGGTCTCTTTCAACCAATTTCTAGCCTCTACAAAAGTCTCAGTGCCTTGAAAGTTCTTGCCACCCATTGCTTTGAAATCTTTGCAAGTCTTTGCGAAGTCCACTTGAGGATGCTGAGGGGGAGGAGGAAGAGGAACCTCAGCGACAGGAGGAGGAGGAACATTAGCGGCAGGAGGAGGAATATTGACTACCGGAGGAGGAGGAGGAGGGACATCTGCGGGGCCGGCTTCGGTCGCCCTAGCCTCCAAAAGTCTCCTATACCAAACAGGTACGTGTACTCCCTCCGGAATAGCAAAGTTATCGGCCATACTGAAAAAGAAAAAGATAGATTCAGAATGGAGAGAAAAAAAAACGAAGGGATTTTGCTAATGGCTTTTTGGGGAATAGCCTTTAAAATAAACTAGACTTTTCTTTGGAAAATACTTTATACTTGATTTTGAAAATAGTTTTTCAAAAGTTTTCTAAAAACCTTTTTGTTCCTTCTCGCAAACCATATGCTCTGATACCAAATGTAACACCCCACCTCTGCCAATACCACTCTTGCAAGGGCACTGACTTTGGAGGGGCGTTTGAATCAGGTAAACATGCACAATGATATATCAAGGCAGAACAAGAACATATGTATATATGCCAACAGAGTAAATAACATAGATAAAACAACGGAAGATTTAAACCATCACAAAGCAAGTCTGGTACAACATAATATCAATTTTCCAAATAAACAAGTCTAGATAAAACAACATCGTCTAAAAACTGAAATACATAAATGCTATCCCCAAAATACGTGAGAACCATAGCTAGCTTCATGTAGAAAGCGTACATGAGCTGGAATCCCACAAGCAAGCAATCCAAAATCCAAGCTAAGCTCCTGTATTCCCTCCCTGAGAACCTGGGGGGGGGGGGGGGGGAACGGAAGAAAAGAGGCGAAAGAAAACAGGTCAGTCAAAAAGACTGAGTAAGCCCTACTACAATCAATGTAAACTGATAAAGTTAACTGGCATGAGCAGCAAGGGATGAACATAAGGATAACAACATACTAGCATGATGATTAACTAACAAGGTAGATAAAGGTGTCATCGCATAATCAAGATTAAGGTTTTGCACCACTGGGGTACTAGCAGACTAACATGACTTGAATAAACAAGTATTGATCCCATGGCCCAAGCTTTGGCCCAATAACATGAAGTGACCCTAACACGAGGTCCAACCCAAACGGTCTAGTCGATCGGCTCCCTAAGCCTAACTCGTCAAGTGTTGGTGTCAATACGGCCCCAAACATGATTGTAGTCGAACTGTGCCGGGTCCACCCTTCGGGTGTATCAAGCCCTAGGGTGTCAACCCCTGGACACCATGAACATGAGTGCACAGTCCCGATCTACTGGTACCCGTGCATGATTTCCCCGGCTCCGGACTACGTGCACGACCATAGTCCGTCCAGAACTACACCGGCGTACCACTCTGCCGTCGCTTTTGGTCACTTACCTCCAGTCCAGTAATCGTGCCCCCACCCTAGCCTAGTCCCTAGGGTCATGATGATACAAACTAGGGATTACTGCTGGAGTGGACCCCCATTGCTAGGATTTCTCTAGTGGGTTAGGTACGGTTTAACCCCTTCACTAATCATGGATTAACTTGGTTAAGTGTAACGATGAGTTCACGACTTAACCCCGATTAATCTATTAAGCCCAAATTGGTTAAGTATTAAATGGACCATGACTTAACCCTAATCATGAGGCATTAATTAATTAATGCGCCTTAACCTCTCACATTAGACCTTGTTGTGGTTACTAGTTAAGCCGGGCGGGTCCGGGTAGCTTTACACCACAACTTGGTCTAACCTCGGGTCCAAGGTACAACATGACCAACTTCTCACATTGGGTCCTATTGTTTGTAGCAACTAGTTAAGCCGGTTGGTTCCGGGTAGGTTTACGCTACAAACTCAACCCAACCTCGAGTTGGCCACACTTATCTTTTCTAAGTGTCATGTCCACCATGTTTCCAAAACATGTTACAAATTTTCAAGCAATTGGGTAGACCTAACTTAATAGGTAAATTCCCAATGGGTAGACCTAACTTAATAGGTAAATTCCCAAGCTTATATTTTTATGTCTTTTAAGTTTACCCAACCCCAAACGCAATCCCATCGCTTACATATCGCAATAGCGCATAAAGGATAGAAAGAGGGAACTTGGCATAATCGTGACATAAAAGTGTTAAGCCACAAGTTCAACATGGTGGCATATGAAATGTACATATGTTCAAATACTTGCATTAGGCCTCAAAAAGCATGCATAACTTGCATATCATATGACAACTTGCATATCAAACTTGCATAGCACAACTTGCATATCATGTGACAACTTACATATCAAACTTGCATAGTATAACTTGCATATCATGTAACAACTTACATATCAAACTTGCATATCATATGACAACTTGCATATCAAACTTGCATAGCATAACTTGCATTTCATATGACAACTTACATATTAAACTTGCATAACATAACTTGATGAGCTTGCATAACACATCATAGAAAACTTGCATAACACATCATAGAAAACTTGCATAACACATCATAGAAAACTTGCATATAAACTCGCATATCATACATTTAACTTTAAAAGTTCAAGTATGAAAGGAATAGGGCTTACAATGCTTATGCGGACTCAAATGAGTATAACAAATGTAAGAAAACCCCTATGCAACCAATTAAACCCAAAAAATGCAAGCAAAATTGACCAAAACTCTTTCTTTGTGGTGCAAATAGAGAAACTTGTCTTGAATGCAAGCTAAAGAGGATCATACAAGTCTAAAAACACTTGTATGCATGGATTATCTCTTGAAAATTTATTTAGGAATTTATGAAGAGAGTGGAGGCCATGAGAGGATTGATTTTGACATAGTTTAGTTGCTAGAATGAATAATGATGATTTTAGGGTAGGTTAGGGTCTTATTTATAGATTAGGCAAGTGATTTAGGCCATAGGATTAAACCCTAGTTCCAATCTCAACCCTCAAAACCGAATCTGGCCCCCAAGCTCAACACAAAACCAAAGTGGTGCACCAGGCTAAAGAGCCCGTCTGAGTCAAGTCGACAGCCCAGTCGACAGGGCTGTCGACTTGGTCAGACCAAGTCGACTCCCAAGTCGACAGGGCTGTCGACTTGGGTACTGTGGCGGGACTTTTCCCGCCTGGCCCAAACTGGCCCAATTTTCCAAATTCAAGTTTGAATTTGAAATCTGTTTTTACTTAGAAATTTTCTGAAAACTTCGTTGGGCCTTAATCGGGTCATACGGATTCCGATTTTCGAAAACTCGGACTCTATTTCGCGTATTTTTCCGAGACGAACGCAATGGCATAGCCCGTTTCCCTTGATTCAGATTTATAAATTAAATTCTGCCTCGATTTACACTATTACAGGTTATTGAAAATACGGGTTGTTACAGGTTCAGGTTTTCAGAGTTGAAAAAGAAGGAGTTAGTCAACCCTCTCCCCAACTCTAATCTGGCTTGAAAGCGTATTTCCACTATCATTAAGTGCAAACCTATGGCCTTCTCGCTCGCTCAGGAAAGTGTTTTTAATTTATGCGTACATCGATCCATTAGTCGAGTATATCAAATATTTGCATTTAACACTAAACACAAATAAACACTTTAGATGTTTCATGTCTAATCTACCTTAATACTATTAACCCTACTGAGAACACAAGACGCTCTACTAAAGTCTATAAGGCAAATTCTTAACAAAGTGCATCAGAGATGTGCACCCTGTCATGACGTAGCCATAGCTAAAGAAAAACGTTTACGCTTAAGTGCGCGGTTGTGTGTTAAGTAATGCTTCTATTCATAAACACAATCACTATGGAATATTATATTCGAATGGAAAATGCTGAATACTTCATATCTTGCATAATAGTTTACAAGGAAGTTTGTAAGATAAAAAGCTTATAGGATAAATACATCTTCAAAAAAGAAAACACCCATATCTCGGTACTGAAACTCCCGACTCCCGTATAAACAATAGTCGAATTCTCAATGAATTGTTTCTTATTCATGGGACAAGGAGGAAGTCGTAGAATGATGAATCGTAGTGCGCAAAAGTCCATTAATCTTTCGCATCTTTTCTGTAACCACGCATGGGTCATCCGAGGGTTTAGGTTGCCACTTTAGAGCTCGGTTGAAAGCCTCGCCCATTTCGCGAAGATTTTTGTTTTCCTTCTTCAAGTCAAAAACATCTTTATGTAAAGATTGTTTCTCCTTTTGTAATTGCTTAATTCTGGAAGTATAACAATCATTACGACGAAAGTTGTCCTCAACGCTTATCCTAGCGTAAAAGCCTTTTATATTGGCCTTAACCTGTCTATGCCACCTAACGGTAAGAGAATGATCCATCCCAAAGGGAAAGTCCCTTATCTCAGTGCCGAAAGATTCAGACCCCAGCAAAATCCGCAACGCAGCCGGAGTGGAAGTTTCAAGAGTATGCCAAAAAGATAGATTCCCATTTTTTACATTTTGTCAATACACCATCATGTCCTGCCTCTAAGTCAGTAAATTGACGTTGGAGTTCATCCTTTTCTCCATCAAAATCGATAAAAGGATTTGTATTTATGTCCCTCTTCACTTCGAGAATGTTTTTGTCCTTTTTCTTTATCTAAGCCTCCAATATACCTATTTTCTCCTTCAAGCGTTGTGCAAGTAGCTTCCCGGACGGGGCAAACCTACCTTCAGTATCGCTAGGAAAGTCCCCCAGGAAATCTCTAGGGGATAAAGTAATTCGAACATCCTTATCGATGAACAAGGGAAGGTCTTCAAGCAAACACTCCTATTTATGTGAACAAATAAGCTACCACTTACAGGATAAATTTTCAAATAATGAACGTCAATGTTTAGATTACAGAATGACCTACGAAAGAAAGAAAGTGAACACAAGCACAATTCATATCCGTACAAATTAACATCGCCTACAGTGTAACAAATTAAATTTTCTTTCCGATACCCCTTTCTTTCATATTACATATTAATTTAACATGATGGGCCCTAAGCTTCTTTAATATCACCTCTCTATCATTCCCTAAAAAATTGAAGGAAAAATGAAGGTACTTCAAATAAACACACTCGAGCTCTCTCAAAAAACGTTCTCTGCCGGATTTATAAGAATGTTTTATGAGGAATTCCCTCCTCAACCTAGAGAGGGAGTGCAGATCAACCTTGGAAACAGAATCATTAATGGAAATAAAATCTTCAACACCATAAGAATGGGTCATTATGGGCCGAGGCCCACAAGAAGAGAAGAAATTCAGGGATGAAGGTTCATACCTGAGGGATGGGAGAAATCATACATATTGTCTGTTCTTTCTCACTAGGGCCTGGGAAGTCAACCTTTTCGGAAAACCCACCATCTCAGCATGGAGTAACTAAAATATGAGACGAATTAGCATTTGAGAAGCCCACGTAGTCACCCATAAACCTAAAGAACATACCTTCTTTCCTGCCACTCATATTATGCCCATGATGGGGGTTAAATTCATTATTGTGACTGCCTATGTCATCACTACCGATAAGTGAAGTAGAATCCTGGCATTTTCGGACGTCGGATAATCAGGCAGCCCCTCAACGAATAAAAGATCCTCAACCCTCTCCTTACTCCCTTTAGAGATTTCGTCATCCTGTCCGGACATCCTAATTCTCCCCAAGATACTGCTTTGAAGATATGGAGGGAGAGAAGGAAAATCGATATCTGGAAACTTGCCACAATTATCACAGTAAACCGAAGAGAGAACCTTTTCGTAATATTCAACCGCTATATTTCGAAGATATACCCTCAGAAACGAGGAAATTATGTCCTGGGTCTCATAAATTATCCGTTTAGCATTGCAAACAGTTGCCTCCTTTACCTTTAGTTTCCTTGCATGCTCTGCCGACATATCTGTCTGCTCGCGCCTAAGGGTCAAAATTTTGGTGGCCAAGATCTGGTTGCTAATCTTTTCCCTCTCAATAAAGACTCTCGGCTTACTACAAGCTTCCTCATTTAGGCTCTTCGCTAAAGCTAAATTGCGAATTTTAGACTCTAGCGCGAACTTCTCTTCCTTCAGCTCTCTTGCGTCATGAGATAACGAAGCCGTCATCGTCCCGACTGGGTACCAACCACCAGATATCTGAAAAGAAACGGTGTGGAGTTAACACGTGCATAAGGTAAACAAATGAAGAATTTAGGAGAACGAGAGTAGGAACCAAGAGTTACCGCTTAATGAGATGAAGAAAAAAACTAGACCAATCTGTAAAAGCGAACCCTGAAATATCGGACCCATCAACATAAGGTAAGACCTTCGACGATACTATCAAAGTCCGAAGTCAGTGAAAGAGAGTTTACAGAATTGCATTGTTGATAAGAGTGGGAGGGTAGTTTGCATCCTCTCAAATCCGAAATTCCTTGAGAATCGGATCTTAGAAGGCCAGCAACAAAACTACTTCCTGCGGTACCCACTGAAGAAGGACACATCTTGGGAGAGTCCCCAGGAAAGTAGGTGAGGGTGCTAGATAACAACTGACATCCAGGTGACTCAACGATCTCATCACCCAAAAGACGGGAGACTGAATTTTCCCTCTTATGTCTCTTGGTAAATCCACTGCTGGTAGCCGAGCCCGTTCTCTACTTAGATAAAAACCCAAGATTGGAAGAGACAGTGGGAGACGGACGTGAATCATCCTCAAGAAACATTGAACGCAAGAGAAGAGGAACTTCACCCACTGCATCAACAACTTGAAGCTCCTTCGCATTGAGTTGCTCTTTTTTTGAGCAAAACCTAAAAGATTTGCTCAACCTGGAGGTGCCCTATTGTGGAATCTCAGACATAGTCCTGCCAAGTGATGCCATAATATAAACATGTATTTTGATCTAATTTCCATTTTGATAATTTCACATAAACGACACATGAGTAGACAGGCGACATAGAATTTTGTTATCCCATTAGACAACGATGTCAACAGGATTAATTACCCTCTATTACGAGTTATTTGTTTGTACAAATCTTGTTTCTTAAAACCCCATAATGAATGGTGGTAGGTACAACTTATTAAAGGTCACCATTAATCGTCATTCCGGATGATTATTGATAGTTTAATATATACTAGGACCATCAATCCCCAATTCAAAGCATAATCCGGATCAGTGATGGAGGTTTGAACAAGAAAACTTATGACTAATAAGATCTTAAGCCCTGAGAAATAGTGTGACAAATTTCGATGAACAGTAATCCTGCCTGAGTAAAATGTTATGCAGGAAAATGGAGAAAAGAAAAAGAAGATTCCTTTTTGGGAAAAAGAGATTCTCCTTTCCTTTCAGCCCTACATCTAAAATCGGATTAACGAATAGGATTTACGCTGAGAAAGAAGAAATGTTTGCCAGAAGTAAAAATTCAAAAAAGAAGAATTTGCATTCAGAGTCAACTTGGACCGCTCAAAAAGAGGCCAATCAACGCTCCCGACTGAGGAAGATCAAAAGACATAGAAATGACACTTCAGAAAAGACAAACAGATTGACTTGAAACGTCGAAAACACCCCTTCACTAGGGGGGCAAATGTTACTACCCAAAATTAACTCCGGAGCCAGCTAACGGTGAAGGGGTATTGGAAAACTGCAAATACAGAAGTGACTTACGAAATATAGAAAGCCAAGTAATAGAAAAAACCGAAAGCTAGAAGGAGTGATCCGAGAGCAGCATAATCTGGCACCCACCCAGAGAGAAGAAGCTCAAAGTCTGCAGAATGCCAGTAAAGTTCATCTGGTATGATCCATCCGACAGAGTCCATCCAACAGGGCCTATTCGGCATGGAGTTCTGTAGCGAAAGGCCATCTAAATCAGAAACTGAGAAAGAGCAAGGCAGAGGCCGCTCATCGAAACCCAGAAGAGCTATCAGTATTACCCAGCTTAATGCCAATACATCAACAAACGAAAACATCAAGAGAATCGGGTCCGGAGAACAAAGAGAGTATCCGGAACCAACTTCCGAAACACCTGCTGCATAAATGACGAAAGACCACGTTAATAGACAACAGAAACATTACTAGAAGCCACCTTCTGGAAAACCAGACTACCCTGAAAGCTCCACCAGAAGGCAAACTGGGACCCAAGCGGAGATATATGCTACCAGTACTAATCTACGTAGTACAGAGACCGACAACGGTTTCGAACCGGAAGTTATCTACCTACATCATGCGGGCAAGCTCCTCTAAGTATTTACGAGAAAGCTGGAAGCCTACATCCAGAAGCTTACGTCCGAGAGCCTACACTCAGGAATTGCTACCGAGGGTTCAAAGGCCATCCGAAGGCCACCACATCGACAAGCCCATATCAATCCCAAAGAAGCCCCAATTAACCGGGACCTCCATTTTGAGGACTATAATTAGCACCCCAAAGACGGCAGGAAGCCAAACATCCGAGACCAAAGAGAAAAGCGGCCGACGAAGGCACTTGCAGGCCTAATAGCCCAACAACAGAAGGGGCCTGAACCCTCTATAAATAAGACCCCGGGGTCACATTTGGAGAGGGTGGGTGGGTGAGGGGAAATTCTCTCATTTTCTAGTTCTTATACTCTTTCTCTCTAATATGAAGATCAGTTTGAGAACTTCTTCTATTTTACTTATGTACCCCAAATAAAAAGATTAATTAAGAATGAGTCTATGCTTGGAATATTCTCCTATGAGTTCATTATACTACTTCTAATTATTATTACTATGATTCGCCATTTGTTTCTATATACATGTGGATTCTTGTCCAAACCTTTCTATAGATTGGATGCAATACCCCTTTCCATAGATCTAAACCCATGCCATTGGTATTTAGTAATTCTGCTCCTCAGGGCCTTAATTCCTAGGAATGGTGATTTGACCCAAGCTCGTAAAGGCTGAACAACCTGTTTTTCCCATAGGTCCACTCCTATTGACCTATCTCCAGTGTTGACGAAAAATGTTGTTAACACTGTATACGCTTCCTCCTTATCTCTTTGATGGCCGACACTTTGTAAATTAGGATTTTGTTTTCCCTGAATCATGTCTCCTTAAAACTTGATAAAATTATTTCTCTGATTGCATGGATGGCTTCTTGATCTCGCTCGTTCTATTTGGCCTCTGCTTGTGATCGAAACCCCTAAAATTTTGTGAGTACCCTGATTGTCATTTCTTTGATAATTGCTCGATTGTTTGTTTTGTTTTGATGCCATTTGCCCGTTATGATTTGGTATACTTATAGGGTATCGGAACTGATATATTCTCTGATTTCAATCATTGATTTGGTCAGATATTTGTGTGATTACCCATTCAATTTCTAGAAGTGTGATTGGATTTCTTGCCCAAAATGACTCTTGCGATTATTTGGAACATTTTGAAACCGTGAAATCATTCTTGCCAAAATTAACACAATGAATACGTTGATAATTTCTTGCATGATTTTTCGCTGATAAATTATTTCCAACTTTCTGAAAATGACATATTTGCCAAATTTAGCACATTCCATGTTTGGATAATAAATTATTAAATATCCTTGGTTATGGTTCCTGGCAACTTTGAATCACACATGCATTAGTGAATTCCTTTGTCCAAATATTTACTTGTTGATTATACATTAGCCAAGAATAAAATTGGTGTTCTTTCCCATTTTTGAACCAGTGAATTTGTATTCAAAATTAAAAAAATGCCTTTTCTTTTGTCTTGCATGCTGCACATGTTCCTATTAAACTTGAGTTATGTTGTTGCATTTGTTTTCTCTGCACATATCTATTGAACCTCTTCATACTTGCTATGTGCATCTCCATTCATATATGAAGCTTGTTGACTTTGTACTTCATGGCTTTGGTCTGCTTGCATTATTTAAACCATGTTGCTTTGACTATTTGAGTCTATATTTGCAGTGATGAAGAGTAGAAGAGAAGGATGCTTTTCCATTTAGTAATCGCAAATATATAAAGATACAAGATATATGCAGTCATATTTACTGCAACAATAATAGAATAATATCATTAATGATATTTATTATATTTCCTCATATTATGGCATACCATTTATACATACTGCTCCAGTTGTGGAATAATATCATTAATGATATTTAATAATATCATTAATGATATTTGTACTACTCCTAATATTATGGCATACCATATGTAGAGATTGACTTAGAATATGTCAATCCTTATCACGCCCCCTCAAAATGGACAGCCAAAACGAAAGACTAATTTTGCTAACCAATGTTGTGAAGGAGGTACGTGGTAGTGACTTGGTGAGGGCATCCACAAACTGGTCATTAGTGGAGATGTAAGAGACTCTCAAGTTTCCATTTTGCACATTTTCTTTGACAAAATGGTAATCTAATCCCAGATGCTTCATTTTAGAATAGAAAACTAAATTAGCACTCACATATGTAGCTCCAGCATTATCACAGTAGATGACTAGCGCGAGAGTGAGGTTATGACCAAGCTCCTTGAATAAATTTCCTACCCAAAGAATTTCGGTAGTAGCATTTGCAACTGCTCCGTACTCGGCCTCGGTAGATGATCTAGCTCTTGTACGCTGCTTCTTTGACGTCCAGGAAATAGGATTCTTGCCTAAATAGACTATATATGCTGTTGTAGAAATGTAGTCGTCTTTGTCACGAGCCCAATCCGCATCAGAGTAAGCACGGAGAGTGAGAGGTGAATCTTTCTGCATAATTAAACCCATATTAGATGTGCCACTTAGATGTCGAAGAAGACGATGTAGAGATTGCATGTGTTCCTTAGTTGGACGCTGCATGTATTGAGCTAATTTGTTCACTGCGAATGCCACATCAGGCCTTCTGGGACTTAAATATTGTAAACTACCTATCAAAGTACGATACCTAGTACGATCTTTGAGAAGATTTCCATGTATAGTTAAGGGAGGATGAGTTGCTAATGGTATTGCAACTGGTTTTGCATCATCCATACTAGCTTTGCACAAAATATCAGCAATATACCTCTTTTGACTCAAGAATAAACCTTTTGGATGAGCCATTACTTCCACTCCCAGGAAATAAGACAATTCTGCAAGTTCTTTGAGTGAGAAATGTGCTACCAAATTTTTTATAAAAGCTTCCAGTGCATGAGTTGAATTACTTGTAACAATAATATCATCCACATAAACCAACAGATAAATGATGTCACCATTTTTGTGCAATATGAACAAGGATGAATCAGAGACCGTATTTTTGAAGCCCAACTCAATTAAATATTGCCATAATTATTTATACCAAGCTCTTGGAGCTTATTTTAACCCATACAGTGCCTTATTTAATTTACATACATGTGTTGGATGTATAGGATCTATGTAGCCAGTAGGTTGTATGGTGTATACATCATTAGTGAGTGTGCCCTGCAGAAAAGTATTGTTTATGTCAAGTTGGTGCAATGACCAACCTTGACTAACCGCAAGTGAGAGCACAAGCCGAACCATGGCGGGTTCAACTACAGGGCTAAAAGTATCACCGTAGTCGATGTCAGCTCTTGATTAAAACCTCTTGCAACATAGAGAGCCTTGTACTGAATAAAGTTACCATCCTTATTCCTTTTAATTTGAAAAATCCATTTGCATCCCACTACATTTTGTCACATAGATGAAGTTACAAAATCCCAAGTTCTATTTTTCACCAATGCATTAATCTCTTCATCCGTAACTTTGTGCCAAACGGGGCTTTTTAATGCTTGGGTGATATTTTTTGGGATCTCCATTTCATGGACTTCCGCATTTATATTCAGTTTACTGATTGGTTTCCTAATGCCATATTGTAGTCCTGTGGTCATTTGAGGAGAATGTATAGGATTGTTGGGTGTTGAAATTTGTAGATGTGAATATATCAAGGTTTGACTGAGATGAAGTAGAGGAAAGGTTAGCAGTGGTATTAGGAAGTTGAGATAAATTTGTTGCAGATATAGGAGATGAAAGGGGTGAAGTGGGGAATAAGGTAGGAGGTGTGATGGAAGGTGAGTTAGTTTGCAATGAATGAGAGAGGAAGATTGAGTATTTGATCATATAGATAATGTGAGAGGTGCCCATTGTTCCACTAGGTCAGACTGGAAGGAAGTTGAATTTTTAAGTTCAGAAAAAGGAAAAATGTTCTCTTTGAAGTGAACATGACGAGAAACATAAACGCGGTTAGTGTTTAATTCAAGACAATAATATGCACTTTGAGTAGGTGAATAACCAACAAAAATACATGGTTGAGATCTGAGTTTAAGTTTGTGAGAATTGTAGGGTTTGAGCCATGGGTAGGAAAGACATCCAAAACTTCGAAACTTGGAATAATTAGGATGTTGGCCAAATAATTTAAAGTAGGGTGACACATTGTTTAAAGTTGGCGTGGGAAGTCGATTAATCAAGTAAAAAGCTGTTGAGCAAGCATTTGTCCAACATTCAAGGGGCATTTTAGCATGAGTTAAGAGTGATAGAAATGTCTCAACAATGTGTCGATGTCGTCACTTCGAATAGCCATTATGTTGGGGGGTGTGGGGGTGGAGTTGTGAGATGCAAAATTCCATCGATGGACATGTAGTTACGTAAGCTTTCACACTCACCACCGTTATTCGAGTAGAGAGTTTTGAGAGGCAGTTGAAAGTATTTTTCAACTAGAGCTTTATAGCAAATGAATACATGTTTTGCATCTGATTTTCGTTCCAAATTATACAACCGAATGTATTTAGAAAAATGGTCAACGAATATAAGATAATACTTAAAGCCATTATAAGAGTAAATTGGTGATGTCCAAAGATCAGAATAAACATACTCAAGTGGTGCAGTAGACAAATAGAGGAAGTAGAAAAAGGAAGTTTATGACTTTTATTGCAAGCACATGAATTACAATCTAAAGTGGAGATACTAGGAACATGAAGTTTATTTTTGGAATCAATTTGCCTAAAAACATTATGAGACGGATGCCCTAAACGATGATGCCAATCAAGTGAACTAGTTGTGCTTGACTGTAGGGGTTGTGGATTTGAGCTGATAAATACCTGTTGCAACCAGCCCCTGGAATAGAGATTCCCCCGTTTTAAGATCCTTCATATGAAAAAGGTAGAAGAGAAGATATTGTTATCATGACAAAAATGAGAAATAGAAATTATATTTTTAGACATGGCAGGAACAATTAAGATATTATTTAGTTTGAGTGATGATAAAGAACAAGAACCGACATGATTGGTTTTAAGGCCTTTGCCATCACCAACGATCAACTCTTCGACTCCATCATAAGGAGCATGGAGGGATAGATTGTTCAGATCTATCGTGACATGGTGGGAAGCACCACTATCGAGAAGCCATGTTGAAGAGGATGAAGACGCAAATGGATTTACGATGTTTGCTTGAGGTTTTGTTGTGTATATGTTTGACGGAGGTTGAGAATTTGAAGAAGGAGGAATGACATTAGGAATCTTTTTCTTAAATAAAGGGCAATGAGCAATCACATGTCCTTATTCTCGGCACCATTGACATTTGCCTAGAAAAGTGTAGGGCTTTGTGGGATCACTACCATTAAGAATCTGATAGGACGAAGTTTGGTTAATGAGAGCCATTGAAGAAGAGGAAGTTGAACTGTTTTGGATTAAGGCTCTGATACCATGATGAAGGGTTGAAGAGAAGGATGCTTTTCCATTCAATAATCACAAATATATAAAATTACAAGATACACGCAGTCATATTTACTGCAACAATTATGGAATAATATCATTAATGTTATTTATTCTATTTCCTCATACAATTATGGAATAATATCATTAATGATATTTATTATATTTCCTCATATTATGGCATACCATTTATACATACTGCTCCAGTTGTGGAATAATAACATTAATGATATTTATAATATCATTAATGATATTTATATTATTTCCTAATATTATGACGTACTATATGCAGAGATTGACTTAGAATATGTCAATCCTTATCAGCCTCTGCCATATTTATATACTGGCGCTTGAACTGGACTGCATGTCCAACTAATCTCATACGCTTGTGAATCGAACTTGATTGCTTGTGATTATATTTTCATTGTGTCATGCTTTCACTGAGCTTATGTGTTGATGACTTGTATTGTACTTGCGGTACTCTTAAGTGTGTCACCTTACTACACCACTGATGGCTTTGTTTCACCAGTTTTTTACTTGTGCACTCGTACTTGAGTGTGTTGATCTTTGCTGATTTTTGGTTTGTGCACACATGTGCATCATGCTACTGGTTGTCTTGACTGGAACCTATTGCTTTCTTGAAACTGACTCGGTCATTGTGACCTTGTCACTGCTTTGTCTGTGTGCATGTCATAGTTTTGATTTTTGACCTTTGTTATGCTCCATGCTTGCATATGCACAAATACACACACACACACACACACACACACACACACACACATATATATATATATATACACACACATTTATGTGTGTGTGTGTGTATGTCATGTTGTTAGGTACCATTTACATCTTGTTTTTGTTTGTCAATGCAATATGTATGTTTCTTGCTCCATTTGTGCTTGTTTGATATTTTTGTGTATGCCATGACCCATAATCTTTGTGTTGCCTCTTTTTTGCACTGTATATACATGTATATGTTTGTACTTGGCTTTTGGCAACCTATCCCTTCATGTAAACTTTGGCTTGTAAACTTGAGCTTTTGTTATATTTTCTTGTAAACTTTGGCTCTTCCTTACCTCTTTTTGTTGGCATGTGCATACTTGAGCCTTGTGCGCTTCCCATTGATGTTTATCTTGGATCATATATTTGGCTTCTTTTGCACATGCCTCGGCTGGTTGAACCATACCATGCTTCCATGAGCATGCCAATATCCTGTATAAATTTCCATTTGTACATAAGGTTGTTGCACTGACTTGAGAACTGCCTTGTACATGTGTACTTGTTCCATCGTGTATGCTTGATATTTGTACCAGTTTTCCTAAAAAATAACTATATACAAGTGCATAAATATTTCTATGTAAATCAGAAGACCGCTGTATGATGTGTCGTGGCCGGTTAAGATCAGTAGACCACAAATGTGAGTCGACTCTGGTCTTGATCAGCAAACCTCTATAGCTGTGTTGAGGCTGATCTGCAGGCACTAGTTATTCAGTGTACCTTGTGGTATTTACAGCTAATCACTGTGAATATCACAAGCTGTCTAGACTCAAATAAATGTATATATATCAGACCAAGTCTAGAAATATGATGGAAAAACACACCAAAATTATGAGGCAAATAAAATTTAAAATAAATTTATATTTGTCTATAGTAAATTGTATTTTTATTCCATTTTACTGTATGTGTTTGTGTGATAGATATATAGGTGGCTGGACTGGATCTGAGGCAGCTGGAGACTCAAGTGGGCCTATGAAATTGCTTGTATAAGTGAGTGAAATCTGAGTGAAATGAGTGTTGTAGTGAGGAATGAATGTAAATATGAATTGAATTGTATTATATCACAGTGAAATGTACAATAGTGGAGTTAGAAGTTTGTACTATTTCAAATTTTGAAATAAAATATTTATAAAAACACTGTTCGAATATTAAATTGTGTGTAATAACATTTTATTCAAAATAAATATTTATTTCGATATGTGATGCAATATAGAATAGTACAAATACAAACACAATTATATAATAATATATATATGTTTGTTATCATCAAACAAAAATTATATTCTTATACTCAACATTATCTATACAGGCATAGTACAGAACTGAAATTTACTATAATGCCTTAGTAACATTAGCATATTCTCTTATAAATTTACATAAATTAAAAACTTTCTCTTGGATATTCATTTTTAAAATCTTAAATATTCATATGGTAACTTGTGGTTGTCTTCTTTTGAAGCATATATGATGATTGCTCCTCCTCATTATTATATTGCTTACATATATCTATTCAGTCAACATAGATTTTGTCCATTACATCTTTTGAAATTTCTGCAAGGAAAAGCCAATGGAAAAAACTTGAATGAGGAAAAGAGTGTAATATGTAAAGTATCATTTCAATGGTACTTAAAAGCAAGAAGAAGGACATTAATTGAATTATATCAGGATTTTTATTACACTAATACTAAAAGAAATTTGCAACCTACGCTCTTTATTTTTTGCATTCTTCATAAAAAAAATTATATTCTTCAGAAACTAATGCACTTTTATCATTTAGCATGATTTAACCAATATTTATACCTTTACATTGTTTAAAGTGTTTTAAACACTTCTCTCACTTCAAATCAGTTATTTCTAAAATTACTCTACATGGGCATTTAACATATAGTTGACAACTGTATGTGCTCCAATGATTCTATTATGCTTTTGCTAACACACATACACATGCAAATGTAAATATTTATAATTGTATATTGTGAGGTAGAGGTCAACATTTGTTATTTCGGAGAATTTGTGATTATAAATCATTTATTTCTCTAATCCAGGATCTTTAATCCTTTTTATAAATATAATTGTTTTACTATTTACAATTCTATTATCTATGATTGCTTCTTGTCAATCATATACATGATTTATTGAGAACTCAACATCTATTATGTTTTAGGTAGATAAGCCATTTTAGGGTTTTTGACAATTATGTCATCAATTTCTTCTAGAGCACTCTTAAGTATTCATTCAAGAATGCATGCATTCTTTATCTCGTACCTTTATCACTTTCGCTGAGATGACCCGAACTTCCCGATCCCCGAAGAGATGGAGGAGCCCAGATTGCTTTGAGAACACGACGCATCAGAACACAAACAACAAAACATTTCATTGCTATTACAACAATTTACATCATACAAGAATATCAGAGTACGAATAAACATTACATAGCGAAAAAATAATGTCAGAGATTAAATCACATAACTGCGGAAATAAAAATGTATAAATACAATGCGTAGGGGAAATACGTCAACTACCACAACTGAAAGAAATACACAGATACAAAGCATTCTGAATATAGCTCCAGCCTTATCCAGGATCCTGGAAAAATAAATATCTGCGAAAACCAAACTAATAGTTGCCCGTGTGGAAAATATGGGCACCCAGAGTTTAGGTGAAAACAGTAAAATTCGAGTCAGTTATGGGACTGGTGTGAGAACTAAAACAGTTATTAAATCTTTACTTTAAAAGTTGGGAAATCATGGGACCACGTCATATAACATGGAACGAGTTTCCTCCCAAGAATACCATAAACAAACTACGCCAATAATAGACATGTGGGTTTGCAATGCATCATACAACATGCAATTTTCCAATCAACCCATTTAGGCTTAAACCCCAAACTTAGATTTTTGAAATCCAATTCTCTTTACATAAATTATTCCTTTGGACTTTATTTCTTGATTCTTATTTCAAATCATTTGAAATACATATCTAGCTTTTATATCAAAGTAGATTTTACTTTGGGATCTCAAACCAAAATCATTTGGAAATATGAATTCCAAAACATAACAATGCATATAAACAAGTATGCAACCAAATATCGGGCTCCCCTCAGACAAGGCAAAGGGTACGCACCTCACCAACTCGATATATATGTGCATCTCCCATTATGGAGTAGGCTACATTGGCGATGCACAATCCCACGCCCTCGGGGACTACACCGCCATCTCACCCATACTTTTAGTCGTCCCGGTTACCCGAATCTTTAGCCACACACTAAATCGTTTCATGTCCTGAAGTGAAGAAAATCATTTCACAACATAATAATCACAAGTACTTTCAAACTATAGTACTTTACATCAGCAATTCACACATATGATCAGTCACTATTAATCACATAACCTTTGAGCTCTTACGTCTCAAAGATGGGTGTTAAGAAAGAGAATAAATTCTCCGCCATTAAACAGATACATCATCAATAGCAACTAATCAGCTATGTGATGAACTACAATGTCAAACACATAATACTTTTCTAAATCATTTTAGAAAAATTGGGTTTTAGCCCTCGAAATCCTTTCTGTTTTATAAAACATTCCCTATCCATAATCGGGAACACGTTTCTTTTCACTTAAGAAAAATATCATTTCAAAATCATTCATTAAATTTGAAATGAACTCAACCACATCACTAAAAATCTCGGAGTCAAATCGTGAAGTGTTTCACAAGATGTTAGCTTACAAATATTTCTACCCAACACAATGCTAAATGTAAAAGCATATCTTGCTCATAAACTGGTCGAGCAGAATCCAACTGATCAATAAATCACAATCATGAATATAAAAAACCATGGTTTATACCATCTCTCATGTTTTGGTAAATTTAATCATCATTCATTCACTCAAATCTAATTGAAGATTTATTAAAACTCTTCTTCGTTTTAATCTCCAAAAATCGTTATTTAATGGTTGTTTAACTTTAGGAAAATTAATCTTGTCATTAACTGGGTTAAAGAACCAATGTCATTTAAAATAAAGTTCACGATAAACCCAAAATCATCTTCCATCAAAATGGAATCTTCACGGAAATCATAAAAGTATATAATCGATATAAATTTCCGTATCAAATCAAAACTATAAATGGAGTAATCGCAAAGCCTTTTTAAATTCCATATATAGCAACAATCTTCCTTTATAGGAGCTCATCTAGATTATTACCAAATCGAATTCCATTCAATTCCAATTTAATATATTAAATTAGAAAACTTTACTTTGGAAAATTCCATTAATCTTATTTAAACGATTATAATTTCCAAGTCATATCTTCACTGTTAATTGGGTTAAACAACGACTATTATTTAAAACATTGTTCACTATAAACCTCAAAATCAATTTTGATATTAAATATAAGGCTCTGAATAGAAATAGTATCGACTTATATTCAACATCAAATTCTGAAACTAACGGGTATCGTATTGGGAATAACGATATCTATATCTTCCAAATTCCTCAACAATATCCATATAATCACGAAATCTAATATCTAAATATTCTGAAGATTATTTCCATTCAAATACATTCCAATTCATACGTTGGAAAATTCTGGTTATTTCAAAAACCATTTACAAATCCAATTTATTTATTTAAAAACATTAGATTATTATTCTAGTTAATAACTAGTTCATTTCGATAAAAATATATTTTTATCTTTCCAAACTTGGAATTTTTCATCCAAAATCCTTTCAAATCATTTATTATGATTTTACACAATTTTACCATATTTTTAGTAATTTTAATAAGGCATTTACAGTCGGTTTCCAATAACGGCTACCGAACTACATCCATAACGACCTTTTCTGAATTTGATTTGGACATATTTTGAAATCCAGCTATTCAAATTTAAATCTCTTATATTCATTGGAAAGATCTTTTCGATATGAACCCAACGATTCCGGTTTTAGGAGAATCCGACTGTCGGATCTCCCGTTACATCAATTTGAAGTTAATGGTCAAAATTCGCAAACGGTCGCTGCGCGACACGTTCTATTCAAGCCATTTATATATATATATATATATATGTATATGTATATGTATATATATATATATAATATCATTGATTTCGATTTAAAACGTATTTTATAAATAGTTTATAAATCAATTTTAAAACGATTTCAACTTCCTTTTCAATTTTAAATCAAAATTGAATATTCATTACATGACAATTTTATACAATGCATATATATGTTAAAAATTATATTTTTAACTATCCAGTAATTATTCCATTACATGAGTATTTTATTCATTCCATATATACATTAAAAATTATATTTTTAACAATTCAATATTTATTTCGTTACATGATAATTTTATTCATTAAATATATACGTTAAAAAATATATTTTTAACGATCCAATAATTATTCCATTACATCACAATACACAAATCACCATCACAATACACAAATCACCAAATCATCCATATAAATAAATAAACAACTACCCAATGCCATTTACGGCGCCATAGGTGGTCATCCGCGGAGTATGAAATGTGAGGGTCGCTAATATCCATACATCGCTTCCAATTCAAATGATTTGTGTGAGTTCGTGTGTTGAACTCCAAAAATAACTATATGATAAAATATTGAGTGAAAAGGAGTTCTCACGTTGGTTTCCACTCCGTCATTCTTTATGTAATGATTTTAGTACTGTTCGGATTTAAATTCGCCCTAAATTCAAATTTGCTCTATTTCCGTTCTGGTAAGTTCTAAAATGTAGAGTTTGTCATCACGATTCCAACGGACCTGGGTTTGTAATTTTCTGACGACGTAGGATAAAGTTATGACATTTTATAGGTTAATTACAAAATTAAATTACTACTGATTAACTAATAAATTAATTAACCTTTTAATTTATCTCCCTCCTTCCTTAATTACTTTGGAACTCATGAAACCCATCCTCAACTTCCTCTCTCCATCGCACCCTTCACCTCATGTCGTCGGACCCCACATTGACCACTGTCCCTGCAACCGCCTTGGCTTACTCCATCACCAGCTCCACTAGCTTGAAATTCAAATCCCCTTTGAGCCCTAAAAACGATTTCAAACATGCGACTTTCACAAGCTCGTTAGTGTCGACCAAAGCTACTAGTAATCAGGCGCCTCCGGCTACTGGTAGATCTCAATCCGCTGCACCATCTTCCCATTGACCCCATCATCAATTATTGCTTCATGGAGGAGATCTGAAGAATTGAAATCGGGAAGCTTTGAACCGTTCGTTGGTTAGTGGAAAAAATAGTGGTTGCTCTCTGTTTTGACCATGAGAATTTATGTTAGGGTTTGACCCAGTTTTTCTATTTATATGTATTATTTAATTATTAATTTAATTCCAATAAATGTGATTTTTCATTCAAGCTCCAAATCAAACCTAATGACTGTCGTTTCTAGCTAATTATCCCCATTCCGAACACAATGGGATATGTTTCATAAGCCAATTCGACTGTTTCGATCAACTTTTGTCAAAATTAAAATATAAATTAATATAACGGTCAATATTGAATTTCAACGTACATTTTAATTTACCGGAGCCACATACTGACTCCAAAAATTACTAAAAATTTAAATCTAGCTATGTTTTGACGATACAGTCCTAACAAAACTAATTTCGTCAAATTTGGAGGTCGTTTGAAAAATGGCCTTTTTCTAGTCAATTAAATTCAAATAAATTTACAAAGCACGTTTAAATTTATCACGCTCACATATTAATTTCAAAAATTATGAAATTTGAAACCTAACAATAATTTGACATTATGGATCGAACAAAAGTGGTTTCATAGAAAACGGAGGTCGTTTGCAAAATGGTTGTTTTTAAGGGCTATATATTATAATAAAATATATATAAATTCCACAGCGACTATTTAAATTTTAAACTACACATAACTTTCAATTTATGTTATGAAATCTGATTTTTTTCACATTAATTAGAAAGATATAATTAAACAGATTCTAATGTTTCTGGTTTTACTGAAATCCGATTTATATTTCATTCTGTACATTCATTTAAAGTTCAAAACCAAATTTTCAAACTACCGCGCCATTTTAAGCTCATTTTATAATTAAAATAAATTTATATGTTCAAACTTCGATTTAAATAAATGTTTAGTTATTATTATTTAAAATAAATCATTTTAAATATTCAAAATCCATTAAAATTGCTAAAATAATTTTTTTAAATTGGTTTAGATATTCCGGGTTGTTACAATCTCCCCCACTTAAATTCTTTTCATCCTCGAAAAGGAACGGAGTTGAAGTTGTTTAACCAACCAACTCAACTTTCATTTTGGCTTGATTTCTTCAACTTTTCAGTTTCTAAAAACTTTATAATTTCTCAAAAATTTGGCCTACACCCTAAATTTTTGAGAAATTTCGCCATAACCTCTTTTGTACGGGCTGATCGGTAAAACGCAACTTGCCTCACCGGGCCCTCATCAATAAAAAAGAAAAAGAAAAAGCCAAGCGGCTTGCCAATAGGCTTATAAAATCATCAAACCCAATGAATATAGTAAACATGTACCTATTTGTCGGGCGTACAATTTTATTCCTCTTCTTAGCTTCCATGTTATGACCTATTCATTATATATGCATGTACATGTACGCAATTCCAATCAAATTTCAATTCAGTTCAATATTTTGATTTAATTTGGCTAAATTTACTTTTCATTCTCTTATTGGATTGGTCATTCCAATAATTTTATTAGTTAACTAATAATCACACAATACAATCAACAATCAATTAGTTGATTAGCTTTTCAAACATATATCTTCTGTATATACTCAAAATCATATTTTTAGTGTCAAATCACAAACAATAAACTCTAACTAAGTTTGGTTTTCACACCAGTCAATTGAAAATATATAGATATCCCACTTTCGAAACTCGAACATAAATACTGATGATGACGCGTCAATCATCAGAATTGTCCCCGGGTGACTAGAGTGTGATTCTATATCCATCCAATATATTTGAGATTTCAAGTACACATGGATCAGACGTATATTCAAAATCTCCTTATAGTCGATATTCCAAAATCAATTTAAAATAAAATATTCAAATACGTATAATATGTTATAATTTTCAAAACTAGATTCGTTTTTACAAATAATACTCTGTAAACTCATTCTAGGGTATTACTAACCCTATCTCTAATGAGTCGTTCTTATAGGATGTTACTAATCCTACCTCTGATGAATTCTTTCGTTTGGTTCTAATGTGCCTTGTTCTCTAGCTTTGTAAAACAAAGCTTTGATACCACGCTGAGACGACCTAAACTTCCCGATCCCGAAGAGATGGAGGTGCCCGGATTGCTTTGAGAACACGATGCATCAGAACACAAACAACAGAACATTTCATTCTTATTACAACAATTTACATTGGAGTACAAGAATATCAGAGTACAAATAAATATTACACAGTAGAAAAATAATATCAGAGATTAAATTACATAGCAAAGGAAAAAAATGTATAAATACAATGCGTAGTGGAAATACATCAACTACCACAACCAAAAGAAATACATAGATACAAAGCATTTCGAATATATCTCCAGCAGTAATTCAGGATCCTAGGAAAAAAATTATGTAACAACCCGGATTTCCAGAACCAATTTAAAATTTTTATTTTCGCTATTTTAATGAATTTTGAATATTTAAAATGATTTATTTTAAATAATAACGACTAGAAATGTATTTTGAATAGAATTATAAGGTACAAATTTATTTTAATTATAAAACGAGCCTAAAATGGCGCGGTAGTTTGAAAAATTCAATTTCAATTTTCAAATGAATGTACATGATTCAAAACAAATCGGATTTCAGTAAAACCAGAAATATTTGAATCTTTTTAATTATATCTTTTTAACGAATGTGAAAAATTCAGATTTCATAATGGGAATAACAAGTTATGTTCAGTTTAAAATTCAGAATAGTTGCTATGGAATTTAAATGTGTTTGGTAATTTTAGTTTGAATTTAATCGACTGGAAAATGACCGTTTTTCAAACGATCTCCAAATTCGACGAAATTAGTTTTATTAGGACCGTATCGTCAAAAAATAACTAGATATATTTTTCTGGAATTTTTGGAGTCAATATGTGGCCCCGGTAAATTAAAATGTACGTTGAAATTTGTACGTTTTTAATTATAAATATTACATTTTAGGTGAAACTGCTGTAGACTTTAGAATTGGGCTTCACCACTAGTCTCATTGCATTTAGAATGCGTCAAAACATATTGTTAGGCAGTAAGCGGGCCTAATTTGGAGTCCGTTCGAATTTCGGCTTAAATACACGCAAAACAAGGCAAATAATATTATTTTATTATTCCCAAAACCCTAAAATTTGTGGCCGCCGCCATGTTCATTTGATGGCCATAAAGCTCCCATTTTTGATCCTCAATAATCCTCATTTCAGACCGAATTAAAACATGAAATCTAAACGAAAATCCTAGATCTAAGTGAGGGCTTTCAAAAGGTACGGGTATGATCAAGATTTGAGCTGTGGTTTGGGAGAAATCGGGATCCAAAGGACCAGCATTCGAAGAGGTTTTCGGCGGCGGAGAGGCGTGCGAGTCGCGGCTGGCTTCCGACATGGGTGGCGCACTCCTAGGCAGTCAGGGTGGTTTGGTTGATCTGGGTCTAGGGGCTTGAGGAAGGTGCGATTCTAGGAGGAAGGTCGGAGCTTTTTGGGTTTCCTGGTTCCAGTTTTCACGAAGGAGAACGACGGTTTAGCAGTGTAAAACGTGATTAAGGTAAAGATTAAACAAACTAATTAATTTTTTTAATTATTTAATGTTTAAAGTATAAAACCCTGTATTTTATTCCTACAAACAAAGAATGGAATAAAACTTGAACCATTGGAATCGCAATGACGAGAACCACAATAAAGAAGTAGAATTTATAAAAGTGGAATTTTATAATGAAGTAGAATTAATAAAATTGTAATTTTTATAACGACAATGTTATAGAAATAAAAATAGCAAATGTTTTAAAAATAAAATTAGCGAATGTTTTAAAAATATAAAATAGCGAATGATTTAAAAATATAAATAGCGTATGTTTTAAAGATATAAATAGCAAATGTTTTAGAAATATAAATAGCGAATGTTTTAGAAATATAAATAGCGAATGTTCTAAAAATAAAATAGCTTTGTTTTTAATAATAAAAATAACTTTGTTTTTAAAAATAAAAATAGCATGTTCTAATAATAAAAACAGCTTTGTCTTTAAAAATAAAAATAGCATTGTCCAAAAATAGAATTGTTTTTTTTTTCAAATATAAACATAGTAGAAAAATGTGATATATATATATAGCGGTTTAAAAATGTGATTTTTTAAAATTTAAATATCATTGATTAAAATGTGATTTTTAAATATATGAAGCGTTATTAAAAATGTGATTTTTAATATAAACTGCGTGAAACAGATTACGTTGGAATCACGGTGAAGAATGCAACGCGCTGGAGCAAATCCAAACTGTTCAGAAATTCAAAAATAAAAACAGGCGGAGTGGAAACCAAAGGAGAGAACTCTTTCTCACTCAATTTATATTACAGTTAAATATATACTAGGATGTAGATGGTGCTTAGTAGCACCCGACACCATTTATTGTACAAACCTTGATTGTTTGTTTGGATTGAATTGACTGTATTGTGTGTTGATTGTGATGTTGAAATGTTAAAATATTAAAAATAATTTAATACTATTTTATGGTAGTTGAAATTAAATTATAAATATTCATTTATAATTTTAAACAGTGAAAATTAGTTAATTAGAAAAATAATTCAAATTGAATTAGAACTGGTTAAATTTATTAACCAATAATTATTTTAAATAGACCGTTGTTGTTTGAGAACCCCACACGGATATTGGGATGATATTTAACATACACTAGTCCCAATATTTAGTTGTATGTCAATTGATGGATTGATAGTCTGTGATGAGTGTATTATTTATTTTAATGCTCACACAGTTGTAAATTTCACTCTAGATGTGGATGGATTGTTTAATAATTATTTTTCATTATTGTTGAATACATGCGATGTATGAAATCCATATAACTGAAATTATATGGTAATTGATTGAGTCACATTTCGATTTAGAAATAAAAGAATATTTTAAACTAAAATATCTTTTAAAATAAAGAATATTTTAAAATAATTAATATTTTAAAATAATATTCAGTGAAGAATAAAATTATGATTTTGATGTCCAATTTTGGATGGACACAAAAATATAGGAATGTGAAGCCGAGTTAAGTAGCAAACGCCATTTTAACCCGAACGAGTTTATTGATCGATTTTATTCATTTTATCATGAATATAAAAAAAGAGTGATTTCAAAATCTAATATTTAGAAAATATTATCATTTTAATATGATAAAAATATAGAATATTCACTTTTGATTTAAAATTGAAAATGAAGTTGGATTCGTTTTAAAATAAATTTATAAATGATTTATAAAATACGTTTTAAATGAAAATCGAAGAAATATATATAATATATACATAATGGCCTGAATAGAATGCGCCGCGCAGCGACCGTTCGCGAATTTTGAGCGTTAACTTCAAATTGGCGTAACGGGAGATCAGACCGTCGGATTCTCCTAAAACCGGAACCGTTGGGTTCGTATCGAAAAGAGCTTTCCAATGAATTTAAGAGATTTGGAATCTAACGATTAGATTTGGAAATATGTCTAGATCAATTTTGGAAATGCTTGCTGTAAATGCAGTTCGGTGGCCGTTATTGGAAACCGACTGTACAGGCCTTAAAAAATTACTAGAAATATGAAAAAATTATGTAAAATCATAATAAGTGATTTGGAAAGATTTTTGGATGAAAATTTCCATATTTGTAAAGATAAAAATATATTTTTATCAAAATGAACTAGTTATTAACTGGAAAAATAATCCAATGTTTTTTTAAAATAAATAAATAAATTGGATTTGTAAATGGTTTTAACATAACCAGAATTTTCAAAAATATGAATTGGAATGGAAATTATCTTCGGAATATTTCGATATTGGATTCTGTGATTATACAGATATTGTTAAGGAATTTGGAAGATATAAATATCGTTATTCCCAATACAATATTTGTTGATATCAGAATTTGATATTGAATATAAGCCGATATAATTTCAATTCAGAGCCTTTTATTTAATGTCAAATTGGATTTTGGGTTTGTCATGAACGGTGTCTTCAATAACACTGTTTTTAAACCCTGATGAGAAAATAATAAATCTTTAAAACTAAGATTTAATGAAGTTTTCCAATTAATTGATATTTAATGGGAATTGAACTAAATAAATTGAGAATTGGATTTTGGGTTTGTCGTGAGTGGTGTCTTCAATAACACTGTCCTTAAACCTCGATGAGAAAAGAATAAATCTTTAAAACTAGGATTTAATGAAGTTTTCCAATTAATTGATATTTAATGGGAACTGAATAAAATAAATTTAGAGTTGGATTTTGGGTTTGTCGTGAATGTTGTCTTCAATAACACTGTTCTTAAACCCCGTATGAAAAGAATAAATCTTTTAATTAAGATTATTAGGGTTTCCAATTATATTTAGTAATTAGAATAAAATGAAATGTGAATTGGGTTTATTGTGAACTATGTTTTAACGACATTTGTTCTTTAACCCAATTAATAGTAAAAATATAATTTGGAATTTATAAATCTTTTAATAAGATTTAAATGGAAATTTTCCAAAGTAAAGTTTTCCAATTTAATATATTAAATTGGAATT
Source organism: Allium sativum (assembly GCA_030737875.1). Classification (NCBI taxonomy): domain Eukaryota; kingdom Viridiplantae; phylum Streptophyta; class Magnoliopsida; order Asparagales; family Amaryllidaceae; genus Allium; species Allium sativum. The sequence continues at coordinate 937,403,866 of CM060915.1, read as the reverse complement.
GAATGGAATTCGATTTGGTAATAATCGAGATGTGCTTCTGTGAATGAAGACCATTACTATATATGGAATTTAAAAGGCTTTGCCGCTATTCCATTTATATTATTAGTTTGACACAGGAATTTATATCGATTATGTACTGTTATGATTTTGTGTAGATTCCATTTTGATGGAAGAAGAATTTGGGGTTTATCTTGAACTGTGTTTTAAATGACATTAGTTCTTTAACCTAGTTAAAGATAAGATTAATTTCTTAACTTTGAACAATCATTAAGTAATGATATTTGAGATTAAATCTGATTTACAGTTTTAATGAATCTTTAATTAGATTGAAATGAGAATGTGATAATTTAAATTATCAAATTCCGGAAATGATCGAGGATGGAGTACCACCAGTTTTACTCCAGGCGATAGTTAAATCTTTAATTAGATTTGAACGTTAAATGGTAATTAATTTTACCGATAACACCGGGGCGTTAGATATGGGGTATTACCAGTTTTTCTCCATGGGATGAATGGGTTGGGAATGGGATAATTAATAATAAATGATTATTTAGGTAAGGTTAGTTAATCCCGACTAGTTTTATAAACCTTATTTTGGTTTGGAATTGTTAAAAGATAAGCTAAAATATTTTGAAATTGAGATCCAAAGGAAGATTTAAATGAATAAATTTAAAAGAATTTATCTTTGATAAAATTAATAGGAACCCTTCCCTAATAATGTGAATATTTTATTAAAAGAATATCCTGAATTGGAATGAGGCGTATGATGTGTTTTTATAGCACTTTATTATTGATTATAAAATACGCGAATTATTCAGAAAGACTGCATTTAACCCTTTCTGAATAATTAATACGACGACCAAAAGTCGAAGACGAACACGGTGGTTGAAGACCGGAGTTCTTCACATCGTTTGGATGTTTACTGATGTCTTGATTGGGCTATACACCCAAGACATGGTAATAAGTGGTGATCGTCTAGACGTACTTGGAGATCGACGGATATGTGGTGACCTTTCTCATGTATTGGACATATGGGACGAGGAATAAGGTGCCTCCGGTTTCGTTCAGACCCATAACGGACTTGTAAATGGATGTGTATCTGACATTGGATTTCATTATGTATAAATTGATTTTGATTAAATATATATATCTGTTTGGTGGCGGAGAATTTATCCTCTTGCTTAACACCCTTCTCTGAGAAGTACGAGCTTAGAGGTTATATATTGATAGACATCAGTTGTATGGCGTGAATTGTCAGTGTGGCATGCCAAGATGCAAATGATCAAGGCTATTGTTGAAAAGTAGAGTCTTGTGGTTAATGATCAAAGCACAACTTTAAATAACATAGCTTTGTGTACAGTGTTACTTTGCGAGCCTCACACCCGGTATGAATCAGAAACGGGAGAAGGACCCCAGGGAGGACGTGCGTTTCTTTCTAGCTAGAAGTGTTGTCATGGTATGGGGCCCAAATATTTTTACTTATGTGGATGATGGAAAGCGATGTACCTCGGATATTGATTCCCTAGTGGCTCAGATTTTATGCCCCATTAGGCAGGGAAACGTATTGTTTAGGAATTGCCAATCCACTAAAGTAAGTGTGGACCGACCCTGGCGCTCCAAGGTGCAGTTGTAGTTGAGACTGAGACATGGGCTAGATTGTCTCGAATTCGGTAAGGACGATCCCTTGCCTTGGTTCAAAGATGGAAATCCAACTTCCAATACGACATTGTGCGGTTTTGATTGTAGAACTAGTATGGCGACATGATATATGGTACCCATGCCGTCTATGACTGATACATTTATATTTGAAGTTGTTTTTAAACACTATGCACTTATAATATCAAAATGATTTGTTTTATACGTATCAAGCATGTTTGACTATTATAAGGGAAAACTCTATCCTCTGGCTTGCGTTGCATTGTGTGATGGGACCTAAGTCTTATAATAGCTTCATTTTCCAAAAAGCATTGCGTTGTTTTATTTTAAACTAAGATTCATGTGGAGTAAACCCGTTCCGTGTTATACAGTGTGGTCCCATGATTTTCCCCACTTTTAAAATAAAGATTAATAACTGTTTTAGATCACACAACAGTCCCATGACTGACTCCGAGTTTATTGTTTTAACCTAAACTCTGGGTGCCCATATTTTCCACACGGGCAGCTAGTAGTTTTGGTTTTGCAGAATTCTTTTTACAGGATCCTGTTTTACAACTGGAGCTATATTCGGAAAGCTTTGTATCTGTGTATTTCTTTCAGTTATGCTAATATAATGTATTCCGCTATGCATTATACTTATGTATTATTTTTCCGCTGCTATGTAATTTTAAATCTCTGATATTATTTTATTTTCGATGTGTAATATCTGTTCATACTCTGATATATTCTTGTACTCTAATGTAATTGTTGTAATAACAATGAAATGTTCTATTGTTTGTGTTCTGATTCGTCATATTCTCAACTCAATCCGGGCTTTCTCGTAAGGGGAGTTTGGGTCGTTTCTAAATATCTACAAAAACCAAACTACTAGTTGCCCATGTGGAAAATATGGGAACCCAGAGTTTAGGTGAAAACCATAAACTCCGAGCCAGCCATGGGACTGTGTGAGAACTAAAATAGTTATTAAATCTTTACTTTAAAAGTTGGGAAATCATGGGATCACGGTGTATAACACAGAATGAGTTTCCTCCCAAGGATACCATAAAAAAACTACGCCAATAATAGACATGTGGACCTACAATGCATCATAAAACATGCAATTTTCTAATCACTACAACAAAAACACCATATTACAACTTTAATTTTACAACGGTGGTAAAAGCACCGTTGTAATAAATGTTTTTTACAACTTTTTTCTAGAAAGTTATAATAAACTTATTTTTAACAACTGTATTATTTTGACAGTTGTAATAAAAGCCTATCACAACTTGTATTTTTTGACTGTTGTAATATATGACTATATTTTAATATAATTAACAACTAATAATTAATATTTAAAACATTTATATTGATTATTTATTATTAATAACTAATAATTACTATTAATAATCAATTAGGAAGTAATAATTAATAATCAATATGTAATATTTAATACTTAGCAATTAAGAAGAATAATTAAAAAATAAAGTTAATATTACATAATTACTATTAAATAATTAATAATTAAAATATAATAATTAATGCTAATCATGAATAATCAATGATTACTATTAATAATTAAGAAGTAGAGATTAATAATTAAGAAGAAGAGATTAATAACTAAGATTATATTTAATAATTAATTTATAATAATGAACGATTAATAAGAAATCTTTAATAATTAAAAAGTAATACTTATTATTTTTATCTAATATTTAATAGTTATGGGCAATAATTATATTTAACATCTAATATTTCAAAAAAAGTTTAAATTTTTCTAGGCAAAACTTATAAAATATTGAAATTTTCACAAATTAATTGAAAAAAAAGGTCAATGAACTAGAACTTTTATAAAATATCCAAAATTTCAAAAAACTAATTAGTTTTTTTCTTATTTTTCTAATGATAATTGAAACTTAAAATCGAAATGAATATTTAGATGACTTAACCAACGTGATCTATTGAGTGTTGGAATTGGTTAATTGATTCCTATGATAAAATAATATTGTGTATAATGCTGAAAACAATTGGAATATAAGATGTCATCATATTCGTAAGTACCATTCGTAAGTACCAATCAGGTAAACGTGAAATAATTAATTGCTTGGAAAATTGGCGCCCACTTGAAAATTTTGGCGGCCAACCCTTATATTTAACCGAAGCTTCCTGAACCCTAAATCCCAATTTCAAGGCCACCACAATTTCGTACCCAAATTTCACTCGTTGTTTCAAGTTTCTGAACCCTAATTTCCGATTCTGTAGTGGATTTCAAGCTCACTGAACTCTCCTCTTACTCCAACACCAAATCCAAGTCCAATTCCATCGACATCAGTGCCATCGCAGCTCTTTTAGACATCGACATCAGTGCCACCCTGTTTTCGTTATTCTCTCGTTCAACATAAGAATTAAATAGGAAAACGATAATGGCCGCAAGCCCTAACAAATCAAAATTGGGGGAAATTATAAATCGAAGCACCTCGCATCCAAATGGAGATGGAATCGTGGAGATCGGTAGCAGATCTGAGAGATTGAAGCCCAAACGAGATCTGGAAAGAGAGAAATTGAGATAAAGTCGAGAGTCATTGCTAGGTGAGTGTATTTCTCTTTTTATAGGCACTAAGTCCTTCTACAGACAACCTGATCGTTTATCTTTGCATTACGCCATGATTATATTGATTATGGATGTGTAAGTTGATTTAACTTGGTTTGTTTGAATTGATTTATGCCATGTTTGCTATGTGCTTAAGTGAATACTAAACCCCGATGAAAGAAATGCAAGCATACCATTGATATTCATACTGCTTTTAACCTTTAATAAAAGAATGACATGATTATATGAGTAACTGTTGTCTGAAATGCTGAATGGTTGAATACTGGGTGATTGATGGATGGTGATATTTATACTGTGTCAATAGCCAGACAAGAACTAGCTGTTATATGGGTATGTTGGTTTTAAAAGCTTATGTGTATGTGCTGAAATGTTAAATTGAGAAATGTTTATACTGTGTCAAGTTAAAATAGTTAGTATGAAGGTTGGTGATTTCATAAAGCAGGGGTATACTAGTTTATTTGGTTTATACATATTTGTACGATTCCCTGTATAGTGTACAAGTTTAATAATTTAATATACAGAGTGTAACTGTTGTTTGATGTACCCTTTTTGAAAAGAATGAGAACCCGGGAAAATTAGATATATAATGTTATCTGGCACATTTCTAAGTATGATAACTAAGCCCGGAGTTCTCCATTTTGAGGGTAAAAAGTTATAAGTTAATATATGAGAGAACCAGTGTATTGAATTCACTTTTGTTCCAAGTAAAAACCCAAAACAATCTATTTCTAAGAGGCAAGATAATTAAGGTTTATCGATATCATAAAACAATGCCATGAAAACTGAATTTGTATTCGTTAGCTTTAGCAAAAAGCAAATGGTTTATGTTGAATAGTCCATTTTGTCAAGCTAATTATGGTCCTCCACTTTTTTTTCTTTTTTTTACTTGATAAATTTGAGAAGCCGACATGTTGAATAGTCTATGTTGGAATGGTAATTTCATTTCCAGTACAGTAACATGGAAAGAGGCATTCCAAAATTCAGTTCGGTATATGCTGCTTTTACTTTTGAAATCGTTTCTGTTTTGATTTTCCGATGTTTAATCCATGCGTGTTTATAAGAATTTGACTTTTCTACACAAAAAGCAAATGGTTAGATAAAGTGAAGAACGATTTTAGTTATTTTAATCTTGTTAAGCGTGTGGACATTATTTTTCATTGTTTTATCTTCAAAGATGAAGAATTCAAGGATGAGAGTGGAAGCAGCCGTCATGGAAGCTATATGGCGTTCAAGCCTAACATTGATGACCTGGAAATGTTATTAGAGGCTTATTTTGTTCAAATAGTGTGAAATAATGCACGAAATGTTGTCTAAAATTTATTGTTTGTAATACTGAATAATTGATTATTTTAGTAAATTAGTTTGCATTAACTGTAATATCTGATTTGCTTATGGAGTATTGCTATATTTAGTGTATTGATCTTTTCAGTTGCAAAAGATGTCTATTTTTTTAAAACCAAATGTGATGACCCCAAACTTCCGTAGACCGAAAGTAAGGATAATCATTTTGGAATACAACATATTTACAAAAAAAACAGATCTCAGATAATTATCATAACACATAAACATTTCAGCGGAAATAAAATGTCACCAGTATCACATCAGAATCATCAGAGTACGCAATTTTACAGGATCCACTTAGCATAATAGAAGTCTTAACAAAGGAGAAAAAAGTCTCAAATGAAAGGAAATAAGTTTCAAATCCCATTACATACATCAAAAGCAAAAGATAGAAAAATGTCTCAAAGGTAGAATAAAAGATGGGGAAAAGGTCTTCTTCTTCTTCCTCCCAAAGCAAGCTCCCACCAGAAAGTATCACCTAGAAAACCTGTCAATTGGCTGCCCGTGTGGAAAGAGGGCACCCGAGTTTGCAAAAGTGAAACAAACTACGAGTCAGTCATGGGACTGGTGTGAGAATTCTTAACTAATTTAACTATCAAGACGGTGAATCTCAGGACCACGCCGCTAACGCGGAACGGGTTTACTCCATTGGATTGCCAGTGCAATATTTTATAAAGTTTATATAAAACAACGAAATGACTTTTGAAAAATGAAACCATCATAAGACTGAGATCCTATCACACAATGCAACGCACACAGGAGGATAGAGTTTTTCCCTTATGATGATCAAATATGCTTAATACGTGAAAAGTAATATTTTAATATTATCATTAGTGTCTAGGCAGTATTAAAATACTTCAATATAAATATATCAATCCTAGACGGCATAGTAACCCATCCTACTATGTCGACGTATATAAGTTTACAATCAAAACCGAAATGTCGTCGTATTGGGAATTGGTTTTTTGTCATGAAATCGAGGCTAGGGACCGTCCTCTTCCGATTCGAGACACTCTAGAAAATGCCTCAGGATCCCCCGCAGTGAACCCTTGGATCTTCAGGGCCGGTCCCCACCTAACGGTATTGGATTGGCAATTCCTGAACACACGCTTCCCGGTTCCTTTGAACCTATAGTATGACCACTTCCGGCCTATAAAAAACCCCGAGGTACCTCAATCCAAAATCCACATAAGTAAAATGTCGGGCCGTGTTAAAACCCAAACACCACTAGCTAGAAAGAAACGTGTGCACTCCCTGCAGTCCTAATCCCGTTTTTGACTCATACCGGGGTGTGAGGCTCGCGAAGTTACATTATACACGAAGCTATGCCCAAACAGGCTATGCTTTGATCATCAGCCACAAGGCCTGCTTTTCAACAAAGCCTTGATCATTCCATCTTGGTCGCATTAGAGTTGGCAAACAAAAATGTCATTTTGTTGAAAATGCAATTATACATTGTTGAAATATCATTTTTGGTTGCATTAGAATTGGCGAACAGAAATGTCATTTTGTTGAAAATGCAATTATACATTGTTGAATTTTCATTTTTGGTCGCATTAGAGTTGGCGAACAAAAATGTCATGTCTATTTGATATAAAATGATACATTGTTGAAACCATCATTTTTGTCGCACTAGAATTGGCGGACAAAAATATTTCCTTCATAGAATAAAAGGAATGGGTTTTAATAAAGGAAATCGCTCAAATGTTTTATATATTATATAAATATAAAATATAAAACTTAAACGAAACGAGCGCTGCAGTTCGCATATCGACAATCGTAACTTCAAACGAATATATAGAAAGATCCGAACGTTCGATTTTCCCAAAACTGGAACCGTTAGGACTGCTTTGGGAAGAGCTTTCCAACGATATAAATTTCATCAAAATCCGACGGTTAGATTTTAAGATATGTGTAAATCAAATTTTGGTAAAAACAGCGCCAGCACCGCCCATTGACCCGAAACGTCGTTTATATATTTCGAGCTATTTTTAATAAATAAAAATAGCGATAAATAATTATAAATATATATGAAAACTTTTAAACTATAATTATGCGACAATTATTTGAAAAGGCCGAGTTTAACTCATTTCAAATAATTGAACGGCGATTGAATCAAAGATGTAAGAAGACGATGGTTGAAGACCCGCGATCTTCACATCGAATGGGCAATGACTTCTGATACCTTGGACTGACTTGCTCCCAGGACTGGGTTGAAGCAGTAATTGTCCGAACGTGTGTGTTGATCGTGCGGATAAGCGAGCGCCTTTTTGGTGTCTCCGGTTTCGTTCAGACCTAGAACAGACTTGTAAATGGATGCGTGTCTGACGTTGAAATCCAATTCATGTAATTAAATCGATTTCTGTTAATATATGTTTGTTTGGTGGTAGAGAATTTATTCTCTACTTAACACCCGGATATGTAGTAGTAGTTATCGATAGAATGGCGTTGAATTGTCAACGTGGCACACCAAGATGCAATGATCAAGGCTTTGTTGAAAAGCAGGCCTTGTGGCTGATGATCAAAGCATAGCCTGTTTGGGCATAGCTTCGTGTATAATGTAACTTCGCGAGCCTCACACCCGGTATGAGTCAAAAACGGGATTAGGACTGCAGGGAGTGCACACGTTTCTTTCTAGCTAGTGGTGTTTGGGTTTTAACACGGCCCGACATTTTACTTATGTGGATTTTGGATTGAGGTACCTCGGGGTTTTTTATAGGCTGGAAGTGGTCATACTATAGGTTCAAAGGAACCGGGAAGCGTGTGTTCAGGAATTGCCAATCCACTACCGTTAGGTGGGGACTGGCCCTGAAGATCCAAGGGTTCACTACGGGGGATCCTGAGGCATTTTCTAGAGTGTCTCGAATTGGAAGAGGAGGATCCCTAGCCTCAATTTCATGACAAAAAACCAATTCCCAATACGACGACATTTCGGTTTTGATTGTAAACTTATATACGTCGACATAGTAGGATGGGTTACTATGCCGTCTAGGATTGATATATTTATATTGAAGTATTTTAATACTGCCTAGACACTAATGATAATATTAAAATATTACTTTTCACGTATTAAGCATATTTGATCATCATAAGGGAAAAACTCTATCCTCCTGTGTGCGTTGCATTGTGTGATAGGATCTCAGTCTTATGATGGTTTCATTTTTCAAAAGTCATTGCGTTGTTTTATATAAACTTTATAAAATATTGCACTGGCAATCCAATGGAGTAAACCCGTTCCGCGTTAGCCGCGTGGTCCTGAGATTCGCCATCTTGATAGTTAAATTAGTTAAGAATTCTCACACCAGTCTAATGACTGACTCATAGTTTGTTTCACTTTTGCAAATTCGGGTGCCCTCTTTCCACACGGGCAGCCAATTGACAGGTTTTCTAGGTGATACTTTCTGGTGGGAGCTTGCTTTGGGAGGAAGAAGAAGACCTTTTCCCCATCTTTTATTATACCTTTGAGACATTTTTCTATCTTTTGCTTTTGATGTATGTAATGGGATTTGAAACTTATTTCCTTTCATTTGAGACTTGTTTCTCCTTTGTTAAGACTTCTATTATGCTAAGTGGATCCTGTAAAACTGCATACTCTAATGATTCTGTTGTGATACTGGTGACATTTTATTTCCGCTGAAATGTTTATGTGTTATGATAATTATCTGAGATCTGTTTTTGTTGTAAATATGTTGTATTCCAAAATGATTATCCTTACTTTCGGTCTACGGAAGTTTGGGGTCATCACAGTTGGTATCAGAGCCTAAGGTTAACCTTAGCTACGGAATATAACATATTTAGAACAATTCGTCTAGATAGAATCCACATTATTCTAAGACGAGTAGCTCATTAGAGATAGGACTAGTAATGTCCTAGAGTGAGCACAGCAGAATAGCACATATTTACCAGTCATTACATCATTATCTTTTCATCTCGTCTTTATCTGATCTTTTCTTGAAAATCCTCATTTTGTTGGTCTGACTCTTTCCTTGATGGTACAGACCGATTTAAATGGATACTAGAGCAAGAACAGCCCGAGGCGGAGCCCGTGGTGGAGCTCGAGGCGGGGCTAGAGGAGGAGCCCGAGTAGGAGCTGTAGGGCAAGCTAGAGACGAGACACCCATCACTCAAGAGCAACATAATTCAGAGGTCGTAGTCGAACCACCTCCACCTCCACAGCCTTTCGATTTGGAGAGAATGTCAAAGAAATTCTAGAACCTTGGAGGTGTACCTTTTATAGGGCGAAAGTCTGCGATTCAGGCAGAAGCATGGCTTAAAGATTGCGAAAAGATCCTAGAAGGCTTGGAACTGGAAGATCAGCGAAAGCGTTACCTGGCAGTTTGGCAACTAAAGGAGGAAGCAGGGCATTGGTGGGATACAATTAAAATCTGCAATGACGTGGCCAATATGTCTTGGGCCAGATTCAAGGAGCTTTTCAATGAGAAGTATATACCCCCACAAGCTAGAGAGCGTCTGCGCGAGCAGTTCGTTAACTTACAACAAGGGAATATGACCGTTTCTGAGTATGTGAGGAAGTTTGATGAGCTTTCACGATATGCCCCCAGTTTGATTCAAGATCCAGTAGAGAAGAATAAGAAATTTATCAAGGGGCTGTCCAAGAAATATTTGAATCGAGTCACTGCCCATATTAAGGTTCCTTTCAATGAAGTAGTGGAAATGGCGTGCCGCTATGAGGAGAATAATGAGTCTGGACCGCAGGATAGGGGGAAAGGTCAAAGCAACAACCAGAAGGAACAGGCTAACAAGAAACAGGAGGCGAGCAATTCTTCTACAACTAAGCCCCAAGGGAAGAAGAGGGATAGGAGCAAGGTGACCTGCTACAACTGCGGCAAGATTGGACATTTCGATTACGAGTGTAGAGCTCCTAAAAAGGTCAAGAGAAATGATTCAGGCTCTAGTCAGAACCGTGGTCAGAGTTCCCAAAACCGTGGTCAAAATCCTCAGAATTGTGGCCAGAGTCCGCAGGAAAAAAGGGAATGCTACAATTGCCATCAAAAGCGGCACATCAAGGCGAATTGTCCACTGCTAAGGAATGCTCAGGTGGCACATGTTTATGAGGGAGCAGATACACCAGCTTCGACTGAGGGGCCAAATAAACCCGATGTCTTAGGAGGTACGCTTAATAGTAAGAACATCCCTATTACTGTCTTATTTGATACTGGTGCTACTCGAAGCTTTATTTCTAATGATACAATTAAAAAGTTGGAATTGAAACCGAGAAAACTCAAAAATTTGATTAGATCTAATAGTCCAATAGGAGGTTCTCTTATTCTTGATCAGTATTGTAGAGTACCTGTTTCTTACTCTTGCTACCAGTTCCCCTTTGACTTGATCGTTATGAATTTCTCCGGTTATGATGTCATACTGGGAATTGATTGGCTAACAAAGTATGAGGCTGAGTTAATTTGTGCGGAGAGGATCATTAAAGTTAAAACTAAGCCTGGAAATATTACTATCTCGGGCCATGGCTCAGCCACCGACAGAAAAACATTCTGGTCTTCTCTAGTAGTTGCCCCTACTTCTATTGAGGATATCCCTGTCATCAAAGATTATGCTGATATATTCAAAGAAGTTGAGGGCCTACCTCCACATAGAGCAATCAACTTCCGAATTGATTTAGCTCTGAATGCAAGGCCAGTTGTACACCCCATTCGGAGAATGTCGCCAAAAGAAAGAGAGGAGCTGAAAAATCAAACCAAGCAGCTTTTGTGGAAGGGTGTAATCAGGCCCAGCTTCTCAGAATGGGGAGCAGCAGTGCTGTTCGTCCCAAAATCAGACGGTAATCTCAGGCTATGTGTAGACTACCGTGATCTTAACAAGCAAACTCTGAAGAACAAATATCCATTGCCACGTACTGATGACTTGCTTGACCGACTGCATGGGGCCCGAGTATTCTCTAGGATGGACCTAGATACAGGCTTCCATCAACTTCGCATTACAGAGGAGTGTGTGCCTTTAACTGCTTTCAGAGGCCCTGACATCTTTTATGAATGGCTAGTAATGCCTTTTGGGCTATGTAATGCTCCAGCATATTTTGTTGATTTGATGAATAGAGTATTCAGAGATGTTTTAAATAAATTTGTGCTCGTGTTCATCGATGACATCCTCATCTTTTCTAAATCCGTTGCGGAGCACGAACAACACCTGAGAGAAGTCTTAGAGATTTTGCGAAGAAATGTGCTGAAAACAAAATTTTCTAAATGCATATTCTGGCAAGAGGAGGTGAAATTCCTCGGCCATGTTGTATCAAAGGAAGGCATCTCAGTAGATCCAGGAAAGATCTCAGCCATCCAAGAATGAAAGCAACTTAGAACTCCCACAGAGGTCAGAAGTTTCTTGGGACTGGCCGGCTATTATCGGAAATTTGTCAAAGATTTTTCGAAGATAGCTTGTCCATTGACAAACCTGACCAAGAAGCATACGAAATTCAAGTGGACACCGGAATGCGAGGCAGCTTTCCAAGAGCTAAAGAAGAGGTTGACCTATGCTCCTGTGTTGACCATCATTGATGGCAATCAAGATTTGAAGGTCTGGACCGACGCCTCTAAGCAAGGTTGTTTCTTTATAAATTAACATGTCTGAGATAACATTTTTCCTTTAATGACAAATCTCATTTTAACATGTTATCCCTTATTTATTTAAGGTATTGGTGCGGTGCTGATGCAAAGAGGCAGGGTAGTCGCATATGCTAGCCGCCAACTGAAACCGCATGAGAAGAATTATGTCACTCATGACCTTGAACTAATGGCCATTGTGTTTGCTCTTAAAATATGGAGACATTATCTTTTGGGTGAAAAGTTTGAAATTTACACGGATCACAAATCCTTGAAGCACCTTTTTACCCAAAAAGACTTGAATATGAGGCAGCAGCGCTGGGTCGAATTTCTTGCATCATATGACCTGGATATCCTATATACTCCGGGAAAAGCAAACGTTGTAGCCGATGCACTCAGTAGAAAGAACGTAGAATGTAACAATCTCATTATCGCCAGTCTCATTATCACTCCTTCTTTGATCGATAAAGTCTCTGCTCTTCAAAAGAATGATGAGTTTATTCAGAAGCTTTGTGAGCGAGTCCGTAAAGGCGAAGCCTCAAGTTTCCAGATTGATGATAACGGGACCCTTAGATTACAAGGGCGAATTTGTGTGCCAGACATTGCTGAGCTAAAAAGAGAAGTGATGGATGAGTGCCACAAATCTAAAATCAGCATCCATCCAGGTGTGAACAAAATGTACCATGATCTGAAACGCACCTTTTGGTGGAAATCGATGAAGAGGGATATTTCTATTTATGTTGCTAGATGTCCCACTTGTCAGCAAGTTAAAAGTGATCAACAGAAACTGGCAGGTTTGTTATAACCGCTAGGAGTTCCTGGTTGGAAGTGGGAGGAAATTTCTATGGACTTTACAGATGGCTTGCCTCGAAGCCGAAAGGGCAACGATATCATATGGGTGATTGTCGACCGCTTAACAAAATCTGCCCATTTCATCCCTGTTCGGTCCAATAGAACAGCTCGAAGTTTAGCACAGCTCTATCTTAAAGAGATAGTAAGACTACATGGGGTTCCCAAAAGCATTGTCAGTGATCGGGATCCATTATTTACCAGTAAATTCAGGGAAGCTTTTCAAGAAGAGCTTGGGACCAAGTTAAATCTGAGCTCTGCCTATCACCCTCAGACAGATGGCCAGACTGAGAGGGTGAATCGTGTTTTGGAAGACTTATTGCGTGCTTGCATTCTTGATTATGGCGGTTCATGGGAGGACCACTTGCACTTGGTGGAATTCTCCAATAGTAATAGCTACCAAGCAATCTTGGGAATGTCACCATTTGAATTACTTTATGGAAGGCCGTGCAGATCTCCGGCATGTTGGGTGGAGTCAGGCAATCGACTAGTCTTGGGCCCCGACATGGTTCGAGAAGCTTCGGATAAGGATGACTTGATTAAGAAGCGCTTGTTGACTGCTCAGAGCCGACAAAAGAGCTATGCAGACCAGCGAAGAAGGAATCTAGAATTCTCTGTGGGTGATCGAGTATACTTGAAGGTTTCTCCTTTGAGAGGCGTGATTCGTTTTGGGAAGATGGGAAAGTTGGCACCGAGATTCATTGGTCCATTCCCTATTCTCGAAAGGATTGGTACCCTCACTTATAGAGTGCAGCTGCCCGACTGGTTGCCAGGGGTTCATGATGTATTTCATGTGTCTCAACTCCGCAAGCATGTGCACAATCCAGGTCTGATTGAGGACAAGTAAAACCAATATGTCCTAGATATTACTCCAAATCTGACAGTGAGAAAGGACCTGATTAAGATCATTGGCAAAGAAACCAAAATCTTGAGGAACAAGAAGATCAACCTAGTCAAGGTCCAATGGAGTGGGGATCCTAGAGACTATACTTGGGAGACAGAGGATAGCATCAAAAAGGCTTACCCCAAGTGCAGAGTGGATATCTCCGAATAACTCTTGTGTTAAGGTACATTTTCCTCAATTTACATTTTCCATCTTGGTTCCTACTTTACTTTGTTTCCTTTTCGAGGACGAAAATTCTTAAGTGGGAGAGATTAATTGTATCCCACCAATGCCCTGCTTCCTCCTTTAGTTAATTGAAAATGAAAATGACTTTTATTCTTTTCTATTTACATTGAAAATGAAAATGACTTTTATTCTTCTCTATAACTAAGGGAACTCAATTTAAAAGTTAATTCATCTTTCTATGTAATATTTGCATTGTAAAATGCAATTAAAAAGGTGGACTTTATTTCCAATGTAAACATCTTTTCTAGCGTCAACATTCCTAAAATAAATATAATTTCTAATGTCAAGATTTGATTCATTTCAATTATATAAACATAACGATGAAATTTTGTTCATTTCAACCATATAAACATGACGATGAAATTTTGGTGTCATTTCAACTATATAAACATGACGATGCAATTTTGGTGTAACTTTTGATAAATCACAATAAAGGTCTCATCTTATTTTCATTTGTAAATCAAATAAGACGTCAAATATTTATTTTATCTTTTAATTAAAGTTTAAAAGATCTAAACTTTCTTTATTTTATAAATCAAATAAAGACCTAAACTTTCTTTTATTTTGTAAAACAAAATAAAGGATTCAAACTTTTCTCTTATATTTTGTAAATAAAAGATTCAAACTTTTCTTTTATACAGTAAACAAAAGATTCAACTTCCTTTAATATTGTAAATAAAAGATTCAACTTTCTTTAATATTGTAAATAAAAGATTCAACTTTCTCTTATATTGTAAATAAAAGATTCAACTTCCTTTTGTTTTCAAAAACAAAAGATTAGAACTTTAATTTGTTTTCAAGACAAAAGATTAAAACTTTGATTTGTTTTCAAACAAAAGGTTAAAACTTTAATTTGTTTTCAAACAAAAGGTTAAAACTTTGATTATATTTTCAAACAAAAGGTTAAAACTTTGATTATATTTTGTTTATTTTTAAATAAGAATTCAACTTAAAAAAAAGGATTAAAAATAAAGTAAAAAGATGAGAACTTTATTATGATTACATCAGGATATTACAGATCCAAACTGTCAAACTATAACATGACATCACAACGAACAAAATTCAACAATACAACAATCACCACATAACAGATCAGAATAATATACAATGATTCAACTGATCGAATAGAATTAAAATAAATTATTTAATTATTTAAATTCAGAATCTCGCAGTCGTTGACGATTTTTGGCCCAAAATTCAAACTGTTCAGAATCAACTCCAGTCAGTCTATATGCGCAGATCTCAGTCACACGATTACAACGTCGCTGAAATCAACGAATTTCGAATTGAAATGAGTTAGATATGGTTAATCGAAGTTTTAAATTAATTTAAATTAATTAAATAATAAATTAATTAAGGTAAATAACCTTTCTTCCTCTCAGACAAGAACAGGCTGCAACTTTCTACTATTGTTCAATACTAGGGTTCGGATTTGCTCTTGGATGGATGCACTAGAGGCTGATCGGATGGCGGGACGTCGGCTGGCTACGTGTGGCGCACCGGCGCCTGAAGCACTGGCCAACTCGGTGGCGAGTTGTGGCCTGGGCGGGAGTTCGACGGCGGGAGGTTCAGGGGGTCGAGGCGGGCGCTACAGGCACTGGTACGGGATGATGACCGTATGGATGTGGAGAGGAGAGAAGGGGCTTTGAGGTGGTATATGGGTTGAGGTCTGAAAGTTAGTGATGGAGGAGAAATTAGGAGGAGAAGGAACGAACGACATTGGCCATTGAAATTAGGGGGCGGCGATAACGAAGATGGTGAATAGTGTTCTTGATTTTAGGGTTTTCTCCTATTTTTATATTGATTTTTGTGTATTTTTACAAATAAATCCAAATCTTTCAAACCGTGCTGATTCCAGTCCAAACAAAATTGACCCTAGCTAATAGCCCATATTCCAGACCCAATGGGATAGGTCCCGTCAGCCCGAACGG
The DNA here is from genome assembly GCA_030737875.1 of Allium sativum. Lineage (NCBI taxonomy): Eukaryota > Viridiplantae > Streptophyta > Magnoliopsida > Asparagales > Amaryllidaceae > Allium > Allium sativum. The sequence goes on along the minus strand of CM060915.1, from coordinate 937,387,798 downwards.
CTGTCTGTGGCCTGTATTATTTAGTTTAATATTTAATTCCTTTATTAATTTAATTCGTCTGCATAAATAAATTCACCAAGGCCACAAACGGACTCAGAAAAATCCAGAAAAAATATATTTGTCTATGTTATGACGATACAGTCCTAAAAAAATTAATTTCGTCGAATTCTGACACTGTTTAAAAAATGGCTATTTTTCAGTCGATTAAATTTAACTATAATCGACCAAACACATTTTCCTTCGCCACGCTCACATATTAAATCGAAAAAATCTAAAAATTGTAACCTAGCAATAATATGACATTCCGGTTCCAATGAAAGTGGTTTCATCGAAAACAGAGATCGTTTGAAAATTGACTATTTTCACTGGCTTTAATATTATTTAAAAATGGAAATTTTAATTTATGCCACATTTTTCCACCAAATAATTTAAAATAAATTTTTTAAATTGGTTCGGATTTTCCGGGTCGTTACACCAAATGTCAATCACAACGGTGCATAATAGTTGTAGTAGATATTATTACAACGGTGTATAACTATTGCAATGAAGTTTATTACAACGGTGGAAAAAAGTTGTAAAATATACATATTACAACGGTGTTGCAACAGTGCAAAAACGTTGTTAAAGATATTAGTCTATTACAACTTCTTAATACACTACGGTTAGCTCACCGTTGTAAAATGTATATTACAACGGTGTTCCACCATTGTAATAAGGCCATTTTGTTGCAGTGAATCTACCCATTTAGGCTTAAACCCCAACTTAGATTTTTGAAATCCAATTCTCTTTACAGAAATGATTCCTTTGGACTTTATTTCCCGATTCTGATTTCAAATCATTTGAAATACATATCTAGCTTTTATATCAAAGTAGATTTTACTTTGGGATCTCAAACCAAAATCATTTGGAAATATGAATTCCAAAACATAACAATGCATATAAACAAGTATGCAACCAAATATCGGGCTCCCCTCAGACAAGGCAAAGGGTACGCACCTCACCAACTCGATATATATGTGCATCTCCCACTATGGAGTAGGCTACATTGGCGATGCACAATCCCACGCCCTCGGGGACTACACCGCCATCTCACCCATACTTTTAGTCGTCCCGGTTACCCGAATCTTTAGCCACACACTAAATCGTTTCATGTCCTGAAGTGAAGAAAATCATTTCACAACATAATAATCACAAGTACTTTCAAACTATAGTACTTTACATCAGCAATTCACACATATGATCAGTCGCTATTAATCACATAACCTTTGAGCTCTTACGTCTCAAAGATGGGTGTTAAGAAAGAGAATAAATTCTCCGCCATTAAACAGATACATCATCAATAGCAACTAATCAGCTATGTGATGAACTACAATGTCAAACACATAATACTTTTCTAAATCATTTTAGAAAAATTGGGTTTTAGCCCTCGAAATCCTTTCTGTTTTATAAAACATTCCCTATCCATAATCGGGAACACGTTTCTTTTCACTTAAGAAAAATATCATTTCAAAATCATTCATTAAATTTGAAATGAACTCAACCACATCACTAAAAATCTCGGAGTCAAATCGTGAAGTGTTTCACAAGATGTTAGCTTACAAATATTTCTACCCAACGCAATGCTAAATGTAAAAGCATATCTTGCTCATAAACTGGTCGAGCAGAATCCAACTGATCAATAAATCACAATCATGAATATAAAAAACCATGGTTTATACCATCTCTCATGTTTTGGTAAATTTAATCACCATTCATTCACTCAAATCTAATTGAAGATTTATTAAAACTCTTCTTCGTTTTAATCTCCAAAAATTGTTATTTAATGGTTGTTTAACTTTAGGAAAATTAATCTTGTCATTAACTGGGTTAAAGAACCAATGTCATTTAAAATAAAGTTCACGATAAACCCAAAATCATCTTCCATCAAAATGGAATCTTCACGGAAATCATAAAAGTATATAATCGATATAAATTTCCGTATCAAATCAAAACTATAAATGGAGTAATCGCTAAACATCTCATAGTCAAGTCATGAAGTGTTTCACAAGATGTTAGCTTACAAATATTTCTACCCAACCCAATGCTAAATGTAAAAGCATATCTTGTTCATAAACTGGTTGAGCATAATCCAACCAATCAATCAATCAATCACAATCATGAATATCAACAACCAAGTATATTTGGTTTATACCATCTCTCATGTTTTGGTAAATTTAATAACCATTCATTCATTCAATTCTAATTAAAGATTTATTAAAAATCTTCTTCCTTTTAATCTGCAAAAATCATTAGTTAATGATTGTTCAACTTTAGGAAAATTAATCATGTCATTAACTGGGTTAAAGAACCAATGTCATTTAAAACAAAGTTCACGATAAACCCAAAATCATCTTCCATCAAAATGGTATCTTCACGGGAATCATAAAAGTATATAATCGATATAAATTTCTATATCAAATCAATAATATAAATGGAATAACAACAAAGCCTTTTTAAATTCCATATATAGTAATAGTCTTCCTTTATATGAGCTCATCTCGATTATTACCAAATCGAATTCCATTCAATTCCAATCTAATATATTAAATTAGAAAACTTTACTTTGGAAAATTCCATTAATCTTATTTAAACGATTATAATTTCCAAATTTCCAAATCATATATTCACTGTTAATTGGGTTAAAGAAAGACTGTTATTTAAAACATTGTTCACTATAAACCCCAAAATCAAATTTGATATTAAATATAAGGTTCTGAATAGAAATAATATTGACTTATATTCAACATCAAATTCTGAAACTAACGTATATCGTATTGGGAATAACGATATCTGTATCTTCCAAATTCCTCAAAAATATATGTATAATCACGGAATCAAATATCGAAATGTTCTAAAGATTATTTCCATTCAAACCCATTCCAATTCTTGCGTGGGAAAATTCTGGTTATTTTAAAAACCATTAACAAATCCAATTTATTTATTTAAAAACATTGGATTATTATTCTAGTTAATAACTAGTTCATTTCGATAAAAATATATTTTCATCTTTCCAAACTTGGAATTTTTCATCCAAAATCCTTTCAAATCATTTATTATGATTTTACAATATTTTTAATAACTCTAATGAGGCCTTTACAGACGGTTTCCAATAATGGCTACCGAACTGCATCCATAGCGACCTTTTCTGAATTTAATTTGGACATATTTTTAAATCCAACCATTCAAATTTAAATCTCTTATATTCATTGGAAATATCTTTTCGATACGTACCCATCGGTTTCGGTTTTAGGAGAATTCGATGGTCGGATCTCCCGTTTCATCAATTTAAAGTTAGTGGTCGAAATTCGTGAACAGTCGCTGCGTGACGCGTTCTATTCAAACTATTTTTATATATATATATAATATAATATATCGTTGATTTCCATTTAAAACGTATTTTATAAATAGTTTATAAATTCATTTTAAAATGATTTCAACTTCCTTTTCAATTTTAAATCAAAATTGAATATTCCATTACATGACAATTTTATATAGTGCATATATATGTTAAAAATTATATTTTTAACAATCCAATAAATATTCCATTACGTGAAAATTTTATTCATTCCATATATACGTTAAATTATATTTTTAACGATCCAATAATTATTTCGTTACATGACAATTTTATTCATTCCATATATACGTTAAAAATTATATTTTCAACGATCCAATAATTATTCCATTTAATCACAATTCACAAATCACTATCACAATACACAAATCACGAAATCATCCATATAAATAAATACTCAACTACCCAATGCCATTTATGATGCCATAAGTTGTCATCCGCGGAGTATGAACTGCGAGAGTCGCTAATATCCATGCATCGCTTCCAATTCAAATGATTTGTGTGAGTTTGTGTGTTGATGTAACACCCTGAATTTCACTTAATATTAATGTTTAGTAATTAAAGAATAATTAATCACAGACGTGAGAATTAAGGGAAACGGGTTGCGCCATTGTGTTCGTCTCGGAATTCTGGTTGAGATAGAGTCCGAGTTTGCGTGATTTGGACTTCGTATGAAGAAGTTATGGCCATCCGAAGTTTCAGAAAATTCAAAACAGATTTAAAATATTCAAATTTTCTAATTTCAGAAGAGGCGGGAAAATTCCCTCCAGACAGAGGGTGTCGACCCCCCAAGGGGTCGACCCATGTGTCGACCCATGTGTCGACCCAGCGGTCGACCCCCCCTATCGGTCAGTTTGGTCTGGGTGCACTGATTTGAGATTTGGGCTGTGTTTTGGTGGCTTGTGACGAAATCTGACGGCTCTAAACTAAATTAGGGTTAATCTAAGGGCCTAAACTACATCCTAATTCTATAAATACACCCTAAGACTACCCTAATTCATACTAAAAATAGATACAACGTCGTTATGCCGTCAAAATGCAACTTGAAGGAGCCTCCATCAAATTGTAGAAGAAGATAGCTTCTCAAATCAACTTCTAATCAACTCTAGCAACTTAATCTTCTTCATAGGAGTGCTAATCAACAAGTTGTGAGTTTCTATGCCTTTATCAAGCAATTGCTAAACTAATTATGATAGGATATAATGAGGTTATGGTTATGTATGTGGATCAATGCAAGTTATGTTATCATATGCTATGTGTTCATGATGTTATGCAAGTTATGCAAGTCATATGCTATGTATTCATGATGTTATGTAAGTTATGCAAGTCATTTGCTATGTGTTCATGATGTTATGCAAGTTATGCAAGTCATATGCTATGAGTTCATGATGCTAGTTATGCAAGCTTTATGCTATGTGTTCATGATGCTAGTTATGCAAATCACTATGATAAACATTGATCCATTATGACACCATATTATGCAAGTTTGGTGTTTGATTATATGCAAGTTCATATATGACATGTTATGCAAGTTTGGTGTTTGATTATATGCAAGTTCATATATGACATGTTATGCAAGTTTGGTGTTTGATTATATGCAAGTAACATGTGCAAGTTTACACCTTTGTATGAGATGCATACATATGCCAGTTAACCCCTTTATATGCCACACATATATATGCAAGTTTACCCCTTTGTATGACATAAGTAACTTATGCAAGTTACCCTCTTTATGACATATGTGATTCATGCAAGTTGGGTTGATTATTTATGCTAGTTGGGTTTGATGCTATGGTCATATATGCAAGTTGACACCTTTAAAACCCATGTTGATGCTAATGTTATGCTAAGTTGAACCCATTGTATTTGTGATGAATCTTCCCTTATAAGTATGTCATGTTAGCGTATTACGCGGGAAACGATGGGGTTAATATTCATGTTAACAAAATTGTGATGAAATTGGTATGATGTTGCATACCATAAGTGGATGGACATAATTGAGTCAATTATGTACATCATTAAATTGGAATTAATTAGGGAAAATTAATTCAAAATATGGGGGTGATTAATTAGGTGTAATTAATCGACTAAGACACGAGGTTGGACCCTTTTGTAGCATAAGACTGCCCGGACCCGACCGGCAAATCCAGCGGCTACAAATGTTTGGCCCAATGTTAGAGGTCTTAGGCATAAACTAAATACGTGACAAGTGCAAAGACACGAGGTTAGACTCTGTTATGGCGTAAGGCTGCCCGGAACCGACCGGCAAATCCAGCTGCCATAAAAGACAGTCTAATGTGAGAGGTCTTTACAAAGGTTACGTTCTTAATCAATTAAGAAACACTTAACCAGATAAGCATGTAGTGGGGTCATGAGGGGTTAAGTGGGTGCCTTGGGAGGTATGTGGAAATCAAGTAAGTGCCTTGGGTGGCATGTGGAAATCTAGTGGGTTGCCTTGGGTGGCAATAGAAAATACGATTAGAATACTTAACCAAGTGGAAACATGTAATTAAACATGATTAAAGGGTTAAGTGGGATGCACTAGAAAAAGGGACAAGCTAAGGTGGGTAGCTTGTGGGGTCCCATTTCAACCAGTAACCCAAATGTATCTTATTGGGCTCGACCCATGTCGAGTACGGGACACGCGTACTGGGCTTGACTATAAGAGGCCAAAACGGGTTAGCGGTGGCAACGCAAGTCCAACGGGTTTCATATGCGTGTGTGGACCCGGGCTGGTAGGTAAGACATTGTTGCATCGTGTAGGTATAAGACGTGCACCGTTGATTGTATCGGGTTGCCACTTTGGGGAGTGATACACCCCACTGTGGGGCCAACACGGGTATCTATGGTAGGGAGCCGATCGCTTGGGGAGTAGTGGGTAAACCTTGTGGAGATAGGGGCAGACGGCACCTATGTAGTCAGCTAGGGGTACACGAAACTACTAGTTAAATTTTCTAAGTCCTTGGGTGGGATCAACCTTTAAGTAGGAATGACTGGTGTGGTGCAGTGTAGTAATTACCCTTGGGTGGGTAGATGCGTCTTTACCGTTATCTTAGTTCATCCTATGTCTAGTTGGCTGCTTAGTGTAGTCATTTATCCCCAGTCATCACCGTACCAAGTTTATATCATACCCTAATTACTTTAATGATTGTATTGTTAAAGTTATAGGGCTCACTCAGACTTATGTCTGACCCCGTTGTTTTTATCTTTTTCCCAACCCTCAGGTTCTCAGAGTGGGCCTAGCACTAGTGGGCTTTGATCAGATTGCTTTATCTATCTTTTGGAGCTTGGACCGTGATGTAAAGATCAGCTTATCTTTTCTATTATGGCTATTAGTTATGTAGTGGGATTATGTACTTATGTTTTATCAGGATGGATATTTAGTACTTGACTCTTGTTTTAGTTGGTTTTGATATGTAACCAAACATGTTTATCTTCTGCTGCAATGAAATGATGTTTTAGATTTCAAGTATTATTTATATCTGTCTTGTTGTAATTTTTCTGTTCTATATTCACTTAAAATACTCCACCGAAGTTAAGGCATTCCCTTAGTGAGTGACCTTAGCGGGTGTGGGGTGTTACACGTGGTATCAGAGCTGAAGGTTACCGGAACAGATAAAATTTTTAGAAAACTATTTTTCTAAAAACATTTTTGGAAGAAGTATTTTCAAAAACATGTCTTTTAAGAGAAAAGTTTTTGAAAGAAAAGCATAATCCCCAATAGCCATATCTTTATCTTTCGAATTCTCCGTTTTGAATCTTTCCTTTTTCGTTTCAGCATGGCTGAGGATCTTAACTTTCCGGAGGGTGTGACGATACCAGTATGGTATAAGAGATTGATGGAGGCTAGGGCCACCGCTGCGGGTCCAGCAAATGTTCCTCCACCAACAGTTGCAACCGATCTTCCTCCTCCTCCTCCTCCTCGCACGGATACTTTTGCTAAGACTTGCAAGGAATTTAAGGCTATGGGAGGGAAACCTTTTCAAGGATCAGAAACTTTTGTGGAAGCTAGGGATTGGCTTAAGGAGGTGGAAGAGTTGATAGACATCTTTGAGATGGAAGAAGGAAAGAAAGTCAAGTTAGCTGCTTGGTTAATGAAGGGAGAGGCCTCGTTCTGGTGGGAAGTCACTAATGGAGAGCGCCCTGTTGACTCTTGGGTGGATTTCAGGCAAAGGTTTGTGGCAAAGTTTCTTTCAAGGGCGGAAGAAAATCTGTATATGGAAAGGTTCTTGACTCTAAAGCAAGGAAACCTATCAGTAAAGGAATATGTCAACAAGTTTAATCAGCTAGCAAGATTTGGCATAGACATGGTGAATACACCGGAGAAGAAGGCTTTGAGGTTCGTTAAGGGCTTGAATGAACCAATGCATGGATTGGCTATGACTCACATACCTATGGGGGCCACCTTTGAGAAGCTAGTAGACATGGCACTCATGCATGAGGAAGAGAAGGGTCCCAAAGCTAATAAGGCACCCGAGAAGAAAGGAGATCGGAAGAGACCTCAACAGCAACAGCAAAACAAGGGTGGGAAAGGCAACGGTGGTAAGGGAAAGAAGAAGTGCTTCAATTATGGGACACCAGGCCACCTAAGCAAAGATTGTCGGAAGAAGAAGAAGAAGACTGGCTGCTTCCACTGTGGCGAAGCAGGGCATCTAGTGAAGGACTGCCCTAAGAAGGGGCATAGGACGGGATCTACCTCAGGGGGACTGGTGCAAGCTCTTATGGCACCAGGTCAGGCAAGGGGGAAAGTTCAGGCTCTCGCGGTTCCACCGATTCAGGAAAGAGGTAGAACTATTTCCGTTGAAAGTCTGGTTTTTCTGTTTGATCATCCTGTCCGTACTTTATTCGACTATGGCGCATCGCATTCGTTTATCTCATCATCATTAGTTGAGTCACTGCACTTAGAGACCAGTCTAGTAGATGATCCCTTGGTTGTTTCAAACCCAATTGGGGGCTCCACTTATTTGTCCATGATATGTTTGGGTTTGAAGATTTGTATACTTAGCGTTGAGTTTAGATGTGATGCTTTTGTTTTGGGCTTCACGGGCTATGGGTTGATTTTGGGCATGGACTGGTTATCCAGTAATGGTGCCGTTCTTGATTGCGAAAGGAGAGTTGTTAGGCTCATGACCCGCTTGGGGAACACTCTCGAGATCTCTTGTAATCCCATGGATTCTGTTATGCTAAGTTATCTTGAATCGCTTGACGCTTCGGTCGAGAGTTCGCGATCTGTTAGAGTGGTCCGGGAATACTCGGATGTGTTTGAGGAGGTGAAGGGCTTACCTCCGAAGCGAGAGATAGACTTCCGAATATATCTGGTGGACAATGCTAAACCAGTATCTTTGCCAGTGCGCCACATGGCTCCTCGTGAGAGGAGGGAACTCCATAAGCAAGTAGGGGAGTTGCTTGAGAAGGGGTTCATAAGACGAAGTATATCGGAGTGGGGTGCTCCAGTAGTTTTTGCCACGAAGGCGGATGGGTCCCTCAGACTTTGTGTAGACTATAGAGAACTCAACAAGCTCACAAAGAAGAATAGACACCCATTGCCGAGGATTGATGATCTCTTTGATCAGTTGGTTGGCGCCTCAGTGTTTTCACAGTTGGACTTGGCCACGGGGTTTCATCAGTTGAGAGTGGCTGAGGATGGCATATACAAGACTGCCTTTAGGACTCCGGATGGTTTCTATGAGTGGCTTGTGATGCCATTTGGTTTGACGAACGCCCCTGCATACTTTGTTGATTTGATGAGTAGGGTGTTCAGGGAGTACCTTAATAAGTTCGTGGTGGTCTTTGTGGATGACATCTTAGTCTTTTCTAAGAGTGAAGAAGAGCATGCCCTACATCTTAGGGAAGTGTTAGAGACTCTTCGAACGCATTGCCTTAAGGCTAAATTCTCTAAATGTCACTTTTGGAGGAAGGAAGTGCGGTTCTTAGGGCACGTGGTCTCTAAGGAAGGGATAGCTGTGGATCCCGCGAAGGTAGTATCCATACAAGATTGGAAGGTTCCGAAGAATGCTACCGAGGTGAGGAGTTTCTTGGGTTTGGCTGGCTACTATAGGAAGTTTATCAAGGACTTCGCGAAGATATCAGCCCCATTAACTCGCTTGACAAAGAAGAATCTAGTCTTCGCATGGGACGTAGATTGTGATGATGCGTTCCAACGGTTAAAGAGAGTTTTAACCACAGCTCCAGTCTTAGTGTTGCCAGATGGGAGTAAGCCATTTGTTGTTTATACCGATGCTTGTGGGACAGGACTAGGCGCAGTCTTAATGCAAGAGGGAAGGGTAATAGCCTATGGGGGAAGGCAGTTGAGAAAGCATGAGAAAAATTACCCTACCCATGATTTAGAGTTGGCCGCTATTGTTTTTGCGCTTAAGACTTGGCGCCATTATCTTCTTGGAGAGAGGTTCGAATTGTTCATTGACCACAAATCATTGAAGTACTTATTTTCTCAGAAGGATTTGAACTTAAGACAGCAAAGGTGGATGGAGTTCTTAGCATCCTATGATTTCGAGATAGCGTATACCCCTGGCAAGGGTAACATGGTGGCGGACGCCTTGAGCAGAAAAAGGTTGTCCTTGAGTCCATTGTTCGTGGAACGACGAAGCTTGGAATTTATCTCGATGTTTGACTTCAGACCTTCCGTTGACTTTGTACCCGGTTTGCTAGCATCTTTAGAGGTTAGACCTACTCTTTTGGGACGGATTGGCGAGGCACAGCGGGACGACCCACAGTTGGTTGAGTTGGTAGAGAGGCTCATAAGGGGGGGGGGGGGAGTCGTCCAGCCATTTGAGTAGGTACACCTTAGACGATAAAGGGTGCTTGCGTAGAGACGGTAGACTTTGTGTACCGCAAGACGAGGGTTTGAGGAAGGCTATTCTTAATGATGCGCATCATTCAAAGATGACCATTCATCCCGGTGGGGACAAGATGTACCAAGACATGAAGCGAGTTTTCTTTTGGGCCGGTATGAAGAAAGATGTGGCCGAGTATGTCGCTAGATGCTTGGTGTGCCAACAAGTGAAAGCGGAGCAAAAGAAACCCGGTGGGTTGCTTCACCCATTGGAAGTTCCGCAATGGAAGTGGGATAGCGTCTCGATGGATTTTATTGATGGGTTACCAAGATCGAGGAAGGGTAATACGGGAATTTGGGTTGTGGTAGACAGACTTACTAAGAGCGCCCATTTCATACCCGTGAAGAGCAAGAGGACTGCTCCATGGCTAGCTTCAGTTTACCTTCGAGAAATAGTTCGATTGCATGGGGTACCTTCTAGCATAGTGAGTGATCGAGATCCTATCTTCACTAGCGAGTTTTGGAAAAGTTTGCAAGAGGCAGTGGGGACTCAGTTGTGTTTGAGCACCGCATATCATCCTCAGACGGACGGCCAGACCGAGAGGGTGAATCGTGTTCTAGAAGACCTTTTGAGGATATGTATCTTAGATTTTGGAGGTACATGGGAAGAGCATCTTCCATTGGTGGAGTTCGCGTATAATAACAACTTTCAGTCTAGTATTGGTATGGCTCCTTTTGAAGCTCTTTATGGAAGGCCTTGTCGATCACCTACATGTTGGTGGGAATCTACGGATAAGATCTTGCTTGGGCCCGATATGGTTAGAGAGACTTCGGAAAAGATTGATTTGATTCGAAGAAGGATGAAAGCAGCGCAAGATAGGCAGAAATCTTACGCGGATAAGAGGAGGACGGATCTGGAGTTTGATGTTGGGGACATGGTCTTTGTTAAAGTATCTCCATTACAGAATGTTGTTCGCTTCGGGTCCGTTGGGAAGTTAGCACCAAGATTTGTAGGACCGTTTCCTATTAAGGAAAGGATTGGACGGATGGAATATAGAGTGGATTTACCCGAGAGACTTAGTGGGGTACATGACGTATTCCATGTGTCACATTTGAGGAAGTGCCTAAATGAGACCGCAGAGGTGGTAGAGCCGAGCTTGCTTAGAGAAGTGGAGGTAGAGCATGATGCGACTATTCGACGAGCTCCTACCCGCATCCTTGGGTCAGAGATTAGGAAGTTGAGAAACAGAGAGGTTCGACTAGTTAAAGTGCAATGGGGAGAGGATGAGAGCAATACTACTTGGGAGACAGAAGCGAAGATGCGTTCATTGTACCCATTCCTTTTTGAGGGTATGTCTTTTAACTTCTCCTTTATCGTTTGTCTAGTACTTATCTTATCTTTAGTATGTCCTCTCATTAGTACCTTTGACCTTTAGATAGGGTAAACCTATGGTTGAAACATGTGTTTGAGACATGTTATGATTGATGGATGCGTGTGGATGCAAGTGTTTGCTAGTGGTTGCTCGTGGATGCATACACACACACTTTAGACACTAGATCAGCTCAGTCACTTCATATTGCATATAATTATGTGTAGGTAGCTATATTAATGGATGTATAATGGTTGAGTTGTCATATGTATGATGCATTTTGGTGTATGGTTGTGCACACATGTAGTAATAGTATGTGTCGATAGGATTTTTTCGCATATATATTGGATGCATGGCACTATCATGGTTTGCATTAAGGAGGTCGACTGAATCAGTAGACCGCCTAATTTTGCATTAGACAGGAAACATATACACACACTTTTTGCATATGTTCATACAGCATTAGAAACTTTAAGGACAATGGATGCCAGTGTTTGATGGTTTGAGTAGATGGTTGTTTGGTTGGTAGGATACGTTCTTCTTGACTTGGAGATTTCGGGGACGAAATCCTTTAAGTAGGGGAGAATGTAACACCCTGAATTTCACTTAATATTAATGTTTAGTAATTAAAGAATAATTAATCTCATACGTGAGAATTAAGGGAAACGGGTTGCGCCATTGTGTTCGTCTCGGAATTCTGGTTGAGATAGAGTCCGAGTTTGCGTGATTTGGACTTCGTATGAAGAAGTTATGGCCATCCGAAGTTTCAGAAAATTCAAAACAGATTTAAAATATTCAAATTTTCAAATTTCAGAAGAGGCGGGAAAATTCCCGCCAGACAGAGGGTGTCGACTCCCCCCAAGGGGTCGACCCAGGGGTCGACCCATGTGTCGACCCAGGGGTCGACCCCCCCTGTCGGTCAGTTTGGCCTGGGTGCACTGATTTGAGCTTTGGGCTGTGTTTTGGTGGCTTGTGACGAAATTTGACGGCTCTAAACTAAATTAGGGTTAATCTAAGGGCCTAAACTACATCCTAATTCTATAAATACACCCTAAGACTACCCTAATTCATACTAAAAATAGATACAACGTCGTTATGCCGTCAAAATGCAACTTGAAGGAGCCTCCATCAAATTGTAGAAGAAGATAGCTTCTCAAATCAACTTCTAATCAACTCTAGCAACTTAATCTTCTTCATAGGAGTGCTAATCAACAAGTTGTGAGTTTCTATGCCTTTAGCAAGCAATTGCTAAACTAATTATGATAGGATATAATGAGGTTATGGTTATGTATGTGGATCAATGCAAGTTATGTTATCATATGCTATGTGTTCATGATGTTATGCAAGTTATGCAAGTCATATGCTATGTGTTCATGATGTTATGCAAGTTATGCAAGTCATATGCTATGTGTTCATGATGTTATGCAAGTTATGCAAGTCATATGCTATGAGTTCATGATGCGAGTTATGCAAGTTTTATGCTATGTGTTCATGATGCTAGTTATGCAAATCACTATGATAAACATTGATCCATTATGACACCATGTTATGCAAGTTTGGTGTTTGATTATATGCAAGTTCATATATGACATGTTATGCCAGTTTGGTGTTTGATTATATGCAAGTTCATATATGACATGTTATGCAAGTTTGGTATTTGATTATATGCAAGTAACATGTGCAAGTTTACACCTTTGTATGAGATGCATACATATGCCAGTTAACCCCTTTATATGTCACACATATATATGCAAGTTTACCCCTTTGTATGACATAAGAAACTTATGCAAGTTACCCTCTTTATGACATATGTGATTCATGCAAGTTGGGTTGATTATTTATGCTAGTTGGGTTTGATGCTATGGTCATATATGCAAGTTGACACCTTTAAAACCCATGTTGATGCTAATGTTATGCTAAGTTTAACCCATTGTATTTGTGATGAATCTTCCCTTATAAGTATGCCATGTTAGCGTATTACGTGGGAAACGATGGGGTTAATATTCATGTTAACAAAATTGTGATGAAATTGGTATGATGTTGCATACCGTAAGTGGATGGACATAATTGAGTCAATTATGTACATCATTAAATTGGAATTAATTAGGGAAAATTAATTCAAAATATGGGGGTGATTAATTAGGTGTAATTAATCGACTAAGACACGAGGTTGGACCCTTTTGTAGCATAAGACTGCCCGGACCCGACCGGCAAATCCAGCTACAAATAATTGGCCCAATGTGAGAGGTCTTAGGCATAAACTAAATACGTGACAAGTGTAAAGACACGAGTTTAGACTCTGTTATGGCGTAAGGCTGCCCGGAACCGACCGGCAAATCCAGCTGCCATAAAAGACAGTCTAATGTGAGAGGTCTTTACAAAGGTTACGTTCTTAATCAATTAAGAAACACTTAACCAGATAAGCATGTAGTGGGGGCATGAGGGGTTAAGTGGGTGCCTTGGGTGGCATGTGGAAATCAAGTAAGTGCCTTGGGTGGCATGTGGAAATCTAGTGGGTTGCCTTGGGTGGCAATAGAAAATACGATTAGAATACTTAACAAAGTGGAAACATGTAATTAAACATGATTAAAGGGTTAAGTGGGATGCACTAGAAAAAGGGACAAGCTTAGGTGGGTAGCTTGTGGGGGCCCATTTCAACCAGTAACCCATATGTATCTTATTGGGCTCGACCCATGTCGAGGATGGGACACGCGTGCTGGGCTTGACTATAAGAGGCCAAAACGGGTTAGCGGTGGCAACGCAAGTTCAACGGGTTTCATATGCGTGTGTGGACCCGGGCTGGTATGTAAGACGTTGTTGCATCGTGTAGGTATAAGCCGTGCACCGTTGATTGTATCGGGTTGCCACTTTGGGGAGTGATACACCCCACTGTGGGGCCAGCACGGGTATCTACGGTAGGGAGCCGATCGCTTGGGGAGTTGTGGGTACACCTAGTGGAGATAGTTGAAGACGGCACCTATGTAGTCAGCTAGGGGTACACGAAACTACTAGTTAAATTTTCTAAGTCCTTGGGAGGGATCAACCTTTAAGTAGGAATGACTGGTGTGGTGCAGTGTAGTAATTACCCTTGGGTGGGTAGATGTGTCTTTACCGTTATCTTAGTTCATCCTATGTCTAGTTGGCTGCTTAGTGTAGTCATTTATCCCCATTCACCACCGTACCAAGTTTATATCATACCCTAATTACTTTAATGATTGTATTGTTAAAGTTATAGGGCTCACTCAGACTTATGTCTGACCCCGTTGTTTTTATCTTTTTCCCAACCCTCAGGTTCTCAGAGTGGGCCTAGCACTAGTGGGCTTTGATCAGATTGCTTTATCTATCTTTTGGAGCTTGGACCGTGATGTAAAGCCCAGCTTATCTTTTCTATTATGGATATTAGTTATGTAGTGGGATTATGTACTTATGTTTTATCAGGATGGACATTTAGTACTTGACTCTTGTTTTAGTTGGTTTTGATATGTAACCAAACATGTTTATCTTCTGCTGCAATGAAATGATGTTTTAGATTTCAAGTATTATTTATATCTGTCTTGTTGTAATTTTTCTGTTCTATATTCACTTAAAATACTCCACCGAAGTTAAGGCATTCCCTTAGTGAGTGACCTTAGCGGGTGTGGGGTGTTACAGTTGAACTCCAAAAATAACTGCATGATTAAATATTGAGTGAGAAGGAGTTCTCATGTTGGTTTCCACTCCACCATTCTTTATCAGATAATTTTTGTACTGTACGGATTTAAATTCGCCTGAAATTCAAATTTGCTTCGTTTCCGTTCTGATGAGTTCTGAAATGTAGAGTTCATTGTCACGATTCCAATGGACTTGGGTTTGCAATTTTCTGACGATGTATGATAAAGTTATGACATTTTATAGGTTTATTACAAAATTAAATTACCAATGATTAATTAATAAATTAATTAACCATTTAATTTATCTCCCTCCTTCCTTAATTACTCTGGAACTCGCAAAACCCATCCTCAACCTCCTTCTCCACCTCTCCCTTCACCTCATGCCGTCGGACCTACATTGACCGCTGTCCCTCTAACCGCCTTGGCCTACTCCATAACCAGCTCCACTAGCTTGAAATTCGAAAATCCCTTGAGTCGTAAAAACAATTTCAAACCCGCAACCTTCATAAGCTCGTCAGTGTCGACCGGAGCTACCAAAGGTCAGGGCCTCCGGCGACTGGTAGATCTCACCCCGCTGCACCATCTTCCCGTTGACCCCATAATCAATTATTGCGTCAGGGAGGAGATATGAAGAATTGAAATCGGGAAGCTTTGAACCGTTCATTAGTTGAGGAGAAAAATAGCGGCTGCTTTTGGTTTTGACCACGAGAATTTATGTTAGGTTTAGACCAAGTTTTTCTATTTATATGTATTATTTAATTATTAATTTAATTCCAATAAATGAGATTTTTTATTCAATCTCCAAATCAAACCCAACGACTGTCGTTCCTAGCTAATTACCCCGATTCCGAATACAGTGGGAAATTTTTCGTAAGCCAATTCGACTATTTCGATCAGTTTTTATCAAAATTAAAATATAAATTAATATAATGGTCAATATTGAATTTCAACGTACAATTTAATTTACCGGGGCCATAAACTGACTCCAAAAATTACAGAAAAATTAAATCTAGCTTTGGTTTGATGATACGGTCCTAAAAAAACTAATTTCGTTGAATTTGGTGGCCGTTTGAAAAATGACCTTTTTCTAGTCGTTTAAATTCAAACTGAATTTATAAAACGCGTTTAAATTTACCACGCTTACATATTAATTCCAAAAATTATGAAATTAACCTAATAATAATTTGACATTCCAGATCCAGCAAAAGTGGTTTCATCGAAAACGGAGGTCGTTTGCAAAATGGCATTTCTAAAAGCAATATATTATAATAATATATATATAATTCTATAGCGAATATTAAAAATTTTAAACTGGACATAACTTTAAATTTATATTATGAAATCTGAATTTTTCACATTCACTAGAAAGATATAATTTAACGGATTCTGACATTTCTAATCTTACTAAAATCCGATTTATATTTCATTACGTACATTCATTTAAAGTTCAAAACCAAATTTTCAAACTACCACGCCATTTCAAGCTTGTTTTATAACTAAAATAAATTTATACGTTCTAACTTTGATTTGAATAAATTTTTTGTCGTTATTATTTAAAATAAATCATTTTAAATATTTAAATTCCATTAAAATAGCTAAAATAATTTTTTTAAATTGGTTCAGAAATTCCGGGCTGTTACATTCTCCAAAGATATTTTAAATTGAATTATCTACCACATTTCAGATACAGTCTATATATTTTAATCCTTCAGGGACTTGCGATTATACTAAAGTAAGTTTTTTATTGATATGATAAATGATTGAAAATACTTATTATATTGCAATATCATGCATATTAATAAATATCAAATATTTATAATCAAAATGAACTTATATCCCTTCTATTCCCTCCCCTTTAATGTTGACGAACATTGCCACCTTAAATAATAATTCTTTTAGATTTTTGTTTTGATTCATTATCAAGTTGCCATTAAAAGATACCCCGTGTGTGTGTGTGTATATGTGGTAATCTTTTTATTAGTTGCTAATATACATTCATGTAATAATACTCATTATCATTCATTGAACTAGCAACCTAAAGAAATTTTCTTATTACACAGGTCATATGAATGCACACATGACTTCAGGTCTTTCAACAATCTATATCGGTTGATTTTTTTCCTTATCAAATGCTATTTATGCATAGACTATAAGATGAACTAATATCAATTTGATTAAACAGTCTTTAGGTTGTTAGTTATACATTCGCATATATATATATATATATATATATATATATATATATAAAGTGCATCCGCATATTACATATGTAATAGATTTGCATATTCTTTCACATTATGTTAGTGGTTTTAGAACAAAACTGTTACAAGGATCCAAACCATTAACTTATATGTATCAAGTGATGTTATTCCAAAATCTCAAACACCGTTGATAATGTTCACGTAACGACCCGCCATATTCGACCACTTCAAGTAGGTAATTAAACCAACTCGAACTGCTCGAAAACGACAGATTGTTATTTAGCTTACAGGTTTAAAACAAAATCATACACAGAATCACAAAATACAATATTGTAATGACCTAGATTTTGATCGATTTATTTTTGAATTTTTCATATTTATTTTAAATATTTTGTAGATAATATAAATTAATTTTTATATTGAGTTATCGATTTAATAATCAAATATAAGTTAATTTAGAATATATTGAATTATTCAATTCGAAATATATTGAAATCGAAGTTAAAACTGAATCGAAATGATTCAGATGATCAGTGTCATTTCTAATTGAATATAAAAGAGAAAATAATGATGTATTATCAAAGAATTTATTTGTTTTCGAATTTAAATTATATTGTATTAATTTATTTTGGTTATTTATATATACGTTGAAATTAATATCAAAATATATTCAGTTAGTTCAGAATAGTGTTACACTGTTGAAACAACGGTGGTTACGTTAAAATAGCAGTTCATGGTTTAAATTAAGGAACCCCGATATATTTTAAACGGATAAGCTCGAAGTCGAATCAGAAATTAAATCAGAATCTATTTAAATTAAATAAAAATCGCTTTATCTCAAATCAAATTAATGCGTATGTACTTCACCTACCCTAAACTGTTGAAAACGCAGACCTAATTCCTTCAGCTCTAAGTACGCTTCTTCTATTAATAAACGCGATGAACTTGTTCTTTTCATTTTTCTCTCCTGAAAATAAATTTGATCGAGCTTCATGAAGGTAAATGGCCGCTCCTCATCTTGCCAAATCAATCCCGTATCCTCCCCTTCCACTTCTCCAATCCAAATCAAACGAAAACTAAATCGCTCATAGGCAGGAGGCACTCGCGTTCAAGAAACAGTAAGGAAATCGCGAGTTCAAACATCGCCAGGTCAAGAAGGGGTTCGATCAAAACGAGGAGTCGCGATGGCTCCAGGTCAGTGATTTTAGGGTTCGAACTCGAGTATGAGGGATTCGCGATCAGAACTTCATGAGTTCAAATTGACCTGGAACTGGGAGTTCGGACTTTTGATTTTGGGTATAATGATGGAAGTCGATCACTATTTGAGGGGAGGAGAATGGAGTGCTGAGTTCGACAGAAGGTCTGGGCTGAAATAGGGAGATCGATCCCTGAAGTTTGACCGGTGGAACTGGGTGATTGGAAATTCACAATGAAGAATCTAGGGGAGTTTGGTTTTCTGGTGAGTTAAAACTAAAATTTTTAATTTCTAATTTAATTAGTAAGTTATTTAATAAAGTCCGCAATCCAATTAGTATACTGTTAAGAAGAAAGGAAATGTTATCATTTGTTAATCTAGAGTTGGAAACCGAAAAGAGAAATTTCTTTGTAGAATCATTTTATAAATTGAAAATTTGTTGAGTTAAAAATTTGGACTTTAAGTTGTTAGCTGCTCAAAAACCAGGAAGATTAGAAAATAAAATTTATAGTATGTTTTTAACATAAACCTTTGTTAAGGGAATTCATTAGCTTATCTATAAAATTCGGATTTTTCATAGGTAAGGATAAATCGAATGGAATCATTAGTGTGGAGTTTGGCACCTCGAAAATCAATGAAAAGAAATTGAAACTGGAACAAGTGCAAATTTAAAAGCCTGGTGAGTAAATCTCACTCACCTTAATTAGAATTATTTTTATGTCGTTAAAATAATTGTTTGTTTCTAGTTTGGTTGCGTTTGATATTTTTGTCCATCTTAAATATATTAGTTATTTTGGCTTGGTGGTTGCTATTATATATATATATATATATATATATATTGGTGGTTGGATTCCCGCAGTATCATTAGCGGATGCACGTGGTACCATTAGCGGATGATTACCCTACACGCCCCACGCTATGATAGTGGATGACCTTCTATACCGCGATATCCTACCTCGAAGCAGGATGGGTATTTTTTATGTTGACTAACGTCTGTGGATGCAGGTAAAACAGGTGGAGGGGTCCAACTGGATTCCTCAAAAATATATTATCTGTTTATTTGTTTGTTTGCACCTATACTATCATACATGATGTGTTAGAAAAATAAACAATTGGTTGTCTGGTGTTTAAATATCACTGGGCCTAAATGTTGATATTTAAAAATATAATGAAAAAGGAATTTTTCAGATTTAAAAGGGAAATTCTATTTTTCTAAAATAGAACTTGAAATTTGAATCGAATAAAAATATTAACTCGTTTTAAAAGAGTAATAACAAGTAGTTCTTTTATAAACTAAGTTTATAAATGAAGTGAAAAGAATTATCATTGGATAATTCGGAAAATAAAAATACAAGTGTGAAATTGAAAAGGGAAGTCTATTTTCCAAAAGTAGAAATATCGATTTCAAAAGAAATTGAAATCGAGACTTGTTTAAGAATGAATAAAGAAAATTCAAATAGAAATTGAATATAGAAATTCAAATGGAATTCAAATATAGAATTTGAATATAGAAAATATAAAGGAATTTTAAATATAGAATTTGAATATAGAAAGTGAAATGGAATTTGAATAAAGAAATTTTAAATATAGAATTTGAACAGAGAAATTCAAATGGAGTTGAATATAGAGAATTCAAATAGAATTTCAAAATAGAATTCAAATAGAGTTGAAAGGGGAATTTGATTATAGAATTCAAATAAAGTTGAAATGGAAATTGAATATAGGAAATTTAAATAGAATTGAAATGGAATTTGAATATGAGAAACTCAAATAGAATTGAAATGGAATTTGAATATAGAAGATCGAAGTATAAAAAATTTTATTTCCGAGTTAGGGAAAATCGACAATTTTAGAAGATCGGAAATATTATGTTGAAATGGGTTTGATATATATTAAAATATATCAGGATGGAGTTGAATTTATTTTGAATGAAGTTTAAAAGTTTTTATATATAAATATAATTAAAATGAATTCGCCGCAGCGCGGTAGTTCATAAATTGGCGTTTCGAACTTCAATTGAGTATACATAACTCAATTGAAGTCGAAATTCTTTGAAATAAGATATGTCAGGACCGATTTGATAATAGTTTTCTAATGGAGAAGACAAATCTAGGTTTCGTCGAATAGATTTTGAGTTATGTCAAAATCAAATTTTTAGAAAAACAGCGCTAGAACCACTATAAAACCATAATGGTTTATTTAAATAAATAAAAGGTTTTTAAGTTAATAAAAAATCCGAATTTGCATTGGAAAAATCCAGACTTGAGTTATAAATATATTTGAACTCAAGTGGAGTAATGAATTGATTTTTGGAACAAAAATCAGATTTTTAACTATCGAATAAAATTAACTAATTTGAAGAATAATTAGTTAATGAAAATTTTGAATCGAAATTGAACTTTGAAAGGTAAATGAGTTGTGTCTATATATTTTTGAAATCGAATATAGTTAGAAATGAAACTCGATGTGATTATAAGCGAAATAAAATATATTTGAACATGATATGTTCAAACTAAAGAGAGTTGGCAAAAGAGCTAATGAATTAGCGACTTGAGTTAGAAATGACTGGATTTAGTTGGGATAAATTGGAAACAGGTGAATATGTGTTAGACAGGTATGGAATGAAGTGTATGAAGTTTTTAATATAAGTGCCCGACAAAAAGGTACACGTTTAAATTCCATATAAGGTTTTATGCGTCGTATCGGCAAGCCGCTTGGCTTTTTCTTTTTCTTTTTCTTTTTGATTGGAGAGGCCTGTGTGGCGGTTTGGGGATTTTCCCGATGCTCCCGGTACAAAGGAGGTTATGGCGAAATTTTCCGGAAATTTAAGGAGTTAGAATATTTTTAAGATATTTTGATAATTAGAAATCTATATATCAATATATATTGAATTCGATAAGGAAATGAATTTAAAATAGGATATTATAAACAAAAAGAAGATCGATAGTCTAGTAATAGAAAGAGAAATGTATATACGTTTTAAAAATGAATAATTGGCTTTATATGGTATGGATTATTCGAGGTAAGCGGTCTTGTCCGTTTTGAAGTTAAGGATGTTTTTCAGTCAAGGTCTGAGAGGTAATTATACCCCAACTTGATAGATTTCATTTTTAATTGATAAATATAAAGATCCAGACTCGAAGAGAAGTGTTTGAATAAGAGTTAGTTGAATAAAATATTTTGGGTTGTTGTAACGATGTTTTACACAACATTCGTTTTAACCCAAGTGGTGGAATTTTGGAAATATAAAAGTAAATATTCCTGAGTATAATTAAACTAGTCGGGAAAGAGATAAGTGATTGAATTTGTTTTGCAATCGCAATTAGAATATATTTTCTAAGTATAGAAAATAAAAGAAGTCGATATATGGAAATGTTTTCCAAATAGCGTAGGAGGCCAAGATGATTATTGAAAATATTTGGTTAACAAATATTAATAGGGAAATGAGGAAGTGAATTAATTAATGAAATATTAATTAACAGGCCCAATGATTGATTGATGTTATGGATGAATGGAATGTATGTTTATTTTTTTTCGACAGTTAAATAACCGACTATCGAAGTGTTTGCCAATATCGTTGTCAACATGGAGAGACCGGTTGGATTATTATCCGTGAACCACTTCGTATTGGCAGTAACGTTGCGAATCAGATTATATGAAGATAATCGAAGACGAAGGGAAGTTCAAGGACTTTTTCTATTAATATAAATTGTGGCTTTGGTTTCGTTCAGTCCAAGAACGAACGTATATGGATGGATGTCTAACAAAGTATTTCCAATGATCGAATATATTGGTATGTATAAATATATATGGTGGCAACGGATTTATTCCCTTAGCATAATATCCAGAATATATTTGTGCAAATCAATTAGTGATTAACGGATCTGACAATGTGGCATTCAAAGTGATTGTGTTATCAATGAATTGCAAGAAATCGTAGCCTCAGGCCTCAACAACCGAGAAATGACAAAAATCGGCCAAGCAGCATGGCTATGTGGGTCACTCCCATTAGGGTGTATAATCACCTATCTAGAGATTCATTTAATTCCTTATTCTATTCGAAGCTGTCCCATTCGGGAAACAGTTGTTGATCCCAACCGTTGGTGATATACATTCGATACACTCAAGCGAAATGAGTGGTCGGTCATGTGTGGGCCGGGTTGCAAGACATTCTTGTTGAACCCAGTGTATTCCTCTCTAGAGATACACTATCAAAAGGTGGTTCCATACCTTGTCATGTTGGAAATCCAATCTCCAATAAGCGCTCATCGGTTTTTGATTTTATATTATATATGGAGCTTGAGATGCAAGCGTTCTACTAGATTGTTATTTATTTGATTTAGACACTATTATAATATCATTGGATTTTCGTATCAAAGTGTTTTGGGTTATAGTAAGGTAAAAACCGTCCATGTTTATGTGTGGGCTGGTCTAACTATTATTCTTTCTTTCTAAAGAATTTTGAAAGTTAAACAAATGATTGGAGTTTACTCACACCAGTCCCATGACTGACCCAGAGTTTATTTTGTTTTGTTTTCCCTAAACTCTTGGGTTCCCAAATTTGTACAGGCAGTCAAGTAGTCGGGATTTTTCAGATTCACTTGGAAGAGCTGGAAGCAAGAGGTTTCACCAGTTAGCTATAGACTATCATATTTCCGCTGTGTACTATGTTGTATCTGGAAACAGGTGTTTATAACTGTTCCAAGAATAACTGTTGTGCTCTGATAATGGTTTGTATATACAGTTACTGATTTGTATCTCAAAAGTTATGTTATTTAATATATTTTATTCGTTCCACTGTGAGATTTGTGTTCTTCGTTTTTTCTTCTATTCTAATATTTCTTTCTTTCTATATTCTCATCCTCTAACTTCTTTCTAATAATGATTCGTATTTCTGTGCAATTTGTGTTGGACATGTGGTGTTATTAGTCAACTCAGATAGTACGGATTTGCGGGCCGTTACAGTTGGTATCAGAGCTTAGGTTGAGCGAATACCTAGGCTTTTGTGGGATGCGCTCATTAGAGATAGGGTCAGTAGAACTCTAGAAGGAGTTGAGTGTATATATATGAGAGAGCGTATTTGTAAATTTATATAAAAACTATTTTATATTGTGTTGGCAGGTCTGTTGAGTGATTTATGAATTCTGGTCGAATCGTGGGATGCTATGACGTCGATAGGAGTTTGTAAATACTTGAACAGAAGATTGGACACGGTATTGTTTTAATATGGGTAAATGGAATAATTTTATCCAAAATTCTATTTTGATATAGAAGTGAATAATTTTCTGAAATTATTATGATATATGAATGTGTTGGATGTTAATATTATAATCAAATTAGATTATAAAAAATTGGAGTGGTTACATATAACCAAAATTGAATTTGTATATGAATGAAATATACAAATGAAATGAATTAAAAATTGGATTCAGAATTTGAATGAAGAATTTAAATCCTGGGAGTTTTGAAAAATATTTTTGAAATATATTAAAATAATATAGCTTTGTTTTGAAAGGAATTTTTGAGTAAAAATCATTTTAGATGGATTTTGAAAGTGATAATGCACTGAACTCACTTCAGTGGCTGGAAAATAATTTTGATGATGACTACAGCATCATCAGTGTTCATTTTCGAGTTTCTAAGTGATGAATTGCTGCCTTAGAAAAGTTTTTGAGTGGAGATTTGTTTAAAAGAAAACAAGTCGGTTTGGAAATTTAAATGTTTTGAATTTGAAATGGTTATAAACATATGTATATATTTATGTGATTTTAAATGGATTTGAAATAAAATCCCGGGAATTTGAATTATGGAAATTAAATTTGACTTAAGCCAGTTAATCAAAGTGAATAAATTGAGTCAGAATCAATTTGAATGGATTTGAATACATATGAATGGAATATAAAAATGTATTGATTGGAGATCATTCAAATTAAATGAATGAAAACCAAAAGTTTTGGTATAACTAAAATTGATGAAATATGAAAAGTTGAGTTTCAACATAAGTGAATTGTTGAAAAGTAATGAGTTCGTACTATTTTTCCTACCTTAGTAATTTCGGGGACGAAATTCTTTTAAGGGGGGAAGAATGTAACGACCTAGATTTTGATCGATTTATTTTTGAATATTTAATATTTATTTTAAATATTATTTGATAATATAAATTAATTTTTATATTGAGTTATCGATTTAATAATCAAATATAATTTAATTTAGAATATATCGAATTATTCAATTCGAAATATATTGAAATCGAAGTTAAAACTGAATCGAAATGATTCAGATGATCAGTGTCAGTTCTGATTGAATATAAAAGCGATAATAATGATGTATTATTAAAGAATTTATTTGTTTTTGAATTTAAATTATATTGTATTAATTTATTTTGGTTATTTATATATAGGTTGAAAATAAATATCAAAATATATTCAGTTAGTTCAGAATAGTGTTACACTATTGAAACAACGGTGGTTACGTTAAAATAGCGGTTCATGGTTTAAATTAATGAACCCCGATATATTTTAAATGGATAAGCTCGAAGTCGAATAAGAAATCAAATCAGAATCTATTTAAATTAAATAAAAATCGCTTTATCTCAAATCAAATTAATGTGTATGTACTTCACCTACCCTAAACTGTTGAAAACGCAGACCTAATTCCTTCAGCTCTAAGTATGCTTCTTTTATTAATAAACGCGATGAACTTGTTATTTTCATTTTTCTCACATGAAAATAAATTTGATCGAGTTTCATGAATGTAAATGGCCGCTCCTCATCTTGCCAAATCATTCCCGTATCCTCCCCTTCCACTTCTCTAATCCAAATCAAACGAAAACTAAATCGCTCATAGGCAGGAGGCACTCGCGTTCAAGAAACAGAAAGGTAATCGCGAGTTCAAACATCGCCAGGTTAGGTAGGGGTTCGATCAAAACGAGGAGTCGCGATGGCTCCAGGTCAGTGATTTTAGGGTTCGAACTCGAGTATGAGGGATTCGCGATCAGAAATTCATGAGTTCAAATTGACCTAGAACTAGGAGTTCAGACTTTTGGTTTTGGGTATAATGATGGAAGTCGATCACTGTTTGAGGTGAGGAGAATGGAGGGCTGAGTTCGACAGAAGGTCTGGGCTGAAATAGGGAGAACGATCCCTGAAGTTTGAGCGGTGGAACTGGGTGATTGGAAATTCACAGTGAAGAAGCTAGGGGAGTTTGGTTTTCTGGTGAGTTAAAACTAAAATTTTAATTTCTAATTTAATTAGTAAGTTATTTAATAAAGTCCGCAATCCAATTAGTATACTGTTAAGAAGAAAGGAAATGTTATCAATTGTTAATCTAGAGTTGGAAACCGAAAAGAGAAATTTGTTTGTAGAATCATTTTATAAATTGAAAATTTGTTGAGTTAAAAATTTGGACATTAAGTTGTTAGCTGCTCAAAAACCAGGAAGATTAGAAAATAAAATTTATAGTATGTTTTTAACATAAACCCTTGTTAAGGGAATTCATTAGCTTATCTATAAAATTCGGATTTTTCATAGGTAAGGATAAATCGAATGGAAACATTCGTGTGGAGTTTGGAACCTCGAAAATCAATGAAAAGAAATTGAAACTGGAACAAGTGCAAATTTAAAAGCCTGGTGAGTAAATCTTACTCACCTTAATTAGAATTATTTTTAAGTCATTAAAAATAATTGTTTGTTGCTTGTTTGGTTGCATTTAATATTTTTGTGCATCTTAAATATATTAGTTATTTAGGCTTGGTGGTTGCTATTATATATATAT
Source organism: Allium sativum (assembly GCA_030737875.1). Classification (NCBI taxonomy): domain Eukaryota; kingdom Viridiplantae; phylum Streptophyta; class Magnoliopsida; order Asparagales; family Amaryllidaceae; genus Allium; species Allium sativum. The sequence continues at coordinate 937,361,422 of CM060915.1, read as the reverse complement.
ATATATATATATATTGGTGGTTGGATTCCCACAGTATCATTAGCGGATGCCCGCGGTACCATTAGCGGATAATTACCCTACACGCCCCACGCTATGTTAGTGGATGATTTTCTATGCCACGATATCCTGCCTTGAAGCAGAATGGGTATTATTTATGTTGACTAACGTCTGTGGATGCAGGAAAAACAGGTTGGAGGGATCCAACTGAATTCCTCAAAAATATATTATTTGTTTGTTTGTTTGTTTGCACCTATACTGTCATACATGATGTGTTAGAAAAATAAATAATTTGTTGTTGGGTGTTTAAATATCACTGGGCCTAATTATGGATATTTAAAAATATCATGAAAAAGGAATTTTTTAGATTTAAAAAGGAAATTCTATTTTTCTAAAATAGAACTTGAAATTTGAATAGAATAAAAATATTAACTTGTTTTTACAGAGTAAAAACAAGTAGTTCTTTTATAAACAAAGTTTATAAATGAAGTGAAAAGAATTATCATTGGATAATTCGGAAAACAAAAATATAAGAGTGAAATTGAAAAGGGAAGTCTATTTTCCAAAAGTAGAAATATCGATTTCAAAAGAAATTGAAATCGAGACTTGTTTAAGAATGAATCAAAAAAATTCAAATAGAAATTGAATATAGAAATTCAAATGGAATTCAAATATCGAATTTGAATATAGAAAATATAAAGGAAATTCAAATATAGAATTTGAATATAGAAAGTGAAATGTAATTTGAATTAAGAAATTTTAAATATAGAATTTGAATATAGAAATTCAAATGGAGTTGAATATAGAGAATTCAAATAAAAATGAAATAGAATTTCAATATAGATTTCAAATAGAGTTGAAAGAGGAATTTGATTATAGAATTCAAATAAAGTTGAAATGGAAATTGAATATAGAAAATTTAAATAGAATTAAAATGGAATTTGAATATGGAAAATTCAAATAGAATTGAAATGGAATTTGAATATAGAAGATCGAAATATAAAGAAATTTATTTCCGAGTTAGGGAAAATCGACAATTTTATAAGATCGGAAATATTATGTTGAAATGGATTTGATATATATTAAAATATATCTGGATGGAGTTGAATTTATTTTAAACGAAGTTTAATAGTTTATATATATATATATAATTAAAACGAACTCGCCGCAGTGCGGTAGTTCGTAAATTGGCGTTTCGAACTTCAATTGAGTATACAAAACACAATTTAAGTCGAAATTCTTTGAAACAAGAAACGTCAGGACCGATTCGATAATAGTTTTCTAATGGAGAAGACAAATCTAGGTTTCGTCGAATAGATTTTAAGTTATGTCAAAATCAAATTTTTAGAAAAACAGCGCCAGAACAACTATAAAACCATAATGGTTTATTTAAATAAATAAAAGGATTTTAAGTCAATAAAAAATCCGAATTTGCATTGGAAAAATCTAGACTTGAGTTATAAATATATTTGAACTCAAGTGGAGTAATGAATTGATTTTTGGAACAAAAATCAAATTTTTAACTATCGAATATAATTAATTAATTTGAAGAATAATTAGTTAATGAAAATTTTGAATCGAAATTGAACTTTGAAAGGTAAATGAGTTGTGTATATATATTTTTGAAATCGAATATAGTTAGAAATGAAACTCGACGTGATTATAAGCGAAATAAAATATATTTGAACGTGATATGTTCAAAGTAAAGAGAGTTGGCAAAAGAGCTAATGAATTAGCGACTTGAGTTAGAAATGACTGGATTTAGTTGGGATAAATTGGAAACAGGTGAATATGTGTTAGACAGGTATGGAATGAAGTGTATGAAGATTATAATATAAGTGCCTGACAAAAAGGTATACGTTTAAATTCCATATGAGGTTTTATGCGCCGTATCGGCAAGCCGCTTGGCTTTTTCTTTTTCTTTTTGATTGGAGGGGCCCGTGTGGCGGTTTGGCGTTTTTCCCGATGCTCTCGGTACAAAGGAGGTTATGAAGAACTTTTCCGCAAATTTAAGGAGTTAGAATATTTTTAAGATATTTTGATAATTAGAAATCTATATATCAATGTATATTGAATTTGATAAGGAAACGAATTTAAAATAGGATATTATACACAAAAAGAAGATCGATAGTCTAGTAATAGAAAGAGAAATGTATATATGCTTTAAAAATGAATAATTGGCTTTATATGGTGTGTATTATTCGAGGTAAGTGGTCTTGTCCGTTTTGAAGTTAAGGATGTTTTTCAGTCAAGGTCTGAGAGGTAATTATACCCCAACTTGATTGATTTCATTTTTATTTGATAAATAGTAAGATCCAGACTCGAAGAGAAGTGTTTGAATTAGAGTTAGTTGAATAAAATATTTTGGGTTGTTGTAACGATGTTTTACACAACATTCGTTTTAACCCAAGTGGTGGAATTTTGGAAATATAAAAGTAAATATTTCCTAAGTATAATTAAAGTAATCGAAAAAGAGATAAGTGACAGAAATTGTTTTGCAATTGCAAATAGAATTTATTTTCTATGTATAGAAAATAAAAGAAGTCGATATATGGAAATGTTTTCCAAATAGCGTAGGAGGCCAAGATGATTATTGAAAATAATTGCTTAACAAATATTGATAGGGAAATGAAGAAGTGAATTAATTAATGAAATATTAATTAACAGGCCCAGTGATTGATTGATGTTATGGATGAATGGAATGTATGTTTATTTTATTTTTTTGATAGTTAATAACCGACTATCGAAGTGTTAGCCAATATCGTTGTCAATATGGAGAGACCAGTTGGATTATTATCCGTGAACCACTTCGTATTGGCAGTAACGTTGCGAATCGGATTATATGAAGATAATCGAAGGCGAAGTGAAGTGCAAGGACTTTTTCTATTAATAGAAATTGTGCCTTCAGTTTCGTTCAGTCCCCGAACGAACGTATATGGACGAATGTGTGACAAAGTATTTCCAATGATCGAATATATTGGTATGTATAAATATATATGGTGGCAACGAATTTATTCCCTTAACATAATATCCAGAATATATTTGTGCAAATCAATTAGAGATTAACGGATCTGACAATGTGGCATTCAAAGTAACTGTGTTATCAATGAATTGCAAGAAATCGTAGCCTCAGGCCTCAACAACCGGGAAATGACAAAAATCGGGCAGGCAGCATGGCTATGTGGGTCGCTCCCATTAGGGTGTATAATCACCTATCTAGAGATTCACTTAATTCCTTATTCTATTCGATGCTGCCCCATTCGGGAAACGGTTGCTTATCCCAACTGTTGGTGATATACATTCGATACACTCAAGCGAAATGAGTGGTCGGTCATGTGTGGGCCGGGTTGCAAGACGTTCTTGTTGAACCCAGTGTATTCCTCTCTAGAGATACACTATCGGAAGGTGGTTCCATACCTTGTCATGTTGGAAATCCAATCTCCAATAAGCGCTCTGCGGTTTTTGATTTTATATTATATGTGGAGCATGAGATGCAAGCGTTCTGCTAGATTGTTATTTATTTGATTTAGACACTATTATAATGTCACTGGATTTTCGTATCAAAGCGTTTTGGGTTATAGTAAGGTAAAAACCGTCCATGTTTATGTGTGGGCTGGTCTTACTATTATTCTTTCTTTCTAAAGGATTTTGAAAGTTAAACAAATGATTGGAGTTTACTCACACCAGTCCTATGACTGACCCAGAGTTTATTTTGTTTTGTTTTCCCCAAACTCTTGGGTTCCCAAATTTGTACGGGCAGTCAAGTAGTCGGGATTTTTCAGATTCACTTGGAAGAGCTGGAAGTAGGAGGCTTCACCAGTTAACTATAGACTATCATATTTCCGCTGTGTACTATGTTGTATCTGGAAACAGGTGTTTATAACTGTTCCATGAATAACTGTTGTGCTCAGGTAATGGTATGTATATACAGTTACTGATTTGTATCTCAAAAGTTATGTTATTTAACATATTTTATTCGTTCCGCTGTGAGATTTGTGATCTTCATTTTTTCTTCTATTCTAATATTTCTATCTTTCTATATTCTCATCCTCTAACTTCTTTCTAATAATGATTCGTATTTCTGTGCAATTTGGGTTGGACGTATGGTGTTATTAGTCAACTCAGATAGTACGGATTTGCGGGCCGTTACAGTTGGTATCAGAGCTTAGGCTGAGCGAATACCTAGGCTTTTGTGGATGTGCTCTTTAGAGATAGGGTCAGTAGAACCCTAGATTGAGTTGAGTGTATATATACGAGAGAGCGTATTTGTAAATTGATATAAAAACTATTTTATATTGTGTTGTCTAGTCTATTGAGTGATTTATGAATTCTGGTCGAATCGTGGGACGCCATGACGTCGATAAGAGTTTGTAAATACTTGAACAGAAGATTGGACACGGTATTGTTTTAATGTGGGTAAATGGAATAATTTTACCCAAAATTCTATTTTGATATAGAAATGAATAATTTTCTGAAATTATTATGATATATGAATGTGTTGGATGTTAATATTATAATCAAATTAGATTATAAAAAATTGGAGTGGTTACATATAACCAAAATTGAATTTGTATATGAATGAAATATACAAATGAAATGAATTAAAAATTGGATTCAGAATTTGAATGAAGAATTTAAATCCTGGGAGTTTTGAAAAATATTTTTGAAATATATTAAAATAATATAGCTTTGTTTTGAAAGGAATTTTTGAGTAAAAATCATTTTAGATGGATTTTGAAAGTGATAATGCGCTGAACTCACTTCAGTGGCTGGAAAATAATTCTGATGATGACTGCAGCATCATCAGTGTTTATTTTCGAGTTTCTAAGTGATGAATTGTTACCTTAGAAAAGTTTTTGAGTGGAGATTTGTTTAAAAGAAAACAAGTCGGTTTGGAAATTTAAATGTTTTGAATTTGAAATGGTTATAAACATATGTATATATTTATGTGATTTCAAATGGATTTGAAATAAAATCCCGGGAATTTGAATTATGTAAATTAAATTTAACTTAAGCCAGTTAATCAAAGTGAATAAATTGAGTCAGAATCAATTTGAAGGGACTTGAATACATATGAATGGAATATAAAAATGTATTGATTGGAGATCATTCAAATTAAATGAATGAAAACCAAAAATTTTGGTATAACTAAAATTGATGAAATATGAAAAGTTGAGTTTCAACATAAGTGAATTGTTGAAAAGTAATGAGTTCGTACTATTTTTCCTACCTTAGTAATTTCGGGGACGAAATTCTTTTTAAGGGGGAAGACTGTAACGACCCAGAATTTGATCGATTTATTTTTGAATTTGATAATATAAATTAATTTTTATATTGAGTTATCGATTTAATAATCAAATATAATTTAATTTAGAATATATCGAATTATTCAATTCGAAATATGTTGAAATCGAAGTTAAAACTGAATCGAAATGATTCAAATGATCAGTGTAAGTTCCGATTGAATATAAAAGCGATAATAATGATGTATTATCAAAGAATTTATTTGTTTTTGAATTTAAATTATATTGTATTAATTTATTTTGGTTATTTATATATACGTTGAAATTAAATATCAAAATATATTCAATTAGTTCAGAATAGTGTTACACTGTTGAAACAACGGCGGTTACGTCAAAATAGCGGTTCATGGTTTAAATTAATGAACCCCGATATATTTTAAACTGATAAGCTCGAAGTCGAATCAGAAATCAAATCAGAATCTATTTAAATTAAATAAAAATCGTTGTATCTCAAATCAAATTAATGCGTATGTACTTCACCTACCCTAAACTGTTGAAAACGCAGACCTAATTCCTTCAGCTCTAAGTATGCTTCTTCTATTAATAAACGCGATGACCTTGTTCTTTTCATTTTTCTCTCCTGAAAATAAATTTGATCGAGCTTCATGAATGTAAATGGCCGCTCCTCATCTTGCCAAATCAATCCCGTATCCTCCCCTTCCACTTCTCTAATCCAAATCAAACGAAAACTAAATCGCTCATAGGCAGGAGGCACTCGCGTTCAAGAAACAGAAAGGGAATCGCGAGTTCAAACATCGCCAGGTCAGGAATGGGTTCGATCAAAACGAGGAGTTGCGATGGCTCCAGGTCAGTGATTTTAGGGTTCGAACTCGAGTATGAGGGATTCGCGATCAGAAGTTCAAATTGACCTAGAACTGGGAGTTCAGACTTTTGATTTGGGTATAATGATGGAAGTCGATCACTGTTTGAGGGGAGGAGAATGGAGGGCTGAGTTCGGCAGAAGGTCTGGGCTGAAATAGGGAGATCGATCCCTGAAGTTTGAGCGGTGGAACTGGGTGATTGGAAATTGACAGTGAAGAAGCTAGGGGAGTTTGGTTTTCTGGTGAGTTAAAACTAAAATTTTAATTTCTAATTTAATTAGTAGGTTATTTAATAAAGTTCGCAATCCAATTAGTATACTGTTAAGAAGAAAGGAAATGTTATCAATTGTTAATCTAGAGTTGGAAACCGAAAAGAGAAATTTGTTTGTAGAATCATTTTATAAATTGAAAATTTGTTGAGTTAAAAATTTGGACTTTAAGTATTTAGCTGCTTAAAAACCAGGAAGATTAGAAAATAAAATTTATAGTATGTTTTTAACATAAACCCTTGTTAAGGGAATTCATTAGTATATCTATAAAATTCGGATTTTTCATAGGTAAGGATAAATCGAATGGAATCATTCGTGTGGAGTTTGGAACCTCGAAAATCATTGAAAAGAAATTGAAACTGGAACAAGTGCAAATTTAATAGCCTGGTGAGTAAATCTCACTCACCTTAATTAGAATTATTTTTAAGTCGTTAAAAATAATTGTTTGTTGCTTGTTTGGTTGCGTTTAATATTTTTGTGCATCTTAAATATATTAGTTATTTAGGCTTGGTGATTACTATTATATATATATTGGTGGTTGGATTCCCGCTGTATCATTAGCAGATGCCCGCGGTACCATTATCGGATGATTACCCTACACGCCCCACGCTATGATAGTGGATGACCTTCTATACCGCGATATCCTACCTCAAAGCAGGATGGGTATTATTTATGTTGACTAACGTCTGTGGATGCAGGAAAAACAGGTTGGAGGGATCCAACTGGATTCCTCAAAAATATATAACCAGTTTGTTTGTTTGTTTGCACCTATACTGTCATACATGATGTGTTGGAAAAATAAATAATTGGTTGTTTGGTGTTTAAATATCACTAGGCCTAAATGTTGATATTTAAAAATATCATGAAAAAGGAAATTTTTTTAGATTTAAAAAGGAAATTCTATTTTTCTAAAATAGAACTTGAAATTTGAATAGAATAAAAATATTAACTTGTTTTAAAAGAGTAAAAACAAGTAGTTCTTTTATAAACAAAGTTTATAAATGAAGTGAAAAGAATTATCATTGGATAATTCAGAAAATAAAAATACAAGTGTGAAATTGAAAAGGGAAGTCTATTTTCCAAAAATAGAAATATTGATTTCTAAAGAAATTGAAATCGAGACTTGTTTAAGAATGAATAAAGAAAATCCAAATAGAAATTGAATATAGAAATTCAAATGGAATTCAAATATAGAATTTGAATATAGAAAATATAAAGGAAATTCAAATATAGAATTTGAATATAGAAAGTGAAATTGTAACACCCCGTAATTTTATAACATTAAAATTCACAAATTAAAGTATACTTAATTTTTAGAAAAGAATTAAGTGAAATGGGTTGCGCAGAGAAATATTTATATATATTGATATATATATATATATATATATATAAATTAAAAATTAAATAAATAAATATGCGAAAAAGTTCAAAACAGCAAATTGGGAGGGGGAATAACCGAACCGGCCCATTTTTGAGGTCGACCCAAGCCCCGCTGGGTCGACTAGGGGTTAATCCAGGGTGTTTGGCTGTCAACCCGTGGGCCGATTCGCTCAAATGCAGATTTTGCATTTGATTGGTTCTCATGGTTCAGGGTTAATCTAATGGTCCTAAATAACTTCCTACACCTATAAATACATCCTAATGCTAACCCTAAACCTAATTAAAATAGAATAGTTACCGTCATACCATCGCCATGGAAATCAATGGAGCCGCCGCCAACTAAGAAAGAAGAAAAGCAAATTCAATTCTAATTCTCTCAACCCTAAAGCAAAGCAAAACTCTCTCTTTTCTTCTCTAAATTGTGAGTATGATAGTCTTAACAAGATTATTATCATTTTAATTAGGTTAAGTCATGAATGGATTATGAGTAGATGATATGAATTGTCATATATGTTGTTGTAAACCTTATACTATCATGTATGATATAAATCCTATGCTATGTGGTGATAATGTCCTATATGTTGCAAATCATGCTATGATGATGTTATGTATGTTGAAAGTTTCTAGGCTAAAGTTGTGATGAATCATACATGCTTTGAAATCATGATGCTATTGCCTATGCTAGTTAGTTCATATTAATTAAATCATCATGTTTGGGCTATGTTGATCTATATGACAAGTTACATAAGTTGATTAGAAAAGTTATGAACATATGTCATGACATCTATTATGACATCTAGAACTATGCTATGACATATGTGATATCCTATGCTAGTTCACACCATCATTATGTTGCCTATAAACCCCATATGCAAGTTTATGTATAGATTTGGGCTATGATCATATCATGTAAATTGTGCCATTTAACAAGTTGACACCTTTAGATCCTTAACATGTGTAGTTTATGCAAGTTTCACCCCTATTATGATTAGATTTATTTTAATTGTCTATATGTTGTGATAATTTATCTTTGTGCTATGCGTTAGACTATTCAAGTCTAGCCTATATTATGCGTTGAATAAGCGAACGTATAAACGTGGGGTATGGGTAATATTAAGGATTTAATAATAAGATGTTGGGGTGCAATTGATATGATTTTGCATACCATGAGTGGATGACCATAATTGAGTCAATTATGGACATCAATAAAAGTGGACTTAATTAATAATTTTGATAGGGAATTATTAAAACTGGGGTAAAAGATTGAAAGTTGTCAATCAATGCTTAGGACACGAGGTTGGACTCGTTTGTGACGTAAACCTGCCCGGAACCGCCCGGCAAATCCAGTGGTCACAAATGTCAGCCCAATGTGAGAGGTCCTAGGCCTAAACTAAAGCATAACAGTTGTAAAGACATGAGGTTAGACTCGTTTATGTTGTAAGACTGCCCGGACCCGCCCGACAAATCCAGCTGCCATAAATGCTAGTCTAATGTGAGAGGTCTTTATGAGGTTATGGCCTGAATGAATTAAGAAATACTTAACCAGATAAACATGTAAGGTGGGACATGGGGGTTAAGTAGGTGCCTTGGGTGGCATGAGGAATCTAGGGGGTGCCCTTAGTGGCATGTGAAATACGATTAGTAAGACTTAACCAAACACACATGTAAATGAACATGACTAAGAGGGTTAAGTGGGATATATTAATGACAAGCTTATGTGGGTAGCTTGTGGGGGCCCATTTCAACCAGTATCCTAAACGTATCTTTGTGGGCTCGACCCAAGTCGATGACGGGACACGCATACTGAGCTTGACTATAAGAGGCCAAAACGGGGAGCGGTGGCAACGCAAGTCCAACGGGTTTCATATGCGTGTGTGGACCCGGGCCGGTAGGTAAGACGTTGTTGCATCGTGTAGGTATAAGCCGTGCATTCTCAGTTGTATCGGGTTGCCACTTTAGGGGAGTGATACACCCCACCGTGGGGCCAGCACGGGTATCTACGAGCAGGGAGCTGATCGAAAGTGGGTAGTAGGGTACACCTAGTGCAGATAGGGGCAGACGGCACCTATGTAGTCAGCTAGGAGTACACGAAGTTACTTATAAAATTTCTAATAGGGTAGTGGGGTACACCTAGTGGAGATAGGGGCAGACGACACCTATGTAGTCAGCTAGGGGTACGCAAGGCTATTTATAAAGTTTCCGCGTGAAGCAAGTGGGATCAACCTTTAGGGTGACTGGTGCGGTGCAGTGTAGTAATGTGCGGTGCAGTGTAGTAATCACTCGTTAGTAATTAGGTGTGCCTTTAACGTTATCTTTCACGTTATCATTATCTGCTCATCCCATACCTAATAGTTCATAGACATTTACTTGTCTTCCAGCTTATGCCTTAGTCTAGTTATTTTGATAATAGTATTGTTAGAATTATCATACTCGCCAGACTTTATGTCTGACCCCCTCCATTTCTATCCTTTTCCCCCTCCAGGTCCTCAGGTTGGGCCCAGCTCTAGTGGAGTTTGATTGAATTGCTTCATCTCTCTTTGGAAAGCTTGGACCGTTGAAGTAAAGTCTAGCTTGTTATCTTTTTAATGGCTATTTATGTAATGGGATTATGTATTTTGTTTTTATGAAGATGGATATTGTACTTGACTCTGATTTATGTTTTTTGTGATGTAATAAACATGTTTCCACTGCAATAAAATGAAGTTTTAGATTTCCAAGTACTACTTATTATCTGTCTTGTTGTAATTTTTCTGTTCTATATTCACTTTTAACCTCCATGGAAGTTAATGCATTCCCTTTGTGAGTGACATTAATGGACGTGGGGTGTTACACGTGGTATCAGAGCTTAAGGTTACCAGAACAGATAAAAATACTTTAGAAAAATAGTTGTTTTTGGAAGAAATGTTTTCAAAAACATGTTTTAATGAGAAAGTTAAAGAGGAAGTTTTTATGAAAAACATAATCCCCAAATAGCCATATATCTTTATCTTTCGAATTCTCCATTTTGAATCTTTCCTTTTTCGTTTCAGCATGGCTGAAGATCTTAACCTACCTGACGGTGTAACGATACCAGGATGGTATAGGAGGCTATTAGAGGCTAGGGCCGCCGCAGGTCCGGCCAATGTTCCTCCACCACCAGTTGCACCCGTTCCTCCTCCTCCTCGCGTAGATACTTTTGCAAAGACGTGCAAGGAATTTAAGGCTATGGGTGGAAAACCTTTTCAAGGGTCAGAAACGTTTGTGGAACCTAGAGATTGGCTTAAGGAGGTGGAAGAATTGCTAGAAATCTTTGAAGTAGAAGAAGGGAGGAGAGTTCGTTTAGCAGCTTGGTTGATGAAGGGAGAGGCCTTGTTTTGGTGGGAAGTCACTAATGGGGAGCGTCCTATTGACTCTTGGGCGGATTTTAGATGTAGGTTCGAGGCGAAGTTTCTCTCGAGGGCGGAAGAAAATCTATATATGGAAAGGTTCTTGACATTAAAGCAAGGAAGCTCATCAGTGAAGGAATATGTCAACAAATTTAATCAGCTAGCAAGGTTTGGCTTAGACTTAGTGAACACGCCGGAGAAGAAGGCTCTGAGGTTCGTTAATGGATTGAATGAACCATTGCAAGGGTTGGCTATGACCCACATCCCTATGGGGGCCACCTTTGAGAAGCTAGTAGACATGGCACTCATGCACGAGGAGAAAGGCACTAAAGATGATAAGGCACCCAAGAAGAAAGGGGATCAAAATAAGGGTGGCAAAGGCAACAATGCTAAGGGGAAGAAGAAATGCTTTAACTGTGGGACACCAGGCCATCTCAGCAAGGATTGCCGAAAGAAAAAGAAGACTGGCTGTTTTCACTGCGGTGAAGCAGGACATCTAGTGAACGACTGCCCAAAGAAGGGGCAGAGGGCAGGGACTACCTCGGGAGGACAGGTGCAGGCTCTTCTGGCACCAGGGCAGGCAAGGGGACAAGTTCAGGCTCTCGCGGTCCCACCGCTGCAAGAACGAGGTAGAACCATTTCTGTTGAAAGCTTAGTTTTTCTGTTTGATCATCCTGTCCGTACCTTATTCGATTCAGGCGCATCGCATTCGTTTATCTCTACATCATTAGTTGAAACACTGCACCTAGATACAAGTATTGTTACTGATCCCTTAGTAGTCTCAAATCCTATTGGTGGTTCGGCTCATCTTTCTATGATTTTTGGGGATTTGAGAGTGTTTATCTTGGGCGTTGAGTTTGAATGCAACGCCTTTGTCCTTGGTTTCACGGGATGTAGTTTGATTCTAGGGGTGGATTGGCTAGCCAAGCGGGGTGCCATCCTAGACTGTGAAAGGAGGGTAGTTAGACTATTGATTCGTTGTAGAAAAACCCTTATATTTCTTGCGACCCTAGGGGTTCAGTGATGCTTAGCTGCCTAGAATCTTCTGACGCATCTAACGATGATTAGGAACCTGTTTGTGTGGTCTGTGAGTATGGAGACGTCGTTGATAAAGCGCGGGGTTTACCCATAGGCACGGAATAAGTTTTCGTATGTGCTTAATAGATTAAGCAAAGCCCGTTATGTAATCAGCGGTAGCTTTGGAGCAAGACTGGCAAGGACGGCCAGAGTCGGTCAAATGCTCAATTGATTGACCATCTTACTAGTATCATCTCACGTAGGTCGTCTGAATTCGAAGGAGGTATCCCTTGGGTGTTTGTCTGATATTGGTTTAGGCCTTTGGGGCTTGCACTTGGGGGATGTCGAATTCGACTAGGATGGTCTGCGTGAGAGATGGATAGTTGGGACGATTTTACATGAATAATATCCTGGTTTTCTCTAAAAGCAGAGAAGAGCATGCCCTATGTCATAGGGAAAGCTTAGGGACCCTACAAGTGCACTAGCTTAAAGCTAAGTTCTCCAAGATACCATTTTTGGAGGAAGGAAGCGAGGAATTTAGGCATGTGGTCTCTAGGGAAGGGAGATCATGTTAAGGTGGATGGAGTTCTTAGCATCCTACGACTTCGAGATAGCATATACCCCTGGCAAGGGTAACGTGGTGGCGGACGCCTTAAGTAGAAAAAGATTATCCTTAAGTCCTTTGTTTGTGGAGCGGCGAAGCTTAGAATTCATTTCGATGTTTGACTTTAGACCTTCCGTTAACTTCGTACCCAGTTTGCTAGCATCCTTGGAGGTCAGACCTACGCTTTTGGGACGGATTGGCGAGGCACAGCGAGACGACCCACAGTTGGTTGAGTTAGTAGAAAAGGTCAAAGGAGGGGAGTCATCAAGCCATCTCCGTTGGTATACCCTAGATGATATGGGTTGGTTACGTAGGGACGACAGACTTTGTGTACCAAAAGACGATGACCTAAGGAAGACTATTCTTGATGTTGCACATCGTTCGAAGATGACCATTCATCCCGGCGGGGACAAGATGTACATGGACATGAGAGAGTTTACTTTTGGGCCGGCATGAAGAAAGATGTGGCCGAGTATGTCGCTAGATGCTTGGTGTGCCAACAAGTAAAAGCGGAGCAAAAGAAACCCGGTGGGTTGCTTCACCCATTGGAGGTTCCACTATGGAAGTGGGAAAGTGTCTCGATGGATTTTGTGGATGGATTACCGTGATCAACGAAGGGTAATACGGGAATTTGGGTTATAGTAGATAGACTTAATAAAAGCGCCCATTTTATTCCCGTAAAGAGTAAGAGGACTGCTCCATGGTTAGCTTCTGTATACGTTCGAGAGATAGTTCGTTTGCACGGTGTTCCTTCTAGCATAGTGAGCGACCGCGATCCTATTTTCACTAGCGAATTTTGGAGAAGCTTACAAGAGGCGGTAGGGACTCAGTTATGTTTGAGTACCGCATATCATCCTCAGACGGACGGCCAGACTGAGAGGGTGAATCACATTCTAGAGGATCTGTTGAGGCTATAATCCTAGACTTTGGGGGTACATGGGAAGAGCATCTTCCATTGGTTGAGTTCGCATATAATAATAGCTTTCAGTCCAGCATTGGTATGGTACCATTCGAAGCTCTATATGGACGACCTTGTCGTTCACCTACATGTTGGTGGGAATCTACAGATAAGATCTTACTTGGGCCCGATATGATTAGGGAGACTTCGGAGAAGATCCACTTGATTCGAAGGAGGATGAAAGCAGCGCAAGATAGGCAGAAATCTTATGCGGATAAGAGGAGGACAGATCTCGAGTTTGAAGTTGGGGACATGGTCTTTGTTAAAGTGTCTCCATTACGAAACGTTGTTCGCTTTGGGTCCGTTGGGAAATTAGCACCAAGGTTCGTAGGACCGTTTCCTATTAAGGAGAAGATTGGGCAAATGGCGTATAGAGTGGAGTTGCCCGAGAGACTTAGTGGTGTACACGACGTATTCCATGTATCACATTTGAGGAAGTGCTTGCACGAGACCGCGGAAGTGGTAGAGCGGAACTTGCTTAGAGAGGTGGAGATAGAGCGTGATGCGACGATTCGACGAGCTCCTACGTGCATTCTTGGGTCAGAGATTAAGAAACTGAGAAATCGAGAGGTCAGACTGGTCAAAGTACAATGGGGAGATGATGAGAGCAACGCTACTTGGAAGACAGAAGAGAAGATGCGTTCACGATACCCTTTTCTTTTTGAGGGTATGTCTTTTAATTTCTCCTTTATTGCTTATCTTGTACTTATCTTACCTTTAGAGTATCCTCTCGTTAGTATTCTTGACCTTTAGATAGGATAATCCTATGGTTGAAACATGTGTTTGAGACATGTTATGTATGATGGATGCAAAGTGGATGCAAGTGTTTGCTAGTGGATGCATATACACACACTATTAGGCACCAGATCGGCTCAGTCACTTCATATTGCATATTGCATATATATGGATGTATTTAGTAAAATGGATGTATAATGGTAGTATTATCATATAGTTGCTGCATTCGGGTGGATGGTTGTGCACGCATATAGAATTAATATGTATCATTAGGAATCTTTTGCATACATATTGGACGCATGGCACTATCATGAATTGCACTAAGGAGGTCGACTGAATCAGTAGACCGCCTAATTTTGCATTAGATATGGACATATACACACACTGTGCATATAAATATTAAAGCATTAGAAGTCTTTTAAGGACAATGGATGCTGGTGTTTGATGATTGAGTAGATGGACGATTAGATGGTAGGATATACATTCTTCTTGACATGGAGATTTCGGGGACAAAATCCTTTAAGGAGGGGAGAATGTAACACCCCGTAATTTTATAACATTAAAATTCACAAATTAAAGTATACTTAATTTTTAGAACAGAATTAAGTGAAATGGGTTGCGCAGAGAAATATATATATATTGATATATATATATATATATAAATTAAATAAATAAACATGCGAAAAAGTTCAAAACAGCGAATTGGGAGGGGGAATAACCGAACCGGCCCATTTTTGAGGTCGACCCAAGCCCCGCTGGGTCGACTAGGGGTTAATCCAGGGTGTTTGGCTGTCAACCCGTGGGCCGATTCGCTCAAATGCAGATTTTGCATTTGATTGGTTCTCATGGTTCAGGGTTAATCTAATGGTCCTAAATAACTTCCTACACCTATAAATACATCCTAATGCTAACCCTAAACCTAATTAAAATAGAATAGTTACCGTCATACCATCGCCATGGAAATCAATGGAGCCGCCACCAACTAAGAAAGAAGAAAAGCAAATTCAATTCTAATTCTCTCAACCCTAAAGCAAAGCAAAACTCTCTCTTTTCTTCCCTAAATTGTGAGTATAATAGTCTTAACAAGATTATTATCATTTTAATTAGGTTAAGTCATGAATGGATTATGAGTAGATGATATGAATTGTCATATATGTTGTTGTAAACCTTATACTATCATGTATGATATAAATCCTATGCTATGTGGTGATAATATCCTATATGTTGCAAATCATGCTATGATGATGTTATGTATGTTGAAAGTTTCTAGGCTAAAGTTGTGATGAATCATACATGCTTTGAAATCATGATGCTATTGCCTATGCTAGTTAGTTCATATTAATTAAATCATCATGTTTGGGCTATGTTGATCTATATGACATGTTACATATGTTGATTAGAAAAGTTATGAACATATGCCATGACATCTATTATGACATCTAGAACTATGCTATGACATATGTGATATCCTATGCTAGTTCACACCATCATTATGTTGCCTATAAACCCCATATGCAAGTTTATGTATAGATTTGGGCTATGATCATATCATGTAAATTGTGCCATTTAACAAGTTGACACCTTTAGATCCTTAACATGTGTAGTTTATGCAAGTTTCACCCCTATTATGATTAGATTTATTTTAATTGTCTATATGTTGTGATAATTTATCTTTGTGCTATGCGTCAGACTATTCAAGTCTAGCCTATATTATGCGTTGAATAAGCGAACGTATAAACGTGGGGTAGGGGTAATATTAAGGATTTAATAATAAGATGTTGGGGTGCAATTGATATGATTTTGCATACCATGAGTGGATGACCATAATTGAGTCAATTATGGACATCAATAAAAGTGGACTTAATTAATAATTTTGATAGGGAATTATTAAAACTGGGGTAAAAGATTGAAAGTTGTCAATCAATGCTTAGGACACGAGGTTGGACTCGTTTGTGACGTAAACCTGCCCGGAACCGCCCGACAAATCCATTAGTCACAAATGTCGGCCCAATGTGAGAGGTCCTAGGCCTAAACTAAAGCATAACAGTTGTAAAGACATGAGGTTAGATTCTTTTATGGTGTAAGACTGCCCGGACCCGCCCGGCAAATCCAGCTGCCATAAATGCCAGTCTAATGTGAGAGGTCTTTATGAGGTTATGGCCTGAATGAATTAAGAAATACTTAACCAGATAAACATGTAAGGTGGGACATGGGGGTTAAGTAGGTGCCTTGGGTGGCATGAGGAATCTAGGGGGTGCCCTTAGTGGCATGTGAAATACGATTAGTAAGACTTAACCAAACACACATGTAAATGAACATGACTAAGAGGGTTAAGTGGGATATATTAATGACAAGCTTAGGTGGGTAGCTTGTAGGGGACCATTTCAACCAGTATCCCAAACGTATCTTTGTGGGCTCGACCCAAGTCGAGGACGGGACACGCATACTGAGCTTGACTATAAGAGGCCAAAACGGGGAGCGGTGGCAACGCAAGTCCAACGGGTTTCATATGCGTGTGTGGACCCGGGCTGGTAGGTAAGACGTTGTTGCATCATGTAGGTATAAGACGTGCATTCTCAGTTGTATCGGGTTGCCACTTTAGGGGAGTGATACACCCCACCGTGGGGCCAGCACGGGTATCTACGAGTAGGGAGCCGATCGAAAGTGGGTAGCGGGGTACACCTAGTGGAGATAGGGGCAGACGACACCTATGTAGTCAGCTAGGAGTACATGAAGTTACTTATAAAATTTCTAAGAGGGTAGTGGGGTACACCTAGTGGAGATTGGGGCAGACGGCACCTATGTAGTCAACTAGGGGTACGCAAGGCTATTTTTAAAGTTTCTGCGTGAAGCAAGTCGGATCAACCTTTATGGTGACTGGTGCGGTGCAGTGTAGTAATGTGCGGTGCAGTGTAGTAATCATTCGTTAGTAATTAGGTGTGCCTTTAACATTATCTTTCACGTTATCATTATCTGCTCATCCCATACCTAATAGTTCATAGACATTTACTTGTCTTCCAGCTTATGCCTTAGTCTAGTTATTTTGATAATAGTATTGTTAGAATTATCATACTCGCCAGACTTTATGTCTGACCCCCTCCATTTCTATCCTTTTCCCCCTCCAGGTCCTCAGGTTGGGCCCAGCTCTAGTGGAGTTTGATTGAATTGCTTCATCTCTCTTTGGAAAGCTTGGACTGATGAAGTAAAGTCCAGCTTGTTATCTTTTTAATGGCTATTTATGTAATGGGATTATGTATTTTGTTTTTATGAAGATGGATATTGTACTTGACTCTGATTTATGGTTTTTGTGATGTAATAAACATGTTTCTGCTGCAATAAAATGAAGTTTTAGATTTCCAAGTACTGCTTATTATCTGTCTTGTTGTAATTTTTCTGTTCTATATTCACTTTTAACCTCCATGGAAGTTAATGCATTCCCTTTGTGAGTGACATTAATAGATGTGGGGTGCTACAGAAATGGAATTTGAATAAAGAAATTTTAAATATAGAATTTGAATATAGAAATTCAAATGGCGCTGAATATAGAGAATTCAAATAGAATTGAAATAGAATTTCAATATAGAATTCAAATAGAGTTGAAAGGGGAATTTGATTATAGAATTCAAATAAAGTTGAAATGGAAATTGAATATAGAAAATTTAAATAGAATTGAAATGGAATTTGAATATGGGAAATTCAAATAGAATTGAAATGGAATTTGAATATAGAAGATCGAAGTATAAATAAATTTATTTTCGAGTTAGGGAAAATCGACAATTTTAGAAGATCGGAAATATTATGTTGAAATGGATTTGATATATTAAAATATACCAGGATGGAGTTGAATTTATTTTAAATGAAGTTTAAAAGCTTATATATATAAATATAATTAAAACGAACTCGCCGCAGCGCGGTAGTTCGTAAATTGGTGTTTCGAACTTCAATTGAGTATACAGAACTCAATTGAAGTCGAAATTCTTTGAAACAAGAAACGTCAGGATCGGGTTGATAATAGTTTTCTAATGGAGAAGTCAAACTTAGGTTTCGTCGAATAGATCTTGAGTTATGTCAAAATCAAATTTTTAGAAAAACAACGCCAGAACCACTATAAAACCATAATGGTTTATTTAAATAAATAAAAGGATTTTAAGTTAATAAAAAATCCGAATTTGCATTGGAAAAATCTAGACTTGAGTTATAAATATATTAGAACTCAAGTGGAGTAATGAATTGATTTTTGGAACAAAAATCGTATTTTTAACTATCGAATATAATAAACTAATTTGAAGAATAATTAGTTAATGAAAATTTTGAATCGAAATTGAACTTTGAAAGGTAAATGAGTTGTGTATATATATTTTTGAAATCAAATATAGTTAGAAATGAAACTCGACGTAATTATAAGCGAAATAAAATATATTTGAACGTGATATGTTCAAACTAAAGAGAGTTGGCAAAAGAGCTAATGAATTAGCGACTTGAGTTAGAAACGACTGGATTTAGTTGGGATAAATTGGAAACAGGTGAATATGTGTTAGACAAGTATGGAATGAAGTGTATGAAGATAATAATATAAGTGCCCGACAAAAAGGTACACGTTTAAATTCCATATGAGGTTTTATGCTTCTGGTACAAAGGAGGTTGTGGCGAAATTTTCCGGAAATTTAAGGAGTTAGAATATTTTTAAGATATTTTGATAATTAGAAATCTATATATCAATATAAATTGAATTCGATAAGGAAACGAATTTAAAATAGGATATTATACACAAAAAGAAGATCGATAGTCTAGTAATAGAAAGAGAAATGTATATATGCTTTAAAAATGAATAATTGGCTTTATATGGTGTGGATTATTCGAGGTAAGTGGTCTTGTCCGTTTTGAAGTTAAGGATGTTTTCAGTCAAGGTCTGAGAGGTAATTATTCCCCAACTTGATTGATTTCATTTTTAATTGATAAATAGCAAGATCCAGACTCGAAGAGAAGTGTTTGAATTAGAGTTAGTTGAATAAAATATTTTGGGTTGTTGTAACGATGTTTTACACAACATTCGTGTTAACCCAAGTGGTGGAATTTTGGAAATATAAAAGTAAATATTACCTAAGTATAATTAAAGTAGCCGGGAAAGAGGTAAGTGATTGAAATTGTTTTGCAATTGCAAATAGAATATATTTCCTAAGTATAGAAAATAAAAGAAGTCGATATATGGAAATGTTTTCCAAATAGCGTAGGAGGCCAAGATGATTATTGAAAATATTTGGTTAACAAATATTGATAGGGAAATGAAGAAGTGAATTAATTAATGAAATATCAATTAACAAGCCCAGTGATTGATTGATTTTATGGATGAATGGAATGTCTGTTTTTTTTTTATAGTTAAATAACCGACTATCGAAGTATTTGCCAATATCGTTGTCAATATGGAGAGACCGGTTGGATTATTATCCGTGAACCACTTCGTATTGGCAGTAACGTTGCGAATCAGATTATATGAAGATAATAGAAGATGAAGTGAAGTGCAAGGACTTTTTCTATTAATAGAAATTGTGCCTTCGGTTTCGTTCAGTCCCAGAACGAACGTATATGGACGAATGTCTGACAAAGTATTTCCAATGATCGAATATATTGGTATGTATAAATATATATGGTGGCAACAGATTTATTCCCTTATCATATATCCAAAATATATTTGTGCAAATCAATTAGTGATTAACGGATCTGACAATGTGGAATTCAAAGTGATTGTGTTATTAATGAATTGCAAGAAATCGTAGCCTCAGGCCTCAACAACCGGGAAATGACAAAAATCGGGCAGGCAGCATGACTATGTGGGTCGCTCCCATTAGGGTTTATAATCACCTATCTAGAGATTCATTTAATTCCTTATTCTATTTGATGCTGTCCTATTCGGGAAATGGTTGCTGATCCCAACCATTGGTGATATACATTCGATACACTCAAGCGAAATGAGTGGTCGATCATGTGTGGGATGGGTTGCAAGACATTCTTGTTGAACCCAGTGTATTCCTCTCTAGAGATACACTATCGGAAGGTGGTTCCATACCTTGTCATGTTGGAAATCCAATCTCCAATAAGCGCTCTGCGGTTTTTGATTCTATATTATATATGGAGCGTGAGATGCAAGCGTTATGCTAGATTGTTATTTATTTGATTTAGACACTATAATAACATCACTGGATTTTCGTATCAAAGTGTTTTGGGTAATAGTAAGGTAAAAACCGTCCATGTTTATGTGTGGGCTGGTCTTACTATTATTATTTCTTTCTAAAGGATTTTGAAAGTTAAACAAATGATTGGAGTTTACTCACACCAGTCCCATGACTGACCCAGAGTTTATTTTGTTTTATTTTCCCTAAACTCTTGGGTGCCCAAATTTGTACGGACAGTCAAGTAGTCGGGATTTTTCTGATTCACTTGGAAGAGCGGGAAGCAGGAGGCTTCACCAATTAGCTATAGACTATCATATTTCTGCTGTGTACTATGTTGTATCTGGAAACAGGTGTTTATAACTGTTCCAGGAATAATTGTTGTGCTCTGATAATGGTATGTATATACAGTTACTGATTTGTATCTCAAAAGTTATATTATTTAACATATTTTATTCGTTCCGCTGTGAGATTTGTGTTCTTCGTTTTTTCATCTATTCTAATATTTCTTTCTTTCTACATTCTCATCCTCTAACTTCTTTCTAATATTGATTCGTATTTCTGTTCAATTTGGGTTGGACGTGTGGTGATATTAGTCAACTCAGATAGTACAGATTTGCGGGCCGTTACAAATCACTTGCAGCGGAAATAAAAATTTATACAAATATCAGAGTTTACATATAATTTTATATATACAACGGAAGAAAAATATACATTAATATATTTACCAAAATTTGCGAATTTTAAGCAGACTAAAAGCGGGCGACTTTGGGGGTCTCTAACTTCGATAGCTGAAATCTATAGATCTGCAGCACTCGTATCTGACCCGACCGTTCCATGCAAAAACACAAAACACCCGAGTCAGGATTAAACTTATTTCAAGTTAGCAAATTTCAATAAATCACATAATATAATTAGTTAAACTGCAATGATAGTTGGAATGATTCGAGTAAAATGAACAGTGAACTGCCAAAACAAAATATTATGGACACAACAAAGCAGCAAGCATACTGAAATTGTTCATGTGCGAACCAAGTAGCTAAGGGAATGATAAGTTCACGCGAAAAGGTTACAACCGAGAGTGCGTTGCATGGTCCAGTACAAATCCAAAACAAGATATGACAATATATATATCGGCGAGCAGTCCATTTATATCAAGTGTGAAAAAAATGGAATAGCACGTTTATTCATAAAGAACAAGAGCAAACATGTAATATTAAAATCCGACTTGTTATTTAGTGTTAAAGGGATGCTAATAAATCTATGAGCATTTAATCCATTTTGTACGTGTATGTAACCCGAGACCAATCCACATTGATAGAATACTTTGACATTAACCTATTATAACCACATCCAACATTTTTTCAGATTTTAATAAACAAAAGATGATATGTTGTCTTAATAGTAAAACAATTAATTGATAACGCATCAGCACAATAACCATGGGAATTTTTTTATTAGAAGACGAACAGTAAGAGTGGGTTCATTACTTAAAGCATGGTGATCGTCGCTAGTCTATGAATTAGAAAAGCGCGACATTTGTAATAAATTCTGCAAGCATACAGGTGTGTAGCATACAGGTCGAACACAGGGAGGTGAATTAAATCAAATTATTTATCTAACCTCTTGGGCGAGTTAGACGAAGCTGGAGGTTGATTTTGAAAATAAAACAAAACAAAATTAAAACTGTAATTTGATTCAGAACAGATCTAACTGAACCGACGATCAAATCACAATTTCAATGGAAAAGCAATGAAACTATGAATCAGATTCAAATCTAATCAAATCCAATTTAACCTATGAACGCGATTAAAAATTCAGAAAATAAAAGTGCAGAATATAAATAACAACAGGAAATAAAATTAGGATTACCGCTGAATCTAATCAGACGGTCAATCACTAATGAAAAGAACTGCAAAATACAAATAGTGTTCTACCAAATCTAATTGGATAGACAACACTAATTGCTAAGAAAATAAAAAATGCAGAAAATAAAAAGAAGAAGAACTAGAAACTTTATTAGAAATAGAAAATGGGATATAGGATGGTGGCTACAATGCCATTACAAGGGTATATATAGGAGATAACCAAACCCTAACCCTAACCCTAATGATAACTGGGCCTTGTCATTACATCACTAATTAGTTTACAATGAAAAATATAAATGGGCCTTTGATAATTAAAGCAATTTTGGGCCTTTTCTCTTTTCCTCTTGTTTTCTTAACACTTCCTCATTGATTTGTGATGTGCAAAGCCTTTTTATCAATCCTTTTCTTGTCCAACAGCAACTAGATGTGATATCTTCATCTACAATTCTTCAAAATGCAAATACACAGCAAATTGAACTCTATTTCTCTACATTTCTGGTTGCATGCGGGCTGGGTTGGACTATCTGTAAAAATAACAAAACAATACCCAAGTAATATTTATTTATATACAAAAGATAAGAAATAAGAGCATAAAATAAACATATTTCTATGTCAATCAAATACCCCCACACTTATCTTTTACTCGTCCTCGAGTAAAACAAAAAAATGAAAAACTAACTAGATAGGTCACACTTTCGTAGGAAACACGATTGCATTGAGCGTATGCAACAAGCCGTTAAACCTCTAGGTGTCCCTAGTAGGACGAGTGGTGTCTCGTGAGGGTTTTCAGCGGATACTACCCACAAAATCCAAATGCAGTATGCTATGAGACTACATGAATGCAATGGACATATGCAGATAAAAACGAAAAATGAAAACACGACTTATTTCAGGAAAGTGGTACAACAATTTAAGTTAACAATTTCTAATTAGTTGATTTTATTTTAGATACCTCAACTTGTCACAAATTTTTCCATATAAATCAAGTTTTCAAATGTTAAATTCCAGTTTGGCCAGTTAGTTCGGTTGATAACATAGTGCAGCCATGAAATAAATTCTTAGTTTGTTTGGCACAGTTTGCAAAGTGGTGTTCTAATTTTGTCATGTATGGCTAGTCAAATCAATAAGGTCAAGAAGTGTTTGGGTATCATCGCTTATTCTTTATTCTATAAAATTTTAAGATTTATGATTAAGTACATACACCTAAAAAGACCAAGGTTTACCACCCATGCACTGCCTCGCGGACTAACGGAGAGTGGGTAAAGAGCTTGGCGGATTGTGCAGGCCGACTTTGACTTTGTCAACAACGTGTCGGTAATCCTTAGGTGTCCAATCTCATAGAATGAGACCAAGATATTCCAACTTTGACTTTGTCAACAACGTGTCGGATAGAGCTTGGCGGGTTTGCACACCAACGCTTGATATACAAGCAATGTTGGATACCCTTGGAATACTATTATTATTATTATCGAAAATTTAAGCACAAAAGAGAGTTACGCGAATTCAACTTAACACAACTTAGTTTTAAAGATTTGAAAAGCCAATATAAGTATTTTAAGTCCTCCACTTATTTAAACAAAGTCTACAATATAGGATAGATTTCATGGCCATCACCTAAGAATCTCCCTATGTACCGGTTACACTATTATCCCTCAAAATTAAACTTTTCATTATATTTCAAATTCGAATTTAGCTGAGAGAGAAAAATACTATCAACTGGCTAAAAATTGTAAACTTATTTTGCTGTATCAATTGAAAATGAGTCGTATTTTAAAAAAAAAAATTATGGTATGTCACTACAATCTAAAATGCATGATGGTCCTATTTCAATGGATGAAAATAAAAGAAATAAAAACAAAGAAAAATGAAAATTGATGAAATGCAGACTCCCCCCCACACTAGAACTAAACAGTGTCCACACTGTGAACGTTTCCTAAAATTGAAAGATCGCACCCAAAGGTGAATGAGATGCAAAATTATTTGAAGAATGAAATGGAGTTTGGCCACTATAGGCGAATGAAAATCATATGTACAATGATATATGTGTTTGCGGTGCACGTGATGCAAGGATTGCCACCAACTTTTCCCCCCACACTTAGTTCTAGCCCTATGAGTCTCATTCCCACTAAGTCTAGGCATATTTTCTAATAAGTGCAGGTTTTTGAAAACCATCTCCTCTTTATACCTAGATTTATAGTCCAGGAGATAAATATCTAGGGTCGTCCTCACATGAAGTTTTTCAATCAAGACAGTATTCCAAAAGTAATTCATGTGTTCAACAAATTTGTCAGTGTAATTTTTCAAGAATTTGTGATCGAGTATAAATTCAGTGAAATTTGAATTTTGAGTGTTGTTCAACAGCATGTGATCGCCTTTCTTGATTGGCAAGGTATTATCGACACCGACAATTTCACGTTCATTTGAGTATTCAAAATCAAAATTTTCAAACTTGGATTGGTGGCTTGATTCTGCTTCATCCTTGTCAATTAAAAGTTTTAGTTCATCTACGAAAAGTTCTTCGGAAGCTAACGTGGACACGTCAATTGAAGTATGAGAAACTTCCTGAAATGGTAAATGTGGCGTGTCATCAACAATGGTTTCTACTTTGTCGATCTGTCCTATTCCGGGTTCTTGGTCATTCGAAGAAGAGGGTGTCGACAAGGGAGGTGACCAAGGTAAAGGTATAGAAGATGAATGGTTGGGATTTCCAACATTAGAATAAGAGATTTCGTCGGGGTTGCCGACATTAGAAAGAGAGATGTTGTCGGGGTTGCCGACATTACAAGAAGATGGAGGTTTGGAATTTTCAGAATAATTGGCCTTGGGTGCCAACAGAAGAGTGTCAAGCTTTTCGATTGGGGTCAGAATCAAATGATTGTCATGATTGGGGTCAGAATTAAGGCTTTCATCCTCATATAAACCAAAGAATTCATGATCATTAAAGTCCTTTTCCAAATTTGAAGTGAAAAATTCCACATTTTCGTTTTGTTCAATTTCAAAAATTTCAACTTTTTCGCAGCCTGAAAGGGGAAGATCAAAATCTGAGCTCAAATCTTTCTCTTGAAAAGAATCGAAGTCCAAGTCATTTACTGGATTGTGAACAGCTTCATTTAGATCGTTTTTCTTAATTTCAAAAGTCGTTATTTGAAAATTTTCAATGTCAGTAGAAATTGGATTATTTTCTGATTCAATGCTCATTTGATTTTGTTGCTCTTGTTGTTCTTTAAAAGATTTCATTAAGCAAAGAAGTTCATCAAGCTGTCTATCTTGGTTTTCTACCCTCTCTCTAAGAATGTTAAGATGATATTCTTCAGAATCGTTGATTTGAAAGCTCTCGTTTTGGATTTCTCGATTCTCAAAATTATAGTCCACATCAATTTCATGATAAATATCATTCCCAATGTGGTGGTTGTTTGAATCTTCAGAAAAATGACAATGATACTGGAAATCATTTTGATTTTGAAAATTAGGGTCATAACCAAAACTGGTGAAATTCGATGGAAAATTGAAATTTTGGTTATTTTCAAGATGTTGATATGGGTTGTAATTTTGAAAATTTTGATCGATTTGAAAATCATTTTCAAAATTATTTTCGAATTGGTTTCCAACCCCATATTGATGTGGATCAAAGCTATTTTGCGATTTAAAACCGTTTTGATGTGGATGTGACCCATAATCGAAATTATTGAAATTTAAATTGAAATCATCATTTCGATCATATCTATGATTTTGAAAATGTTGGTCAGTTGGAAAATTTTGAAAATTGTTGACATTGGGCTCACGAAATTGTGGAAAATCTTGTTTCATGAGTTGCAATTCATACTCATACTCTTCAAGAGGACGTCTACTTCGATTATTATCCCACATTTCTCTCAATGATTTTTTTGAATTAGACATTTGAAATGAAATCACGGCAAGACAGAAATTATTCTCAATTCAAAATAATATAAAAGAACGAGTGGTGCTCTATTAATTAACTGACTCAATTAGAAGGGGGAAGAGGGTCTTATGGCCGTTCACGTATAGTATAAATACTAAGGGATACGACCAATGTTTTACGGGTAGTATGCAACCTCTTTTGCTAATAGTTCAATAAATTGAACTAATATATATCCGCGATCCAATTGTACGAGACAGTCAACTTCACAAAGCACCACTTTTCAATTATATTATTTTGAAAATCAAAATCACGTGTTAAAATTGAAAATCGATGAGAGTGATTAGTTATGGAAAACCGTTCCTCACCACAAATTCAGAAATATCAGTCACAGAACAGACACAGAAATGTAAATTGCAGAATGAAAATTTACATTCAAGCCGCTGCCCCTGCAGAATTTTTTTACAACAATTGTCTATATATATATTTTTTTCTTTTGCAGCAGAGCACCTGTAGTGTTTTTAAAAGTTTTCACCTTGATCGGCAGTCCTCCAGTGAATTTGGGAAGCGCTAGCGCGTTCACACCCCACTTGGTGTGCAACCGCTCCAACCCATCTGAATCGTCCGCTGCTTCCTGTTGTTGTCCCCTTCTATTAATTGCTTGACTGCGCTGCGGCACGGGTTCGGGCTAGGAGCCCGAAAAAAATTTTTTTTAGACCCTTTTTTTTTTTAAATTTCAGCTGTACCTGGTTTTGAAAAATTCTCCTTTTTTTTTTTTAAGAAAAGAAAATATATAAAAAACTAAACTAGATTGGAACTAAACAAAAACAACTGTTGCTCTAACACAAAACCAATTACTCACTCAAGCAATCAAACGGGCCTTGCACTGCATCGTATCAAATTCACCCTACCAGATTCAAAAGTTAAACCACACTTGATGTTTAAAGAAAATCACAAAACAAGAAGTTTCCCCTACTCAAACTAAGGAAAACCAAATTACACGCAAGGTTTTCTGGGCGCCGCAATTTTCAACTCAAAACAAGGTCTGGCTTATGCGTTCACCCATTCACACGTGTATTAATAAACCAAGACTCAACTCTAAAAAGATACTTCCCAAGACTCACAGCAAAATGACATGGTTAATCCCACTCAAATTTAAGGGTACTCAGGAGAAATCTCGTACCCCTGTATGCTGTTCAACTTCGAATCTTCTTCTTCTTCTTTTTTTTGTTTCAAAACAGATCAAGCCAAAAACGGAGACAATTCACTTTCCAAAATCCACCGATACTCTCTAACTCCAAAAAAAAAAAAACACGCCCAAAATAAACTATTGCCAAAAATAAATAAGTAAATCCCAAATTAGGCTTGGTTTTCTGCCGATGGTTGGATATTTGGGGTTTTTTGCTGCTGGAGTTGTGGAGAAGTTCAGGCGATGTTGAGATTTGTGGTTTGAACTGCGGAGATGGATCCGAGTGGGGTTCGAATCGGACTTGGAGATTGCGATGCGGTTTCAAGATGTTGAGGACGGTGAAGCTTGGTGATCGGCAGCGAAGCAATTTGTTTGGCCTGAACGTGCTAAATCTACAATTACTGGGGTTCGATTTGGGATTTACTGCTTGGGTTCAAGTGGGTTGCGACTACCAGTTCTGGGTTTGGGTTGCGAAGTCTGTTGATGTTCGAAGGGGCTCCGATGTGTGAGAGGATGATGGATGGAGTTGTACAATGGAGGGGGCGTGGTATGGATTGTACGGTGGACGGGGTTTGAAAAGGGACTGGGTTGAAGGTACGGGATGAGGCGTCGAGTATGGAAATCTTGGTTGTCTGTGGTATGGTTTGCTGTGAAGTCTGGTTGGGTGTGAGGTGCTTTTTGGGTGAAGGAGTAGCTTTGTTGAGGATGTAGAGGTGTACTGGGAAGGACGCAGTAGTTATTTGTGATATTTTTTTTTCTTTTTTTTTTCTTTTGGGATTGAAATTGGTTGGTGGAGAATGGCCTAAGAGCAATTGAGGTTGCCGGAAAGATGGTCTGAAGGTGGGTTCTGATGGACGAGATGTTAGATGACGATTGGAGAAATTACGGTTTGTGGTGGCAGTGTATGATCATTGGTTCGTTTGCAACAGCAGAATTTGATTTGGATGGGAATCAGGAATAGATTGCGGCAAGGAAATACAAGACAGAAATATTAAAAACGGATTTTTTTTTTATGTTTTTTTTTGGTTACAGAAGAAGAAAAGGAAGGAAAAAAAATTGTAAAAGGAAAAGAATAGAAAAGGGGAAAGAAATAAAAGAGAAGATGGCAAGTTTTTTTTTTTCTTTTTCTTTTATTGTTGAAAAGGGGAAAGAAGTTTAAAAGGGTAAATGAAAGATGGAATGGTTAGAGAGTTGGAAAGAAATCGACTGAAAAGCGGCAAGAATTTAATTTTTTTCTCTTTTTTTTTTTTGAAAAAAACAAACAAACAAAAACTAAAAATAAAAATAAAACAAAAACTAACACGAATCAGAAATTAAATAAATAATAAAATCTAATCGTTACCTCCCCGGCAACGGCGCCAAAAACTTGATCGACGCTAGCCTATGAATTAGAAAAGCGCGACATTTGTAATAAATTCTGCAAGCATACAGGTGTGTAGCATACAGGTCGAACACAGGGAGGTGAATTAAATCAAATTATTTATCTAACCTCTTGGGCGAGTTAGACGAAGCTGGAGGTTGATTTTGAAAATAAAACAAAACAAAATTAAAACTGTAATTTGATTCAGAACAGATCTAACTGAACCGACGATCAAATCACAATTTCAATGGAAAAGCAATGAAACTATGAATCAGATTCAAATCTAATCAAATCCAATTTAACCTATGAACGCGATTAAAAATTCAGAAAATAAAAGTGCAGAATATAAATAACAACAGGAAATAAAATTAGGATTACCGCTGAATCTAATCAGACGGTCAATCACTAATGAAAAGAACTGCAAAATACAAATAGTGTTCTACCAAATCTAATTGGATAGACAACACTAATTGCTAAGAAAATAAAAAATGCAGAAAATAAAAAGAAGAAGAACTAGAAACTTTATTAGAAATAGAAAATGGGATATAGGATGGTGGCTACAATGCCATTACAAGGGTATATATAGGAGATAACCAAACCCTAACCCTAACCCTAATGATAACTGGGCCTTGTCATTACATCACTAATTAGTTTACAATGAAAAATATAAATGGGCCTTTGATAATTAAAGCAATTTTGGGCCTTTTCTCTTTTCCTCTTGTTTTCTTAACACTTCCTCATTGATTTGTGATGTGCAAAGCCTTTTTATCAATCCTTTTCTTGTCCAACAGCAACTAGATGTGATATCTTCATCTACAATTCTTCAAAATGCAAATACACAGCAAATTGAACTCTATTTCTCTACATTTCTGGTTGCATGCGGGCTGGGTTGGACTATCTGTAAAAATAACAAAACAATACCCAAGTAATATTTATTTATATACAAAAGATAAGAAATAAGAGCATAAAATAAACATATTTCTATGTCAATCACATGGTTAACAACAAAAGCAAAATATCCAACCCTGCACTTAAATGAATTAATGCATAATGCAGTATTTGGGCCACCCCTATTTTATGGTTTATATATGAATATTACATACACAAGTTCATATTAGAAACTTGTGCTCTAACATGTATATAAAACATCCTGTTATATAAGATATAATTGAAACTGGTGTGCTTTATGGTTTTTTTAACCAGTTCTTATGGGTCTCAAACTTATATACCTCTAAAAGTTAGTATGATATTTGTAAAAGATTTGCGCAACTGATCCATTCTTTGTCTAACCATGAACGATTTTTTATCCATGCTTTATTATTCAAAACCCTAATCAGCATACATTATAAATAATCAAAATACAAATCAGTATGAGAACATGAGCAGATCTCTAATACCCAAAGCAGACCCATTTGTGTTTTTATCAAACATATATCCTAGCTGAGTTAATTAGACAACAGGTAAACCAATGAAGCAATCAAAATGACCAAACCCAAACATGACAGTGAACAAAGGCAACACCCATGCAACCAATAACCAGTTATACTTAGTGAAATGTGAAATTTACCGCTTGCAACTAGTTTAATCGTAAGTTAAACTTACATTTAATTGCGGTAGTGGCACGAATTCGAGAGGAACAACACTCGGAGACATTGAGTCAAGTTGGAGTTTGCGTGGAACGGATACGGTGCCGGTGGTTTTCACTTGCGGTTCTAAGGCATTGACTTTTTTTCTTCAGTCGAGCTTGGTGGCGGCTTGTCCCTAAAGCGTGGTGTTGCTAACTGACGAGCGAGAGCGGAGAAGGTGAAGATGTTTCGATCTGATGAAGAAGAAGGCAAGATGGATGGCGATCGATTCCGGAAGAAAGATATTTTTTTCTTTGATTTTAAGGAAGGCTTTGATTTTATTTTGCTTAGATCTGGGAAAAACATTTATAAACGAAGAAGATGGAACTCAAAAGGATGGCAGTTATGCATACACATAATTCGACTGATGAGATATTTTTATTTTATTAGTTTTTATTTATTTACATATAAATGCACGAAGAGGTGTTCAATCCTTTACCAATTCCATCACGTGAAAACACCAATTGAATAGGACAAACATTTCAAATTCTAACACAGCTCATTAAAATTATAATGTATATATGTTGCAATTTCTAATGAATACGGGTGGACCCAAAAAATAAAATCCTGCGAGCCCTAAATTTCATTGAATCTACCATGTCTATAAGTTGGGACTAAATTTTTACAAGCTTAGCCTTATTTACATAATTATAATACACTCAGTTATATTAGGTTGCAACGTGCGCAAGGAAAAGCGGAACACTAAACCCCAAGAAATAAGAATACCCTAAAACTAATATAGAACCCATACAAAATCTTTATAAAAATATACATTAGCAAAAAGTTGGTCTTGAACTAGGTTAACAGATTATTTATCATTTTACTATGAGTTGTTTTCAATGAATAAAGCTCTACCAAATCAAACAATATTGTTGATACCGAAGTACCATAATTCATAGATAGCAAAATTAATGCCATAACTATGTTTGTGTATCTGCTTACGGAATAATTATGAAACTTTTGAAACTAAAGAAACATAAAACAGAAGTGAGTAATAGTTCAAATTGTGTTGACAAGGAAATGGAATGCTTGGGAAATGGCAACGTTCATGCATGTCGAAGGACAATGCATACAAAAATGGTGTAACGTGAGTTTGGTTTGTGCCATAAAAGCCCCTTTTATCTTTGTATGGGTAATTGGAAGGTTACATGCAACACATGCATGCTTAAACATGAAAGTGTGATTCCGAAGGAAAAAATGGATAGTTTAGTTAAATAAAATGACGGATTTTGCAGACCCAAAATGAATAGAAAAATATGCAAAACCCGAAAAAGGACACATTGAATTCAAATGACTTTGTTTCAAAAATGAACCGCGCAAGCCTTTTCATAATTTCGTCGCAAACCGAGCGTCGAAAATGACAAATTAATATATTGCGCTAATCAGCGCTACAAGGCGGACACAACGGTATAAAATTTGCAGTGTCAGGATACTCCGTTCAAAAAGGCATTACAGACTGCTTTTAAAAGAAGAATGGCACGAGAAAAAATTAAATGGAGGTCAAAACGATCGAATTTCACGAAATGAATTTTACCGTTGGATTTGTGACAACGAAGAAAATATTTTTCATGTTTGTCCGAACTGATTTTGGAGAGATTTTATGGTTGCTAAAATTTGAACTGTTAGGTGCAGCTTTGCACTGAAAAATGCGCGAATGGCAAACATTCAAATATTCCAATGAAATTTTTAGAGTTGCTACGTCTCACTATACGTATTTCAAAATTCAAATCCCCATTACGGGAAATTACAAAATATTATGAAATTTAAAACAAAGATATAATTTTTATTAATTTCGAAACAAATTATATAACAGGACTTTACCATTAAAATTAAAATATAAGAATAAATCTGTAACGGCCCGCCCTGCACCAGCCGGCATTTCCTCCGTAAGTGCGCTGTACACATGCCCAGCTAGCACGGAACGGTCGTCAGAAGAAAGGAAAGAAGAGGATGAACTAACAAGGAACCTGTAGAATGTCACACAGCGCATGGAATCAAAATATAATAATAACATAATCTTGACATAAAACATGCGAGACAGTGCATAAGCTGAAAACTAAACCAACATAGCAGCGGAAATCCAAATACAGCTTATTACAACTTTCCAAATTTACTGTCTCTAAAACAAAAGAAAGGTAAAGTAGAAGATGCACGACTAATGCCCAAGCAGTGATCTTCAACAACACAAGGAGAATACTATATATATCATACGTGGAAGCCTCCTGCTCGTCTCCAGATCAGCTACCCGTGAATACCCAGCTAACCTGCCTCTAGTCTGCTCGTGTGAGCACCCAGAGTAATAAGAAGAGACCTAAAACTCTTGGTCAGACAAAAAGTCTGGTATGAGCGACAAGCAACAAAACAAAACAATAACAGGTATAATCCAATCGTACCTGAACCTGGACCTGCAACCAAAGAGTTAGCACTACATACTGTACAACCCTCTAAGGTGCCATTAACATATGGTGTAAGAAATACGGGGGTGGGGGTGTGCATGTCATAGTGATGGCAAACAATCAAGCATAGCAACCATCCTCACATCCCTCACTCGGTGCATAAAGCATACGATATCCACTACCTTTGTCACCTAATTCTTTGGGCCATGTCGGAGTCTAACCCTGTACGACTATCACTACAAGCCCACTATCCGTCTCTCAGCGGTGAATCAAAGTTATGAATACCGACAACCCCTTTGCACACGTCCCGCAGCAGAGTCCAATCATGAAGTGAACTCGTTGGTTCCCAACTGAATCCTGAGCTCTACTTCCTATTTGGACTTCCTTTGCATCTCGGGTTTTGGTCATCACTGGATCAGTTCGGTTCTCAGCTCCTCTTCTCTGTCGGTTCGGATCGGTCTTCAACTCTCCATCATCAACATGGTTTGGCTCATGGCATCCACCTGGTGGCGGTTCGGATCGTCATCACCCTTAGCTGATCGGGTCGGGTCTTCAAATCCATCACCATACATCGGTTCGGTTCGGAGGTAGCTATACGGGTCGTGTCGGGGTCTCCAAGTCCATTCGTAGTATATCGGTTCGGTTCGGGTTCTCCATGTCACCTCGGGTCGGTTCGTCAACTGTCTTCCTTCCATCCCTATCTTGATCTTCTGGTCCGATCCTATCCTCCATTCCAATTCCCATCCGCTCCGATTCGATCCCCCTCACTTCCCTTCGAGTTGGTCTGGTTCCTTCTTCCTTAGCCGGATCCGATCCCAGTTCAACCATTGTGGCCTTCCTTCTTGCCCTTGTGCCAAGTCATCGGTTCAGTTCAGTGATCCCTTGCCCAGTCCTTTATCCGGTCCGAGCCTATTCCTCCGATCCGATCCGAAACCTGCAATGTTTTTCTGCAACTTTTCCAGCGAGCATTTTACGCCATACGACGACGTTTTCAACCGTTCTAACTATCCTAATCAATCACAAAGCATACCAGAAAGTCATAGCAACATGTATAATCAACCACAAACACCAAAACAACAATATGATAGGTTAAAATGGATCAAACATTGCTAAAACCCCATATTTTCCCTAAGCATGTTCAAGCATAATTAATGATAGGATTAACAAAACTTAACATAATTAACCCGAATTCATATTAGAGGTCTAAAACATCATTTAAGAATTTATAAATATTTTTCCAGATTTTTATCATGTTTAAATTCGCTAATTAACACTAATTACCCTTAATTAACCATAATTTGTGAGGAACTATGCAAATCACTCACCTTGGCCACAAAAAAATACCAAATCTGAAATGGATCTCTGTTTGGCGTGAATACTGATGTCTAACAGCAGCTCTAACCTTGCCTCGGTGTTAATCCTCTTTGATTTGGTGTTGCTAAGCTCAATCCTTGATTAGAAAGTGATTTGGAGATGTTTTAGAGGTTGGAGGCCATTATTAGAGTTTCTAAGAGGTAAATGGCGGCTAGAAAACTGAAATAGAATGAAAACCTAACTCATTTCAGCCTCCCCTTAACCCTAATCCCGAAATGGGTTATGAGCCCATTTGCTAATCACCACATTTGGCCCGGTTAAGCAGTTTTTCACCATCTGAAACTTGTTTCAGCCATATCTCCCAAACGGTGAGTCCGTTTGGCTAATGTGACCACTCTACGGAAAGGTAAACCATCAAAAAAATCTAATGGAAGTGGTTTCAGGTCAAAATTCCTTTCCAATCAAAAGTTACGACCAAAACAATATCAGTTAGGGGCAAAACGGTCAATTAAAAATCGACAAAAATCAAGAACATGGGAAATGACTCCAATAGTCGTCTCCCAAAGTTACATGACCATACGACTTCCTACGAAAAAGAAATAAATATTCTACGATCCTAGATGCGTAGAATGCAGGTTGTTACATTCTTCCCCCCTTAAGAAATTTCGTCCCCGAAATTCCTTAACCCAAAACATACAAAGGATCCCGCATGCCTACCAACCATATACAACAATCAAACATGCAAAACAAACAGAACCATTCTGCCCTAACATGCGGTTTACTAACAACGGGAGAATCATCGCCGCTAAAATCTTACCAGGCAAAGAGCTTTGGATACAACTTTCTTATGTCATTCTCTACTTCCCAAGTACAGTCGTTCTCTCGCCATCAATTCCCATCTCTACCCTAGAAGTAACTTCTAATAGGTTGGGGTCGTCCCTCTAACTGGAACCGATCCACTTAATCAAGATCGATCTAATCGTCAAGCTTACTAGCGTTTTTGAATCCAATTCACACTTAGGTCTGAAGTCATATCCTATGATATACTCTAGTAGCTTCTATTCTAGAAAAATAACCTCTAAACTGGCACGTCTCTTACTCAATGCATCAGCTATCGCACCCAGTCCGATACTATGGCATTTGTCTATACTGTCATTTTCTTAGGTAATTCAAACCTATATGCCAAATTTTCAACTACATTCCAAATGTCCTTTCAAGTCCAACTTGAGTCCTTCTTACATTCGTATTGCACGTCCAACGTACATTCACTTCCTAGAGGCAGACTAGATCCATCCAATGACCTTAGGCACTACACCAATATCTGCACCATACGTCTAATGTACATTCACCTTCTAAAGGTGAACTAGATTCATCCAATGAATCTAGGTACTCTACCTATATCCGTACTGTACGTCCAACGTACATTCACCTTCCAAAGGTGAACTAGACTCATCCAATGAATCTAGGTACTCTACCTATGAGTCCAAGTCCAAATGAAACTCCTATATCCGTTGAATCTCCCAGACAACGGACGCTCCACAATGCCCAACATACTTCAAGTCTAACGTAAAGTATCTTACACTCGTCATATCACCATGATCAACGAATTTACCCTATTTCCATTCAACAGGATCCTACAGGTGATACTCAAGAGAAGAAAGGTAAGAACAAACACAACAACCATAGCATCCATCAAACAAATCCTATCTATCACCTGCTAAAGCCATGAATACGTCAATACCTATATGTCTGGTCTAACCAACATCAATAACTAATGGAAACTCTGCCTCCAAACGGAATACCGTACGTCCAATGTACGTTTATCCTCCAAGGATAACTAGATCACGTCCAACGGATCCAAGGTAAGTGGGCGTCCCCAGATACCCCTGCTTTTAGTCCGCCTGAAACACTCGAGTCCCACCCAAGTCTATCCATTATCTTGCTGCCCTCTAGAGTCCAACTCGAGTCAATCCAATTCCTTGCAGCCTTCTCGAGTCCAACTCGGGGCAGTCCATACCATCGAATAGTCTTATCCTGTCACAGCTGCCCATCACTCCTCGAGTAAACCAAGGTATCATCCAATGAAAATCACAACGACTACTTATCCCTCACGCAAACCATCCTAGTCAAACTCGACATTTCCTAAGCACAAGCCCCAAAGGCCTAAACCAATATCAGACAAGCACCTAAGGAACATCTCCTCCGAATTCGGACAATCCACATGAAGTGATACTATCAAAACAACTAAGCACCGGAGCACTCATTTGCCTCCCAGAGACAACTAGGACTTAATACACCGATAACCTCTCAGCTTCCTTGACTCCAGTTACTATCGCCATCACTAGGTAGGTACCTAATACCACCCCATTCCTTTAGAGTAGATCGACTCCCCAAATAATGCTAAATCCAGTAAAGCCCAAAACAAAATAATCATAAACAAACATACATCCCTGGCTCGATAAGACCACGTTACGGCAAATCATACTGAGGCTAGTCGAACCACCAATCGAGTTCGTCACTACTAAAGGTCTATCGACTAACTCAAGTTTGTCAAACAGAACTCGATCAAAAACATCTTAAATAGAAAGCATACCTCGAATAACGACACCTTTTTCCTTTTGCGCCGCAGTTGGGGCATTCGACGAAGAAGGAACAGCGTTGATAGCATATGTTTTCACGATCTGCTTCTCCCTAGGAGGTTGTGGACATTCATTCTTGTGATGTCCCGCTTGGCCACAATTAAAGCACTTCCTTTCCCCAGGCTTTTCCCGACAATCTCTAGCATAGTGTCCCTTCTTGCCACAGCTGAAGCACTCGCCATCTTTCTTATTTTTCTTATTCTGATCATCCATAGTTTGGTCTTGTTTCCTCTTACTCTGGGAATTATTCTTGCCTCCATCGCCTGCTTGCAACTTTGGCTCATCCGCAGACGCAATAGCAACCTTGGTCTTTGGCTTAGGGTAAAAACTTTCTGATCTCAAAGATTTCCCCATAATCGACTCAAACGTCTCATCGATGTGGTTAATAAGCCTCTCCCCCAACTACTGATCCAAGCCAGTTATGAACTTCTCGTTCTTCTTCTCGGCAGTATCAATAAGAGATAACCCATACTTCGACAAAGTGTCGAATTCGGCAATATACTCCGAGACAGCTCTACCATTCTGCTTGAGTTCCAAGAATCTCTTAAACAACACTGACTTCTGGGCAGCTGGAATGAACTTCTCGCTAAAGCGAGCCTTGAACTGATCCCAAGTAACCTGATCTTCTGGAGTAGCTGTTCTAATGGCATTCCACCAATTCATCGCTTGCCTTTGCAGCTGACGAGATGCTAGCCTTCTCTTCATCGCATTCTCAATACCCAAGTCGTCGAAGATACGATCACAGCTATCCAACCAATCCTGAACATCTGTGGCCGAATCCGTTCCATGGAACGACTTCCCACCAAGGTTAGTGTAATTCTTGCACAACTTGGCGAAATCGGCCCTAGGCGCCTGCACTATTGGACCACCACCATTACCAGCATTGGGAGCTTCCCTCTGTACATCCCTAAGCATCTCTCTCATGAGGTCAGTAAACATCATCCTCATGTCAGCAACATTCCCATTATTGGCCCTTCTACCAGCACCTCTTGCGTATCGGCTCATCGTTCAATCTGTAATGAGAAAACGATTAACCATCTCCATAGTGGTGCTAGTGCAGTGCGACTTTATCCTTATACTACTAATAGTATATATATACATATAACTTTTGAAAACCAAAATAATCACAAATACGCGCTCTCATATACGTATACTATCTCTCCATGATGACTTTCCTAGGTTAACTACGCAACCTAGAGCTCTGATACCAAATGTAACGGCCGCCCCGCACCAGCCGGCATTTCCTCCGTAAGTGCGCTGTACACATGCCCAGCTAGCACTGAACGGTCGTCAGAAGAAAGGAAAAAAGAGGATGAACTAACAAGGAACCTGTAGAATGTCTCACATCGCATGGAATCAAAATATAATAATAACATAATCTTGACATAAAACAGGCGAGACAGTGCATAAGCTGAAAACTAAACCAACATAGCAGCGGAAATCCAAATACAGCTTATTACAACTTTCCAAATTTACTGTCTCTAAAACAAAAGAAAGGTAAAGTAGAAGATGCAAGACTAATGCCCAAGCAGTGATCTTCAACAACACAAGGAGAATACTATATATATCATACGTGGAAGCCTCCTGCTCGTCTCCAGATCAGCTACCCGTGAATACCCAGCTAACCTGTCTCTAGTCTGCTCGTGTGAGCACCTAGAGTAATAAAAAGAGACATAAAACTCTTGGTCAGACAAAAAGTCTGGTATGAACGACAAGCAATAAAACAAAACAATAACAGGTATAATCCAATCATACCTGAACCTGGACCTGCAACCAAAGAGTTAGCACTACATACTGTACAACCCTCTAAGGTGCCATTGACATATGGTGTAAGAAATACGGGGGTGGGGGTGTGCATGTCATAGTGATGGCAAACAATCAAGCATAGCAACCATCCTCACATTCCTCACTCGGTGCGTAAAGCATACGATATCCACTACCTTGGTCACCTAATTCTTTGGGCCATGACGGAGTCTAACCCCGTACGACTATCACTACAAGCCCACTATCCGTCTCTCAGCGGTGAATCAAAGTTATGAATACCGACAACCCCTTTGCACATGTCCCGCAGCAGAGTCCAATCATGAAGTGAACTCGTTGGTTCCCAACTAAATCCTGAGCTCTACTTCCTATTTGGACTTCCTTTGCATCTCGGGTTTTGGTCATCATTGGATCGGTTCGGTTCTCTGCTCCTCTTCCCTATCGGTTCGGATCGGTCTTCAACTCTCCATCGTCAACATGGTTTGGCTCATGGCATCCACCTAGTGGCGGTTCGGATCGTCATCACCCTTAGCTGATCGGGTCGGGTCTTCAAATCCATCACCATACATCGGTTCGGTTCAGAGGTAGCTATACGGGTCGGGTCGGGGTCTCCAAGTCCATTCGTAGTATATCGGTTCGGTTCGGGTTTTCGATGTCACCTCGGGTCGGTTCGTCAACTGTCTTCCATCCATCCCTGTCTTGATCTTCTAGTCCGATCCTATCTCCCATTCCTATTCCCATCCGCTCCGATCCGATCCCCCTCACTTCCCTTCGAGTTGATCTGGTTCCTTCTTCCTTAGCCGGATTCGATCCCAGTTCAACCATTGTGGCCTTCCTTCTTGCCCTTGTGCCAAGTCATCAGTTCGGTTCGGTGATCCCTTGCCCAGTCCTTTATCCGGTCCGAACCCATTCCTCCGATCCGATCCAAAACCTGCACTGTTTTTCTACAACTTTTCCAGTGAGCATTTTACGCCATACGACGACGTTTTCGACCGTTCTAACTATCCTAATCAATCACAAAGCATACCAGAAAGTCATAGCAACATGTATAATCAACCAAAAACACCAAAACAACAATATGATAGGTTAAAATGGATCAAACAAAGCCAAAACCCCATATTTTCCCTGAGCATTTTCAAGCATAATTAATAATAGGATTAGTAAAACTTAACATAATTAACCCAAATTCATATCAGAGGTCTAAAACATCATTTAAGAATTTATAAATATTTTTCCAGATTTTTATCATGTTTAAATTCGCTAATTAACACTAATTACCCTTAATTAACCATATTTAGTGAGGAACTATGCAAATCACTCACCATGGCCACAAATAAAATACCAAATCTGAAATGGATCTCTGTTTGGCGTGAATACTGATGTCTAACAGCAGCTCTAACCTTGCCTCGGTGTTAATCCTCTTTGATTTGGTGTTGCTAAGCTCAATCCTTGATTAGAAAGTGATTTGGAGATGTTTTAGAGGTTGGAGGCCATTATTAGGGTTTCTAAGAGGTAAATGGCGACTAGAAAACTGAAATAGAATGAAAACCTAACTCATTTCAGCCTCCCCTTAAACCTAATCTCGAAATGGGTTATGGGCCCATTTGCTAATCACCTCATTTGGCCTGGTTAAGCAGTTTTTCACTATTTGAAACTTGTTTCAGCCATATCTCCCAAACGTTGAGTCCGTTTGGCTAATGTGACCACTCTACGGAAAGGTAAACCATCAAACGAATCTAATGGAAGCGGTTTCAGGTCAAAATTCCTTTCCAATCAAAAGTTATGGCCAAAACAATATCGGCTAAGGGCAAAACGGTCCTTTAAAAATTGACAAAAATCATGAACATGGGAAATGACTCCAATAGTCGTCTCCCAAAGTTACATGACCATACGGCTTCCTACGAAAAAGAAATAAATATTCTACGATCCTAGATGCGTAGAATGCGGGTTGTTACAAAATCCAAATTCAACTAAATAACTCGATTTAATTTATATAAAAAAATAAGATCGAAATTGAAAATATCATTAAATTATATTCCTATCAAATCAAATTCATTCATTATATAAAAACCAAAATAAATTTAGTTCTTAATTCAAAATCAAAATAGTTATAAAATACAACAAACCAAGTTTTAAACGAATAAAATAAAATCAAAATTTAAATCAAATATAATACACTTAAAATTCCGGGTTGTTACATTCTCCCCCATTTATACCTTTTCGTCCCCGAAAAGGAACGGGACTAGGAAATAGTATTTAAATAATTAATATTTTTAAACAGTAGTTCAAATTTATCCTCATATCTATATATACTTTGAAAATTATATATATTCAAATCAATGTTGCAATATTTTCTAACATTTCAAAATAGTTTTAAGTATTCACTCGACGTCTCGATTGGCTATATATACCTATCCCACTTTCGAGACTCGAAAATGGATATCGATGATGCTGCGCAATCATCACCAGAACCATTTTCAAGCGACTATAGTGTGACTCTATATCTGTCAAATACTTATAGGATTTAACTATATGTTGATCAGATGTATACCCAAATCACTAAGTATTTGATAGGCCAATTTTAACGTCAAATAAATACTCAAAACACTTTTATATATTTAGATAGATACATTTATAAACAATATCATTATAGAATTTAACTAAGATAAAATCATTTATATGCAAAATCTACTTCTAACCTTGTTGTAAATAAGGATAATTTGTAGAATTCGAATAAAAGCTAAACGAACGAAAGAACCTAATCAAAGATGATATACGAAGGAAGATGGATTTAAATGAAAAGGAAAATTTCTGAAAGAAGATTTAAATATTAAACCAAATTTTATATTCGAAAAAAATATATTTTAAAAACATTTAAAATCACTTTCTTAGTTTATTATGTTGAGGTTATATAAATTTAATTGCAAGTTATTGAGTTGTTACTTTAACTTTTGAAAATTACTTGATAACTCGAAGTTTAACAAGTCTACTGTCGTTGTTACAGACGTTAGGCATACGCTAGCCAGGCGTACGACCAAAATCTGTAAGTACTAAATATCCTTATTTCAACTCCCAGTGAAAATACTTAAAACATTTAAAATAGATATGGAAAATACTTCCCCCATGGATTGCGGTTACTCGGCGGTTGCGCTACTATCCCAGTAGAATCGCTTGTAACCGTAGGTATCACACCCCTCGAATTTTGCCATGGTTGTTGCCATAGATCGCAGCTACGAGATGGTTACGTCACTATCCCAGTGAAATCGCTTGTAACTGTAGGCATCGCGCCTCCCGAATTACCCTAGAACAGATACGTAGTAATAATAATCAATGTGATCTGATCGAGTGAGATTCCAATATCGATGGATACTCCAATCGACGGAGCACCAATGTAGCTATGATTTCCGATTTCCGATGGACACTCTCAACGAGCGCCAATACAATCCCTCTCTCAGGAATTGCAATTTCGATGGAAAGTACTTCCCATATCTTTATTTCGAAAACATATACACTATATATATAGTACTTCATTTCACGTTTCACATATATCGCACCTACATAAATATCAATTTACATAAGATTTTCTTTTAAACATCATGTTTTCAAATATATCATTCTTATTTAAATTCCATTATATAAGATTTCAGTTTTTTAAATCAATTACCTTCCAAATCAATAGCTTTCGAATTAATCATAATTATTCTATACATCTTCCATATATATAAGGTTCAAAACTCATATCAAATATTCAATATCAAAGATTCTCGAAATTTCATTTCAATACCAATTCAGTTTTGATTTTATAATAAATTTGAATATTCAATATCATTCCAAATCTTGTTCACAAATGGATGGATCATTCAAATAGTTGAAAAGTATATTTTTCAATTCAATAATTGGAAATCATGAGTTCAGATATTTCTTATCAAAACATCACAAGATGTATAATTACACTATTGAATATATAGGATTATCATTCAACCAAACTCGAGAATCAATTTCGGATTTTCTTTAAATCATTCAAAATATTCATATATGTATATATCAAATCGTGTTTCACAAATCAAACTTCGTTGGACAATCATGTAGCAAGGCTACCAAAGTGGTCTTCATTCATATTTTCCCTTTTCGAAAACATTTCATAAAATCACTTCAAACTTTTTATTCGAAAATACCGGTATATACTACTAGTACATTTTTCAAAACCTTAGAAATCAATTTCAAAATTTCCGAAATCAGATTCTCAAGTTTAAGTCAAATGATCTCCACAATTTTATTTTATTTGCAACATATACTTTACTCTCATTATCTCGAAAACTGCGATAACCCGAAGATGGAATTCAAATGGGATCAAGTTTCAAATCTAAGGAGACCTTAACAAAGAAAGCTATCAAATGAAAGATTCGAAAAGTGGGGATTTCGAAAGGATTTAAATTTAAAAATACATTAAGTTTCAAAATAATTTATAGCTCAAAATGCTTTAGTTTTTAAAATACGCTCTATCTAGAGTGATTTCTAGTGACAATTCCACTCATTCTAGGGTATTGCTACCCTATCTCTAATGAGTTTTTAAACCCAATAAGCCAAGCTTTGTATAAACCAAAGCTCTGATACCAACTGTAACGACCCGCCATATTCGACCACTTCAAGCAGGTAATTAAACCAACTCGAACTGCTCGAAAATTACAGATTGTTATTTAGCTTACGGGTTTAAAACAGAATCATACACAGAATCACATAATACAATCACTTGCAGCGGAAATAAAAATTTATACAAATATCAGAGTTTACATATAATTTTATATATACAATGGAAGAAAAATATACATTAATATATTTACCAAAATTTGCGAATTTTAAGCAGACTAAAAGCAGGCGACTTTGCGGGTCTCTAACTTCGATAGCTGAAATCTATAGATCTGCAACACTCGTATCTGACCCGAGCATTCCATGCAAAAACACAAAACACCCGAGTCAGGATTAAACTTATTTCAAGTTAGCAAATTTTGATAAATCACATAATATAATTAGTTAAATTGCAATGATAGTTGGAATGATTCGAGTAAAATGAACAGTGAATTGCCAAAACAAAATATTATGGACACAACAAAGCAGCAAGCATACTGAAATTGTTCACGCGCGAACCAAGTTGCTAAGAGGATGATAAGTTCACGCGAAAAGGTTACAACCAAGAGCGCGTTGTATGGTCCAGTACAACTCCAAAACAAGATATGACAATATATATATCGGCGAGCAGTCCATTTATATCAAGTATGAAAAAATGGAATAACACGTTTATTCATAAAGAACAAGAGCAAACATGTAATATTAAAATCCGACTTTTTATTTAGAGTTAAAGGGATGCTAATAAATCTATGAGCATTTAATCCATTTTGCACGTGTATGTAACCTGAGGCCAATCCACATGATAGGATACTTTGATATTAACCTATCATAACCACATCCAACATTTTTTCAGATTTTAATAAACAAAAGATGATACGCCGTCTTAATAGTAAAACAATTAATTGATAATGCATCCGCTCAATAACCATGGGAATTTTTTTAGAAGACGAACAGTAAGAGTGGTTTCATTACTTAAAGCACGGTTAACAACAAAAGAAAAATATCTGACCCTGCACTTAAAGAATTAATGCATAATGCAGTATTTAGGCCACCCCTATTTTATGGTTTATATATGAATATTACATACACAAGTTCATATTAGAAACTTGTGCTCTGACATGTATATAAAACATTCTGTTGTACATGATATAATTGAAACTGGTGTGCTTTATGGTTTTTTTTCTTTTGTTTTTTTAACTAGTTCTTATGGGTCTCAAACTTATATACCTCTAAAAGTTAGTATGGTATTTGTAAAAGATTTGCGCAATTGATCCATTCTTTGTCTAACCATGAATGAATTTTTATCCATTCTTTATTATTCAAAACCCTGATAAGCATACATTATACATAATCAAAATACAAATCAGTATGGGAACATGAGCAGATCTCTAATACCCAAAGCAGACCCATTTGTGTTTTTATCAAACATATATCCAGCTGAGTTAATCAGACAATAGGTAAACCAATGAAGCAATCAAAATGACCAAACCCAAACATGACATCGAACA
Source organism: Allium sativum (assembly GCA_030737875.1). Classification (NCBI taxonomy): domain Eukaryota; kingdom Viridiplantae; phylum Streptophyta; class Magnoliopsida; order Asparagales; family Amaryllidaceae; genus Allium; species Allium sativum. The sequence continues at coordinate 937,316,643 of CM060915.1, read as the reverse complement.
AAGGTCACACACATGCAGCCAGTAACCAGTTATACTTAGTGAAATGCGAAATTTACCGTTTGCAACTAGTTTAATCGTAAGTTAAACTTACATTTAATTGCGGTAGTGGCACGAATCCGAGAGGAACGACACTCAGAGACATTGAGTCGAGTTGGAGTTCACTTGGAAGGGGTACGGTGCCGGTCGGTTTCACTTGCGGTTCTGAGGCATTGACTTTTTTTCTTCAGTCGAGCTTGGTGGCGGCTTGTCCCCAAAGCGTGGTGTTGCTGACTGACGAGCGGGAGCGGAGAAGGTGAAGATGTTTCGATCTGATGATGAAGAAGGCAAGACGGGTGGCGATCGATTCCGGAAGAAAGCCATTTTTTTCTTCGAATTTAAGGAAAGCTTTGATTTTGTTTTTATTAGATCTGGGAAAAGCATTTATAAATGAAGAACAAGGATCTCAAAAGGATGGCAGTTATGCATACACATAATTCGAACTAATGAGATATTTTTATTTTATTAGTTTTTATTTATTTATATATAAATGCACGAAGAGGTGTTCAATCCTTTACCAATTCCATCACGTGAAAACACCAATTGATTAGGACAAACATTTCAAATTCTAACACAGCTCATTAAAATTATAATGTATATATGTTGCTATTTCTAATGAATACGGGTGGATCAAAAAAAAAATCCTACGAACCGTAAATTTCATTGTATCTACCATGTTAGTAGGTTGGACTAAATTTTTACTAGCTTAGCCTTATTTATATAATTATAATACACTCAGTTATATTAGGTTGCAATGTGTTCAAGGAAAAGCGGAACACTAAACCCCAAGAAATAAGATTACCCTAAAACTAATACAGAACCCATACAAAATCTTTAGAAAAATATACGTTAGCAAAAAGTTGGTCTTGAACTAGGTTAACAGATTATTTATCATTTTACTATGAGTTGTTTTCAATGAATAAAGCTCTACCAAATCAAACAATATTGTAGATACCGAAGTACCATAATTCATACATAGCAAAATTTATGCCATAACTATGTTTGTGTATTTGCTTACAGAATAATTATGAAACTTTTGAAACTAAAGAAACATAAAACGGAAGTGGGTAATAGTTCAAAATTGTGTTGACAAGGAAATGGAATGCTTGGAAAATGGCAACGTGCATGCATGTCAAAGGACAATGCATACAAAAATAGTGTAACGTGGGTTTGGATTGTGCCACAAAAGCCCCTTTTATCTTTATATGGGTAATTGGAAGGTTACATGCAACACATGCATGCTTAAACATGAAAGTGTGATTCCGAAGGAAACAAAAAAAGGATAGTTTAGTTAAATAAAATGACGGATTTTACAGACCCAAAATGAATTGAAAAATATGCCGAACCTGAAAAAGGACACATTGAATTCCAATGACTTTGTTTCAAAAATGAACCGTGCAAGCCTTTTCGCAATTTCATTGCGAACCGAGCGCCAAAACTGACAAATTAATATATTGCGCTAATCAGCGCTACAAGACGGACGCAACGGTATAAAATTTGCAGTGCCAAGATACTCCGTTCAAAAAGGCATTACAAACATCTTTAAAAGAAAAATGGCACGAGAAAAAAATTAAACGGAGGTCAAAACGACCGAATTTCACGAAACGAATTTTGCCGCTCGATTCGCGACAACGAATAGAATATTTTTCGTGTTTGCCCAAACTGATTTCGGACAGATTTTATGGTTGGTAAAATTTGAACTGTTAGGTGCAGCTTTGCACTGAAAAATGCGCGAACGACAAACATTCAAATTTTCCGATGAAATTTTTAGAGTTGCTACGTCTCACTATACGTATTTCAAATTTCAAATCCCCATCACGAGAAATTAAAGAATATTATGAAATTTAAAACAAAGATATAATTTTTATTAATATCGAAACAAATTATATAATACGACTTTACTATTTAAATTAAAATATAAGAATAAATCCAAAATAAGATTTAATTTATATAAAAAAATAAGATCGAAATTGAAAATATCATTAAATTATATTCTTATCAAATCAAATTCATTCATTGTATAAAATCCAAAATAAATTTAGTTATTAATTCAAAATCAAAATAGTTACAAAATTCAACAAACCAAGTTTTAAAGAAATAAAATAAAATAAAAATTTAAATCAAATAAAATACACTTAAAATTCTGGGTTGTTACAGTTCAAACATCTTGTTTAGCAGTATATTTAACTTCTAGCTCAAATAAATTATATACATAACTTCAAATTGTTAAGTTTTATTCTTTAGTTATATTTTAAACATCATTTTTCAACATTGAATTCTTATTACTTATTAGAGAATAATGCATAACTATAATTGCATATAAGAATATTTATAGCTTTAGTGAAAAATATGATGTGACTTATATATTCTCTTTGAGAGGATGTCTAAATCTATTTCTTCAAGAAATAGTTATGCAAATAATATTTCTTATGAAATAATAATTAAGATTATGACCCTTAGGTTATAGTACGGACATAAACATAAAATGTTGTGTTCTTGAGATAGTTTGATTTCTTACTTGTTAGTTTGGTTTGATATAATTATAGTACACATTACATAACTTTCAAACTTTAAGTTTGAATCAAATATAAACTACATAGGATTCTTTTGTAATTTAATTTCTATACGTTTGTACAATTTAGTAAAATTACAAAGCATATAAACAAATCTCTTATAAAGATATTTTATCACAAATTCTTCTAAATTATTACGTTTCTTCATAAGAGATATCTTATATACATTACTTTTGGAATGCCATATTAATACGCAATATCATTTTAAATATGAATTATATAATTTTTACTTTTATGGTACGTAAAATTTCTTTGTGGGAGATTTTTGTTGTAACCACTTTCAATATATTATATCATTTTTTTTAAAAAAGAGGTGAGACAACCCGAAATCCCCTTTACGAGAAACACCGGATTACTTTGAGAACACGATGCATCAGAACACAAACAGTAGAACATTACATTGCTATTACAATAATTTACATTAGAGTACAAGATATCAGTGTATAAATAAATTATATACATTGGAAAGTATCAGAGTTCCAATTACATAGTAGCCAAATTAAAATATACAAATACAATGCGTAGCGGAAATACATCAACTACCACAACTGAATGAAATATACGGATATAAAACTTTCCAAATATAGCTCTAGCTGTAATCCAGGATCATAGGAAAAGAAATATCTGCGAAAACCAAAACTACTAGCTACCCGTGTGGAAAATATGGGCACTCAGAGTTTCGGTTAAAACAATACTCCGAGTCAGTCATGGGACTAGTATGAGAACTAAAACAGTTATTAAAACATTACATTAAAATAAGGTAACTCACGGGACCACGCCGTATAACACGGAATGGATTTACCCCCAAGAATACCAGTGCATAAAACAAACAACGCAATGCTAAATAAGGAACACTGAAGCTATTATAAGACTCAGGTCCCATCGCACAATGCAACACAAGCCGGAGGATAGAGTTTTACCTTATAATAACCAAATATGCTTGGTACGAGAAATTTATCTTTTATTATTACTATAAGTGAAGAAATCAACTTCAAATATAAATGTATTAATCATAGACGACATGAGCGCCGCATCCCACTATGTCGCCGTATATAGGTTTACAACTAAAACCGAAAAATGTCGTATTGGAAGTTTGGATTTCCATCATGATGGCCACTGATCTGAAAGATCGATCACGTAGTGCAATTCCCCATGACTTACGTCCTAGGCATGAGAAAACGCCGTAATGCACATTCGCACTATATCCAGGATATCGAGTATCTCTGCGACTTACGTCCCATGCATGAGAAAACACCGCTTACTCTATCCAATATGGGCATCGCGGGGGTGTGTAGCGACCACACCCAGCCTACTTTAGTCGACTAAATCCATCCGTCTAGAAAGTACACTGATCTAACCATCAGTTCACCATTATACCGATGTGTGAGGATCGCGAATTAATGCTACACAAAGCTATGCTAGTTAAAGATATGCTAATTAAAGCTATGCTTTGATCATCATCCACCAAGCTCTACTTTTCAACAAAAGCTTGGATCACTACAACTCAGCATGTCACACTATCAATCCATACCATATCATTGATCTCGCCCAATATATAACCTCTGAGCTTGTACGTCTCAGAGAAGGGTGTTAAGAAAGTGAATAAATTCTCCTTCACCAAACAGATATATATTTAGCAGAGATCGACGAATACAGCATAACGGAATACAATGTAAGACACACCATCCATTACTAAGTCCGTTCTGCGTCTGAACGAAGCCGGAGGCACATTATTTCTCATCCCGTATGTCCAATACAGGAGAGAGGCCCTCTCATATCCGAACAATCAACAAATATGCCTGGATGGCTACCACTGTAGCCCCTTCAAGGTAGCTACTCCAATCATGGGCATCAGTAGCAACCCATCCATTCGATGTGAAGATCATCGGTCTTACATCTTCAATCTCTTCGACAGTTAGTCGTCATATCAATTATTCAGAATGGGTTAAACCTGGTCTTTCTGAATAACTCGCGTATCTTATAATCAAGTGCTATAACAACACATCATATGCCTCATTCCAATCCACAATATTCTTTTTTTCGTATTTCTTTATTCTGGAAAGGTTTTCATTAATCTTATCAAAGATTATCACTTTTAAACACACTATTTAATCCATTTCTTTGGAAATCATTTCAAAAGGTTTTATAGTATCTTTTTCACAGTTTAAACCAAATTAAGATTTATCAAACTAGTCGAGATTAATGCCTTACCGAAGTAATCATTCATTTTAGTATCCCATCCCATCCTATTCATCCTATGGGGCAAAACTGGTATTACTCCATATCTAACACCCACTGTGTTATTGGTAAATTCAATTACCATTCAATGTTCAAATCTAATTAAAGATTTAACTGTTGTATGAAGTAAAACTGGTGATACTCCATTTTCGAAAATTTCTCAATTTTGTCAAATTTAATTACCATATAAACATTTAAATCTAATTAAAGATTCATTAAAACTCCACTTAGTTTTAATCTCCAAAAATCATTATTTAATGATTATTCAAATTTAGGAAGTAAATCCTGCCATTAACTAGGTTAAAGAATGAATGTCATTTAAAACATCGTTCACGATAAACCCAAAATCATCTTCCATCAAAATGGAATCTACACGGAAATCATAACATTGTATAATCGATATAAATTCTCGTATCAGACTAATAATATAAATGGAGAAACGACAAAGCCTTTTAAATTTCATATATAGTAATGGTTTTCCTTTACAGAAGCTCATCTCGATTATTACCAAATTAAATTCCATTCAATTCCAATTTAATATTAAATTGGAAATCTATACTTTGGAAAATTCCACTAATTTTTATTAAAAGATTATAAATTCCAAATCATATCTTCGTTGTTAATTGGGTTAAAGAACAAGTGTTATTTAAAACATCGTTCACGATAAATCCAAAAATCCAATCTTAATTCAATTCAATTAAATATTAATTAATTGATAGATTTCTCTAATTCTTAATTAAAAGATTTATTCTTTTCTCAACTGGGTTTAAGAACAGTGTTATTTAAGACACCATTCACGACAAACCCCAAAAATCCAATTTGATATTAAATACAAGGCTCTGAATAGAAATTATTTCTTCTTATATTCAATATCAAATTCTGAAACCAACGGATATCATATTGGGAATAATGATATATATCTTCCAAATTTCTCAACCATATCCATGTAATCACGGAATCTAATGTCAAAATATTCCGGGGATTATTTCTATTCAACTACAATCTAATTCATATATTGGAAATTCTGGTTATATTAAAACCCATTCTCAATCCTATATTATTCTATTTATTAACTAGTTCCTTTTGATAAAAATATATTTTTATCTTTTCAAAACTGGAATTTTTCACCCAAAATCTTTCCAAATTATTGATTATGATTTTGCACAATTTTTTTTCCATATTTTTAATAATTTTAATAAGGCCCGTACAGTCTGTAACGACCCAGATTTTTGTCGGTTTATTTTTGAATATTTAATATTTATTTTAAAATTTTAGTTGATAATAAAAATAGATTTTATATTGAGTTATCAATTTAATAATCAAAATACTGTTTATTTCGAATATATTAAATTGATCGTAATCTGAAATAATTCAATTCGAAATTTAAATCTGAGTCAAAACAGTTCAGATTAATCAATACAAACTTCTATTTGAATATAGACGATAATAATATTTATTTATTATCGAGGAATTACTTGTTTTGAGTTTAATTTATTGTTATATCGATTTAAATTGGAACTCAAGAATAATCGATTCCAAACGACCTCTGTTCTCGACGAAACTATTTTTATTGGGTTCGGAATGTCAAACCATAACAGCGTGTCAAGTTTCATCGAAATCGGAGCTCTTCTGTGATAGTTTTAGAGTATTACTTCATATATAAGTTTCGTAAATTAAAATAATAATAAATTTAATAGCTTATGAGACAAACTAACCATTAGCTTACAAGACACACCAATTTCCTATTATAAATAACAATAATCGTTCCCCTTAATATCTACTTCTTCTTTCTGTTCCAATTGATAGAAATCTAAACCCGTGGCCTTCTCTATACTCTTCAAATCGATTTCCTCTATAACAAAAAGAGCAAATTCAAGATTTGAATCGGAAGGGCATCTCGAACCAGAGCACAACGCTATTGCCAGGCGCGAAGGGGAGCTCAACTTTTTCCAAGGGGATAACCATGACTTCGGGGAAGGGGATTAGGAGCTGACGTCAATTGAAGAAAACTCTCGATTTGGATATTGGGTCATCGCGTTTTCAGTGGGTGTTCGAAGGAGTTCAGGGTTGCGATCTTTGTGGAGATCGATGTTGATTTCATTGAACTGGAAGGGTGTGAAAATGGGTATGTGAGAATACGGGTGTACGGATTTGAGGAGTATGGTCTGCCATGTTTGCGATGGAGCAATTTCTGAAGGAAGTTGAAGCCATGAATTTGCATCAGGAAGTGGTTCGATGCCTGTAGTGGTGAAGTCGCGATTTCTATGGAGGTCTCAAACTATGGCGACGCTGTCAATTTTCAGAAGGTTTGGGGAGGATGGTGCGATGTTGAGGGAGTGAGAGGAGATGATGAAGTCTGTAGTTGATCGATGAGCCAATTTCAGGAGGTCAATATAGTGGATGTCGGGCTGATACTCTAATGGATGGTCAAGATTTCAGTATTGGCAGTGAACGCATGAATAGGAGGTGAATTCTTATTTAAAAAAATTAGTACCTTAATTAAAACTAAAATCTTTATATTGTTATCAAATAGATGTCGCTTACCGCTAGTCTGGAATATGGAAACTACAAAGAAAAATTTACTTAGCAAACCAGTATATAAGTTGTACACTAGACGAGTGAAGAATTTAAAATTTAAAATCATTAACTGTTCAAAACTTAAAAAAAAAGGGAATTTCTAATTTTAGTATAAAACCTTGTAAAGGAAATACATTGACATATTTATAAAATTTAGATTTTTTTCTTATGCAAGGATGAATCGAATAAAATCATTTATGTGGAGTTCGGAGCCTCAGAAATCAATGAAAAGAAAACTGAAATGGGTACAAATGCAAAACAAAAATCACGGTGAGTAAATCTCACTTAGTTTTATTTAGAATTATTTTTATTTGTTAAAAATAATTGTTTGATGGTTGTTTGGTTGCATTAAAATATTATCGTGGCTATAAAATATATATTAGTTATTTAGGATTGGTTTGTGGTTATTATATATATATATATATATTGGTGGATGGATTCCCGCAGTACCATTAGCGGATTCCCATAGTATCATTAGCGGATGACCCTATACGCCCCACGCTATGATAGTGGATGACCTTCTATACCGCGATATTCTACCATGAAGCAGAATGGGTATTATTTATGTTGGCTAACGTCTGTGGATACAGGAAAACAGGTTGGAGGGATCCAACTGGATTCCTCAAAAATATTATTATTTGTTTGTTTTCACATGTATTATCATGTATGATGTGTTGATTGATAAATGAGTGGTTTGATTGTTTAAATATCACTGGGGCCAAAATGTTGATATATATAAATATCAGGGAAACGAATATTTGAAATTTAAAGGGAAAATTCTATTTATCTAAAATAGAATTTGAATTTAAATTGGGCTATAAATATATTAACTTGTTTGAATACATAAAACAAGTAGTGAATTTATAAACGTTGTTTATAATTTAATAATACGAGATTTGAAGTGAAATTATAAACAGTGTTTATAAATAAAGTGGAAAAATTATCATTTAGATAATTTGAATATTTAAATTCAAATGTGAATTTAAAAATAGAAATGGGGAAATCGTTTTAAAGAAATAAACGATGGAATTTATTCTGATGTTCAGAATATAAATTGAACTAAAATAAATCCGTAAGGATTTATGATTTGAATTCGATTAATTCAAAATTATTTAAATATAAGTTAAATTGAATATGAAAATAAATTGGGTGTTATATATATAAGTTATTATAAACAGAAATTTCCAAAATAAGATTTTGGTTTTAAATTGATTTCAAAATAGACTAGTTTAAATATAAAACAAGTAAATTTATAAAATGGTGTTTATAAATATAATGGATTGATTATCAAGAGATAATTTGATTATTTAAATTCAAATATGAATTTAAAAATAGAATTTGAAATCATTCGAAAGGGAACAACGGTTTTTGTTCCGCAATTCGGAATATCAAAGGGAAGGAGTTTCAAATAGAAATTTGAAAAGCGGACTTTTTTAAATATATGAAACAAGGGAGTTGAATTTATAAATAGTGTATAAATTTGGTGAAATAAATTATCATTTGGATAATTTAAACCATTTAAATTCAAATAGGAATTTAAAAGTAAATTGGGAAGTATTTTGAAACAAAACAATTGATTATATTTCGGAATACAAGCTGAATTGAGAAAAATTCAACGGGTTTATAATTGAAATTCGATTATATCGAATTTTATAAATAATTTATTTATAAAAGGAATTGGAATTAAATATAGAAGATCGAAGTGTAAATAAATATATTACCGAGTAAGGAAAAATCGACAATTATAGATAATCGAAAATATTATGTTGAATTGGGAAACTGTTGATATATATATATATATATTAAAAATATATCAGAATGGAGTTGAATTTATTATAAACAAAGTTTAAATGTTTATATATATAAATATAATTAAAACGAACTCGTCGCAGCGCGGTAGTTCGTAAATTGGTGTTCCGAACTTCAATTGAGTATACATGACTCAATTTAAGTCGAAATTCTTTGAAACAAGAATCGTTAGTACCGTTGGAATAATAGTTTTCTAATGGAAGAGAAAAATCTGGGTTTCGTCGAATAGATTTTGAGTTATGTCAAAATCAAATTTTCAGAAAAACAGTGCCATAACCATTATAAAATCAAAATGGTTTATTTAAATTTATAAAAGGATTTTGAGCAAATAGAATCCGAATCTTCATTAGAAAAATCCAGATTTGAGTTAAAAAATATATTTGAACTCAAGTGGAGTAATGAAAAATGATTTTTGAAACAAAAATCAGATTTTGTTAATTATTGAATAGAAATAACTAATTTGAAGAATAATTAGTTATTGGAGTTTTGAATTGAAATTGAGCTTTGGATAAGTAAATTGGGTTTGTAAATTTATATTCGAAATCGAACATGCAACTTGAATTGAAAATGGAATTAAATTTGTTTATAAGCAAGTTGATATTATATTTGAACATGTTATGTTCAAACAAAGAAGTGAAATAGACAAAATAGCTAATTAGAAAAAAAATTAGCGAATTGGGTTAAGACGAATGGATTGAGTGAAACCAAATGGGAATATTTGGATGTGTTAAGCAGGTATGGAAATGAAGTATATGAAGATTATAATTTGTGTGCCCGACAAAAAGGTACATGTTTAAATTCCATATGAGATTTCATGCGCCGAATCGGCAAGCCACTTGGCTTTTTGATTTTCTTTTTGAATGGAAAGGGCCTAGAGAGGCGAGTTGAGGTTTGAACTATTGACTGGTACAAAGGAGGTTATGGCGAAATTTTCCGAAAATTTAAGGAGTTAGAATATTTTAAGAAGATTCGATAATTAGGAATCGATATATCGATACATATAGAATTCGATAAGGAAACGAAATTAAAATAGAATGTTATAAACAAAAAGGGAATCAATAAATTTAATCTGATAAAAATAGAAAGAGAAACGTGTACACGTTTAAAAGAAATGGATAATTGGTAATATGTTGTTGATTATTCGAGGTAAATGGTCTTGTCCGTTTTGAAGTTAAGGATGTTTTCAGTCAAGGTCTGAGAGGTGGTTATACCCCCAACTTGATTGATTTCATTTTTAGCTGATAAATAGCCAGATCTAGTCTCAAAGAGAAATGTCTAAATAAGGTTAGTTGAGTGCAGTATTTTGGGTTGTTGTAACAATATTTTACACAACATTCGTTTTAACCCAAGGAAGTGGAATTTCGGAAATCTAGAAATAAATATTTCCTAAATGGAGAAATGAACGGGCGTGAAAGAGATAAGTAATTGGAATGTTTTCCAATTATAAATGGAAGATATTTTCTACGTATAGAAAATAAAAGAAGGCGATATATGGAAATGTTTTCCAAATAGCGTAAGAGGCCAAGATGATTATCGAAAATATCGTGTTAACGAATATGGATAAGGAAATGGAGAAGTGTTTTAATTAATGAAATATTAATAAAAAGGCCCAGTGATTTGTTTAATGCTTTGAATGTTTGTTTTTCTTCGATAGTTAAATAATCGACTATCGAAGTATTTTCCAATCATCGTTGTCAATATGGAGAGACCGGTTGGATTATTATCCGTGAACCACTCCGTATTAGCAGTAGCATTGCGAATTAGATTATATGAAGATAATCGAAGACGGAGTAAAGTGCAAGGACTTTTTCTATTAATAGAAATTGTGCCTTCGGTTTCGTTCAATCCCAGAACGAACGTATATGGACGAGTGTTTGGCAGAGTATTTCCAATAATCGCATATGTTGGTCTGTGTAAATATATATATGGTGGCGAAGAATTTATTCTCTTAGCATAATATCCAGAATATATTTGTGCAAATCAATTAGTGATTAACGGATCTGACAATGTGGCATTCAAAGTGATTGTGCTATCAATGAATGATAAGAAATAGTAGCCTCAGACCTCAACAACCGGGAAATGACAAAAATCGGGCAGACAGCATAGCTATGTGGGACACTCCCATTAGGATGTATAATCACCTATCTAGAGAAATTCCATTTACTTCTTTGATCTATCGATGTTGTCCCATTTCGGGAAATGGTTTCTGATCCTAACCGTTGGTGATATACATTCGATACACTCAAGCGAAATGAGTGGTCGGTCATGTGTGGGCCGGGTTGCAAGATGTTCTTGTTGAACCCAGTGTATTCCTCTCTAGAGATACACAATCGGAAGGTGGTTCCATACCTTGTCATGTTGGAAATCCAATCTCTAATAAGCGCCTTGCGGTTTTTGGTTTTATATTAGATATGGAACGTGAGATGCAAGCATTCCGCTAAATTCTATTTATTTGATGTAGACTTTATTATAATATCACTGGATTTGATATCAAAAATATTTTGGGTTATCGTAAGGTAAAAACCATCAGTGTTTATGTGTGGATCGGTCTTACGATTATCATTTCTTTCGAAAGGATTTTTAAAGTTAAACAAATGATTGGAGTTTATTCACACCAGTCCCATGACTGACCCATAGTTTATTTTGTTTTTGTTTTCCCTAAACTCTTGGGTGCCCAAATTTGTACGGGCAGTCAAGTAGTCGGGATTTTTCAGATTTCACTTGGAAGAGCTGGAAGCAGGAGGCTTCACCAGTTAGCTATAGACTATCATATATTCCGCTGTGTACCATGTTTGTATCTGGAAACCGGTGTCTATAATTGTTCCAGGAATAACTGTTGTGCTCTGATAATGGTATGTATATGCAGTTACTGATTTGTATTTCAAAAATTATGTTATTTAATACATTTTATTCATTCCGCTGTGAGATTTGTGTTCTTCGTTTTTCTTCTATTCTAACTTTTCTTTCTTTCTATTTCACATCCTCTAACTTATTTCTAATAATGATTCGTATTTCTGCGCAATTTGGGTTGGACGTGTGGTGTTATTAGTCGACTCAGATAGTACGGATTTGCGGGCCGTTACATAGTCGGTTTCCAGTAACGGCCACCGAACTACATCCATAGCGACCTTTTCCAAAACTGGTTTCGACATATCTTAAAATCCAACTATTAGATTTCAAACCTCTTGTATTCATTGGAAAGCTCTTTTGGATATGAACCCAATGGTTCTGATTTTAGGAGAATCCAACGGTCGGATCTCCCATTACATCGATTCGAAGTTGCTGGTCAAAATTCACGAACGGTCGCTGCGCGGCGTGTTCTATTTCAGGCCATTAAATATATAAAATATATATATCGTCGATTTCTATTCAAAACGTATTTCATAAATTCGTTTATAAATTAATTTCAAAACTATTTTCAACTTTTAATCAAAATTGAATATTCCATATCATTATAAAATTAAAATGATAATATTTTCAAAATATCAGATTTTGAATTCACTTTTTGATATTCATTATAAGATGAATAAAATCGACAGAAAATCCCGTTCATGTTAAAATGGCGTTTAACTACTTAACACTGCTTCACATTTCAATATTTTCATGTCCATCCAAAATCGAACAACAAAATGACATTTTGATTTTTCCGTGAATATTATTTTAAAATATTCGTTAATTCTAAACTGAAATTAGACTCAATCAATTACCATATAATTTCAGTTATATGGATTTCATACATCGCATGTATACAAAAATAATGATAAACAATCATTAAAAATTCATACAACATCCAAAGTGCATTTTACAGTTGTATAAGCATTAAAATAAATAAATAAATAACGCTTATACAGTTGTCAACCCATCGTTGACATACAACTACACAATTGGGATTAATATATGTCAAATATCTTCCCAATACCCGTGTGGGGTTTCAACCAGCAAATATTGTTTATTATTTGTGCAGTTGGGCGATGTGTAAAATTTATCTTCCCAATCAATGTCAGTTAAATGCGTGTACATAAACAAATCGTCCGAGCTTTAAATGAATATTTATTTCAGGAGAATTTTATATAGCGTATATAAATAATTTATATATCGCATATATAAATAATTTATACACGTTGTTTACAAAAAAAATCAGCATTATAAGGGCGCGAAATTGGAACCGGAATAATGTTTAGCATTATCCCTCTCCTGATACTAGCTCGTGCCATACACAACAATCAATCAATCCAATATACAATCAATTTTTCCCACAATACAATCAAATCACATAAATCATCAATGGTTTGTAAAAAAGTAGTGACATGAGATACTAAGCCCCATTTACAACCTATTATATAATAACTGTAAAATAATTTGAGAGAGAGAGAGTTTTCACAATCGGTTTCCACTCCTCCATTCTTTAACTAATGAGGGTTTTCTGTTCGGATTCAAATTTTCCTCAAATTCCAACGTGCTCTGTTTTCGTTCTAGTCAGTTCCATCGCGAAGCTCTCATTTTTCTGATTTCAAAGCAACTGAGTTTGCGAGTTTCTGATATCATACAAAGGAGATTTGAATGTTTAAAGTTTTAATTACATAAATAAATAATTAAAACCCTAAGTACCATAATTAATTATTAATTACGTTTAATAAAACGCTACCTTTCTCATTAACATTCAGCAACCCACTATCGATTGAAACTTTACCACCGCGTGAGCCAATCCGAGGGACAAACGATGATCCAAGGGCGGTGATCGGAATGCCGGAGCCCCACCTTGCTCCGCCCTGAACGGCGCCACCTTCGGTGGGCCATGCACCTTGAAATTTGTGCCCAACTGCATGACCTTCCAGCTCGAAATTCGTGCCCTATTCTCCACGATAATTCCTCGATCGGTTATGGATGGAAAGGGCAAAGAAAGTACTTCAATCTTTGTTTTGGTCTTCTCTTTTAATTCGACTTGGATTTTATGATTTTTCCACTTGAAGTTCTGAGCTTTTTTCTACCATCGAAAACATGTGGCGGCTACGATAATGGCCTTAGGGTTTAGCAAAAGGTTTATTTATATATTTATTTAATAATATTTTATTCCGAAATTACTTATTTATTGATACGAACTCCAAATCGAACCCAACGACTGTCACTCTTAGCTAAATACCCCTATTCCAGACACAACTGGATATGCTTCGTAGGCTAATTCGACTGTTTCGATCAGTTTTTATCAAAATTATCATATAAATCAATATATATTGAATTTAAACGTACATTTTAATTTACCGGGGCTACATACTGCCTCCAAAAATTACAGAAAAATTATACCTAGTTTTGTTTTGACAGTATGGTCATAAAAAAACTAATTTCGTCGAATTTGGAGATCATTTGAAAAATGACCATTTTCCAGTCGATTAAATTCAACTGAAATTGGCCGAGCACGTTTAAATTTACTACGCTCACATATTGGTTCCAAAAATTATGAAATTTGAAACCTAACAATAATTTGGCATTCCGGATCCAACAAAAGTAGTTTCATCGAAAACGGAGGTCGTTTGCAAAATGGTTATTTTTAACGGCTATACATTATATGAAAATATATATAAATTCTATAGTGACTATTTGAAATTTTAAACTGGGCTTAACTTTCAATTTATATTATAAAATCTCAGTTTTTCACATTTGTTAAAAAGATATAATTAAACAGATTCAAAATTTTCTTGTTTTACTGAAATCCGATTTATTTTGAATTCTGTACATTCATTTAAAATTTAAAATCAAATTTTCAAACTACCGCGCCATTTCAAACTCTATTTATAATTAAATTATATAAATATTTTCTAACTTCGATTTAAATAAATTTTTAGTCATTGTTATTTAAAATAAATCATTTCAAATATTCAAAAGCCAGTAAAATATCTAAAATAAAAGTTTTAAATTGGTTCAGAAATTCTGGGTCGTTACAATCTCACCCACTTAAAATATTTTCGTACTTGAGAAGGAATGGAGCTGAAAGTTGTTTAACTAACCAACTCAACTTTCATTCTGGCTTTCATTCTTTAAGTTTTCAGTTTCTAAGAATTTTCCAATTTCTCAAAAATTTGGCTAACGCCTTAAATTTTCGATTTTTTTTTCCATAACCTCCTTTGTACGGGTTGATCGGTAAAATCGCAACTTGCCTCACATGGCTCTCATCAACCAAAAGAAAAAGAAAAAGCTAAGCAGCTTGCCAATCGACTCATAAAATCATCAAACCTAATGAATACAGTAAACATGTACCTATTTGTCGGACATACAATTTTATTCCTCTTCTTAGCTTCCATGCTATGACCTTTTCAATATATATACATGTGTATGTATGCAATTCCAATCAATTTTCAATTTAATTCAATATTTGATTCGATTTGGCCTTATTTTACCTTTCATTTTCACATTGATTTGATCATTCCAATAATTTAATTAGTTAGCTGATAATCACACAACACAATCAACAATCAATTAGTTGATTAGCTTTTCAAACATGCATTTTCCATATATACTCAAAATCATATTTTTTGCGTCAAATCACAAACAATAATCCTATCTAAGTTTTGGTTCTCACAACAGTCAATTGGAAATATACAGATATCCCACTTTCGAATCTCGAACATAAATACTGATGATAATGCATCAATCACCAGGATCATCTCCGGGCGACTAGAGTGTGATTTTATATCTACCCAGTATACTTGAGGCTTCGAATTTACGTTTGCAAGGCATATATGCAAAATGTTCTTACACTCGATAGTCCAAATTAATTATCAAAATAAAATACTCAAATACGTTAATATGATACAATTTTCAAAATTAAATTCATTTTTATATATAACATTCTTTAAACTCATTCTAGGATGCTACTGATCCTATCTCTAACGAGTCATTCTTATAGGATGTTACTAATCCTATCTCTGATGAATTCTTTCGTTTAATTCTAATGTGTCTTATTCTCTAGCTTTGTGAACCAAAGCTCCGTTACCAAACTGAGACAACCCAAAATCACCCTTACGAGAAACACCGGATTGCTTTGAGAACACTGTAACGATCGGGAATTTCGCTTGATCCGAATCGATCGCTAAACCAACCAAGACCGTTCGAAACCCCTAATTGTTTTGAGAACACGACAATCAGAACGCAAACAGAAGAACATTTCATTGTTAATTACAACAATTCCATCAGAATACAAGAATATACAGAGTATGAATGAATATTACACAGAAAATATCAGAGATTACAATAAATTACATAGTATAGCAGCGGAAAAATAATACAAAACACAACTAGAAGTAGTACACGGATACAGAGCTTTCCGAGCATCGTTCCAGCTGTAAACCAGGTTCCTGTGAATATAAATTTGCAAAACCAAAACTACTAGCTGCCCGTGTCAAAATAAGGGCACCCGGAGTTTAGGTTAAAACAATAAACTCCAGGTCAACCATGGGACTGGTGTGAGAACTAAAACAGTTATTAATCGTTATTATAAAGTTAGGTAAATCAAGGGACCACGCCGTATAACACGGAACGGGTTTCCTCCCAAGAATACCAGTGCATATAACTAACAGCACGATGCTAAATAAAGAAAAATGAAGCTATTATAAGACTCAGGTCCCATCACACAATGCAACGCAAGCCGGAGGATAGGGTTTTACCTTATAATAAACAAAGAATGCTTGATACGCTAAATTTCATGTTTTATTATTACTATAAGTGTATAGTGTCGAAACAATTTCAATCATAAGTATCAATCATATACGGCATGGGTACCATATATCATGTCGCCAATACTAGGCTCTACAATCAAAACCGCAAAGTCACGTATTGGAAGTTGGATTTCCATCTGTGAACCGAGGCAAAAGATAATCCTCACCGAATTCGAGAGCCTCTAGTCCGCCCCTCAGGAACAGCCGCAACTGCCCCTTGGATCATCAGGGCCGGTCCACTGATGTGGATTATTATGCCTGAACACTACGTTTCCCCGCCCTTTGGGGCGTAAATGAGCCATATGACTCCATTGGCTCCACACAGTCACCGATATATCCGAGGCGCCTCGCAATAGCAACAACCACATAAGTCAAACTCGTCAGGGCGTGTAAAACCACTGACGCCACTTCTAACTAGAAAGAAACGCATGTCCTCCCTGAGGTCCTTCTCCCGTTTCTGGTTCACAACCGGGGTGTGAGGCTCGCGAATCAACGCTATACAAAGCTATGCCACACAGGCCGTGCTTTGATCATCAACCACAAGACTCTGCTTTTCAACAGAAGCCTTGATCATATTGCCACTTAGGCATGCCACACAGGCAATGCACTCCATGCGTTTGATATCCATCAATATATAACCCCTGAGCTCGTACGTCTCAGAGAAGGGCGTTAAGCAAGAGAATAAATTCTCCGCCACCAAACAGATATATATTTAATAGAAATCAATCATACAGAATAAAATCCAATGTTAGACACACATTCCATTTACAAATTCGTTCTGGGTCTGAACGAAACCGGAGGCACCTAGTACCCCGCATATCCATCGATCTCCAAGTACGTCTGGTCGATCACTAACTGATTCCCTCCTCTTGGGTGTACGGCCCAATCAAGATCATCAGTAATCACCCAAACGACGTGAAGACCTCCGGTTTTCGACCACCATCTTCATCTTTGACACCACGTCGAATCATTTATTTAGAATGGGGTAAACTCGGTCTTTCTGAATAACTCGCGTATATAATAAACAAGTGTTACACAAACACAACATACGCCTCATTCCAATTCATCAGTCACTAACCGTAAATTAGTAAGAGAAAAACTCCCCAAATATTAACCCCGAAGGCCGAAACCAACATCAGATCAATACCCAGGAAACCATTCATCTTAACTAATTGAATTTCAATTAGTTTCTAAATTTCACATTCTTAGGGAAAGGTTCGCATTAATTTTATCAAAGATAAATTCTTTAAATTTAATCTTTAATCTTCTTTTGAATATCAATTCAAACCAAATTATGGTTTATCCAAACTAGTCGGGATTAACGAACCTTACCGAAGTAATCATTTGTTTTAATCTCCCAATCCCAACCTATTCATCCCACGAAGTAAAACTAGTCATACTTCATATCTAACACCATGGTGTTATCGGTAAATTCAATTACCATTTCACATTCAAATCTAATTAAAGATTTAACTATCGTCTGGAGCAAAACTGGTGATACTCCATTCTCGATCATTTCAATCTAATTAAAGATTCATTAAAACTTGACTTGGTTTTAATCTTCCCAATAACCGCTATCAATGATTATTTAACTTGGTAAATCACGTCCTGTCTTTAACTGGGTTAAAGAACCAATGTCATTTAAAACACAATTCACTATAAACCCAAAATCACATTTCACTCCATCAGCCTTTAACGTAAATTAGCAAGTGAACAATTCCCTAAGTATTAACTCCGAAGGCCGAAACCAACATCAGATCAATACCCAGGAGACCATTCAACTTAACTAATCCAGTTAGTTTCTGATTTTTTAACTCCATTGGGTCTAAGAACAGTATTATTGAAGATACCATTCACGACAAACCCAAATCACATTTGACATTAAATACAAGGCTTTGAATAGAAAATATATCGGCTTATATTCAATATCAAATTCTACGACCAACAAATATCGTATTGGAAATAACGATATAAATATATCTTTCAAATTTCCATAACAATATCTGTATAATCACGAAATCCAACATCGAAATATTCCAAAGACAATTTCGATTCAAATCCATTCCAATTAAATTATTGGAAATCTGGTTATTTTCAAAACCATTTCAAATTCACTTTATTTATTTTAAAAATAAATAGAATTATAATTCTAGTTCAAAACTAGTTCATTTCGATAAAAATATATTTTTATCTTTTCAAATTTGGAGTTTTTCATGCCAATTCTTCACAAATCATTTCTTATGACTTTACACAAATTATTACTATTTTTAATAATTTTATCAAGGCCCGTACAGTCGATTTCCATCAACGGCCATCGAACTGCACTTACAACGACCTTTTCCCGATTTGATTTGGACATAATTCCAAATCCAATCGTTAGATTTCTAATTTCTAATATTCGTTAGAAAGCTCTTTTCGATACGAACCCAATGGTTCCGGTTTTAGGAGAATCCGACGGTCGGATCTCCCGTAACATCAGTTTGAAGTCAATGGTCGAAATTCGCGAACTGCCGCGGCGCGGCGCGTTCTATCCAGGCCATTATATATATATATATAATATATTTCATCGATTTCCTTTTAAAACGTATTTTTTAAATCATTTTAAATTCGTTTTCGAAACGATTTCAACTTCATATTCAATTTCTAGTCAAAATTGAATATTCCACATCATCGATATACAAATGATAATATTTTCAAAACGTTAAATTCTGAAATCACTTTCTTTTCTATATTCATTACAAAAATGAATAAAATCGACATAAATATCGTTCATGTAAAAATGGCGTCAATCTAATCAACACGGCTTTTATTCAACACATGAATGTTTATTCTATTCAACACATGAATTTATTTTCTATTCAACACATGAATTTTTATTTCTATTCAACACATGAATATATATTTCTATTCAACACATGAATATTTATTTTCAATTCAACACATGAATTTATATTCTATTTAACACATGAATTTATTTTCTATTCAACACATGAATATATATTTCTATTCAACACATGAATTTATTTTCTATTCAACACATGAATTTTTATTTCTATTCAACACATGAATGTATATTTCTATTCAACACATGAATATTTATTTTCTATTCAACACATGAATTTATTTTCTATTCAACACATGAATTTTTATTTCTATTCAACACATGACTATATATTTCTATTCAACACATGGTCTATGGACGACGGGTGTCGGGTGCTGCTAAGCACCGTCTGCATCCTAGCATATATTTCAAACTAGAAATAAATTAAAGGTGAGGAGTTCTCACCGACTAGCTAAACCAATACACCGCGACTCTTCATATGTAGAGACCTTCGTCGTGCTCGCCTTTTGTCAATTTCATTGTCCGTAGCCACTCCATATATAAAAATCACATTTTTATATAGGGCCGGTTGCGGCTGTTCCTGAGGGGCGGGCTAGAGCGTCTCGAATCAGTAGAGGACTATCTTTTGCCTCGGTTCACAGATGGAAATCCAACTTCCAATACGTGACTTTGCGGTTTTATTTGTAAAGCCTAGTATGGCGACTTGATATATGGTACCCATGCCGTCTATGATTGATATTTATGATTGAAATTGTTTCATACGCTATGCACTTATAATAGTATCAATTGATTTGTTTTAACGTATCAAGCATTCTTTGGCTATTATAAGCTCAAAACCCTATCCTCCGGCTTGCGTTGCATTGTGTGATGGGACCTGGGTCATATAATTGCTTCATTTATCTTTATTTAGCATTGCGCTGTTTTGTTTTATGCACTGGTATTCTTGGGAGGAAACCCGTTCTGTGTTATATGGCGTTGTCCTTTGATTTACCTAACTTTAAAAATAAAGATTAATAACTGTTTTAGTTCTCACACCAGTCACATGACTGACCTGGAGTTTATTGTTTTAACCTAAACTCTGGGTGCCCCTATTTTCGACACGGGCAGCTAGTAGTTTTGGTTTTGCAGATCTATATACATAGGATCCTGATTTACAGCTGGAACGATACTCGGAAAGCTCTGTATCCGTGTATTATTTCTAGTTGTGTGTTGTATTATTTTTCCGCTGCTATATGTTTAAATGTAATTTAAATCTCTGTTATTTGTCAAATGTGTAATATTTACTCATACTCTGTATATTCTTTTATTCTGATGGAATTGTCGTAACAAACAATGAAATGTTCTTCTGTTTGCGTTCTGATTTGTTGTTTTCTCAAAACTATCAGGGGTTTCGAACGGTCTTGGTCGGTTTAACGATCGATTCAGATCGAGCGAAATTCCTTACCGTTACATTTGACTGGTGTTTATTGTTTTAACCTAAACTATGGGTGCCCTTATTTTTACACGGGCAGCTAGTAATTTTGGTTTTGCAGAGTTATATTCACAGGATCCTGATTTACAGCTGGAACGATACTCGGAAAGCTCTGTATCCGCGTATTACTTCTAGTTGTGTATTGTATTATTTTCCGCTGCATTGTAATTTGTAAATCTCTGATATTTATCGAATGTGTAATATTTATTCATACTCCATATATTTTTATATTCTGATGGAATTGTTGTAATTAACAATGAAATGTTCTTCTGTTTGTGTTCTGATTGGTCGTGTTCTCAAACAATCAGGGGTTTCTAACGGTCTTGGTTGGTTTAGCGATCGATTCGGATTGAGCGAAATTCCTTTTCGTTAATCCCGTGGTGTTAGATATGAAGTATGACCAGTTTTACTTCATGGGATGAATAGGTTGGTATTGGGAAATAGAATAAATGATTACTTTGGTGTGGTTCGCTAATCCTGACTAGTTTGAATTGATATTGAAAAGAATATTAAAGAATAAATTTAAGGAATTTATCTTTGATAAAATTAATGGGAACCTCTCCCTAAGAATGTGAAATTTAACAACTAACTGAAGATTAGTTAAGATGAATGGTTTCCTGTGTATTGATATGATGTTGGTTTCGGCTTTCAGGGTTAATATTTGGGGAATTGTTCTCTTACTAATTTACGGTTAGTGACTGATGAATTGGAACGAGGCGTATGTTGTGTTTGTGTAACACTTGTTTATTATATACACGAGTTATTCAGAAAGACCGGGTTTATCCCATTATGAATAACTGATTCGACATGGTGTCGATGATGAAGACGGTGGTCGAAGACCGGAGGTCTTCACGTCGTTTGGGTGATTACTAATGATATTGATTGGGCCGTACACCCAAGAGGAGGGAATCAGTTAGTGATCGTCTAGACGTGCTTGGAGATCGATGGATATGCGGGGTACTAGGTGCCTCCGGTTTCGTTCATACCCAGAACGAACTTGTAAATGGATTGTGTGTCTAACATTGGATTTTATTCTGTGTTATTGATTTCTATTAAATATATATCTGTTTGGCGGCGGAGAATTTATTCTCTTGCTTAACGCCCTTCTCTGAGGCGTACGAGCTCAGAGGTTATATATTGATGGATATCAATCGCATGGAGTGAATTGCCTGTGTGGCATGCCTAAGTGGCAATTGATCAAGGCTTCTGTTGAAAAGCAAAGTCTTGTGGTTTATGATCAAAGCACCGCCTGTGTGGCATAGCTTTGTGTAACGTTGATTCGCGAGCCTCACACCCGGTTGTGAACCAGAAACGGGAGAGAACTGCAGGGAGGGCATGCGTTTCCTTCTAGCTAGAAGTGGTGTCAGTGGTTTTACATGCCCTGACGAGTTTGACTTATATGGTTGTTGCTGTTGCGAGGCGTCTCAGATATATCGGTGACTGTGTGGAGCCGATGGAGTCATATGGCTCATTTACGCCCCAAAGGGCGGGGAAACGCAGTGTTCAGGGATTTTAATCCACATCGGTGGACCGGCCCTGACGATCCAAGGGTCACTCGAGCTCTGATCCTGAGACATGGGCTAGATTGTCTCGAATCGGTAAGGACTATCTTTTGCCTTGGTTCACAGATGGAAATCCAACTTCCAATACGTGACTTTGTGGTTTTATTTGTAGAGCCTAGAATGGCGACATAGTGGGATGGGGCACTCATGCCGTCTATGATTGATACTTATGATTGAAATTGTTTTATACACTATGCACTTATAATAGTATCAAATGACATGAAATTTAGCGTACCAAGCATTATTGGCTATTATAAGGTAAAAACCCTATCCTCCGTCTTGCGTTGCATTGTGTGATAGGACCTGGGTCCTATAATAGCTTCATTTTTCTTGATTTAGCATTGCGCTGTTTGTTTTATGCACTGGTATTCTTGGGAGGAAACCCGTTCCGTGTTATACGGCGTGTTCCCTTAATTTACCTAACTTTAAAATAAAGATTAATAACTGTTTTAGTTCTCACACCAGTCACATGACTGACCTGGAGTTTATTGTTTTAACCTAAACTCTGGGTGCCCTTATTTTGACACGGACAGCTAGTAGTTTTGGTTTTGCAGATTTATATTCACAGGATCCTGGTTTACAGCTTGAACGATACTCGAAAAGCTCTGTATCCGTGTATTACTTCTAGTTGTGTATTGTATTATTCTCCGCTGCATTGTAATTTGTAAATCTCCGATATTTTTCTGTTGTGTAATATTTATTTATACTCTGTATATTCTTGTATTCTGTTGAATTGTTGTAATATACAATGAAATGTTCTTCTGTTTGCGTTCTGATGTGTCTTGTCCTCAAAAGTATCCGGGCTTTCCTTACCGGTGAAGTTACAGGTATTTTACATTTGGAGTTTATTGGTTTAACCTAAACTCTGGGTGCCCTTATTTTGACACGGGCAACTGTAGTTTTGGTTTTGCATATTTATATTCACAGGATCCTGATTTACAGCTGGAACGATACTCGGAAAGCTCTGTATCCGTGTATTACTTCTAGTTGTGTATTGTATTATTTTCCGCTGCTATGTAATGTATTGTAATCTCAGATATTTTTCTGTTGTGTAATATTTATTTATACTCTGTATATTCTTGTATTTTTATGGAATTGTTGTAATTAACAATGAAATGTTCTTCTGTTTGTGTTCTGATCTGTCTTGTCCTCAAAGTATCCGCTCTTTCCTTACCGGGGAAGTTCGGGTCGCTTCATTTGGTATCAGAGCCAGGTTTCGATCCTGGGACCTGTGGGTTATGGGCCCACGACGGACCGAGGTGGTTGGTGGAGGGTCGGAGCATGCGACATGTGGTGGCCCAATGAACTAGTTCATTCCAATTCAATTACCATTTCACGTTCAAATCCATTCTCGATCATTTCAATCTAATTAAAGATTCATTAAAACTCCACTTGGTTTTAATCTTCCCAATAACCGTTATCAATGATTATTTAACTTGGGAAAACACGTCCTGTCTTTAACTAGGTTAAAGAACCAATGTCATTTAAAACACGGTTCACTATAAACCCAAAATCACATTCCACTCCATCAGCCTTTAAACGTAAATTAGCAAGTGAACAATTCCCTAAGTATTAACCCCGAATACCGAAACCAACATCAGATCAATACCCAGGAGACCATTCAACTTAACTAATCTCCAGTTAGTTTCTGATTTTCTTAACTCCATTGGGTCTAAGAACAGTATTATTGAAGATACCATTCACAGCAAACCCAAATCACATTTGATATTAAATACAAGGCTCTGAATAGAAAATATATCGGCATATATTCAATATCAAATTCTACGACCAACAAATATCGTATTGGAAATAACGATATAAATATATCTTTCAAATTTCCATAACAATATCTGTATAATCACGAAATCCAACATCGAAATATTCCAAAGACAATTTCCATTCAAATCCATTCCAATTCAGTTATTGGAAATCCTGGTTATTTTCAAAACCATTTAAAATCCACTTTATTTATTTTAAAAATAAATAGAATTATAATTCTAGTTCAAAACTAGTTCATTTCGATAAAAATCTGTTTTTATCTTTTCAAATATGGAGTTTTTCATCCCAATTCTTCCCAAATCATTTCTTATGATTTTACACAAATTATTACTATTTTTAATAATTTTATCAAGGCCCGTACAGTCGATTTCCATCAACGGCCATCGAACTGCACTTACAACGACCTTTTCCAAATTGGATTTGGACATAATTCCAAATCCAACCGTTAGATTTCAAATCTCTAATATTCATTAGAAAGCTCTTTTCGATACGAACCCAACGGTTCCGGTTTAGGAGAATCCGACGGCCGGATCTCCCGTAATATCCATTCGAAGTCAATGTTCCAAATTCGCGAACTGCCATGGCGCGACGCGTTCTATTCAGGCCATTATATTATATATATAATATATACTTCGTTGATTTCCTTTCAAAACGTATTTTATAAATTGTTTTAAATTCGTTTTCGGAACGATTTCAACTTCATATTCAATTTCGAATCAAAATTTAATATTCCACCTCATCGATATACAAATGATAATATTTTCAAAACGTTATATTTTGAAATCACTTCCTTTTCTATATTCATTATAAAAACGAATATAATCGATATAAATATCGTTCGCGTCAAAGTGGCGCATATCTAACCAACACGGCTTTATATATTTCAATAACTTCGTTATTCTATTCAACAAATGAATATTTATTCTACTCAACACATGAATCTATATTTCTTTCAACACAAGAGTATCGTCAACACATGACTATTTTTATTATTTAATATATTTTGTGAAATTATGATTTTATATCGTTTATTTCTTAATCAGACTCTAACCGTATATTAGTAAGAGAACGATTCCCTAAATATTAAACCCGAAGGCCGAAACCAACATCAGATCAATACCCAGGAAACCATTCATCTTAACTTATTTCCACTTAGTTTCTAATTTCATATTTGATAAAAATGAGAATTTTATTGTTAAAATATTTTACTCAACACATGATAATTTCAACACATGAATATTCTCAACACATGAGTATCGTCAACACATGACTATTTATTCTATTCAACACATGAATTTCCTTTCATTCAACACATGAATTTTCATTTTATGATATTCTTTATTTTCCAAATTGGAATGAGGCCCAATTAATTACCATATAAAGTTTATTATATGGATTTTCAATAACACATGTAGATAATAGCAATGATAAATAATCAACCTTCTTCCAGAGTGCACCACACAACTGCATAAGCATTAAATATAAATAATTAACGCTTACACAGTTTGTCGACCAATCGATCGATATACAACTAAATAATTGGGATTAGTGTATGCCAAATATCATCCCAACACCCATGTGGGGTTTCAATCCACAAACACTGAATATTATTTGTGCAGTGGGGCGACGTGTAAAATTTATCGTCCCAATTAATATCCTTCAAATAGGTGTACATAAACAAACCGTCCGGTTTGTAAATGAATATTTATTTATTTACATTCACGTTAAAAATTATATTTTTAACGATAATTAATTTATTTCAACACATGAATATTCTTTATTATCCATTTCACATCAACATCACAAACAAACTTCACAACACATCAAACATGCATACAAGTCGTCCATGGTCTGTGGACGACGGGTGTCGGGTGCTGCTAAGCACCGTCTGCATCCTACTATATATTTTAACTAGAAAACAAGATTTAAAGTGAGAAGTTCTCACCGAGGGTTCCACTCCGCCGTGCTTTACTTTTGAACCGTTGAACCGTCTGGATCTGCTTGAAATTCCAATGCAGTCCTTTTCACGCTGTTCATAATAAAACTATATTTTTATTGCTTCATTTCAATAAATAAAAATCATATTTTTATTTCTTCTTCATATATTTTTACAATACTTCTTTCTATATAAAATTTATATTTTATATTTCTACTTCATATAGAAAGATCGAATTTTTTATTTCATCACTATAAAAATCACATTTTTATTTCAACATATATATAATAAAAATCAAATTTTTATTTCGCTACATATATAAAGATCAAATTTTTACTTGTTACATAATATAAAAATCATATTTTTATTCTTTCTATACTATAAAAATCATATTTTTATAAATAAAAATATAATCTTTCTTCGTTTAAAAATACAATCTTTCTTAAACTATCTGTATATATAACAATTCCGCCTTTCTTCATTTTCTCCTAACAAAAATCCTATCTTTTTATCCCATAAAAATCTACTTCTTATTCACTATGAAAATCAAATTTTTATTGCCAATAAAATCAATTTACTTAAAAGAAGCTAATAAAAATAAATAATGATAAAAAGAAAAGGGGCTTACAGTTTTTAATCGGGGAAAGGGGGTTGGTGCTTTGCATTGGAGGTGGAGGAGGGGCGCTCGCTGACTGGTGGTGGCGGCAGGCAGTGGCGGCGGGTCGGGGGAATCGGTGGCGCGGATTCGAACTGAATGGGGGGGGTGCATGGAGGTTTGGGGTTCGTGGAAGGGGAAGAGGAGTCGAGGGGAGGATCGCGGCAGGAGGAGGAAGAAGAAGAAGCGGCGGCGGCGGCGATATATGGGGAGGCGCGATCGATTGAGTGTGGGTTTTTTTTTTCTTTCTACATTTCTGATTTTGGGTTTGAAAGTCAATGAGGAAGAGAGGAAAGGATATGGGGGGAGGGGGTTTAATTATAATTAATTTATATATTTTATTATTTTTAAATTTCAAAAAGCAACCTTTTATTTCGAACTCGAAATGGGACCCACCGCCTGTCGTCAGATTCAAAACAGAAATAGAAAGAAGGAAGGGGGGCTTTATTGAAAAAGTTTAATTATATTAATTTAATTACCCAAAAAGTAACTTTTTATTTCGACCTCGAAATCGAACCGACCGACTGTCGTCCATAGCTAATTACCCCCATTCCGAACACAATGGGATATGTATCATAGGCTGATTCGACTATTTCGATCAGTTTTCATCAAAATCAAAATATAACTCTATATATTGAATTTGAACGCGCATTTCAATTTACCGGGGCCACATACGGACCTTAAAAATTCCCGAAAAGTATTTTCTAGCTTCGTATTGACGATACGGTCCTAACAAAACTAATTTCGTCAAATTCTGAAACCGTTTGAAAAATGGCCATTTTCCAGTCGATTGAAATCAACTGAAACTGGTAAAACACGTTTTACTTCGCTACGCTCACATATTGATTCGAAAAATTACGAATTTTGAAACCTAACAATAACTTGACATCACAGATCCAACAAAAGTGGTTTCGTCGAAAACCGGGGTCGTTTGCAAAATTTCCATTTTTAAGGGCCAAAATTCCATAGCGACTATTCTGAATTTTCAACTGGGCATAACTTTTTATCCCCGCTATGAAATTTCAATTTTTCGGATTCGTTGGAAAGATATTTTCAATTAGATTCTAATATTTTTGGTTTCGCTGAAATCCGGTTTATTTTGAATCCTGTACATTCATTTGAACTTTGAAATCGAATTTTCGAACTACCGCGCCATTTTCAATTCCTTTTATAATTAAAATAAAATTATTCGTTTTAACTTTGTCGAAAATAAATTTTCTGTCGGTATTATTTAAAATAATTCATTTTAAATAATCAAAATCCGTAAAAATTGCCAAAATAATTTTTTTTAAATTGGCTCCAAATTTTTGGTTTGTTACAAACACGATGCATCAGAACACATACAGTAGAACATTTCATTGCTATTACAACAATTTACATCAGAGTACAAGATATCAGAGTATAAATAAATTATATACATTGGAAAATATCAGAGTTCCAATCACATAACAACGGATTTAAAATGTATAAATATAATGCATAGCGGAAATACATCAACTACCACAACTGAATGAAATATACGGATACAAAGCTTTCCAAATATACCTCTAACTGTGATCCAGGATCTTGGGAAAAGAAATATCTGGGAAAACCAAAACTACTAGCTGTCCATGTGGAAAATATGGGCACCTGGAGTTTAGGTTAAAACAATAAACTCCGAGTCAGTCATGGGACTGGTGTGAGAATTAAATTAGTTGTTAAAACTTTACTTTAAAATAAGGTAATTCACGGGGCCACGCCGTATAACATGGAATGGGTTTACCCCCAAGAATACTAGTACGTAAAACAAACAGCGCAATGCTAAATAAAGAACAACGAAGCTATTATAAGACTCAAGTCCCATAACACAATGCAACACAAGCTGGAGGATAGAATTTTACCTTATAATAACCAAATATGCTTGGTAAAATTTATCTTTTATAATTACTATAAGTGAGGAAATCAACTTCAAATGTAAATGTATCAATCATAGACAGCACGAGTGCCCCATCCCATTATGTCTCCATATATAGGTTTACAACTAAAATCGAAAAATGTCATATTGGAAGTTTGGATTTCCATCATGATGGTTACTGATCCGTAAGATCGATCACATAGTGCAAATCCCCACGGCTTACACCCCAGCCATGAGAAAACGCCGGAATGCTCATCCACACTATATCCAGGTTATCGAGTATCTCCGCGACTTACGTCCCGTGCATGAGAAAACACTGCTTACTCTATCCAATATGAGCATCGGAGGGGTGTGCCCCTATCCCTACCAGGTTTGTATCGACCATACTCATCCTATCTCAGTCGACTAAATCCATCCATCTAGAAAGTATACTGATCTAACCATCAGTTCACCATCATACCGATGTGTGAGGCTCGCGAATTGACGCTACACAAAGCTATGCTAGTTAAAGCTATGCTTTGATCATCATCCACCAAGCTCTGTTTTTCAACAAAAGCTTGGATCACTACAACCTCTAAGCTCGTAAGTCTCAAAGAAGGGTGTTAAGCAAGAGAATAAATTCTCCTCCACCAAACAAATATATATTTTGCAAAGATCGACGAATACAGAATAACGGAATACAATGTCAGACACACCATCCATTTCCAAGTCCGTTCTGGGTATGAACGAAACTGGAGGCACTGTATTCCACGTCCTGTATATCAATATAGGAGAGAGGTCCTCGCATATCCGAATCTTCAACAAATACGTCCGGATGACTACCATTGTAGACCCTTCAAGGTAGTTACTCCAATCATGGGCATCGGTAGCAACCCATCCATTCGTTATGAAGATCGTCGGTCTTGCACTGTCTTCAATCTCTTCTACAGTTAGTCGTCGTATCAGTTATTCCGAATGGGTTAAACCCGGTCTTTCCAAATAACTCGTGTATCTTATAATCAAGTGCTATAACAACACATCATACGCCTCATTCCAATCCCGAATGTTCCTTTGTTCGTATTCTTTATTCTGGAAAGGTTCTTATTAATCTCATCAAAGATTATCACTTTTAAACACACTGTTTAATCAATTTCTTTGGAAATCATTTCAAAAGATTTTATAGCATCTTTTCACAATTTAAACCAAATTAAGGTTTATCAAACTATTCGGGTTTAAAGCCTTACCGAAGTAATCATTCATTTTAGTATCCCATCCCAACCTATTCATCCAATGGAGCAAAACTGGTAGTACTCCATATCTAACACTCACTGTGTTATTGGTAAATTCAATTACAATTCAACGTTCAAATCTAATTAAAGATTTAACTATCGTATGAAGTAAAACTGGTGATACTCCATTTTCGAACACTTCTCAAATTTGGAAAATTTAATTACCACATTAACATTCCAATCTAATTAAAGATTCATTAAAAATCCACTTAGTTTTAATCTCCAAAAATCATTATTTAATGATTATTCAAATTTATGAAGTCAATCCTGCCATTAACCGGGTTAAAGAACGAATGTCAGTTAAAACATCGTTCACGATAAACCAAAAATCATCTCCCATCAAAATGGAATCTACACGGAAATCATAACAGTGTGTAATCGATATAAATTCTCGTATCAGACTAATAATTTAAATGGAATAATGGCAAAGCCTTTTAAATTCCACATATACTAACGGTCTTCCTTTACGGAAGCTCATCTTGATTATTACCAAATTGAATTCCATTGAATTCCAATTTAATATAAAATTGGAACTGTTAACTAGGTTAAAGAACAAGTGTTATTTAAAATACCTTTCACGATAAATCCAAAAATTCAATCTTAATTTAATTCCAATTAAAATTAATTAATTGGTAGATTTCTCTAAATCTTAATTGAAAGATTTATTCTTTTCTCAACTGGGTTTAAGAACAGTTTTATTTAAGACACCATTCATGACAAACCCCAAAATCCAATTTGATATTAAGTACAAGGCTCTGAATAGAAATTTTATCGGCTATATTCAATATAAAATTCTGAAATCAACGAATATTGTATCGGGAATAACGATATATATATATATATATATCTTCCAAATTCCTCAACCATATCCGTATAATCATGAAATCTGAAATTAAAATATTATGCAGATTATTTCTATTCAACTCCAATCCAATTCATATATTGGAAATTCTAGTTATATTAAAACCCATTCTCAATCCAATTTATTTATTTAAAAACATTTGATTTTTATTCTATTTATTAACTGGTTCCTTTTGATAAAAAATATATTTTTATCTTTTCAAAACTGGAATTTTTCATCCAATATCTTTCCAAATCATTGATTATGATTTTACACAATTTTTTCCATATTTTTAATAATTTTTATAAGGCCCGTACAGTCGGTTTCCAAAAACGGCCACCGAACTACATCCATAGCGACCTTTTCCAAAACTTATTTAGACATATCTTAAAATCCAAATGCTAGATTTCAAATCTCTTGTATTAATTGGAAACAGCTTTTCGATACAAACCCAATTGGTTCCAGTTTTAGGAGAATCCGATGGTCGGATCTCCCATTAGATTGATTCAAAGTTAATGGTCGAAATTCGCGAACGATCGCTGTGCGGCGCGTTTTATTCAGGCCAATAAATATATATAATATATATTGTCAATTTCTATTCAAAATGTGTTTTATAAATTCGTTTATAAATTCATTTCAAAACGATTTTCAATTTTTAATCAAAATTGAATATTCCATATCATTATAAAATTAAAATGATAATATTTTAAAAATATCAGATTTTGAATTCATTTTTTGATATTCATTATAAAATGAATAAAATCGATGGAAAATCCCGTTCGTGTTAAAATGGCGTTTAACTACTTAACATGGCTTCACATTTCAATATTTTCGTGTCCATCCAAAATCGAACATCAAAATCACATTTTGATTATTCCCTGAATATTAGTTTAAAATATTCGTTAATTCTGAGCTGGAAACAGGCTCAATCAATTACCATATAATTTCAGTTATGGATTTAATATATCGCATACAACAATAATGATAAACAATCATTAAAAATTCATGCATCATCCAGAGTGCATTTTACAACTGTATAAGCATTAAAATAAATAAATAACGCTTATACAGTCTGTCAACCCATCGATTGACATGAAGCTAAACAATTGGGATTAGTGTATGTCAAATATCATCCCAATACCCATGTGGGGTTTCAACCAACAAATACTGTTTATTATTTGTGCAGTTGGGCGATGTGTAAAATTTATCTTCCCAATCAATGTCAGTTACGGGTGTACATAAACAAACCGTCCGATTTGTAAATGAATATTTATTTCAGGAGAATTTTATATAGCGTATATAAATCAAACAGTGCGATATTACAACCAGAATAATGTCTAGCACTATCCCTCTCCTGGTACTGGCTCGCGCTATACACAACAATCAATCAATCCAATAATACCATAATACAATCAATTTTTCCCACAATACAATCAAATCATACAAATCATCTATGGTTTGTACAAAAAGTAGTGATAGGAGCTACTAAGCCCCATTTATAACCTATTTTACAATAACTGTAAAATAACTTGAGTGAGAGAGAGTTCTCCCAATCAGTTTCCACTCCTCCATTCTTTAACTGATGAGGGTTTTCTGTTTGGATTCAAATTTGCCTCAAATTCCAACGTGCTCCATTTTGGTTTTGGTCACTTCCATCGCGAAGCCCTCATTTTTCTGATTTCAACGCAACAAAATTTGTGAATTTCTGATATCATACGAAGGAGATATGAGTGTTTAAAGTTTTAATTACATAAAGAATTACAACCCTAATTACCTTAATTAATTTTAAATTACGCTTAATAAAACGCTACCTTTCTCGTTAACCTTCGGCAACCCACCGTTGATTGCATCTTCACCACCGCGTGAGCCAATCAGAGAGACGGACGATGATCCAAGGGCGGGGATCGGAGCTCCGGAGCCCCACACCTTGCTCCACCCTAAACGGCGCCACCTCCGGTGGGCAAGCGCCTCGAAATTCGTGCCATATTATCCACGATAATTCATGAACTGGGTATGGATGGAAAGTGCAAAGACAGTACTTCAATCTTTGTTTTGATTTTCTCTTTTAATTCGGCTTGGATTATATGATTTTTCTGCTTGAAGTTCTGAGCTTTTTTCCACCATTGAAAACAAGTGGTGGCTACGATAATGGCTTTTGGGTTTAGCAAAATGTTTATTTATATTTTATTTAATAATATTTTATTCCAAAATTACTTGTTTATTGATACGAACTCCAAATCGAACCCAACGACTGTCGCCCTAGCTAAATACTCCTATTCCGGGCACAATGGGATATGTTTCGTATGCCAATTCAACTGTTTCGATCGGTTTTTATAAAAATTAACGTATAAGATATATTGAATTCAAACGTACATTTTAATTTACCGAGGCCACATACTGATTCTAAAAATTACAGAAAAATTATATCTAGCTATGTTTTGACGATACGGTCCTGACAAAACTAATTTCGTCGAATTTGGAGATCGTTTGAAAAATGACCTTGTCTAGTCGATTAAATTCAACTGAAATTGGCCGAACGCGTTTAAATTTACTACGCCCACATATTGATTCCAAAAATTATTAAATTTGAAACCTAACAATAATTTGACATTCCGGATATAACAAAAGTGGTTTCATCGAAAATGGAGGTCGTTTGCAAAATGACTATTTTTAAGGTCTATATATTATATTGATATATATATATGTATATATTCTATAACGACTATTTTAAATTTTAAAGTGGACATAACTTTCAATTTATATTATGAAATCTCAGTTTTTCACATTTGTTAGAAAGATATAATTAAACAAATTCCAATGTTTCTTGTTTTACTGAAATCCGATTTATTTTGAATTTTGTACACTCATTTGAATTTTAAAATCAAATTTTTAAACTACCGCGCCATTTCAAACTCTATTTATAATTAAATTATATATATTTTTTCTATCTTCGATTTAAATAAATTTTTAGTCGTTATTATTTAAAACAAATCATTTAAAATATTCAAAATCCATTAAAATAGCTAAAATAATTTTTTTAAATTGGTTCAGAAATTTCGGTTCATTACAAGAGGTATGCTAAATAAAAGTCGAATGTGAGAGATAAAAGACTCTACTTTTGGCGTGTGGTATTTCTATATAGTATCTTTTTTACAAATGAATTATTATCACTACTTCTGGAGTATCATAAAACGTTTCTTCAAGCACTATAGTGCTTATCTTGCATTTAAAAAAATAGAATATCTATAACATCACTTCTGTGATGTTGTATTTGAAATCTAAATTTAAATAAACCTCTAAAATATTTCTTCAAGTGACTAGTATATACATGCAGACGAATAAACATAAATACTTTATTATATGAGTTATCTGCTTTGGAAAATACTAAAGTGTATTTCTTTAATTAAACAGCTAGGTAAAGTCATAAAAAATAATTATATTAAAACTTCAAGTTTCACAACGTAGTTTAATTAGCAACTATTTATTTTTACATTATAGTTTAGTACAATTTAAATGCAGTAACTAAAACTTCAGGTTTGAGTTATAGTATCAATAAGAAAGCAATAGAGAGAATAGTTAATTAGATCTATGCACACTAAACTGAAGTGCACTTATCATTGCACAAAAGATGTAAATCGACCATGTGCACTTCCCCATAATTGAAAGTAAATAACAAACGAAAGCAATTCGAACTAAATAATATATGTGAAATGACATGAAAAAGGGGGAAAAAATATGGATTGAAACATCATGTCATAAACTTCGAACAAAGTTTTAATCTTATAGTGTAGCTTATCTCTTAGAAGTAAAATCTTATCATGTCGTAGACTTTTAACAACATTTTAATTTTCTGTTATTGAAAAAATTCGAGTTTAGTAATTTATGATGAACTTCAGATTCTCGAATCATTTGCAATCTTCTAGTGTAGAAGCTTATATATATTTTGCTTATTAAAAAAATATTGATCCAATTCCATGTTCGCAGACTTTATGAATAAGTCTTTTTACAATTCAAAACTTTAAGTCTTGATTTTTGGAGTAATATAAGTTTTGATTCAAAAAAAAATTCTCTGCACAAATTCAGATTTTTATTCACACTTATTATTTCATTATATCGATAAAAATGCCTAAATAAATACATCAAATAATAACAAGATGTCTGCTCTTATTTTTTGCAAAACGCTCAACATAATTTAATTTACTGTTACTAATACATTTAATGCATTTATGATAATAAGGTAATTTAATTTGTTACCATATTGACCACATTTAATACATAGTTAATCAGAGAGGACAAATATAAAAAAAAATTAGGCTAGAGGACACAAGTCTTATTTTTAGATTAAAGTACAAACTTTGAAAAAATTATGGGCAAATTCTATTCATATACCACAAATTACTTAACATACACCATTATTTTTTTGTGAAAATATATTACTAAATTACCCTTTCCTCCTAGTTACTTATTTTATAATTTTGCATGTAATAAACAAAAATTAACCTCATGAATAATAAAATTTGATGCAAACTAGATATTTAATTCAAATGTTGATGGATTATTTCACCATGGAACTTCAAATTTCAGTTCAGACAAGATTCACAAATAATTATTGAAATTTAATTGTATTGAATTTTTTTCTAAAATTTGAGAAATTCTTTCGAAACTGAGAAAAATAAAAAAATAAAATAAAATGCTACATTATTGTCGCAAGAACTACAGTTTATTTAGTTAAATTTTAGTCAATTTAGTGTATTGAATTTTTATGTTTGGGTAAATGTGTTCAAGGTTGAAAGAGAGAATGACAAAAAAGATGAAAATAAGGATAATTTAGTAAAAGACACAGTATATGAGAAGTTATGTTTGGTGTATTGTACTTTATTATACATTTTGGTGTATGTATAGAAATTTGTGATGTACAATTAATATTCGCCAAAATTAGGTTGAAGGAAAATGCTAAATACAACTAGCATTATGTTCAGTTTTTATATTATACCGAAATGCCAGTTACAACTAACATTATATTCAGTTTTACATTATACAAAATGCTAATTGTATTTAGCATTTTCCTTTAGCCTAATATTTTTCAAAGTTTGTCCTTCAACCTAAAAAAGAAACTTGGTGTCCTTTACTCTAATTTTTTTTCTAAAGTTTGTCCTGCTTATTTTTCATTTTGATACATTTTTAATAAAAACTGATGGAAATAATGGTTATGCGGCCCAAGACATATAATTTACAAAAAATGATTTCATTATTACATGTTCTAAAATTACTGTAATGCAGCTTCAAGTTTTATTGTAAATTACATATTATTATTATTATTATATATTTCAGGTTGAAACAACTTCTTCAAAGAGTTCTTTTATTCATGTATGAGAGTCATTTTACTATTTTTCTATGTGAAAACAGTATTTATTATAAAAGTAATGGATCTCTTCTAAAACTAAATTTCTTCAAGAAATTATATGTAACATAAACTTTGAATATATTCCAGTATATCGGTACGTGCTCGCCTTCCTTTGAAGTCGTTCCTTTCACCGAATCTTCAACTTCTTTCCTTTTATCGAAGCCTCAAGTCCATTGCTACAAAGAAATATAAAAAATGCTATTTTCTTCAAAGTTTTATTTTAGCTTATGAAACTTTTATCTTGTTATCTTTGTACATATGAACTTCGCTACATAATTGTTTCAAATTCTATAGAATTTATTTACTTCATGATTTTTTTAAAAATTTACTTCTTGTGAGCATATTGTTATTAAATTAAAAACTATACTATGATACTTAATATCCATAATTTCATGTTCGTAGACTTTATGAATAGGTCTTTTTAGTCTTGGTTTTTGGAGTAATATAAGTTTTTGTTCAATAAAACTCTCTTCAAAAATTCAGATTTTTGTTTACACTATTCTTTCCATTATATCAATAAAAGTGCCAAAATAAATACATCAAATAATAGGATCACGTCTGCTCTTATTTCGTGCAAAACATTCAACATCATTTAATTTACCACAACGAATACATTTAATGCATTTAAGAT
This sequence comes from Allium sativum, assembly GCA_030737875.1. NCBI lineage: Eukaryota > Viridiplantae > Streptophyta > Magnoliopsida > Asparagales > Amaryllidaceae > Allium > Allium sativum. The sequence continues at coordinate 937,279,418 of CM060915.1, read as the reverse complement.
ATTAAGGTAATTTAATTTGTTACCATATTGGCCACATTTAATATAGAGGTAATTAGGAAAAAAAGACACTTTGAAATAAAAATTATGCTAGAGGACACCAAGTTTTATTTTCAGGTTGAGGAATAAATCTTGAAAAAATTAGGTTAAAGGAAAACATTAAATACAACTAGCATTATGTTCAGTTTATACTATACCGAAATGCTAGTTACAACTAGCATTATATTTAGTTTTACATTATACAAAATGCTAGTTATATTTAGCATTTTCCTTTAAACTAATATTTTTTAAAGTTTGTCCTACAAACTAAAAGGAAACTTGGTGTCCTTCAGCCTAATTTTTTTTCTAAAGTTTGTCCTGCCTATTTTCCACTTTAATACATTTACAATAAAAAAAACTGATGGAAATAATGGTTATATGGCCCAAAACTTATAATTCACTAAAAATGATTTCATTATACATGTTCTAAAATCCTTGTAATAAATCTTCAAGTTTTATTATAAGTTACATACTATTGATATATATTTCAAATTGAAGCAACTTCCCCAGAGAGTGCTTTTTTGGTAAAGCTAACCAGTTTTTAATATTCCTGCTAGCACCTTTATTATAACTAACAATATAAATCAGTATAGTATAGGTGATTGTTAGTAGACAATCAGCTATCGGTTTTTAAGGTGGACCGACCATCACCTATGGAGTTTATAGTGTTTCATCCACTTTAGTTATACAGGTTTATAGTACTGGAGCTAGCTTATTTACTAGACTACAAATACATCTCCACGTAGGGAGTGGATTACAATTAAATTACACTCTACACTAGGTAGAGCATTACATACGTTTACTACAGGCTAAATAAAATAATACAAAGTACACAAGGACTTGGTACAGCCGATAGAACTGTGTAGCACTGTGTAAAATGTGAGATGACTTGTTCAGCAGTATGCTGCTCTATCTACGATTTGAGTTGTATCACACGAAAAGCATTCTTGGCAAGCTGCATGACACAGGGCTGTGAATTCCCATTAAATGGCCAAGGCGGATAAACCACAAAAATATCATCAATTTACATATTAGCACAACATGAAGACACTTGATGATGATTGGAAAACAGCACATCAGGAAAATACCACCATCGAACAAATAACTAAGGTCACAGCAGATGCTTCTCGTGTATAGCCTATGCTCGACAATGATGACCCAAACGAGCAGCGACCAAAACACAGACAAGAAATATATTGAGTGCTGAACAAGAACAAAGCTTCAAAATACCAAAGAAAACCATTAAGCACCTTAACAACCATCATTCCCAACAAAACACAATACTGAATCCATGAACTTCCAACAAGACAAGTATAGGCTCACATCGAATACCCAAAAAGAAGATTATACCATTACAGACCAAAAGTCAAGACGCGAAAACAAAATGCCTCATTAGAAGTTACTGCTTATCCACAAGCTCTGCGTTGATGTCAGAACCCCATCCAAAATAGTGCCGACCAGTTGAAGAACAAGCCTATTGGACAGGTAGTTGCCTGTAATAGCCAGAGAGTACTGGAAGGGATCAGATTCATTAGGGTTCCAATGAGAAAAGTGAACTAGATATGAGATTGAAGATTATAATGGTAAATGGAACTCAGAACTGATTTTATAGCAAAAGCATAGATCTGGAGAAGATAATTAGTTTAGGGGAGGAGACATCCTCCTCTAAAGATGCTTTTTACGTAGACGCACGAAAACCAAGTCAGATCTGGAAGGAAAAAATTCGAACTCGAGGAAATTCACGCAGACGAAAGCAGGCACGAGAGAGGGAGATGGAATGAAACGATTGAAGATTGGAGGGGAGAAGAAAGTTGATCAGCAGAAGCGAAAAGAAATTGAATTTTCCTGTTGCCATTAACGAAAACCTCGAGCTCCTGACCCTTGCGTTCAATTATAAGAGAGCATACTTGTTTGTATTTCCAGAGAGAGCCTTTATTCATGTATGAATGTCATTTTACTAATTTTCTATATGAAAATAGTATTTATTACAAAAGAAATGGATCTGTTCTTAAACCAAATTTCTTCACGAAATTATATGTAACACAAACTTTGAATATATTTCTAGTATATCAGTACGTGTTTGTTTTCCGTCGAAGCCATTCCTTTTACCAAATCTTCAAATTTTTTCTTTTTATTGAAGCCTCAAGTCCGTTGCTATAAGAAAATATTAAAAATGCTTATTTGCTTCAAAGCTTTATTTTAGCTTAGTAAATTTCCATCTTTTTATCTTTGTACATATGAACTTCGGCTATAGAATTTATTTACTTCATGATTTTTTATAAAATTTACTTCTTCTGATGAACATATTATTATTTAACTAAAAACTATACTATGATACTTCATATCCATAATTTCATTAAATGTACATCAAAATAAAATGAATATCTTTTCAAGAGATAACTAGTTTTCAATCTTTCAGAACAACATTACATATGAACAATAAGAGTAGATGAATGAAAGGTAAATTTAGATCCATATTTATATCCCTAATGATGATTTTTTTTATATTTATATCACCAATGCTCAAATCTATGCGGGAATGATAAGAACTACACATATTTTAGCACTTCTAAGGTCCACCCATCATATTCTAAATTGTACATTCTGTCATCTTAATATTTGGCATCCTAGTATAACTTAAGATGTATTGACTAAGTTGTATTGTCCCGTAAAAAATATCAATCGAGTTGAGAGAGAACAAAATAAAAGTTAGGAAGAAAATTGTAGCCAATGATAAAACAGAATCCATATAAAGTGCCTGGTGACCTTTTCTTCTCTTTAAAGTTCTTATCCTATAATCCTATATTTCTTTCAAATATCAATTACCTTTTATTTCCCACTACTTAATCCTCTCGGTATCTCCCCATCCATACCCGTACTTCACTATCACTTTCTTTTCGTTCAAAACACCAATTCAATTTGATATATTAGCATTGAGAAATTGAAAAAAAGTGGTGAATTTCATGAAATTTCAATTTTCATTTCATTAACCACAATTTTTTTTATAGTATACCATGAATTTCGTCGCTAACATTAAATAATACTTAATGTTTCTCTTGGATGAAACCAGTTTGAATTTTGATTTTTTTTTTCACACTACTTTTACAATAACAACATCGATTTCGTTCCCTTGTTATTATCTGTTCAAAATATTTAACAAGACGATTCATTATTAGTTCAAATAGTATTTATTCAGTTGTACAGTAATGAACAAATTTTATTATATATAATGTGTGCACAATTTTAATTTTGAATAATAAATAAACTAATAATAATAATTGAAACAATTTATTATAAATTCATATATTACTTGTTCAAATTCAATATATTTCATAAATTAATATTATATAATTAAAAAACTAATACTCATCCTTATTCGAATGTCAAATATTATAATAAGACTAATAGTATCAATATACATGCACATACACACATGCATTTTCATTTTATTGATATAATATTCAATTACTTAATTAATAATTAAGGATATATATCATATCTTTAATATAAATGTACAATATATGATTAATAATGTTGTATTAGCTGACTGCGACAGATTCGACCAAAAAGCACCTAAAACAAATGGTAATACAACAAGGGGCAAATTTCAGATCACAAATAAAAAATGACTAAATGAAAACCAAATTTTATTATGGTTCGGCAAAATCTGGTCTATGTTCACTTTAAGTAATCCTTTATTTGTAAAGTTCGATTAAAATTACAGTTGTTTTGAAATTAATGAAGTAGCAATAGTGTAGGTAGAAGAGTATCTGCAAGTTGAAGAAAGCTAAAAAATAAAATCCAAAAAAATTTCTCATGCATCTACTATTTAGAGGTGAAGATGATGGGATATCCTGCTCAAAATCCTTTTTGAAAAAATGAGGTAATGATGTCCGACGACATGAATTGCACCTCCAACTCATAAGAGTTAGTGATCGATACCGATCACGCTATTGGCCCTAAGAGTTAGGGCCAGTAATCCCTATGATGGGTCCTCTGACCTCTTGCTCACCAATTCTGGTGTTGTTGCGCCAATTGCGTTTATCCATCTCGAGTTATAAAGCAATCTCCAATGAGTTGAAGTGTTTGTTCACGTCGTTGGATGCATACCAATCTACTAGCTTGGGAAAATCCAAATCAATACTTAGTCAATTCCAAAGTACCAACTGAGTAAATGCTCTTGATCGCAACTTCATAACCTTATCTATATTCTGGTTTATGAAAGTAAAAATGAAAGCAAAACATGAAATTACAAAGAGAAAAAATACAAAAATTACAAAATGGAAAAAGGTGATGATTGTAATAAATAGGAGCCATAAGGGAAAATAAATTCTTCCAAATTAAGTATGGAAAATTTATAAAGAAAAATTGTAACAACCCGGAATTTCGGAACCAATTTAAATTTTTTATTTTAGCTATTTTAATGGATATTTAGATTTAAAATGATTTATTTTAAATAATAACGACTAAAAATTTATTTAAATCAAAGTTAGAACGTATAAATTTATTTTAATTATAAAACGAACTAGAAATGGCGAGGTAGCTTGAAAATTTGGTTTTGAACTTTAAATGAATGTATAGGATTCAAAATAAATCGGATTTCAGTAAAAACATAAACATCTGAATTTGTTCGATTATTTCTTTCTAACAAATATGAAAAATTGAGATTTCATAATATAAATTGAAATTTATGTCCAGTTTAAAATTTAAAATAGTCGTTATGGAATAATTTATTTTTAATATAATATATAGGCCTTAAAAATAGCCATTTTGCAAACGACCTCCGTTTTCGATGAAACCACTTTTGTTGGATCCGGAATATCAAATTATTTCTAAGTTTCAAATTTCATAATTTTTTGAATTAATATGTGAGCGTGGTGAATTTAATTTTTTTTGACAGTTTTAGTTTGAATTGGATCAACCAGAAAATGACCATTTTTAGAACGGTCTCCAAATTCGATGAAATTAGTTTTGTTAGGACCGTATCGTCAAAACATAGCTAGATTTATTTTTCTGTAATTTTTGGTGTTAGTATGTGGCCCCTGTAAATTAAAATGTATGTTTGAATTCAATATACATTGATTTACATTTTAATTTAAAGAAAAACTGATTGAAACGGTCAAATTGTGTTACGAAACATATCCCATTGTGTCCGAAATGGGGTATTTGGTTAGGGGCAATAGTCATTGGGTTTGATTTGGAGCTCGTTAGCACATCGAGATAATTTTTGAATTAATTATTATTAATATATATATATATATATATATATATATATATATATATATATAAAAGAACTAAAATCTCAAACCCTAGTTCATTAATTGGGGCCGCCGTCATCATCGTTTCAAAGGCCAGAACCGCTCAGATTTTCGCCCTTCAAAATTTTCAAATCCAAACCATAAAATTCGAAAATTTCAAAGAGGAAATCAGAGAGCTTTTCAAGCTCTTGAATTTGGCACGGCGGTGATTCAATTTCATTGCAAGATTTTGGGGAAATCGCTGGTCAAGGCGGTGGTTTTCTTACACATTTCTCCGGCTATAGTGGAGTTTGAGTAGGGAGGGGTTCTTGGAGGAGCCTGGCGTCGATGAGGGCTGTCGTGGGGGAGGAGTTGATTAGCGACCGACGATGATATGGACGGATGGCGATGGATTCTTCTTCGTGAGCAACCTGGAACAAAGAACGTGAAGAGAGTCGATGGTATTAGAGGGTGATTTGGGGGAAATTAATTAATTAATTAAATATTAATGATGTCCAAATTTTGTATAACTTGTAAAATTAATATCAGGCTCGTACTTGATCAGATTCCAACGAAATCAAATCCGTTGGAACCGTAAAATCGAGCACTACAAATGGAACTGACCAGAACGGAAACAGAAGCTATTGGAAATTTTGATAAAATTAAATGCGAGTTTAATTTTATTAAAACCATATTAAAATAAAGACTAACTGAGTGGAAACGAATGTGAGAACTCACTCTCTCTCAAATTATTTTACAATTATTGTATAATAGGATGCAGACGGGGCTTAGTAGCTCCTGACACTATTTTTATACAGACCATGGTTGATTCTTTGTTTGGATTGTGATTGGGATTCCATTGATTGATATGGTTGTATATAAAATTAATTATATAAAAGTGTATATAAAAATTATCATGAAAAGAAAAGAAAATAAATATTCATTTACAAATTGGACGGTTTATTTATGTACACCTGTTTAACTGAACTTGATTGGGATGATAATATTTTACACATCGCGCAACTGCACAAATAATAAACAGTATTTGTTGGTTGAAATCCCACATGGGTATTGGGATGATATTTGACAAACACTGATCCCAATAATTAGTGGTATGTCAATCGATGGGTTGACAGACTATATAAGCGTTATTTTAATGCTTATACAGTTGTAAAATGCACTCTGGATGTTGTATGAATTTTTAGTGATTGTTTATCATTATTGTTGTATACATGCGATGTATGGAATCCATATAACTGATATTATATGGTAATTGATTGAGTCTGATTCCAGTTCAGAATTAACGAATATTTTAAAATAATATTCAGTGAATAAGTAAAATGTGATTTTGATGTCTGATTTTGGACGGACACGAAAATATTGAAATGTGAAGTCGTGTTAAGTAGTTAAACGCCATTTTAACACGAACGGGATTTTCTATCCATTTTATTCATTTTGCAATGAATATCGAAAAGTGATTTCAAAATCTGATATTTTGACAATATTATCATTTTAATATTATAATGATATAGAATATTCAATTTTGATTTAAAATAGAAATAGAAGTGGGAATCATTTTAAAATGAATTTATAAACGATTTATAAAATACGTTATAAATGGAAATCGACAATATATATACATACATATATATATATATATATATATATTAAATGGCCTGAATAGAACACGCCGTGCAACGACCCTTCGCGAATTTCGCTATTAACTTCAAATTGACGTAACGGGAGATCCGACCGTCGGATTCTACTAAAACCAGAACCATTGGGTTCATATCGAAAAGAGCTTTCCAATGATAATAAGAGATTTGAAATCTAACGGTTAGATTTGGAAATATGTCCAAATCAGTTTCAAAAAAGGTCGATATGGATGCAGTTCCGTAGCTGATATTGGAAACCAACTGTAAAGGCCTTAATAAAAATTTTAAAAATAGAGAAAAAATGTGTTAAATCATAATAAATGAATTGGAAAGATTTTGGATGAAAAATTCCAAGTTTGAAAAGATAAAAATATATTTTTATCGAAATGAACTAGTTATTAAGTAGAATTAATCCAATTATTTATAGAAATAGATAAATTGGATTTGAAAATGGTTTTAAAATAACCAGAATTTTCCAACGAATAAATTGGAATCGATTTGGAATGGAAATAATCTTCGGAATATTTCGATATTAGATTTCGTGATTATATGGATATTGTTATGGAATTTGGAAGATACAAATATCGTTATTCCCAATACGATATCCGTTGGTTTCAGAATTTGATATCGAATATAAGCTGATATAATTCTATTCAAAGCCTTGTATTTAAAATCAAACTGGATTTTGGGTTTGTCGTAAATGGTGTCTTTACTAACACTGTTCTTAAACCCAGTTGAGAAAAGAATAAATCTTTTAATTAATATTTAGTAAAATTTACCAATTAATTAATTTAATTGGAATAAAATTGGATTTTGGTCTTGTCGTGAATGGTGTCTTTACTAACATTTTTCTTAAACCCAGTTGAGAAAAGAATAAATCTTTTAATTGTGATTTAGTAAAATTTACAAATTAATTAATTTAATTGGAATAAAATTGGATTTTGGGTTTGTCGTGAATGGTATCTTTACTAACACTGTTCTCAAACCCAGTTGAGAAAAGAATAAATCTTTTAGTTAAGATTTAGTAAAATTTATCAGTTAATTTAATTGGAAAAAAATTGGATTTGGGTTTGTCATGAATGGTGTCTTTACTAACACTGTTCTTAAACCCAGTTAAGAAAAGAATAAATCTTTTAATTAAGATTTAGTAAAATTTACCAATTAATTAATTTAATTGGAATGAAATTTGATTTTGGGTTTGTCGTGAATGGTGTCTTTATTAACACTGTTCTTAAACCCAGTTGAGAAAAGAATAAATCTTTAAATTAAGATTTATTGAAGTTTACCAATTAATATTTAATCGGAATTGAATTAAAAATTGGATTTTTAGGTTTATCGTGAACTGTATTTTAAACAACATTTATTCTTTAACCCTATTAACAGTGAAGTTAAGATTTGGAATTTATAATCTTTTAATTAAGATTAATGGAATTTTCCAAAGTAAAGTTTTCTAAATTAATATATTAAATTGAAATGGAATGGAATTCGATTCGGTAATAATCGAAATGAGCTTCTACGAAGGAAGGCCGTTACTATATATGGAATTTAAAAAGCTTTGTCGTTATTCCATTTATAGTATTAGCCTGATACAGGAATTTATATTAATTATATACTGTTATGATTTCCGTGTAGATTCCATTTTGATGGAAGATGATTTTGGGTTTATCGTGAACTATGATTTAAAGGACATTCGTTCTTTAACCCTAGTAAAGACAAGATTTATTTCCTAAATTTGAATAATCATTAAATCATGATTTTTGGAGATTAAAACTAAGTGGAGTTTTAATGAATCTTTAGTTAGTTAGAAATGTTAATGTGGTATGAGAAGTGTTCGAGAATGGAGTACCACCAGTTTTACTCCAGGCGATAGTTAAATCTTTAATTAGATTTGAACGTGAAATGGTAATTGAATTTACCGATAACACAGTGGTGTCAGATATGAAGTACTACCAGTTTTGCTCCATGTGATGAATAGGTTTGGATGGGATAATAAAATGAATGACTACTTGGGTAAGGCATTAATCTCGACTAGTTTGATAAACCTTAATTTGGTTTAAACTGTGAAAAGATATTATAAAATCTTCTGAAATGATTTCCAAAGAAATGGATTAAGCAGTGTGTTTGAAAGTGATAATCTTTGATAAGATTAATGAGAACCTTTCTAGAATAAAGAAATACGAATAAAAGAATATTCTGGATTGGAATGAGGAAAATGATGTAATGACCCGGAAATTTGGCGATCTTGGTTATCCGATATACAACTCATATCGAACATCCAAGGATCGAAAATACTGGTCATTTATGAAAGAAATTAGAGGGTGAGGAAAGATAAGATAGAAATTTAGAATAGAAGAAGAAGAAGAACACAACATCAGAGTAACACGAACCTCACAGCAGAACGAATAACATATAATATATATAACATAACTTGAAATATACATCTGTACTTGAATATACATCATTATCAAAGTACAACACTTACAACACAGGGGAAATAACTATAGCTATATAATCCTGAAGCCTCCTACTCCAAGCTCATCCAGTATATCTGTAAATCCCGACTACTTGACTGCCCGTACAAAATTACGCACCCAAGAGTTTAGGGAAAACAAAACAAATAAACTCCGGGTCAGTCATGGGACTGGTATGTGTAAAACAGTTTAAAAACATTTCGAACAAGTAAACAATATCTCATAAGACCACGCCGTATAACGGAACGGGTTTTTCCCTTATGAGAATCCAAATTTTCTTTATATAAAAAACCTTTTGATATTATAATAATGTCTATCAACCACAATATAATAATCATCTAGCAGAAACGCTTTCATCTCACGTTCTACATATATAGTATACAATCAAAACCGCAAGCACGTATTGGGTAATGGATTTCCAACTATGACAAGGTATGGAACCACCTTTCGCTAGTGTACCTCTAGAAAGGAATACACTGGGTTCAACAAGAACATCTTGCAAACCGGCCACACATGACCGACCACTCATTTCGCTTGAGTGTATCGAATGTATATCACCAACGTTTGGGATCAGCAACCGTTTCCCGAATGAGACAGTATCGACAATAGATTTTTAGAAATAAATGAAACTCTAGATCAGGTGATTATACACCCTACTTCGGAGCGACCGACTTAGCCATGCTGCCTGCCCGATTTCTGTCATTTACCGGATGTGAGGCTAGAAGCTACGCTTTATCATCACACCAGTTTCACTTCGAATGTCACATCGTCACATCCATCAAATCACCAATTTGATGTCTACAACAATACATTACGTGTTAGCTAAAAGAAGTTTCCTTCTCCGCTTCCACTCTTGGTACGGTTGAAGAAATCAATGTACGTGACCTTTCTGGAAATATTCTGTCAGACATTCATCCATACAAGTCATCCAGGAACAGGATGAACCGAAGGCACTATTCAATACATCCATCTTAGACACTGTTATCTAAGACTTATACAATAGCCCTTGCACTTTACTCTGTCTTCAATTATCTTTGGCATATATGATTCACAAGGCTTATGCCAATACAGAGTGGTTCTTTGGATAATAATCCAACCGGTCTCTCCATATTAACAACGTTAAAATGGTCAAAACTTCGATAGTCTGTGATTTAACCATCAAAGAAAAACAGGTGTGCAAACAACGATATTATTTCCAAATGGGAATTCTATAAATCAATCATCAATCATATATATATATATATCTATATATATTTCCTTATTTTCTATGTTTAGAAAATATACGTTATTAACCCTGGAAAACATTTCCATTTCTTGTTTTCTATATCAGAAAACATTTCTGGTTCTTATTTGGAAAACCTTTCAAAAACTACTTCATTGGACTTAGACAGATGTTTAAACAAACCATCGCGATGCCAACTCAAACCATTACGCTTATTAACTAAATTCCTTTAACCTACCTTCACTATCGAACCTTAACCATTCCTTAGTTTAAAATGAAGTCAATCAAGTTGGGGTAATACTACCTCTCAGACCTTAACTGAAAAACGTTTCTAACCTTGAAATAGACAAAGTTCACCTTTTAATTCTTTAACAAACTTCCTTACGTAACTCTCTTTCGAATCAACTCTATTTGATAATTCTTTCCTTCGAATAAGGTATATTCGATAACTCTATTCTATTTACTCTATTGGACTAACGCTATTGGATTAACTCTATTGGACTAACGCTATTGGATTAACTCTATTTGATTTAACTCTAGTCGATGACTCCTTTAACTCTATTCGAATAAACTAAATTCGATTAACTCCTTTAATTCCATTCGAATAAACTATATTCGATTTATTCCTTTAACTCCATTTAACTCTACTCGAATAACTAATATTCAATAACTCTATTCGAATAACTAATATTCGATAACTCCTTTTACTTTGTTCGAATCACTAATATTCGATTAACTCAACTCCTTTATTTTAACTCTAATCGATTAACTCCATCAAATAACTAAATTTGATAACTCCTTCGAATAGCCAATATTCTATAACTCACTTCGAATAACCAATATTCTATAACTCACTTTGATTAACCAATATTCTATAACTCACTTCGATTAAACAAATCGATAACTCTTTTCGATTAACTAATATTCTATAACTCACTTCGATTAAACAAATCGATAACTCTTTTCTATTAACTAATAATCGATAACTCCTTCGATTAACTAATAATCGATAACTCCTTTCGATTAACTAATAATCGATAATTCCTTTCCTTTAACTCTATTCGAATAGCTAATTCGAATAACTCTTATTTGTTTAACTATATTGGACTAACGCTATTGGATTAACTCTATTTGATTAACTCTAACTGGTTAACTCTTATTCGATTAACTCTATTCAGCTAACTCGACTCGACTAACCCCTTTTCAAATAACTAATTCGATTCACTAACTTTCGAATACCATATTCGATTTAACTCCTTTCGAATAAGTTATATTCGATTTAACTCCTTTATTCGCTTTATAAAGATTTCCTTTTTAACATCGTTTATTCATTTTTAAAGATTTACTTTTAGTAACGGTTCTCCACTTTAAAATGATTTCCTTCTTATAACAGTTTCCTTTTTATAACGTTTTCCCTTTTATAACGTCCTATTTACAAATATCCCAATTTTTAAATATTTCTTATTTATAAATATTCCACTTATAAATATTTTATTTTCAAATATCACTTTCAAAATATTCCCTTATCACCATTTCGGTATGTTATGGTATTCAACATATCAAATCACGATGATCAATATCGTCCAAACACATATAATCGACAACAGATTGTATATCACATCATATATCACAATATATGAATCACAGTAAAATAAATGTTGTGGAATCCAGTTGGATATGAATCACATCATATATCATAATATCATATATCATATATCATAATATATCATATATCATATATCACATCATATATCCAACCTGTTTCCCTGCATCACAGATGTTAAACAATATAGATAACATCACTTCAGTTCCATATGATATATTATGTTAAACAGAATCAATATAGAAATTCAACTAACTGACTAGCAGTTCAATCAAACAGTCAACACACAGTCAATCAGGCAAGATTTAACAGTTCTAAAAATACAACATGAAATTATAAACTGTTCAGAGTTGGTGAGATTTACTCACTTTGGCAGTTCATCGTTAAAGAATAATAAACTGTTTGTTTGATTTGAATCAAACAATTTAATTCGCCATAAATTGTAACTAGCCCCAATTCACTTTCCGTCAGTTCCATGGTGTTGCCACCGTCTATATGATCCTAACGTGACTGACAGTTCGTGATTCTGATTTCATATGAATAAGTTATTGACATTATAAGTAAATACACTATTTAAAATAAACACATGGATTTAAAATTAAAAATGGGCTTTAACCTTGATCCCTTGTCCCAAACCCACGTGTACACACAAGGCCCGCACTATCCTTCTTCACCAAATGCATCCACAGCCGTAGCTCCGCCCGTAAACACTTTCACCATAGGCACATTTTCATTCACTTAATCCTCCTTCCATGACACACTAGAAATCAAATGAAAATAACTAAAATTCATCTCTCTTCCTCCTCTTTCACCTCATACCCTTCTCGTTAAACTCGAGCTGGCCTATGGATTTCCTCCTCCGACCGAACAGCACGCCTCCACTATTTCATCGACACTTTTCTTCTTAGAAAAATCCCAAATTCATCACACAAGTGTGGTTTTCCATCCTAGAGCCGACGACAACATCCATTTCTCACATCGATTCTTTAATTCACAGAAATCACGAACCCTAGGTTCGCTGGTTCCACTTCAAACCTCCCCAGCAATGATCGCACCCAACCATGATACTACCAGATTGAAGAGAGTATCACCAGGAACTCAAATATATCAGTATCACGATTTATGGAATTTTGTAGGAATTATTTGGATATTTTATTATGTTCGATTCTTGCTGAAAGATGAAAAAAAGAACGGCGGCATTGGTGTTTTACCAAACAGAAAGGTGGAATTAGGTTTAGAATGGTGGAGGGCTTATTTATAGGATAACAAAATATCTAGATATTTTTTTATTAATATTTTAATATTTTATTTTGTCCAATTCTCATCGTATCCGACTTCTAAAAATTTCCATGATCACATAAACTATCCAAAAATCATGGAAATTGACCTACAGCTACAGTTTTACATTACAGACCCAACGAAACTGGTTTCGTCGAATTCTGACTTCGTATGCTCACATAGTGTATTTTTAACCGTCAAAATATCGACTGTTTTTCACTCTAAAATTCCGTACGGCCACATACTGACTTCAAAAATCACGAAAATTGAAATCTAGCAATAATTTAATATTGCGGATCCAACAAAATTGGTTTCGTCGAATTCTGAGGTCGTTTGCAAAACTGAATATTTTTAAAAGCTCTAGATGACCCATTTAAATATATAAATATATTTAAATATAATTAAATTAAATATTTATAAATAAATATTATCGTATATACTCACAGTGGAATACCATACGACTCCAATGGGATTTACAACTCGATATTTCAAATCTGGGTCAACCCTATATTCAATATATATTGAAATTCCTTTTTAAAATATAAATAATTCCTTTATAAAGTATAAAGGAATTCCACAACGACATTTCTGATATTTGATTAGGACGTGAATCAAAATCTACACGACGAAATCCCGATTTTTCTCTTCCACTAGAAAGATATACTCCACCAGCTCCACACGTTTCTTGTTTCATAGAAATCCGGCTTAAAACGAATCCTGTACATTCAGTTGAAGTTCGAATCGCCAATTTACGAACTGCAGCGCCATTTCGAGCTCGATTTTAATTATATTATAACTCTACGTTCAAACTGCCGTTTATATGATATATTCGTTATTCAAATTCAATTCCAAGCTGAATTAAATATCACAGATGATCCGGTTCACACCATATCGTCATTTCAGCCAATTCTGATTATTTCAGAATTAAATATATTATTTTGATTTATTATTTTAATTAAATATTCACCATTATTTTATTCCACGACCATTAAATCCTTTTAATCACCATTTATATAATTAAATAAATTAATTATAATACCTCTGCCAATGCGGGTCATTACAATCTTCCCCACTTAAAATAATTTCATCCTCGAAATTACTAAGGTAGAGAATGACCCTATCGACTGGTTATAACATATTTGTTCACTTCTCAACTTCAGCTTCAACTAAACCAATTTAATTTTAATTAAAATATAAATTAATCCTTATCAACGAAAATTTTCAAAAATCTTGAAAATTTTCTAACTCCTTAACTTTTTTTGAAATTTTTTGCCAGCAACTCCTTTGTACTGGTCAATAGGTCAAACTCCAACTCGCCTCTTTGGGCCATCTCCAACCCAAAAGGATATCAAACAGCCAAGCGGCTTGCTAATTCGGCTCCTAAATCTTATATCCAATAGAAATATAAACTTGTACCTTTTTGTAGGCATATCATTATATCCTTTCCACCTGTTATCAATTCAGCAGATACAAGGGTCATCCCAATCAAATTCCAATCTGCTTTTATCCACAACACAACCCTTCGCTTATATCCGAGCCAAATATCATTTCAACTCGAGTTTCTTCTCGATTTCAAACTCTTAACTTGATTATCACATTACACTTCAAATTTGAATCTCACAATCCAATTTGTCTTGATATTATTCTAATTCAATCTCAGTTACCACTTTACTGGCTTTACTTTAATTCAGTTTGCTTTCACAAATTTCTATTAAATTTGTTTTTAATTCAAACAGTCTTTCCCTAGGAGTTTTCAAACAGTTTACTCTTTTCAAAAATCAAATTTTCCTTTTGAACATGTCACTGATCCCCTAATTAATATTCCATTAGTTAAATCACTTCTATATTTCTTTATCAATATTTGTTAACCAAATATTTTCAATAACCATATTGGCCTTTTAGGTTATTTGGAAAACATTTCCGAATATCGCCTTCCTTTATTTTCTAAACTTTAGAAAATATATGCTATTTATAATTGGAAAATATTCCAATTACTTATCTCTTTTCCGATCTCGTTTATTTCTATACTTAGGAAATATTCTTTATTATATTTCCAAGCTAACACTTATTTGGGTTAAAACGGATGTTGTGTAAAACATCGTTACGACAACCCAAATACTATATTCAACTAACTCTTATTCAACATTGATCTTCGAGCCTGAAATCTTACTATTTATTTGTTAATAATGAAATCAATCAATCAAGTTGGGGTATAACTACCTCTCAGACCTTGACTGAATAACATTTATAACGTCAAAACAGATATGACTACTTACTCGAATAATCAATACCCTACAACTACTTATTCACTTTTGAACACGTATACGCTTCCTCTTCTATTCTTACTAGATTTTATTCTTAGTCTTCCTTTTTGATTTTACTATTCTATTTCTAAGTTCGTTTCCTTATCGACTTCTATATATATCGATACGTTGATTTCTAACTATCAAATTATCTTAAAAATATTCTAACTCCTTCAATTCCTAGAAAAATTCACCATAACCTCCTTTGTACCAGGAGCATCGGGATATTTCTAATAGCCTCCCATGACCCTCACCAATCTAAACGAAAAAGAAAAAGCCAAGCGGCTAGCCGATACGGCGCATAAAATCTCATATACGAATTAAATGCATACCTTTTCGTCAAGCATTCTATTTATATACCTTCATACCTTATCCATACCTATCTCATGTATATTTATACCTTCCCAATCTATTTTAACTATACTTGATCGTTTTAACTCAATTCGTTAATTAACTCTTTAATCTATTTCACTTTTATATTTGAACATGACATGTTCAAATATATTTTAACTTGCTTATTAACTAATTTGAATCAAAATTTCAAATTTAAGTTCTATATTCGATTTCGAATATCCATTTACAAATCCAATTCACCTTTCAAAGTTCAATTTCATATTCAAAACTCGATTAACTAATTCCTCTTCGACTTAGTTAATTCTATTCAATTTCTATTCAAATTTTATATTACTTCTATTATTCAAATCTATATATCAAATTCTATATATCAAATTCTATTCAAATTCTATATTATAAATCCCATTTTGAATTTCTATATTCAAATTCTATATTATAAATCCCATTTTGAATTTCTATATTCAAATTCTATATTATAAATCCCATTTTGAATTTCTATATTCAAATTCTATATTATAAATCCCATTTTGAATTTCTATATTCAAATTCTACATTATAAATCCCATTTTGAATTTCTACACAACTGGTCTTTCCCTAAACAAATTCAAAACAGTATCTCTGGTAGTAATTCGTCACTTACAACTCGAAAATGAATACTGATGATGCAGCTGTCATCATCATAATCTATTTTCCAGCGATCGAAGTGAGTTCAATAATATAAAACCGTTTCTAAACATTTCCACTTTGAAATTCATTTCAAAATATAATTCGCACTGCATGTAAAACAATTTAAAATCTCCCAGGATCTTAAATTTTCCTTATTCTATATCCAAATCCATTTATAAACACTTATCCAATTCTCCAGAGTTTTAATTCAATTTCTGGTTTAAATTTCAGATTTAACTTATCTGATTTCACGTATTTCACTTATAGAATTCTGGTTGGTTATTTACATAACCATTTTATTTATAATCTTACTCGATTATAATAACAACCAATATGTCCACTATATTATAATTTTGATATATAAATATATATCTTCACTATATCATGATATAACTTGGGTAACTTATTTTAATTTACCCTCTTTTCAAAACATACCATGACGGTTCATCGTATTCAAGTGTTTAGTAACTCCTACCGATACAGTGGATCAAACTGATCGACCAGAATCCATAAACAACTCACTCAATAAATCTCCACAATATAAAACAATTTTTTTTACATCAAATAACAAATATGTTCACTCGTATATATATACTCAACTCAATCTAGGGTATTACTAACACCATCTCTACTGAGTCACGCCACAGAGCCAAGGTAATTCACTTAACCTTAAGCTCTGATACCAATTGTAATGACCCGGAAATTTGGTGATCTTGGTTATCCGATATACAACACATATCGAACATCCAAGGATCGAAAATACCGGTCATTTATGAAAGAAATTAGAGGGTGAGGAAAGATAAGATAGAAATTTAGAATAGAAGAAGAAGAACACAACATCAGAGTAACAGGAACCTCAAAGCGGAACGAATAACATATAATATATATAACATAACTTGAAACATACATATGTACTCGAATATACATCATTATCAAAGTACAACACTTACAACACATCGGAAATAACTATAGCTATATAATCTTGAAGCCTCTTGCTCCAAGCTCTTCCAGTATATCTGTAAATCCCGACTACTTGACTGCCCGTAATAAATTAGGCACCCAAGAGTTTAGGGAAAACAAAACAAATAAACTCCGGGTCAGTCATGGGACTGGTATGAGTAAAATAGTTTAAAAACAGTTCGAACAAGTAAACGATATCTCATAAGACCGCGCCGTAGAACGGAACGGGTTTTTCCCTTATGAGAATCCAAATTATCTTTATATCAAAAACCTTTTAATATTATAATAATGTCTATCAACCACAATATAATGATCATCTAGCAGAAATGCTTTCATCTCACGTTCTACATATATAGTATACAATTAAAACCGCAAGCACGTATTGGGTAATGGATTTCCAAGTATGACAAGGTATGGAACCACCTTTCGCTAGTGTACCTCTAGAAAGGAATACACTGGGTTCAACAAGAACATCTTACAACCCGACCACACATGACCGACCACTCATTTCGCTTGAGTGTGACGAATGTATATCACCAACGGTTGGGATCAGCAACCATTTCCCGAATGGGACAATATCGACAATAGATTTTTAGAAATAAATGAAACTCTAGATCAGGTGATTATACACCCTACTTCGGAGCGACCGACTTAGCCATGCTGCCTGCCCGATTTCTGTCATTTACCAGATGTGAGGCTAGAAGCTACGCTTTATCATCACACCAGATTCAGTTCGAATGTCACATCATCACATCCATCAAATCACCGATTTGACGTCTACAACTATACATTACGTGTTAGCTAAAAGTAGTGTCCTTCTCCGCTTCCACTCTTGGTACGGTTGAAGAAATCAATGTACGTGACCTTTCTGGAAATACTCTGTCAGACATTCATCTATACAAGTCATCCAGGAACAGGATGAACCGAAGGCACTATTCAATACATCCATCTTAGACACTGTTATCTAAGACTTATACAATAGCCCGTGCACTTTACTCCGTCTTTAATTATCTTTGGCATATATGATTCGCAACGCTTATGCTAATACAGAGTGGTTCTTTGGATAATAATCCAACCGGTCTCTCCATATTAACAACGTTAAAATGGTCAAAACTTCGATAGTCTGTGATTTAACCATCAAAGAAAAACAGGTGTGTAAACAACGATATTATTTCCAAATGGAAATTCTATCGATCAATCATCAATCATATATATATATATGTACATATATCCATATATATTTCCTTATTTTCTATGTTTAGAAAATATACGTTTTTAACTCTGGAAAACATTTCCATTTCTTGTTTTCTATATCAGAAAACATTTCTGGTTCTTATTTGGAAAACATTTCAAAAACTCCTTCATTGGACTTAGGCAGATGTTTAAACAAACCATCGCGATGCCAACTCAAACCATTACGCTTATTAACTAAATTCCTTTAACCTACCTTCACTATCGAACCTTAACCATTCCTCAGTTAAAAATGAAGTCAATCAAGTTGGGGTAATACTACCTCTCAGACCTTAACTGAACAATGATTCTAACCCTGAAATAGACAAAGTTCACCTTTTAATTCTTTAACAAACTTGCTTACGTAACTCTCTTTCGAATCATCTCCATTCGATAATTCCTTCCTTCGAATAAGGTATATTCGATAACTCTATTCAATTTACTCTATTGGACTAACGCTATTGGATCAACTCTATTGGACTAACGCTATTGGATTAACTCTATTTGATTTAACTCTAGTCGATGACTCCTTTAATTCTATTCGAGTAAACTAAATTCGATTAACCCCTTTAATTCGATTAACTCCTTTAATTCCATTCGAATAAACTATATTCGATTTATTCCTTTAACTCCATTTAACTCTATTCGAATAACTAATATTCGATAACTCTATTCGAATAACTAATATTCGATAACTCCTTTTACTTTATTCGAATCACTAATATTTGACTAACTCAAATGATTCTATTCGAATAAACTATATTTGACTAACTCCTTTATTTTAACTCTAATCTATTAACTCCATCGAATAACTAAATTCGATAACTCCTTCGAATAACCAATATTCTATAACTCACTTTGAATAACCAATATTTTATAACTCACTTCGATTAACCAATATTCTATAACTCACTTCGATTAAACAAAT
Source organism: Allium sativum (assembly GCA_030737875.1). NCBI lineage: Eukaryota > Viridiplantae > Streptophyta > Magnoliopsida > Asparagales > Amaryllidaceae > Allium > Allium sativum. The sequence goes on along the minus strand of CM060915.1, from coordinate 937,259,475 downwards.
CGATAACTCTTTTCAATTAACTAATATTCTATAACTCACTTCGATTAAACAAATCGATAACTCTTTTCGATTAACTAATAATCGATAACTCCTTCGATTAACTAATAATCGATAACTCCTTTCGATTAACTAATAATCGATAATTCCTTTCCTTTAACTCTATTCGAATAGCTAATTCGAATGACTCTTATTTGTTTAACTCTATTGGACTAACTCTATTTGATTAACTCTAACTGGTTAACTCTTATTCGAATAACAAATATTCGATTAACTCTATTCAGCTAACTTGACTCGACTAACCCCTTTTCGAATAACTAATTCGATTCACTAACTTTCGAATACCATATTCGATTCAACTCCTTTCGAATAACTTATATTCGATTTAACTCCTTTATTCGCTTTATAAATATTTCCTTTTTAACAACGTTTATTCATTAAAGATTTACTTTTAGTAACGATTCTCCACTTTAAAATGATTTCCTTCTTATAACAGTTTCCTTTTTATAACGTTTTCCCTTTTATAACGTCCTATTTATAAATATCCCAATTTTTAAATATTTCTTATTTATAAATATTCCATTTATAAATATTTTATTTTCAAATATCACTTTGAAAATATTCCCTTATCAACATTTCGGTATGTTATGGTATTCAACATATCAAATCACGATGATCAGTATCGTCCAAACACATATAATCGACAACAGTTTATATATCACATCGTATATCACAATATATGAATCACAGTAAAATAAATGTTGAGGAATCCAGTTGGATTCCTCCAACCTGTTTCCCTGCATCACAGATGTTAAACAATATAGATAACATCACTTCAGTTCCATATGATATATTCTGCTAAACAGAATCAATATAAAAATTCAACTAACTGACTAGCAGTTCAATCAAACATTCAACACACAGTCAATCAGCCAAGATTTAACAGTTCTAAAAATACAACATGAAATTATACACTGTTCAGAGTTGGTGAGATTTACTCACTTTGGCAGTTCATTGTTAAAGAACGATAAACTGTTTGTTTGATTTGAATCAAACAATTTAATTCGCCATAAATTGTAACTAGCCCTAATTCACTTTCCGTCAGTTCCATGGCAAAAAACACCGTCTATATGATCCCAATGTGACTGACGGTTCGTGATTCTGATTTCATATAAATAAGTTATTGACATTATAAGTAAATACACTATTTAAAATAAACACATGGATTTAAAATTAAAAATGGGCTTTAACCTTGATCCCTTGGCCCAAACCCACGTGTACACACAAGGCCCGCACTATCCTTCTTCACCAAATGCATCAACAGCCGTAGCTCCTCCCGTAATAATCACTTTCACCATAGCCACATTTTCATTCACTTAATCCTCCTTCCATGACACACTAGAAATCAAATGAAAATAACTAAAATTCATCTCTCTTCCTCCTCTTTCACCTCATACCCTTCTCGTTAAACTCGAGCTGGCCTATGGATTTCCGTCCTCCGACAGAACAGCACACCTCCACTATTTCATCGACACTTTTCTTCTTAGAAAAATCCCAAATTCATCACACAAGTGTGGTTTTCCATCCTAGAGCCGATGACAACATCCATTTCTCACATCGATTCTTTAATTCGCAGAAATCACGAACCCTAGGTTCGCTGGTTCCACTTCGAACCTCCCCCGCAATGATCGCACCTAACCATGATACTACCAGATCGAAGAGAGTATCACCAGGAACTCAAATATATCAGTATCACGATTTATGGAATTTTGTAGAAATTATTTGGATTTTTTCTTGTGTTCGATTCTTGCTGAAAGATGAAAAAAAGAACAGCGACATTGGTGTTTGACCAAACAGAAAGGTGGAATTAGGTTTAGAATGGTGGAGGGCTTATTTATAGGATAACAAAATATCTAGATATTTTTTTATTAATACTTTAATATTTTATTTTGTCCATTTCTCATCGTATCCGACTTCTAAAAATTTCCATGATCACACAAACTATCCAAAAATCATGGAAATTGACCTACAACTACAGTTTTACATTACAGACCCAACGAAACTAGTTTCGTCGAATTCCGACTTCGTATGCTCACACAGTGTATTTTTAACCGTCAAAATATCGACTTTTTTTCACTCTAAAAATCCGTACGACCACATACTGACTTCAAAAATCACGGAAATTGAAATCTAGCAATAATTTAATATTGCGGATCCAACAAAATTGGTTTCGTCGAATTCTGAGGTCGTTTGCAAAACTGGCTATTTTTAAAAGCTCTAGATGACCCATTTAAATATATAAATATATTTAAATATAATTGAATTAAATATTTATAAATAAATATTATCGTATATACTCACAGTGGAATACCATACGACTCCAATGGGATTTACAACTCGATATTTCAAATCTGGGTCAACCCGATATTCAATATATATTGAAATTCCTTTTTAAAATATAAATAATTCATTTATAAATTATAAAGGAATTCCACAGCGACTTTTCTGAAATTTGATTTGGACGTGAATCAAAATCTACATGACGAAATCCCGATTTTTCTCTTCCACTAGAAAGATATACTCTACCAGCTCCACACGTTTCTTGTTTCACAGAAATCCGGCTTAAAACGAATCCTGTACATTCAGTTGAAGTTCGAATCGCCAATTTACGAACTACAGCCCCATTTCGAGCTCGGTTTTAATTATATTATAACTCTACGTTCAAACTGTCGTTTATATAATATATTCGTTATTCAAGTTCAATTCCAAGTTGAATTAAATATTACAGATGATTCGGTTCACACCATATCGTCATTTCAGCCAATTATGATTATTTCAGAATTAAATATATTATTTTAATTTATTATTTTAATTAAATATTCACCGTTATTAAATTCCACGACCATTAAATCCTTTTAATTACCATTTATATAATTAAATTAATTAATTATAATACCTCTGCCAATGCGGATAATTACAAATGATGTGTTGTTATAGCACTTGATTATAAGATATGCGAGTTATTCGAAAAGATCGGGTTTAACCCAAATTGAATAATTGGTACGACGACAAACAATCGAAGAGATTGAAGACTGTAACAACCCAGAATTTCTGAACAAATTTAAATTTTTTATTTTAACTATTTTAATGGATTTTAATATTTAAAATAATTTATTCTAAATAATAACGACGAAAAATTTATTTTAATCGAAGTTAGAGCGAATAAATTTATTTCAATTATAAAACGAGCTTGAAATGGCGTGGCAGTTTGGAAACTCGATTTTAAATTTCAATTGAATGTACAGGATTCAAAATAAACCAGATTTTAGTAAAACCAAAAATATTTGAATCTGTTTAAAAATATCTTTCTAGCGAATGTGAAAAATCCAGATTTTCAGGAATTTAAAGTTATATCCAGTTTAAAATTCAAAATAGTCACTATGGAATTTATATATTTTAGTATAATATATAGCCGTTAAAAATTACCATTTTGCAAACGACCTCCGTTTTCGACAAAACCACTTTTGGGGGATCCAGACTGTTAAATTATTGCTAGATTCAAATTTTCATAATTTTTGGAACTAATATGTGAGCGTAGTAAATTTAAATGTGTTTGGCCAATTTTAGTTGAAGTTGATCGACCAGAAAATGGCCATTTTTCAAATGGTCACCTAATTCGATGAAATTAGTTTTGTTAGGACCGTATCGTTAAAACATAACTAGACTTATTTTTCTGGAATTTTTGGAGTCAGTATGTGGCCCCGGTAAAATAAAATGTACATTTAAATTCAATATATATATATTGATTTATATTTTAATTTTGATTAAAACTGATCGAAACAGTCGAGTTGGCTTACGGGACATATCCGACTGTGTTTGGAATAAGGGTATTTAGCTAGGAACTATAGTCGTTGGGGTGGATTTGAAGCTTGAATGCAAAAACCCAAATTTTCGAAATTAGAAGAATTAAAAATATAAAATAAATTCACTATAAAAACCCCGAGCCAGTAGGATTTTTAGAAAACCCTAGTCTGAAAAGGCCGCCGCAAGTTCTGTTTTAATGGCCACGAACCTCCCAATTTCGGTCCTCATCCATTCTCAAATCATTCAAGATTAAATCGAAGTTTCTGAGCAAATATTATAGAGAATTTTAAGGACTTCAAACCGATACAATCATGATTATTTTCCATCAAGTTTTTCGTGAGTTCTGGGTGCCCAAAGGGCTAACGTCGTACACTGTTCTAGAAGGTTTGGGGAGGCCGAGCGTTAGGCCATTCATGGCGGTGGAAGGTGGAAGAAGGGGCTTCGAGGTGGACTAGCACGATCGGGTTCTGGTGGCTTATGGACACGTGCGATTTTGGGATGAAGAATTAGAGCTTTTGGGTTTGAATTCGATCATGCCTGTACGTGAAGAAGAAGATGAGAGGGCGGCCAGATTTTGATTAAGGATAATCATGTGAATTAATTATTTTAAATAATTATATAATGTTTTATAAATACAATTAGCAGATGTTTTTTATAAATAAAAATAACAAATGTTTTATAAATATAAACATCGAATAAAAATGTGATTTTTGAAATGTAATAAAATTTATAAAAATAGGATTTTTATTATAAACGACCTTATTTAAAAATATAATAGCATAGTTTAAAAATGTAATTTTTATCTAGATAACTTTTTTTTTTTAAAAAAATATCATTTCTAAAAATAAAATAGCTTTGATTTAAAAATGTGTTATTTTTAAAATGAAATAACTTTAGAAAAATAATGTGATTTTTATTATAAAATAGTTTCAAATTAAAAATATGATTTTTAATTTATATATAGCATTGATTTTAAAAATGTAAATAGCATGATTTTTAAAAGAAATAACACGATATAAAAATGGGATTTTTATTTATAAAGATCATTGTTTAAAAATGTGATTTTTAACATAAACCGCGTGAAGCAGATTGCAATCGATCCGACTGGAGCTAAAACGGAATCAAAACCATCGTCCGTTAAAGACTGACGTAGTGGTAACCAAATGTGAGAACTCCTCACTAAAAATTCTGCATAGTTATTTATTTATTTTCATAACTGAAAAATATATAGAATTGCCAGTGTAGAGTTTTATCAGTTTAATTGTTATAAATTGTATACGGTGCATGTTAGATCACTTTCCTCGTCCACAAACCATGGACAATTTAAATTGACTATATTGTGTGTTGTTTGTGATGTTGAAATGTTTAACATACTAAAAATAATGTTAACATAAATATGGTAGTTGAAATTAAATTATAAATATTCATTTATAATTTGAATAGTTAAAATTGGTTAAATAGAAAATAATTCAAACTGAATTCGAATTGGTTAAATTTGTTAACCAATAATTTATTTAAATAAACTGTTGTTTGAAAACCCCACACGGGTGTTGGGATGATATATGACATACACTAGTCCCAATATTTAGTTGTATGTCAATCGATGGATTGGCAGTCTGTGATGAGCGTGATTTATTTATCTTAATGCTCGCACAGTTGTAAATTTCACTCTGGATGTGAATGGACTGTTTGTTGATTATTTATCATTATTGTTGCATACATGCGATGAATGAAATCCATATAACTGAAAATATATGGTAATTGATTGAGTCGCATTCCGATTCAGAAATAAAGAACATTTTTAAATAAAAGAACATTTTAAAATAAAGGACATTTTAAAATAAAGAATATTTTTAGAATAAAGAATCTTTTAAAATAAAGAATATTTTAAAATAAAATGTTTTTAACAATAAAAATCACATTTTTATTGTATGTATAAAGATTATATTTTTGTACATTAAAAATATCATCTTTAACAACTTAATGAGAATAATATAAAAATTTGTTGAATTATATTTTTGTACATTAAATATGTCATCTTTAACATGTTAATGAAAATAAATTAATCGTTTGTTGAAATATTTATTTTTACATTATAAATGTCATCTTTAACATGTTAATGAAAATAAATTAATCGTTTGTTGAATTATATTTTTGTACATTAAAAATGTCATCTTTAACATGTGCTAATGAGAATAAAATGTTTGAATAATAAAAATATCATTTTTATTGAACGTATAAACCATATAAAATATTCATGTGTTGAATAAAATTTTTGGAACAATAAAAATAGTTATGTAGCTAAACACCCTTTTTATTGGTCGATTTTATTCATTTTGTAATGAATATCGAAAAGAGGAGATTTCAAAATTTAATACTTTGAAAATATTATCATTTTAATATGATAAAGATATAGAATATTCAATTTTGATTTAAAATTGAAAATAAATTGGAATCGTTTTAAAACAAATATATAAATGACTATAAAATACGTTTTAATCGAAAATCAACGAAATATACATAATATAAATATTATATACATTTAATGGCCTAAATAGAACGCGCAGCGCAGCGACTGTTCGCGAATTTCGACCATTAACTTCAAATTGTTGTAACGAGAGATCCGATCATCGGATTCTCCAAAACCCGGAACCGTTGGGTTTGTATCGAAAAAAACTTTCCAATGAATATAAGAAGTTTTAAATCTAACAGCTGGATTTGAAATTATGTCCAAATCAAATTTGAAAAAGGTCGCTATAGATGCAGCTCAGTGGCCGTTATTGGAAACCGACTGAACGGGCCTTAATAAAATTATTAAAAATATGGAAAATTATGTAAAATGATAACTAATAATCTGGAAAGATTTTGGATGAAAAATATTATATTTGAAAAGATAAAAATATGAATTTTTTTTATTAACTAGAATATTTCTTTAATTAAGAATTAATGAATTAAGTTTCCAATCAATTAATATTTAATTGGAATTAAATAAAATAAATTGGATTTTGGGTTTTGGGTTTTGGGTTTGTCGTGAATTGTGTCCTCAATAACACTGTTCTTAAACCCTGTTTGAAAACAATAAATCTTTTAATTAAGATTTGGAGAAGTTTACTAATTAAATAATGATTAATTAGAATTGTAATGAAAGTTGATTGTGGGTTTATTATGAACTGTGTTTTTAAAGACATTCGTTCTTTAACCCGATTAACAGTGAAAATATAGTTTAGAATTTATAAATCTTTTATTAAGATTTAAGTGGAAATTTTCCAAAGTAAAGTTTTCCAATTTAATAAAAGAAATTGGAATTGAATGGAATTCGATTTAATAATAATCGAGATGAGATTATGTTAAAGAAGACCGTTACTATATATGAAATTTGAAAGGCCTTGCCGCTATTTCATTTATATTATTAGTCTGATACGGAAATTTACATCGATTATATATTGATCCATTTTCCATGAAGATTCCATAGTTAATGGAAAATGATTTGGGTTTATCGTGAACTGTGTTTTAAATGACATTAGTTCTTTAACCCAGTTAAAGATAAAGATTAATTTCCTAAATTTGAAAAATCATAAAGTAATGATTTTTGATATTAAATCCAAATTGGAGTTTTAATATGTAACAACCCGGAAATCTGAGCCAATTTAAAATTTTTATTTTGGCAATTTTAATGAATTTTGATTATTTGAAATGAATTATTTTAAATAATAACGACGGGAAATTTATTTTGAATAGAATTCGAACGTATATATTTATTCGAATCATCGTTAGAATATAAATATTTTATTTTATTTATAAAAGGAATTGAAAATGGCGCGGTAGTTTGAAAATTCGATTTCAAAGTTCAAATGAATGTACCGGGTGCAAAATAAACCGGAGTTTAACGAAACCAAAAATATTTGAATCTATTTATGAATATCTTTCAAACGAATCCAGAAAATCGAAATTTCATAGCGGGGATAAAAAGTTATGTCCAGTTGAAAATTCAGAATAGTCGCTATGAAATTCTGGCCCTTAAAAATGGGAATTTTGCAAATGACCTCGGTTTTCGACGAAACCACTTTTGTTGGATCCGGGATGTCATGTTATTGCTAGGTTTCAAAATTCATAATTTTTTGAATCAATATGTGAGCGTGGCAAAGGAAAACACATTTGACCAGTTTCAGTTGATTTTAATCGATGTGAAAACGGCCATTTTTCAAACGGTCTCAGAATTTGACGAAACTAGTTTTGTTAGGACCGTATTATCAATAGAAGCTAGAAAATATTTTTCGGGAATTTTTCGAGTTAGTATGGGGCCCCGGTAAATTGAAATACGCGTTTAATTCAATATATAGAGTTATATTTTTGATTTTGACGAGTACTGATCAAAACGGTCGAGTCAGCTCACGTTATATATCCCATTGTGTTCGAAATGGGGGTATTTAGCTAGGGGCGACAGTCGTTGGGCCTCGACTTGAGTTCAAAATAAAAAGTTGCTTTATGAAATTAAATTAATTAAATAATATATATATATATATATATATTATAAAACCTTTACCCCCCTTCTCTCTCCTAATTAGTCAACGACGGGATAAATAAAAGAAAAAAAACCCGTGGCCACCAGTCGATCCCGCCCACGCCTCCCCTCGCGCCACCGCACGCCACCCACCGCCGCTCCTCACCAAGGCGCAGTGACCTCCCCTCCACCTCATCCCCTCCAATCTGCTCCTACCTCGTTCGCCCCTTTCTCCGTTCGAACTCCAGACCCCTACCCCAAATCGAACCACCAGAGCACGCCGCCCGCCACCAGGGGCCTGACCGCCGCCTCGCCCCGCCATGGCAGGCTTGGCCGACCACCACTCCACCTCCGTCAGGTGCAGATCTATCCCGTCAGCCAAGTTAAACTCCTTTCTTTTCTGCAATTCAGTGTGAGTTTTATATATATTTATTTAATGTAATGCGTTCTATATATACATATAAAACCAGTTTATATATATGTAAAACTAAGAAGTTAAAGATTACATTTTTAAGAAGTTAAAGATTACATTTTTAAGAAGTTAAAGATTACATTTTGAGAAGTTAAAGAATGGATTTTTATATACTAAAAATAGGATCTTTATTTGTTTAGAAAGGTTTGATTTTTATTTGTTTAAAAAGATTTGATTTCTATAATGAAGTAGCGTCAATAAAAATATAATTTTTATATAAGTACGATAATAGAAATAAGTTTTTTATGATATACATAATAAAAATTTGATCTTTATATATGTAGTAAATAAAGATACGATTTTTAATATGGTAAAAATATGATTTTTAACTTTAAAAAAAATAGATTTTATCATATAGGAGTATAGATTTTTATAGTGACAAAGTATAGATTTTTATATAAAAGGAAGCGTTGTAGAAATATATAATTTTTATCTATAAAGTGCCATTATAAAAACATGATTTTTAAAATGAACATCATATTAAAAATATGATTTGTACTATGAACAGCGTGAAAAGAAGTGAGATGGAACGGATTGAAATCAAAGAGGAATTCAGACCGTTCGGAAATAGATAATGGCGGAGTGGAACCCCAAGGTGAGAACTCCTCACCTTTAATTTAAATTTCTAGTTAAAAATATATACTAGGATGCAGACAGTGTTTAGTAACACCCGACTCCCGTCGTCCACAGACCATGGATGGCTTGTATGCTTGTTTGTTTGATTTTGATGTGTAGTTGATTGTGTGATGTGAAATGAAATAAAATATTTATATAGTTAAAAATATTTTATAGTTGAAAATAGAATTTTTAACGTATATTTAAAATGAAATAAATATTTATAAACAAATTGGACGATTTGTTTGTATACACACATTTGACTGATATTGATTGGGACGATAAATTTTACACATCACCCAACTGCACAAACAAAATCTGTGTTTGATTGTTTGAAACCCCACACGGGTATTGGGATGATATATGACATACACTGATCCCAATAATTAGCTGTATGTCGATCGATTGATTGACAGGCTGTTATAAGCGTTGAATATTTATATTTAATGCTTATACAGTGTAGAACGCACTTTGGATGATGGTTGGGTGTTTATCGTCATTGTTGTATATATGAATTTGATGAAATCCATATAATTGAAATTATATGGTAATTGACTGTGTCTGATTCCAGTTCAGAATTATCGAATAATTTAAAAATAATATTCTTTGAATATTGAAATGTGAAGCCGTGTTAAGTAGTTACACGCCATTTTAACACAAACGGGAATATTGTCGATTTTATAATAAATATTGAAAGTGATTTCAAAATCGAATATTTAGAAATGAATTCGAATTGAAATTGAATAGAATTGAATTCGAATTGAAATTGAATAGAATTGAATTCGAATTGAAATGGAATAGAAATGAATTCGAGTTGAATTGAATATAAAATGAATTCAAACTGAAATGAATCTGATATTTGAATTGAACCGAAATGAATTTAAAACGAATTTATAAGGAAAAATTCAATTTTGATATGAAGTTGAAACTGTTTTGAAAACGAATTATAAAATATGTTTTGAAAGGAAATCGACGAAATATATATTATATATATATAATATAATGGCCTGAATAGAACGCGCTGCGCCGTGGCAGTTCGTGAATTTCGATAATTGACTTCAAACGGATATTACGGGAGATCCGACCGTCGGATTCTCCTAAAACAGGAACCGTTGGGTTCGTATTGAAAAGAGCTTTCTAATGAATATTAGAGATTTGAAGTCTAACGGTTGGATTTGGAATTATGTCCAAATCAAATTTGGAAAAGGTTGCTGTAAGTGCAGTTCGATGGCCGTTGATGGAAATCGACTGTACGGGCCTTGATAAAATTATTAAAAATAGTAATAATTTGTGTAAAATCATAAGAAATGATTTGTGAAGAATTGGGATAAAAAACTCCATATTTGAAAAGATGAAAATAGATTTTTAGCGAAATGAACTAGTTTTGAACTAGAATAATAATTTATTTATTTTTAAATAAATAAATTGGATTTGAAGTGGTTTTAAAAGAAACCAGAATTTCCAATAATTGAATTGGAATGGATTGGAATCGAAATTGTGTTTGGAATATTTCGATGTTGGATTTAGTGATTATACAGATATTGTTTTGGAAATTTGAAAGATATATTTATATCGTTATTTCCAATACGATATTTGTTGGTCGTAGAATTTGATATTGAATATAAGCGGATATATTTTCTATTCAGAGCCTTGTATTTAATATCAAATGTGATTTGGGTTTGTCGTGAATGGTGTCTTCATTAACACTGTTCTTAAACTCAGTTGAGAAAAAATTAAATATTTTTATTTAAAATTAATGAAGTGTACCAATTAAATGGTATTTAATTGGAATTGAATTTGAATTGATTTTTGGGTTTATCGTGAACGGTGTTTTAAATAACACTTGTTCTTTAACCCGATAATTAATGGAATGTGATTTTGGGTTGTCGTGAACGGTATCTTTAATAATACTGTTCTTAGACCCAACTGAGTTAAGAAAATCAGAAACTAACTGGAGATTAGTTAAGTTGAATGGTTTCTTGGGTATTGATCTGATGTTGGTTTCGGCCTTCGAGGTTAATATTTAGGGAAATGTTCTCTTACTAATTTACGGTTAGAGACTAATAGAATGGAATGTGATGTGGGTTTATCGTGAACCGTGTTTTAAATGACATTGGTTCTTTAACCCAGTCAAAGATTAAAACCAAGTGGAGTTTAATGAATCTTTAACTAGATTGAAACGATCGAGAATGGAGTATCACCAGTTTTGCTCCAGGCGATAGTTAAATCTTTAGTTATATTTAAACGTGAAATGGTAATTGAATTTACCGATAACACCATGGTGTTAGACATGAAGTATTACCAGTTTTATTTCATGGGATGAATAGGTTGGGGTTGGGAAATTAAAATAAATGATTATTTCGGTAAGGTTCGTTAATCCCGACTAGTTGAATCGATATTCAAAAGAAGATTAAAGAATAAATTTGAGGAATTTATCTTTGATAAAATTAATGGGAACCTATCCCTAAGAATGTGAAGTTTAACAACTAACTGAAGATTAGTTAAGATGAATGGTTTCCTGGGTATTGATCTGATGTTGGTTTCGGCCTTCGGGGTTAATATTTGAGGAATTGTTCTCTTACTAATTTACGGTTAGTGACTGATGAATTGGATTGAGGCGTATGTTGTGTTTGTGTAACAATTGTTTATTATATACGCGAGTTATTCAGAAAGACCGGGTTTATCCCATTCTGAATAACTGATTCGACGATTAGTCGAAGATGAAGACGGTGGTTGAAGACCGGAGGTCTTCACGTCGTTTGGATAATTACTGATGATCTTGATTGGGCCGTACACCCAAGAGGAGGGAATCAGTTGGTGATCGTCCAGACGTACTTGGAGATCGATGGATATGCAAGGTACAAGGTGCCTCCAGCTTCGTACAGACCTAGAACGGACTTGTAAATGGACTGTGTGTCTGACATTGGATATCATTCTGTGTGGTTGATGGATATCGGTTGCATGGAGTGGTTTGTCTGTGTGGCATACTAAGATGCAAATGATCAAGGCTTCTGTTGAAAAGCAGAGTCTTGTGGTTGATGATCAAAGAACGGCCTGTGTAACATAGCTTTGTGTAGCGTTGATTCACGAGCCTCACACCCCGGTTGTGAACTAGAAACGGGAGAGGACATCAGGGAGGACATGCGTTTCCTTCTAGCTAGAAGTGGTGTCAGTGGTTTTACACGCCCTGACGAGTTTGACTTATGTGGTTGTTTCTGTTGCGAGGCGCCTCGATATATCGGTGACTATGTGAAGCCGATGGAGTCATTCGTTTGCTCATTTACGCCCCAAGGGGCGGGGAAACGCAGTGTTCAGGCATTTTAATCCACATCGGTGGACCGGCCCTGACGATCCAAGGGTCGATGCGCTCTGACCCTGAGGCTTGGGCTAGACAGTCTCGAAGACAGTGAGGACGATCCCTTGCCTCGGTTCACAGATGGAAATCCAACTTCCAATACGTGACATGTGCGGTTTTGATTGTAGAGCCTAGTATGGCGACATAGTGGGACGGGGAGCTTATGCCGTCTATGATTGATACTTATGATTTGAAATTGTTTTGACACTATACACTTATAGTAATAATAAAATATGTAATTTCACGTACCAAGCATTCTTGGTTATTATAAGGTAAAAACCCTATCCTCCGGCTTGCGTTGCAATGTGTGATGGGACCTGGGTCTTATAATAGCTACATTTTTCTTTATTTAGCATTGCGCTGTTTGTTTTATGCACTGCTATTCTTGGGAGGAAACCCGTTCCGTGTTATACGGCGTGGTCCCTTGATTTACCTAACTTTTAAAATAAAGATTAATAACTGTTTTAGTTCTCACACCAGTCCCATGACTAACCTGGAGTTTATTGTTTTAACCTAAACTCTGGGTGTCCTTATTTTGACACGGGCAGCTAGTAGTTTTGGTTTTGTAGATTTATATTCACAGGATCCTGATTTACAGCTGGAACGATACTCGAGAAGCTCTGTATCCGTGTATTACTTCTAGTTGTGTTTTGTATTATTTCCGCTGCGATGTATTTAAATGTAATTTAAATCTCTGATATTTTCTGTGTAATATTTATTCATACTCTGTATATTCTTGTATTCTGATGGAATTGTTGTAATAAACAATGAAATGTTCTTCTGTCTGCGTTCTTTTGTTTGTTCTCAATTCAATCCATGATTTCCCGTAAGGGGGATTTCGGGTCGTTTCATAATAAATTTGATTGAAATGGGAATGAGATAATTTAATTTATCGAATTCTTGAAATGATCGAGAATGGAGTACCACCAGTTTACTCCAGGCGATAGTTTGATTATTTAATTAGATTTAAACGTGAAATGGTAACTAAATTTACCGATAACACCGTGGGTGTTAGATATGGAGTGCTACTAGTTTTGGTACGTGGGATGAATAGGTTGGGATTGGGATAATAAATATAAATAAATGATTACTTTAGTAAGGTTCGATATTCCCGACTAGTTAATAAAATCTTTTGAAATTAATACCCAAAGGAAGATTAAAGAATAAATTTGAAAAAATTTATCTTTGATTAAATTAATGGGAACCTTTCCCTAATAATGTGAATATTTTATTAAAAGAACATTCTGAATTGGAATGAGGCGTATGTTGTGTTTTTATAGCACTTGATTATAAAATACGCGAGTTATTAGGAAAGACTGTGTTTAACCCATTCTGAATAATTACTACGACGATTAAAAGTCGATGATGAAGACGGTGGTTGAAGACCAAAGATCTTCACATCGTTTGGATGATTACTGATTTCTTGATTGGGCCGTACACCCAAGAGAAGGCAATAAGTGGTGATTGTCCAAATGTACTTGGAGATCGACGGATATGAGAGGACCTCTCTCCTGTATTGGACATATGGGACGAGGAATAAGGTGTCTTCGGTTTCGTTCAGACCCAGAATGGACTTGTAAATGGATGGTATGTCTGACATTGTATTCCTTTATGCTGTATTCATTGATATCTACTAAATATATATTTGTTTGGTGGTGGAGAATTTATTCTCTTGCTTAACACCCTTCTCTGAGACGTATGAGCTTAGAGGTTATATATTGGCAGAAATCAATGGTATGGTATGGATTGTCAATGTGGCATGCTAAGATGCAAATGATCAAGGCTTTTGCTGAAAAGCAGTGCCTTGTGGTTGATGATCAAAGCGCATCTTATTTAGGCCTAGCTTTGTGTATAGCGTTACTTCGCGAGCTTCACACCTCGGTATGAACCATAAACGGATTAGGTCTTCAAGGAAATGGACATATGTTAGTTTCTAGCTAGGAGTAACGTCATGGAATGGAGCCCAGACTGTTTACTCATGTGGATGTTGTTATTACTTGATGGATAAAGAGGTGCTTCAGAAATATCGGTCACTACGGGATCGATGGTTGTTCTAGTCGATATACTGACCAGGTTATTTTTGGCCCCATAGTACATGCTAACATATAATTTATGGTATAACTAATCATCAATGGATGACCGGCCCTGTCACTAACCGCAGGTGCAGTCGCGGCTGTATCCTGAGGCTTGGGCTAGAGAGTCTTGAATCGGTAAGGATGATCGCTTGCCTTGGTTCATAGATGGAAACCCAATTTCCAATATGCGATATTCGGTTTAGTTGTAAATATTTATATGGCGACGTAATATAGTGGTACCTACGCCACCTATGATTGATACATTTATATTTGAAGTTGTTTTCTTCACTTATAGTAATAATAAAATATGAAATTTCGCGTATCAAGCATATTTGGCTATTCTAAGGGAAAACTCCGTCCTCCGGCTTGCGTTGCACTGTGTAATGGGACCTGAGTCTTATAATAGCTTCATTTTTCCAAAAAAGCATTGCGTTGTTTTATTTTAAACTAAGATTCATGTGGAGTAAACCCGTTCCGTGTTATACGGCATGGTCCCATGATTTACCCAACTTTAAAATCAAGCTAATAACTATTTTAGTTCTCACACCAGTCCCATGACTGACCTGGAGTTTATTGTTTTAACCTAAACTCTGAGTGCCCCTATTTTCCGCACGGGCGGCTAGTAGTTTTGGTTTTGCAAATATTATATTCGTAGGATCCTGGTTTATAGCTGAAGCTATATTCGAAAAGCTCTGTATTCATGTATTTCCTTCACTTGTATTATGTATTATTTTTCGACTGCTTTGTAATTTAAATCTCTGATAGTGTATTTCCAATGCGTAATATTTATTCGTACTTTGATCTATTCTTACACTCTGATGTAATTATTGTAATAAGAAATGAAATTGTAACAACTCGCAAAATCAGAACCAATTTAAAATTTTTGTTTTGGCAATTTTAATGAATTTCGAATATTTAAAATGATTTATTTTAAATAATTATGATTGGAAATTTATTTTGAATAGAATTAGAACATATATATTTATTTAGATTGAAGTCAGAATATAAATATTTATTTTAATCATAAAAGGAATTGGAAATGGCGCGGTAGTTTGAAAATTCGATTTCTAATTTCAAATTAATGTACAGGGTTCATAATAAACCGGATTTTAGTGAAACCAAAAATATTAGAATCTATTTGAAAATGTCTTTCCAACGAATCTGAAAAATTGAAATTTCATAGCGGTAATACAAAGTTATGTCCAGTTGGAAATTCATAATAGTCGCTATAGAAATATAGCCCTTAAAAATAGCGATTTTGCAAATGACCTCCGTTTTCAACGAGACCACTTTTGTTGGATCCAGAATGTCAAATTATTGCTGGATTCCAATTTTCAAAATTTTTGGAATCAATATATGAGTGTGGCGGATTTAAACGTGTTTTGACAGTTTAAGTCAATTTGGATCGACCAGAAAATGGCCATTTTTCAAACGGTCTTCAAATTTGACGAAATTAGTTTTGTTAGACCGTATTGTCAAAACATAGCCAGATTTATTTTTCTGGAATTTTTGGGGTCCGTATGTGGCCCTGGTAAATTGAAATAGGCATTCAAATCCAATATATATATTTATATTTTGATTTTTACGAAAACTGATAAAAACCGTCGAACGGGCTTACGAAACATATCCTATTGTGTTCGGAATGGGGGTAATTAGCCAGGATCGACAGTCGTTGGGTTTTAATTGGAGTTTGTAGCGGTACACTAGTATTTTTAGAATTAAAAATAAAATAAATTATTTATATAAAAGGGCGGCCCAATCAGAAAAATCCATTTAAAACCCTAATTTATTCCGCAGCCAATGATTTTCAATGGGCGATTCCATCCCGTTTTCCTCCCCAAAATTCAATCGATCCATGTAATAAAATTCCATGCTCCTGAAGGGAAAATCAAAGTAGTTTCCTCCCTCTTTAAAACTGTACCACAAGGATTGAATATCATGGCCTGTAGTGCCAGGAATTGCAGCACAAAGTCGTCACTTTCGGGCTCGTTTCCAGCACCGGAGAAGCCACCGAGTTCGTCTGCGCGGGGAGGGTAGGTGCGATCTTCGATGCTCTTCCACGTGGCATGCCCAGATCTGAAGTCGGCGGCCTCTGGTGAATGGAAAGTGGAACCTAGTTTTAAATGGATGGGTTTGCACAGGCTCAGCTACGCGATGAAGAAGATAAGGTGCAGGTCACGTGGAGCAGGGGTGAGGGGTTGAATTGGTCAATTAAAATATAATTAAATGTCTTTTTATTGTGTATTAACTTGAAATCGGCATAACTATTCATACGAGATCGAATTGGCGAACCATCAGTTGCGTTGGACTCGTCTCGACAAATACTACACAACAGGACTAACTAGAACGACCACAGAGCAAGTTGAAATTTCAGGCAATTTCAAACCGAAACAGAACAAAAATTCAGATAAAAACTAACGAAGTGGATCCCAATGTGAGAACTTCTCACTAAAATTATTTATGTACAGTTATTTATTTTATAACTCCGTATATGAACTGCTCCCCGTCGTCCACAGACCATGGACAACTTGTTTGATTGTACTCTGTGTGAAAATGGACTGTGATGTGAAATGACTGTGTAAAATATTCATGTGTTGAATAAAAATATTTGAATAATAAAATATCATTTTTATTAGATAAATGAACATAATAAAATATTCATGTGTTGAAATAAATATTTTATCGTTAAAAATTTAATTAGTGGAAGGTGATTTTGGGTTTATCGTGAGCTGTGTTCTAAATGACATTAGTTCTTTAACCCAGTCAAAGATAAGATTAATTTCTTGACTTTGAAAATCATTAAGAAATGATTTTTGGAGATTAAAACTGAATTAGAGTTTTAATGAATCTTTAATTAGATTGGAATGTGAATGGGATGATTAAAATTATCGAATTCATGAAATAATTGAGAATGGAGTACCACCAGTTTTACTCCAAGCGATAGTTAAACCTTTAATTAGATTTGATCGTGAAGTGGCAAATGAATTTACCGATAACACCGTGGTGTTAGATACGGAGTACTACCAGTTTTGCTCCATGGGATGAATAGGTTGGGATTGGGAAATAAAACAAATGATTACTTCGGTAAGGTTCGCTAATCTCGACTAGTTTGGATAAACCTTAATTTGGTTTGAATTGATATCCAAAGGAAGATTGAAGAATAAATTTAAAGAACTTATCTTTGATAAAACTAATGGGAACCTTTCCCAAAGGATATGAATATTTAAATAAAAGAATATTCCAAATTGGAATGAGGCGTATGTTGTGTTTTATAGCACTTGTTTATTATATATGCGAGTTATTTAGAAAGACCGGGTTTATCCCATTCTGAATAACTGAATCGGCGATGTGTCGATGATAAAGACGGTGGTTGAAGATCGGAGGTCTTCACATCGTTTGGATGATTACTGATGTCTTGATTGGGCTGTACACCCAAGACAAGGTAATAAGTGGTTATTGTCCAGACGTACTTGAAGCTCGACCGAATATGTGAGGGCCTTTCTCCTATATTGGACATATGGGACGAGGAATAAGGTGCCTCCGATTTCGTTCAGACCCAGAACGAACTTGTAAATGGATGTGTGTTTGTTATCGGATTTCATTCTATGTGATTGATAGACATTTGTTGCATAGCGTGAATTGCCTGTGTGGCATGCTGAGATGCAAATGATCAAGGCTTCTGTTGAAAAGCAGAGTCTTGTGGTTGATGATCAAAGCATGGCTTTAATATAGCATAGCTTTGTGTAGTATTAATTCGCAAGCCTCACACCCCGGTGTGAACCAGAAATGGGAGAGGACCTCAGGGAGGACATGTGTTTCCTTCTAGCTATGAGTGGTGTCTGGGTTTTGAACGCCCGGATTTTTATTTACGTGGATGATGGATAGCGAGGCACCTCGGGTATATCATTGTGGGGCCAATGGATAGTATGGTCTTTATACAGACCAGATTGATGCCCCATAGGGCGGGGAAACGTAGTGTTCAGGAATTTTAATCCACATCGAGTGGACCGGACCTGACGATCCAAGGGTCCACTGGAGTCTGGGTCTTGAGACACGGGATAGAGCGTCTCGAAGCGGTAAGGACGATCCCTTGCCTTGGTTCACAAATGGAAATCCAACTTCCAATACGTGACATTTCGGTTTTGATTGTAGAGCCTAGTATGGCGACATAGTGGGATGGGGCACTATGCTGCCTATGATTGATACATTTATATTTGAAGTTGTTTTCATACACTTTAAACTATAATAGTATCAAAATGATTTGTTTTAAACGTACCAAGCTTGTCTGGCTATTATAAGGTAAAACTCTATCCTCCGGCTTGCGTTGCATTGTGTGATGGGACCTAAGTCTTATAATAGCTTCATTGTTCTTTATTTAGCATCGCGCTGTTTTGTTTTATGCACTGGTATTATTGGGGATAAACCCGTTCCGTGTTATATGGCGTGGTCCCTTGATATACCTGACTTTAAAATCAGATTAATAACTGGTTTAGTTCTCACACTAGTCACATGACTGACCTGGAGTTTATTGTTTTAACCTAAACTCTGGGTGCCCCTATTTTCCACATGGAAAGCTAGTAGTTTTAGTTTTGCGGATTTATATTCACAGGATCCTGGTTTACAGCTGGAATGATATTCGGAAAGCTCTATATCTGTATATTCCTTTCAGTTATGTTTTGTATTATTTTTCCGCTGCATTGTAATTTGTAAATCTCTGTTATTTATCAAATATATATTATTTGTACATACTCTGTATATTCTTGTGCTCTGATGTAAATTGTTGTAATAAGCAATGAAATGTTCTTCTGTTTGTGTTCTGATTTGTCATGTTCTCAATTCAATCCAAGCTTTCCTTTACGGGGAAGTTAGAGGTCCTCTCATTTGGTATTAGAGCTTTGGTTTACACAGCTCGAGAACAAGGCACCTTAGAACCAAATGAAAGAATTCATCAGGGATTGGATTAGTAATATCCAATGAGAATGACTCGTTAGAGATGGGATCAGTAGTATCCTAGAATGAGTCGGAGAGTGTTGTTTTTCAAATAAAATGAAAACAAACTTTATTTTGAAAATTCAAATCTTATTATACGTATTTGTATATTTATTTTGTATTTAATTTGGACAATCAAGTATATAGAGATTTTAATATACGTCTGATCCACGTGTATTGAATCCTCAAATATACTGGATAGATATGGAATCACACTCTAGTCGCTCGGGGATGAAACTGTTGATGACTATATAGCATCAGTAGCTTATGTTCGAGTTTCGAAAGTGGGATATCTATATATTTCCAATTGACTGGTGTGAGAACCAAAACTAGATAAGGTCTATTGTTGTGACTTGGCATCGAAATTGGATTTCTGTATATATATAAAAGTTATGTTTTTGAAACGTTAATCAACTAATTGATTGCTGATTGCTGATTTCGTTGTGTGATTATTCATTTGAACCAACATGTAGATGTATGGTAAATTTGGGCCAAATTGATAAAATATGGAACTGAATTGAAAATTAATTGGAATTGCATACATATACATGTATATACATTGAACAGGTCATAACAAGGAGGCTAGAGAAGAGGAATAAAATTGTATGCCCGACAAATAGGTACATGTTTGCTAATTTATTGGGTTTGGATGATTTTATGGGACGATGGGATAACCGCTTTGATTTTTCTTTTTCTTTTTGAGATGAGAGGGCCTGTGTGGCGGTTTGGGGATTTTCCTGGTGTTCCCCATACGAAGGAGGTTATGGCGAAATTTTTCGAAAATTTAGGGTGTTAGCTAAATTTTTTAAAAATTAGAAATTCTTAGAAACTGAAAAGTTGAAGAATGAAAGATGAGTTGGTTAGTTAAACAACATTCAGCTCCGTTCCTTTTGGAGGACGAAAAGATTTTAAGTGGGGGAGATTATAACAACCCGGAAAATCAGAACCAATTTAAAATTTTTATTTTGGCAATTTTAATGAATTTTGAATATTTAAAATGATTTATTTTAAATAATTACGATTGAAAATTTATTTTGAATAGAATTAGAACGTATATATTTATTTAGATGGAAGTTAGAATATAAATATTTATTTTAATTATAAAAGGAATTGGAAATGGTGCGGTAGTTTGAAAATTCGATTCCTAATTTCAAATGAATGCACAGGATTCATAATAAACCAGATTTTAGTGAAACCAAAAATATTAGAATCTATTTGATAACATATTTCCAACGAATATGAAAAATTGAAATTTCATAGCGGGAATAAAAAGTTATGTCCATTTGAAAATTCAGAATAGTCGCTATGGAAATATAGCCCTTAAAAATAGCGATTTTGCAAACGACCTTCGTTTTCGACGAGACCACTTTTGTTGGATCCCAAATATCAAATTATTGCTAGATTACAATTTTCAAAATTTTGGAATCAAAATGTGAGTGTGGCGGATTTAAATATGTTTTGACAGTTTTAGTCAATTTGGATCGACCAGAAAATGACCATTTTTCAAACGGTCTTAAAATCTGACGAAATTAGTTTTGTTAGAACAGTATTGTCAAAACATAACCAGATTTATTTTTCTAGAATTTTTGGGATCCGTATGTGGCCCCGGTAAATTGAAATGTGCATTCAAATCCAATATATATAGATTTATATTTTGATTTTGACGAAAACTGATAAAAACAGTCAAATGGGCTTACGAAACATATCCCATTGTGTTCGGAATGGGGGTAATTAGCCAGGAACGACAGTCGTTGGGTTTTAATTGGAGTTCGTAGCGGTACACTAGTATTTTTAGAATTAAAAATAAAATAAAATTTTATATAAAAGGGCGGCCCAATCAGAAAATTCCATTCTAAAACCCTAATTTATTCCGCCGCCAGCGATTTTCAATGGGCGATTTCATCACGTTTTCCTCCCCAAAATTCAATCGATCCATGTAATAAAATTCCATGCTCCCGAAGGGAAAATCAAAGTAGTTTCCTCCCTCTTTAAAACCGTACCACAAGGATTGAATCTCATGGCCTGTAGTGCCCGGAATTGCAGCACAAAGTTGTCACCATCGGGCTCGTTTCCAGTGTCGGAGAAGCCACCGAGTTCGTCAGCGTGGGGAGGGTAGGTGCAGTCTTCGATGCTCTTCCACGTGGCATGCCCAGATCTGACAACCGCGGCCTCTGGTGAAGGGAATGTGGAACCCTAGTTTTCGATGGATGGGTTTGCAAGGGTTCAGCTATGCGATGAAGAAGATAAGGTGCGGGTCACGTGGAGCAGGGGTGACGGGTTGAATTGGTCAATTAAAATATAATTAAATGTCTTTTAATTGTGTATTAACTTGAAATCGGCATAACTATTTCATACGAGATCGAATTGGGGAACCGTCAGTTGCGTTGGACTCGTCTCGACAAACACTACGCAATGGGACTAACCAGAAAAAAAATAGAGCACATTGGAATTTCAGGCAATTTCAAACCGAAACAGAACAAAAATTCAGATAAAGACTAACGGAGTGGATCCCAATGTGAGAACTTCTCACTAAAATTATTTCTGTAAAGTTATTTATTTTATAACTATGTATATGAATTGCTCCCCATCGTCCACAGACCATGGACGACTTGTTTGATTGTGTTTTATGTGAAAATTGACTGTGATGTGAAATGGATTGTGTAAAATATTCATGTGTTGAATAAAAATATTTGAATAATAAAAATATAATTTTTATTAGATAAATGAACTGAATAAAATATTCATTTGTTGAAATAAATATTTTATCATTAAAAAATTAATTTTAACGTGTATATGAATAAAATAAATATTCATTTACAAATCGAACGATTTGTTTATGCACACCCATTTGACTGATATTGATTGGGACGATAAATTTTACACATCGCCCAACTGCACAAATAAAATCTGTGTTGGTTGATTGAAAACTCACACGGGTATTGGGATGATATTTGATGTACACTAGTCCCAATTGTTTAGTGATATGTCGTTCGTTTGGTTGATAAACTGTGTAAGCGTGAATTATTTATATTTAATACTTATGCCGTTGTGTAGTGCACTCTGGATGATGGTTGATTATTTATCATTGCTATTATGTACACGTGTTGTACGAAATCCATATAATCAACATTATATGGTAATTGACTGTGTCTGATTCCACTTCAGAAAGAATGAATATTTTAAACATAACGATTATTTTAAAGTAATGAATATTTTAAACATAACGATTATTTTAATATTCAGTAATGGATCAAAATCTTATTTTGATGTCCGATTTGGGATGGACACGAATATATTTAAATATATAAAGCCGTGTTGATTAGACTAACGCCATTTTGACCTGAACGATGTTTATATCGATTATATTCATTTTTAAAATGAATATCGAAAAGGAATTGATTTCAAATTCTAATGTTTTGAAAATATTATCATTTACATATTAATGATATGGAATATCCAATTTTGATTTAAAATTAAATATGAAGTTGAAATCGTTTCCAAAACGAATTTAAAACGATTTATAAAATATGTTTTGAATTGAAATCGATGAAATATATATAATATATTATATATATTTAATGGCCTGAATAGAACGCGCCGCGCCGCGGTAGTTTGCGAATTTCGACCATTGACTTCGAATTGACGTTACGAGAGATCCGACAGTCGGATTCTCCTAAAACCGAAACCGTTGGGTTTGTAACGAAAAGAGCTTTCCAAGAATACAAGAGATTTGAAATCTAATAGTTGGATTTGGAATTATGACCAAATCAAATTTGGAAAAGGTCGTTGTAAGTGCGGTTCGATGACCGTTTATGGAAATCGACTGTATGGGCCTTGATAAAATTATTAAAAATATTAATAATTTGTGTAAAATCATAATAAATTATATGGAAAGAATCGGGATTAAAAATTCCATATTTGAAAAGATAAAAATATATTTTTATCGAAATGAACTAGTTATTAACTAGAATTATAATCCAATATTTTTAAATAAATAAATTGGATTTGAAATGGTTTAAAAAAATTTCCAATATATGAATTGGAATGGATTTGAATCGAAATTATCTTCGGAGTATTTCGATATTGGATTCCGTGATTATACGGATATTATGGAGGAATTTGGAAGATATATATATATATATCACTATTTCCATTATGATATTTTTTGATTTCAGAATTTGATATTGAATATAAGTCGATATAATTTCTATTCAGGGCCTTGTATTTAATATTGAATTGGATTTTGGGGTTTGTCGTGAACTGTGTTTTAAATGACACTGTTCTTTAACCTAGTTGAGAAAAGATATAAATCTTTTTATTAAGATTTAATGAAGTTTACCAATTAATTAACATTTAATTGGAATCAAATTGAAATTGGTTTTTGGGTTAATCATGAATGGTGTTTTAAATAACACTTGTTCTTTAGCCCGATTAACAAAGGAATGAGATTTTGGGTTTGTCGTGAATGGTATCTTTAATAATACTGTTCTTAAACCTAATGGAGTTAAGAAAATTAGAAACTAACTGGAGATTAGCTAAGTTTAATGGTTTTGTGGGAATTGATCTGATGTTGGTTTCGGCCTTCGGGATTAATACTTAGGGAATTGTTCCCTTACTACTTTACAGTTAGAGATTGCTGGGATGGGGTCTTTAGTAACACTGTTCTTAAACGCCATATGAAGAGAATAAATCTTTTAATTAGAATTGTTAGAGTTTCTAATTATATTTAATAATTGGAATCAAATGGAATGTGAACTGGGTTTATCGTGAACTGTGTTTTCAAGGACATTAGTTCTTTAACCCGATTTACAGTGAAATGTGATTTGGAATTTGTAAAGACCCGTAACTTCCCCGGTGAGGAAAGCGCGGATAGTTCGAGAACAAGCCACATCATAACGCGGACGGAAGAACATTTCATTGTTAATTACCACAATTCCATCAGAATACAAGAATATAGAGAGTATAAATGAATATTACACAGAAATATCATAGATTTAAATTACATTTAAATACATCGCAGCGGAAAATAATACAATTCACAACTAGAAGTAATACACGGATACAAAGCTTTCCGAGTATCGTTCCAGCTGTAAACCAGGATCCTGTGAATATAAATCAGCAAAACCAAAACTACTAGCTGCCCGTGTCAAAATAAGGGCACCCAGAGTTTAGGTTAAAACAATAAACTCCAGGTCAGTCATGGGACTGGTGTGAGAACTAAAATAGTTATTAATCTTTATTTTAAAGTTCGGTATATCAAGGGACCACGCCGTAACACGGAACGGGTTTCCTCCCAAGAATACTAGTGCATACAACAAAACAGCGCAATGCTTTTTGGAAAAATGAAACTATTATAAGACCCAGGTCCTATCACACAATGCAACGCAAGCCGGGGGATAGGGTTTTCCCTTATAGTAGCCAAACATGCTTAGTATGTTTAAAACAAATCATTTGATACTATCATAAGTGTACAGTGTATAAAACAACTTCAAATCATAAGTATCAATCATAGACGGCATGGGTACCATATATCATGTCGCCATACTAGTTCTACAAATAAAACAGCAAATGTCACATATTTGGAAATTGGATTTCTGTCTGTGAACCGAGGCAAAAGATAGTCCTCTACCGATTCGAGACGCTCTAGCCCGCCCCTCAGGATCCAGACTCAGGTGGGCCCTTGGATCGTCAGGGCCGGTCTACCGATATGGATTAAAATGCCTGAACACTGCGTTTCCCCGCCCTATGGGGCGTAAATGAGCCAACGAATGACTCCATCGGACCCGGATCGTCCGATCAAACCGAGGCGCCTCGCAACAGCAACAACCACATAAGTCAAACTCGTCAGGGCGTGTAAAACCACTAACGCCACTTCTAGCTAGAAAGAAACGCTTGTCCTCCCTGAGGTCCTCTCCCGTTTTTGGTTCACCACCGGGTGTGAAACTCGCGAAGTAAACGTTACACAAAGCTACGCCACAAAGGCCGTGCTTTGATCATCAACCACAAGACTTTGCTTTTCAACAGAAGCCTTGATTATTTGCATCTTAGCATGCCACACAGGAAAACCACTCCATGCAACCGATATCAATCACATAGAATGAAATCCAATGTCAGACACACAGTCCATTTACAAGTCCGTTCTGGGTCTGAACGAAACCGGAGGCACCTAGTACCCCGCATATCCATCGATCTCCAAGTACGTATGGACGATCACCAACTGTTTCCATCTTCTTGGGTGTACATCCCAATCAAGATCATCAGTAATCACCCAAACGACGTGAAGACCTCCGGTCTTCGACCACCGTCTTCATCTTGGACTTATCGTCGTATTAGTTATTCAGAATGGGATAAACCCGGTCATTCCGAATAACTCGCATATATTATAAACAAGCGTTACACAAACACAACATACGCCTCATTCCAGTTTATCAATCACTAACCGTAAATTAATAAGAGAATAATTCCCCAAATATTAACCCCGAAGGCCGAAACCAACATCAAATCAATATCCAGAAAACCATCCTTCTTAGCTAATCGACAGTTAGTTTCTAAATTTCACATTCTTAGGGAAAGGTTCCCATTAATTTTATCAAAGATAAATCCTTTAAATTTATTCTTTAATCTACCTTCGAATATCAATTCAAACTAGTCGGGATTAGCGAACCTTACTGAAGTAATCATTGGTTTTAATTTCCTAATCCCCACCTATTTATCCCATGAAGTAAAACTGTTAATACTTCATATCTAACACCACGGTGTTATCAGTAAATTCAATTACCATTTCACGTTAAAATCTAATTAAAGATTTAACTATCGCCTGGAGAAAAACTGGTGATACTCCATTCTCGATCTTTTCAATCTAATTAAAGATTCATTAAAACTCCACTTAGTTTTAATCTTTAACTGGGTTAAAAAATCAGTGTCATTTAAAACACGGTTCACGATAAACCCCAAAATCACATCACAATTCAATCAGTCCCTAACCGTAAATTAATAAGTGAGCAATTCCCTAAGTATTAACCCCGAAGGGCGAAACCAACATCAGATCAATACCCCAGAAACCATTCGACTTACTAATCTCCAGTTAGTTTCTGATTTCCTTAACTTCTTTGGGTCTAAGAACAGTATTACTGAAGATACCGTTCACGACAACCCAAAATCATTTTTCATTAATTATAGGGTTAAAGAAAAAGTGTTATTTAAAACAGTGTTCACGATAAAGCCAAAAATCAATTCATTATTCAATTCCAATTAAATTCCATTTAATTGGTACACTTCATTAAATCTAAATAAAAAGATTTAATCTTTTTCTCAACTGGGTTCAAGAACAATGTGAGAACCCGCAACTTCCCCGTGAAGGAAAGAGCGGATACTTTGAGAACAATACACAAATGAACGCAGACGGAAGAACATTTCATTGTTAATTACAACAATTCCATCAGATACAAGAATATACAGAGTATAAATGAATAAATTACATTCGATAAATATTAGAGATTACAATAAATTACATAGCAGCGGAAAAACAATATAAAACACAACTGAAAGTAATGCACGGATACAGAGCTTTCCGAGCATCGTTCCAGCTGTAAATCAGGATCCTGTGAATATAAATCTGCAAAACCAAAACTACTAGCTGCCCGTGTCGAAAATAAGGGCACCCAGAGTTTAGGTTAAAACAATAAACTCCAGGTCAGTCATGTGACTGGTGTGAGAACTAAAACAGTTATTTAAAACTTTACTTTAGAAGAGGGTAAGTCAAGGGACCACGCCGTATAACACGGAACGGGTTTCCCCCAAGAATACCAGTGCATAGAAAAGACAACGCAATGCTTTTTCTAAAAATGAAGCTATTATAAGACCCAGGTCACATCACACAATGCAACGCAAGCCGGAGGATAGGGTTTTCCCTTATAATAGCCAAACATGCTTGGTACGTTTAAAACAAATCATTTGATACTAAAATAAGTGTATAGTGTCAAAACAATTTCAATCATAAATATAAATCATAGACGGCATAGCATCCCATGCTACTATGTCGCCATACTAGGCTCTACAATTAAAGCCGAAATATCTCGTATTGGAAATTGGATTTCTGTCATGAGTCGAGGCAAGGGGCAAGATTCTCTCCGCTTCGAGACACTCTAACAAATGCCTCGGGACTACACACTCTGGGCAACCCCTGGAATCGGCTGGGCCGGTCCTCTCTTACGTTTGAGGATTAGTTATTCCTGAACACACGTTTCCCGGTCCTTATAGACCTATAATCGAGGCGCCTCGCATCCAACAACCACGCGGGTAAAAAGTATATAAATGTCAGGGCTGGTAGGTCACTGACATCACCCATAGCTAGAAAGAAACGTCGTGTTCTCCTAGCGGTCACTCTCCCGTTTTTAACTCATACCGAGGTGTGAGGCTCGCGAATCCATGCTATACACAAAGATTCCACGTGTGCCGTGCTTTGATCATCAACCACAAGACTTTGCTTTTCAACAGAAGCCATGATCCATGCAACTCAGCGTGCCACACAGGCAATTCATGCCATGCGATTGATATCTATCGATATATAACCTCTAAGCTCGTTCGTCTCAGAGAAGGGCGTTAAGCAAGAGAATAAATTCTCTGCCGCCAAACAGATATATATTTAACAAAAACCAATCAACACAGAATAAAATCCAATGTCAGACACACAATCCATTTACAAGTTCGTTCTGGGACTGAACGAAACCGGAGGCACTTTCCTCGCATATCCATCGATCTCCAAGTACGTCTGGACGACCACCAACTGATTCCCTCATCTTGGGTGTACAGCCCAATCAAGATCATCAGTAATCACCCAAACGATGTGAAGACTTCTGGTCTTCGACCACCGTCTTCATCTTCGACTTATCGTCGAATCGGTTGTTCAGAATAGGTATAAACCCGGCCTTTCCGAACAACCCGCGTATATTAAAACAAATGTTACACAAACACAACATACGCCTCATTCCAATTCATTAGTCACTATCCACAAATTAGCAAGAGGACAATTTCCCAAATATTAACCCCGAAGGCCGAAACCAACATCAGATCAATATCCAGGAAACAATTCATCTTAACTAACCTACAGCTAGTTTCTAAATTTCATATTCTTAGGGAAAGTGTAACACCCCGTGAATTCTATATCTGTGAAATTCACAAATTAAAGTATAATTAATTTGAAATCAAAGAACTAAGGGAAACGGGATACGCCATTGCGTTCGTCTCGGAAAAATACGCGAAATAGAGTCCGAGTTTTCGAAAAACGGAGTCCGTATGAAGAAGATATAGCCTCCGGAAGTTTCTGAATTAAGTTTAAAATTCGAACAGAATAAAACAACTCAGAAAAACAAGTTTAAATTTCAAAATCGGGCCCAATTGGCCAGGGCGGGAAAAGTCCCGCCTAATGCACCCAGGTCGACTGGGCTGTCGACCTGGTCTAGCCAGGTCGACAGGGCTGTCGACAGGGCTGTCGACAGGGCTGTCGACCTGGTCCAGACCCAGGTCGAACCCAGTCCACCCTGGCTGGCCTAGTCTATGTTGGTCGATTTTCAGAAGCATGCTTTGTCATTAGGGCTAGGTGGCAGGCTCTAATTGGTCTCTCTTTCGAATGAATGGCTACGATCAATCCAAGCAACATCGATGGTCCTAATCAGTTCATAAACTCTATAAAAATGACCCTAGACTCAACCTAATCTATTCATTCAAAAATAAGAACGAGGCCATCATGCTGCGGAGGAACGACTAGGAGTAGCCACCAATTTGGGAGAAGACTAGGAGGCAAATTCTAAAGCATAAAGCAACTTAAACAAATCAAATCAACAAGAAGTCGCATCTCCAATTGGAGAATTCGCCACACGATTGTAAGTAGAGTATTATTTTGGTATGAACAAGTAATTGTGTTGGTTTGTATACTTGATTTGTGGTGATAAAGTAATTCATATTTGTGCGTTACTATGATTCTTATCGATTTGGAATATTGTATACGTTTGGATATTCTCAAATTATGTTATTCATTATAAAAACTACATGTTTGCGGTAGTTTTATGCATGTATACGTTTGGATATTCGCAAAGCATGTTATTCATTATAAAAACTACATGTTTGCGGTAGTTTTATGCAAGTATACGTTTGGAATATTCGCAAATTATGTAATATATGTTGAAGCTACATGTATGTAGTTGTTTAAATTGAAATTCATGTAAGTTTGGGGTTTTGCTACTATGCCATCATAATGTGTATTTTTGTACAAAAATCATTTTGTGTGTAAGTGGAACAAATTTGGGGTATTATAATTCATATGAAATTATGTTGAAAATTTGGCATCATGATCTATGTATTAAGCCATAATTTTGCACTAGAAAAACCTCTTTGCGAACTCATGAATATGACTAGGCTATGATTGATATTTTGCATAATTGAAAACCATGTTAGGTCTATATTGTTAACAAGAATTATATATGTGGTACATAGCTAGGTTAGATTCAAAACCCCATTTGCAAGTTTTCATGACAAAAGTAAAAATCATGATTTCATGTTAGAAATATTTATGCCATAAGTATATGTGTGCCATGGTTATGAGAATAGATTTAAAATCATGATTAAGTTGGAATAATTCAAGTTGGACTAGACTTTTGTATTAGTAACAAAAGTAGACACCTTTGTAAACTTGGAGAAATCTTATGAACATGATTTGCTTATGTTTGACATTATGCCTAAACAAAAATATAGATTTATGTTGTAGTTAAGACTATGTGTCAACAATAATATCCAATTTAGATTCTTAACTTAACTACAAGTTTTGATTCATGTCACTTATGCTTTATGACCAAAGTATACGTTATTGCTATGCAAGTACACCAGTTTCTGATTTGTAGTTCCAACGTTATGTTGCAAGTTCATGCGTTCACATTCCCCTTTAGTGTATGAACGTTTTAAGCCTCCCCTTTTTCTCATGGCTAAGTTGGGCTTAAAAGCCTAAGCCCAACATATATAATAAACGAGCGTATTAAACGGGGGTAAATGACGTTGGCCCAAATTAATTAATAAATGAAAATATAAAGTAAAAGGGGCCCAAATTCAAGTATGGGTTGGGCCCATGATTGGTGTAAATCTTTACACCATTAGCTTAATAATGGGCCGCAAATATTTACATATAAGAAAATAAAGAAGAAAGACAAAATATGTAAATGTAGAACATACGATGTGTTTAACCCGAGGTTGGATTGAGTTGTGATGTAAACCTGCCCGGAACCGCCCGGCTGTCCAGTAGTCACAACAATACCTATCCAATGTGAGAGGTTAAACATGGAGCCCAATAAGGACCCGAGGTTAGACTGAGTTGTGGCGTAAGACTGCCCGGAACCAACCGGCAACAGGCAGCCACAACAATACCTGTCTAATGTGAGAGGTCAAGGCTTTAATAAGACAATTAAGGCTGAGTCAGGATTGTTAGGATTAAGTGGACTAAAGACTTAATCAAAATGGAACATGCTAAACTAAACAGACTGATTGGGGGTTAGGTTAGAAAACACTTAACCAACTTAGCATGTTGGCTAGAGATAGAAAACCTAGTAACGGGGGACCCTTTTCAGCAGTAACCCTATAAGGTGTATCATGATACCCTGAAACTAGGCAGGGTGGGGCACGATTACTGGGCTGATTGTAAGAGGTCAAATCGACGGCGGTGGTGTAGCAGTGTAGGTTCAAACGGGGTGCGGGCGTGCACACACTCCGACGCAGAAAAAAAAGGCACTGGGCACCAGTAGTATACCTGTGCATTCTAGGGTTGTGTCGGGCCGCTGCCATGGGACTTGATACACCCCATGGTGGGACCAGCATAGGTAACTACAACATCGGGGGCCGTAAGACACATGTAACTATGTGAGTAGGAGCCGATCATCATAGAATGGATCACTTCACCCTGATTATGGGGTGCCAGTTGGGAACTAGTTTATATGGGTTCAGAGATTAACATGGGGTACGACAGTATATTCGACCCTAGACAACTTAACTAAGTTTATAGTGCCTTCCCACTTCTTGTTTATACTTATCATACCCAGTTCTTTATTCATAGACAGAATAGTCCTAGACTTACTCAGGCTTTATGTCTGACTCTACTTTTCTTTCGTCTTCTTTTCTTCCATCCCCCCCCAAGGTCCACAGGGAGGGAACACTGCAGCTTGACCAGCCTTAATATCCAGCTTGAAGAGGAGAAATGTATTGCTTGGACTTTTTCGTTTTGAACTATGGCTTTGGACAGCAACTATGGGGCTTTTGCAGTTTATTTATGTTTTCTTTAAGCTTCTTTAAATAATGTAATCAAGACAGATTATGAAAGTGTTATGTTATGATTTTGACAAGGATGTAAGACAGTCATGGTGATGTTGTTGTAACACGTATTTGCTTTTATGAAATAAAAGTTACCACTTTTCTGCTGTTTACAAATATGTGTTTCTATATCTGTCTTGTATATCTGTGACTTATACTTATAAACCTCCACCAAAATTAGGGCATTCCCTTTGAGAGTGACCCTAACGGAGGTGGGGTGTTTCAGAAAGGTTCCCATTAATTTTATCCAAGATAAATTCTTTAAAATTTATTCTTTAATCTTCCATTGGATGTCATATCAAACCAGATTATGGTTTTCCAAACTAGTCGAGATTAGCGAACCACTCCGAAGTAATTATTTATTTTATTTCCCAATCCCAACCTATTCATCCCATGAAGAAAAACCGGTAATACTCCATATCTAATACCACGGTGTTATCGATAAAATTAATTACCATTTCACGTTCAAATCTAATTAATGATTTAACTATCGCTTTGGAGCAAAACTGGTAATACTCCATTCTCGCTCATTTGCCAAATTTGATAATTTAAATTATCAATTCACATTTCAATCTAATTGCAGATTCATTAAAACTCCTTTTACTGGGTTAAAGAACTAGTGTCATTTAAAACGCAGTTCACGACAAACCCAAATTACATTCTATTTATTATCGGGTTAAAGAACAAGTGTTATTTAAAACACTGTTCACGATAAACCCACAAATCACTTCTAATTTAATTTCAATCAAATATATTAGAAATTCCGATTATTTAAAACCCCTTTTTAAATCCAATTTATTTATTTAAAAATAGTTGGGTTTTAATTTTATTTCAAAACTAGTTCATTTCAATAAAAAACTATTTTTATCTTTTCAAATATGGAGTTTTTCATCCCAATTTTTCCCAAATCATTTCTTACGATTCTACACAAATTATTACTATTTTTAATAATTTTATCAAGGCCCGTACAGTCGATTTCCATCAACGGCCATCGAACTGCACTTACAGCGACCTTTTTCGAATTTGAATAGGACGTATCTCCAAATCCAACCGTTAGATTTTGAATTTCTAATATTCGTTAGAAATCTCTTTTCGATACGAACCCAACGGTTCTGGTTTTAGGAGAGTCCGACGGTCGGATCTCCCGTAATGTCCGTTCGAAGTCAATGGTCGAAATTTACGAACTGGCGCGGCGCGTTCTATTCAGGCCATTATATTGTATATATATATATAATAATTCGTCAATTTCCCCTTTTTAAACGAATTTTATAAATCGTTTCAAATTTGTTTCAAAAACAATTTCAACATTCATTTCACATTCAAATCTATTTCAATTCTATTTCAAATTCGTTTCCTATTCGATTCAATTCAAATTCGTTTTCTATTCAATTCAAATCAAATTCGTTTTCTATTCAATTCAAATTCAAATTCGTTTTCTATTCAATTCAATTCATAAAAGCGAATATAATCGATATAAATATCGTTCGCGTCAAAATAGCGCATCTCTAATCAACATGGCTTTATATATTTCAATAATTCCGTTATTCTATTCAACAAATGAATATTTATTCTTGTCAACACATGACTAATCTCAACGAATGAGTACTGTCCATGTGTGACTATTTTTGTTATTTAATATATTTTATGAAAATTAAGGTATCTATCGTTTGATATTAAATCAGACTCCAACCGTAAATTAGTAAGAGAACGATTCCCTGAATATTAACCCCGAAGGCCGAAACCAACATCAGATCAATATCCAGGAGACCACTCATCTCATCTATTTTCCAGTTAATTTCTAATTTTATATGATAAAGATGTAAATTTTATTGTTAAAATATTTCGTTCAACAAATGACTAATCTCAACGGATGAGTACTGTCAACACATGAACCTTTATTTTATAATGATGAAGATGTAAATTTTATTAAAATATTTCGTTCAACACATGACCAATCTCAACGGATGAGTACAGTCAACACATGAACCTTTATTTTATAATGATAAAGATGTAAATTTTATTGTTAAAATATTTCGTTCAACACATGACCAATCTCAACGGATGAGTACAGTCAACACATGAACCTTTATTTTATAATGATCTTTATTTTCCCGATTGGAATGAGGCCCAATCAATTACCATATAAAGTTAATTATATGGATTCCATTCAACACATGTATATAATAGCAACGATAAATAATCAACGATCATCCAAAGTGCACTACACTGTATAACATCAAATATAGATATCTAACGCTTATAACAGCCTGTCAATCAATCGATCGACATACAACTAATTATTGGGATTAGTGTATATCATATATTATCCCAATACCCGTGTGGGGTTTCAAACAATCAAACACAGATTTTATTCGTGCAGTTGGGCGATGTGTAAAATTTATCGTCCCAATCAATATCAGTCAAATCAGTGTATATAAACAAATCGGCCGATTTGTTTATAAATATTTATTGATTCATATTCCCGTTAAAAATTATATTTTAACGATAAAATATTTTTAACTATATAAATATTTTATTTCACATCATACAATCAATTTTCACATCAACAATACAAACAAATTTCACAACACATCAATCAAACAAACAAGCCATCCATGGTATGTGGATGACGGGTGTCGTGTGCTACTAAACACCGTCTGCATCCTAGCATATATTATATAACTAGAAAAAGGAATTTTAAAAGGTGAGAAGTTCTCACCGAAAGCTATCCCAACATCACGACACTTCATTTATAGAAATCTTCATCGTTCTCGCCTTTTTGTCATCTTCGTTGCCCGTATTCTCTACATATGTAAAAATCGAATTTTTACTTCGCTATTCAATATATAAAAATCATATTTTTAATACTCTACACAAGTAAAAATCATGTTTTTGATTCACTACATATATAAAGATCAAATTTTTAATATGCCACTAGTATGAAAATTATATTTTTAACCCTTTTATATTATAAAAATTATATTCTTAACCTTCACATTATATAAAAATTCTATTTTTACATCCGCTACTCGTATAAAAATCGAATCTTTATTCTCACTACTCCTCAATAAAAATAAATTTATATTTTTATTTCTCTTCATATATTGTAAAGATTATATTTTTATACCTTCTACCTTATAAAAATAATAATTTTATTTCTTCTAAAAACCATATGTTTATATTCAAACAAATAAAAATCACTACTTTATTTTATAATTTAACAAATAAAAATCTCAGCTTTTATTTAAAAACAAATCTCTTTTTTTCTGGTAAAATAAAAAAATGAAATAAAACAGAAAGGAATTACCTTTCTTTGTTGTTCACGTGCTTAAGGGTTTAAATCCCTTCGGGGAAAGCTTGCAGGCCATGACGGAGAAGAGGAGGGTGCTGCTCCGGTAGTGGTCGATGGAGGGGCTGAGGGAATGGAAGGGTTGGGTCTTCGATGCAGGCGGTCTGGGAGGTGGAGGCGCTCCGGCGTTCATGGGTGGCTCGGGAGATCGAACGAAGGGAGGCTCGGCTGTTAGAGGAGGGGCGCGAGGTGGAGAAGGGGGGGTCGCGGTGGGCCCCATGCGAGGGGAGGTGGAGCGATAGGGGGAAGAGGGTGTGGTGGCCCACACCGGCGGCGGCGGCGGAACCCTCCCCCCGTCATTCGCCATTTTTTTTAATTTAATCTCGATTTATAAATGAACGGGGGGGGGGGGGGGCGATCTGAAGAAGATAAAGGGGAAGAGGGTTTTAATTTTTTTATTTAATTATTATTTTTTCTCAAAAAAGTTGACTTTTACATACGACTTCTGAACGAGGCCCACCGCCTGTCGTCCATAGCGTTTCACCCCCATTCCGAACACAATGGGATATGTATCGTAGGCTGATTTGATCGTTATAATCAGTTTTCATCAAAATCAACATATAACTCTATATATTGAATTTGAACGCGCATTTCAATTTACCGGGGTCACATACGAACTCTATAAATTGCAGAAAAATATTTTCTAGCTTCGTATTGACGATACGGTCCTAACAAAACTAGTTTCGTCGAATTCTGAGATCGTTGGAAAAATGGCCATTTTCCAGTCGATTAAAATCAACTAAAACTGGTCAAACGCGTTTTCCATTGCCACGCTCACCTATTGATTCAAAAAATTATAAAATTTGGAATCTAGCAATAATTTGACATCACGGACCCAACAAAAGTGGTTTGGTTGAAATCCGAGGTCGTTTGCAAATTGTCTATTTTAAGGGCCTGAATTCCATAGCGACTATTCAGAATTTTCAACTGGACATATCTTTTCATTCCCGCTATGAAATTTCGATTTTTCGGATTCGTTGGAAAGATATTATCAAATAGATCCTATTGTTTTTGGTTTCACTAAAATCCGGATTGTTTTGCACCCGGTACATTCAATTGAAGTTTGAAATCGAATTATCGAACTACCGAGCCATTTTCAATTCCTTTTATAATTATATATAATTATTTATATTCAAACGACGACGCGTATAAATATATACGTTCGAATTCATTTCAAAATAAATTTCTCGTCGATATTATTTAAAATAATTCATTTTAAATGTTCAAAATTCATTAAAATTGCCAAAATAAAAATTTTAAACTGGCCCAGATTTTCGGGTTGTTACAATCTCCACCACTTAAAACTTTTCGTCCCCGAAAAGGAACAAAGTTGGAAGTGGTTTGACCAATCAACTCTACGTTCGATCTGGCTTCCATTCTCCAACTTTTCAGTTTCTGAGAATTTTCAAATTCTTCAAAAATTTGGCTAACACCCTAAATTTTCGAAAAATTTCGCCATACCCTCCCATGCACCGGGAGCCACGGGAAAATCCCGAAATTGCCATATATGCCTTCTGATCTCAAAAAGAAAAAGAAAAAGCCAATCGGCTCATAAAATGATCATCACCCAAACAAAATAGTAAAATATATAATAAACATGTACCTATTTGTCGGGCAAACAAATTTTATTCTCTGCTCTAGCCTCCTTGCTATGACCTGCTCAATGTAAGTATATGTATATAAAAGCAAATGCGACTAATTTTCAATACAATTCAATATTTGGTTCAATTAGGCTAAATGGTTCAAAATTATCAAACAAATAAACAAACAACACAAACATCAATCAATTAGTGAATTAACGTTTCAAATTCATAATTTTGATATATATACTGAAAATCATGTTCTTGATTCCAAATCACAACAAATAAATCTGTCTATATAAGTTTTGGTTCTCACACCAGTCTAATGGAAATATATAGAAATCACACCTTCGAAAACACGAACATAAGTTCTGATGATGATCGATCAATCATCAGAACCATCTCCGGGTGTCTAGAATGTGATTCTGTATCTATCCAGTATATTAAAACTTCGTATATACGTTCATGACGCGTATATGCAAAACCTTTATATACTCGATCGTCCAAATTCAAAATAAATAAATATTCAAATACGTATAATTGAATTTAATTTTCAAAACAAAATTGTTTTCATTTGAAAAATATACTCTTCACACTCGTTCTAGGATACTACTGATCCTATCTCCAACGAGTCATTCTAACTGGGTATTACTAATCCAATATCTGATGAATTCTTTCGTATGGTTCTAATGTGCCTTGTTCTCGAGCTCTGTAAACCAAAGCTTTGATACCAACTGTGAGAACTCGTAACTTCCCCGTGAAGGAAAGAGCGGATACTTTGAGAACAATACACAAATGAACGCAGACGGAAGAACATTTCATTGTTAATTACAACAATTCCATCAGATACAAGAATATACAGAGTATAAATGAATAAATTACATTCGATAAATATCAGAGATTACAATAAATTACATAGCAGTGGAAAAACAATATAAAACACAACTGAAAGTAATGCACGGATACAGAGCTTTCCGAGCATCGTTCCAGCTGTAAATCAGGATCCTGTGAATATAAATCTGCAAAACCAAAACTACTAGCTGCCTGTGTCGAAAATAAGGGCACCCAGAGTTTAGGTTAAAACAATAAACTCCAGGTCAGTCATGTGACTGGTGTGAGAACTAAAACAGTTATTTAAAACTTTACTTTAGAAGAGGGTAATTCAAGGGACCACGCCGTATAACACAGAACGGGTTTCCTCCCTAGAATACCAGTGCATAGAAAAGACAGCGCAATGCTTTTTCGAAAAATGAAGCTATTATAAGACCCAGGTCCCATCACACAATGCAACGCAAGCCGGAGGATAGGGTTTTCCCTTATAATAGCCAAACATGCTTGGTACGTTTAAAACAAATCATTTGATACTAAAATAAGTGTATAGTGTCAAAACAATTTCAATCATAAATATAAATCATAGACGACATAGCATCCCATGCTACTATGTCGCCATACTAGGCTCTACAATTAAAGCCGAAATATCTCGTATTGGAAATTGGATTTCCGTCATGAGTCGAGGCAAGGGGCAAGATCCTCTCCGCTTCGAGACACTCTAACAAATGCCTCGGGACTACACACTCTGGGCAACCCCTAGAATCGGCTGGGTCGGTTCTCTCTTACGTTTGAGGATTAGTTATTCTTGAACACACGTTTCCCGGTCCTTACAGACCTATAATCGAGGCGTCTTGCATCCAACAACCACGCGGGTAAAAAGTATATAAATGTCAGGGCTGGTAGGTCACTGACATCACCCATAGCTAGAAAAAAAACGTCGTGTTCTCCCAGCGGTCACTCTCCCGTTTTTAACTCATACCGAGGTATGAGGCTCGCGAATCCACGCTGTACAAAAAGCTGCCATGTATGCCATGCTTTGATCATCAACCACAAGAATTTGCTTTTCAACAGAAGCCTTGATCCATGCAACTCAGCGTGCCACACATGCAATTCATGCCATGCGATTGATATCTATCAATATATAACCTCTAAGCTCGTACGTCTCAGAGAAGGGCGTTAAGCAAGAGAATAAATTCTCCGCCGCCAAACAGATATATATTTAACAGAAACCAATTAACACAGAATAAAATCCAATGTCAGACACACAATCCATTTACAAGTTCGTTCTGGGTCTGAACGAAACCGGAGGCACTTTCCTCGCATATCCATCGATCTCCAAGTACGTCTGGACGACCATCAACTGATTCCCTC
This sequence comes from Allium sativum, assembly GCA_030737875.1. Taxonomy (NCBI): domain Eukaryota; kingdom Viridiplantae; phylum Streptophyta; class Magnoliopsida; order Asparagales; family Amaryllidaceae; genus Allium; species Allium sativum. Next base: position 937,220,128 of record CM060915.1, on the reverse strand, counting down.
ATCTTGGGTGTACAGCCCAATCAAGATCACCAATAATCACCCAAATGATGTGAAGACTTCCGGTCTTCGACCACCGTCTTCATCTTCGACTTATTGTCGAATCGGTTGTTCAGAATGGGTATAAACCCGGCCTTTCCGAACAACCCGTGTATATTAAAACAAATGGCACACAAACACAACATACGTCTCATTCCAATTCATTAGTCACTAACCGTAAATAAGTAAGAGAGTAATTCCCCAAATATTAACCCCGAAGGCCGAAACCAACATCAGATCAATACCCAGGAAACCATTCTTCTTAGCTAACCTACAGCTGGTTTCTAAATTTCATATTCTTAGGGTAAGGTTCCCATTAATTTTATCCAAGATAAATTCTTTAAAATTTATTCTTTAATCTTCCATTGGATGTCATATCAAACCAGATTATGGTTTTCCAAACTAGTCGAGATTAGCGAACCACTCCGAAGTAATTATTTATTTTATTTCCCAATCCCAACCTATTCATCCCATGAAGAAAAATTGGTAATACTCCATATCTAATACCACGGTGTTATCGGTAAAATTAATTACCATTTCACGTTCAAATCTAATTAAAGATTTAACTATCGCTTTGGAGCAAAACTGGTAATACTCCATTCTCGCTCATTTGCCAAATTTGATAATTTAAATTATCAATTCACATTTCAATCTAATTGCAGATTCATTAAAACTCCTTGTACTGGGTTAAAGAACTAGTGTCATTTAAAACGCAGTTCACGACAAACCCAAATTACATTCTATTTATTATCGGGTTAAAGAACAAGTGTTATTTAAAACACTGTTCACGATAACCCCACAAATCACTTCTAATTAATTTCAATCAAATATATTAGAAATTCAGATTATTTAAAACCCCTTTTTAAATCCAATTTATTTGTTTAAAAATAGTTGGGTTTTAATTTTATTTAAAAACTAGTTCATTTCGATAAAAATCTACTTTTATCTTTTCAAATATGGAGTTTTTCATCCCAATTTTTCCCAAATCATTTCTTATGATTTTACACAAATTATTACTATTTTTAATAGTTTTATCAAGGCCCGTACAGTCGATTTCCATCAACGGCCATCGAACTGCACTTACAGCGACCTTTTTCCGAATTTGAATTGGACGTATCTCCAAATCCAACCGTTAGATTTTGAATTTCTAATATTCGTTAGAAATCTCTTTTCGATACGAACCCAACGGTTCCGGTTTTAGGAGAATCCGACGGTCGGATCTCCCGTAATGTCCATTCGAAGTCAATGGTCGAAATTTACGAACTGCCGCGGCGCGGCGCGTTCTATTCAGGCCATTATATATATATATATATATATATATTATATAATTCGTCGATTTCCCCTTTTTAAATGAATTTTATAAATTGTTTCAAATTTGTTTCAAAAACAATTTCAACATTCATTTCACTTTCAAATCTATTTCAATTCTATTTCAAATTCGTTTCCTATTCGATTCAATTCAAATTCGTTTTCTATTCAATTCAAATCAAATTCGTTTTCTATTCAATTCAAATTCAAATTCGTTTTCTATTCAATTCAATTCATAAAAACGAATATAATCGATATAAATATCGTTCGCGTCAAAATAGCGCATCTCTAATCAACACGGCTTTATATATTTCAATAATTCCGTTATTCTATTCAACAAATGAATATTTATTCTTGTCAACACATGACTAATCTCAACGAATGAGTACTGTCCACGTGTGACTATTTTTGTTATTTAATATATTTTATGAAAATTAAGGTATCTATCGTTTGATATTAAATCAGACTCCAACCGTAAATTAGTAAGAGAACGATTCCCTGAATATTAACCCCGAAGGCCGAAACCAACATCAGATCAATATCCAGGAGACCACTCATCTCATCTATTTTCCAGTTAATTTCTAATTTTATATGATAAAGATGTAAATTTTATTGTTAAAATATTTCGTTCAACACATGACTAATCTCAACGGATGAGTACTGTCAACACATGAACCTTTATTTTATAATGATGAAGAAGTAAATTTTATTGTTAAAATATTTCGTTCAACACATGACCAATCTCAACGGATGAGTATAGCCAACACATGAACCTTTATTTTATAATGATAAAGATGTAAATTTTATTGTTAAAATATTTCGTTCAACACATGACCAATCTCAACGGATGAGTACAGTCAACACATGAACCTTTATTTTATAATGATCTTTATTTTCCCGATTGGAATGAGGCCCAATCAATTACCATATAAAGTTAATTATATGGATTCCATTCAACACATGTATATAATAGCAACGATAAATAATCAACGATCATCCAAAGTGCACTACACTGTATAAGCATCAAATATAGATATCTAACGCTTATAACAGCCTGTCAATCAATCGATCGACATACAACTAATTATTGGGATTAGTGTATATCATATATTATCCCAATACCCGTGTGGGGTTTCAAACAATCAAACACAGATTTTATTCGTGCAGTTGGGCAATGTGTAAAATTTATCGTCCCAATCAATATTAGTCATATCAGTGTATATAAACAAATCGGCCAATTTGTTTATAAATATTTATTGATTCATATTCCCGTTAAAAATTATATTTTAACGATAAAATATTTTTAACTATATAAATATTTTATTTCACATCATACAATCAATTTTCACATCAGCAACAAAAACAAATTTCACCACACATCAATCAAACAAACAAGCCATCCATGGTCTGTGGATGACGGGTGTCGGGTGCTACTAAACACCGTCTGCATCCTAGCATATATTATATAACTAGAAAAAGGAATTTTAAAAGGTGAGAAGTTCTCACCGAAAGCTATCCCAACTTCACGACACTTCATTTATAGAATTCTTCATCGTTCTCGACTTTTTCTCATCTTCGTTGCCCGTATTCTCTACATATGTAAAAAATCAAATTTTTACTTCGCTATTCAATATATAAAAATCATATTTTTAATACTCTACACAAGTAAAAATCATGTTTTTGATTCACTACATATATAAAGATCAAAATTTTAATATGCCACTAGTATGAAAATTATATTTTTAACCCTTCTATATTATAAAAATTATATTCTTAACCTTCACATTATATAAAAATTCTATTTTTACATCCGCTACTCATATAAAAATCGAATCTTTATTCTCACTACTCCTCAATAAAAATAATTTTTATATTTTTATTTCTCTTCATATATTGTAAAGATTATATTTTTATACCTTCTACCTTATAAAAATAATAATTTTATTTCTTCTAAAAACCATATGTTTATATTCAAACAAATAAAAATCACAACTTTATTTTATAATTTAACAAATAGAAATCTCAGCTTTTATTTAAAAACAAATCTCTTTTTTTCTGGTAAAATAAAAAAGGAAATAAAACAGAAAGGAATTACCTTTCTTTGTTGTTCACGTGCTTAAGGGTTTAAATCCTTTCGGGGAAAGCTTTCAGGCCATGACGGAGAAGAGGAGGGTGCTGCTCCGGTGGTGGTCGATGGAGGGGCTGAGGGAATGGAAGGGTTGGGTCTTCGATGCAGGCGGTCTGGGAGGTGGAGGCGCTCCGGCGTTCATGGGTGGCTCGGGGGATCGAACGAAGGGAGGCTCGGCTGTTAGAGGAGGGGCGCGAGGTGGAGAAGGGGGGTCGCGGTGGGGCGTCATGCGAGGGGAGGTGGAGCGATAGGGGGAAGAGGGTGCGGTGGCCCACACCAGCGTCGGCGGCGGAACCCTCCCCCCATCGTTCGCCATTTTTTTAAATTTAATCTCGATTTATAAATGAACGGGGGGGGGGGGGGGCGATCTGAAGAAGATAAAGGGGAAGAGGGTTTTAATTTTTTTTATTTAATTGTTATTTTTTCTCAAAAACATTGACTTTTACATACGACCTCTAAACGAGGCCCACAGCCTGTCGTCCATAGCGTTTCACCCCCATTCCGAACACAATGGGATATGTATCGTAGGCTGATTCGATCATTACAATCAGTTTTCGTCAAAATCAACATATAACTCTATATATTGAATTTGAACGCGCATTTCAATTTACCGGGGTCACATACGAACTCAATAAATTGCAGAAAAATATTTTCTAGCTTCGTATTGACGATACGGTCCTAACAAAACTAGTTTCGTCGAATTCTGAGACCGTTGGAAAAATGGCCATTTTCCAGTCGATTAAAATCAACTAAAACTGGTCAAACGCGTTTTCCTTTGCCACGCTCACCTATTGATTCAAAAAATTATGAAATTTGGAATCTATCAATAATTTGACATCACGGACCCAACAAAAGTGGTTTCGTTGAAATCCGAGGTCGTTTGCAAATTGTCTATTTTTAAGGGCCTGAATTCCGTAGCGACTATTCAGAATTTTCAACTGGACATATCTTTTCATTCCCGCTATGAAATTTCGATTTTTCGGATTCGTTGGAAAGATATTATCAAATAGATCCTATTATTTTTGGTTTCACTAAAATCCGTATTGTTTTGCACCCGGTACATTCAATTGAAGTTTGAAATCGAATTATCGAACTACCGCGCCATTTTCAATTCCTTTTATAATTATATATAATTATTTATATTCAAACGATGACGCGTATAAATATATACGTTCGAATTCATTTCAAAATAAATTTCTCATCGATATTATTTAAAATAATTCATTTTAAATGTTCAAAATTCATTAAAATTGCCAAAATAAAAATTTTAAACTGGCCCAGATTTTCGGGTTGTTACCAACAGGGTTAATGAAGATACCATTCACGACAAACCCAAATCACATTTGATATTAAATACAAGGCTCTGAATAGAAAATATATCGGCTTATATTCAATATCAAATTCTACGACCAACAAATATCGTATTGGAAATAACGATATAAATATATCTTTCAAATTTCCATAACAATATCCGTATAATCACGAAATCCAACATCGAAATAATCCGAAGACGATTTCGATTCAAATCCATTCCAATTCAATTATTGGAAATTCTAGTTACCTTCAAAACCATTTTTCAGTTTCAATTTATTTATTTTAAAAATAAATAGAATTATAATTCTAGTTCAAAACTAGTTCATTTCGATAAAAATCTATTTTTTTCTTTTCAAATATGGAGTTTTTCATCACAATTCTTCACAAATCATTTCTTAAGATTTTACCTAAATTATTACTATTTTTAATAATTTTATCAAGGCCCGTACAATCGATTTCCATCAACGGCCATCGAACTGCACTTACAACGACCTTTTCCAAATTTGATTTGGACATAATTCCAAATCTAACTATTAGTTTTCAAATTTTTAATATTCGTTAGAAAGCTCTTTTCGATACGAACCCAACGGTTCCGGTTTTAGGAGAATCCGACGGTCGGATCTCCCGCAATATCCATTTGAAGTCAATGGTCGAAATTCACGAACTACCGCAGCGCGACGCGTTCTATTCAGACCATTATATTATATATAATATATACTTCGTCGATTTCCTTTTAAAATGTATTTTATAAATTGTTTTAAATTCGTTTTCAAAACGATTTCAACTTCCTTTTCAAATTTAAATCAAAATTGAATTTTCCAATATAAATTTGTTTTAAATTCATTTCAAATTGATTTCTAATTCAATTTCAGTTCGTTTTCAATTCAATTCAATTTCAATTCGAATTCATTTCTATTCGATTTCAATTCGAATTCATTTCTATTCAGTTTCAGTTCGAATTTCAATTCTTTTCAAAATATCATATTTTTGAAATCACTTTCGATATTCATTGTAAAATGTATAAAATCGATATAAATACGTTCATGTCAAAATGGCGTCAATCTAATCAACACGGCTTCATATATTTCTATATTCTATTTCAAATATTTCTTTTTCAAATATTTCTATTTCAAAACTTGAATGAGGCCCAGTCAATTACCATATAATGTTAATTATATGGATTTTCTACAACACATGTATACAATAACAACTATGAATAATCAACCATTATCCAAAGTGCATTCTACACTGTATAAGCATCAAATATAAATATTTAACGCTCATAACAGTCTGTCAATCAATCGATCGACATACAACTAACTATTGGGATTAGTGTATGTCATGTATCATCCCAATACCCGTGTGGGGTTTCAAACAATCAAACACAGATTTTATTTGTGCAGTTGGGCGATGTGTAAAATTTATCGTCCCAATCAATATCAGTCAAATGTGTGTATATAAACAAATCGTACGATTTGTTTATTTTTATTTCATTTCATATACACGTTAAAAATTCTATTTTTAACTATAAAATTTTTTCCTCTATAAATATTTTATTTCATTTCACATAACATCACACAATCAACTACACATCAAAATCAAGCAAACAAGCATACAAGCCGTCCATGGTCTGTGGACGACGGGTGTCGGGTGCTACTAAAAACTGTCTGCATCCTAGTATATATTTCAAACAAGAAAAAATAAATTAAAGGTGAGAAGTTCTCACCGATATGCTAATCCAAACGCCACGACTCATCTTATGTAGGAAATCTTCACCGCGCTCTAACGAGATCTGTTTCACGCGGTACATGTTAAAAATCATATTTTTATCATTGCCATATATGGTTAAAAATCACATTTTTATAATACCACTTCTTGTATAAAATTATATTTTTATATTTCATAAAAATTCAATCTTTCTTCTTTATAAAAATTCCACCTTTCTTCTAGTTCAAAAATTTAATTCTTACTTCTTTAAAAATCTAATTTTTTTTCTTCTTTAAAAATCTAAATTTCACTTCTTTAAAAATCTAAATTTTACTTCTTTAAAAATCTAATTTTTACTTCTTTAAAAATCTAATTTTTACTTGTTTAAAAATCTAATTTTTACTTGTTTAAAAATCTAATTTTTCCTTCTTTAAAAATCTAAATTTTATATTCTACTCCATATGTTAAAATCATGTTTTTACATTGCTACTTATATAAAGATCACATCTTCATCTTCACTTCATATATATAAAAATCGAATGTTTATCTTCACTTCATATATATAAAAATAACTCGATTTTCTATCCCGCTATTATATTTACAAAACAATGCCAATTTTGACTTAAAAGTAATGCTAATTCTTATTTTAGAAACAAAGCAAATTCTGTTTTAAATAACAAAGCAAATTCTGTTTTAAATAACAAATATAAAAAGAAAAAAATACCTTTCGATGTTTAACATTAATCCATTCCTTTCACCGGACGTCGTCTTCTTCCGAGAGAAAACGCAACCAGTTGAACCACTTCTTCAACCGCTAGGGTTTGTCTTCGCCACCAGAACGACACGTAGAAGGCCCATCCACCTGCGCCTCATTGAAGTTCACCTCGTCATCACCTGACCATCGGAGCAGAGGCGAGTTCGACGCCTTCACGCGCTCGATAATCGAGCCCCATTGCGTCACGAAGCTGCGCGATGCTGAAGCGAGGAAGGAGACAATTGCGGGGGCGGAGGGCGCCGACTGGGGACGAAGGATCGGAGGATGAATTCGCGGTGGAGCGAGCGCAAGATCCAATTTTCCCCCTTTTCTTTTTTTTTTATTTACTTCGATCTGGTTTGACTGAGGGAGAAAAAGGATAGGGGCTTTTATAAATAACTTGATTATTTTATTATTTTATTTCTATAAAAAAAAGTAACTTTTTATTTCAAACTTGAAATCAAACCCATCGACTATTGTCCCTAGCTAATTACCCCCATTCCGAACACAATGGGATATGTATCGTAAGCTGACTCGATCGTTTTGATCAGTTTTCGTCAAAATCAACATATAACTCTATATATTGATTTTCAACGCGCATTTCAATTTACCGGGGCCACATACGAACTATAAAAATTCCCGAAAAATATTTTCTAGCTTCGTATTGACGATACGGTCCTAACAAAACTAATTTCGTCAAATTCTGAGACCGTTTGAAAAATGGCCATTTTCCAGTCGATTAAAATCAACTGAAAATGGTCAAACGCGTTTTCCTTTGCCACGCTCACATATTGATTCGAAAAATTATGAGATTTGAAACCTAGCAATAATTTGACATCGCGGATCCAACAAAAGTGGTTTCGTCGAAATCCAAGGTCGATTGCAAAATGGCTATTTTCAATGGCCAGAATTTCATAGCGACAATTCTGAAATTTCAACTGGACATAACTTTTGATTCCCGCTATGAAATTTTGATTTTTCGGATTTGTTGGAAAGATATTCTCAATTAGATTCTATTATTTTTGGTTTCGCTAAATTCCGGTTTATTTCGAATCCTGTACATTCATTTGAAGTTTGAAATCGAATTATCGAACTACCGCGCCATTTTCAATTCCTTTTATAATTTAAAATAAATATTTATATTCTAACGATGAACTATATAAATATATTCGTTCAAATTCTATTGAAAATAAATTTTTTTGTCGTTATTATTTAAAATAATCTATTTTAAATATTCAAAATTCATTAAAATTTCCAAAATAAAATTTTCAAACTGGCTCAGATTTTCCGGGTTATTACAATCTCCCCCACTTAAAACTTTTCGTCCTCGAAAAGGAACGAAGCCGAAAGTTGTTTCACAAATCCACTCAACTTCCTCTATTTTCATTACGGCTTAAGTTCTTCAACTTTTCAGTTCCTAAGAACTTTTCAAATTTTTCAAAAACTTGGCTAACACCCTAAATTTTCGAAAAATTTCGCCATAACCTCCCCTGCACCGGGAGCACAGGGAAAATCCCGAAATTGCCACACAGGCCCTCTGATCTCAAAAAGAAAAAGAAAAGGCCAAGCGGCTCATAAAATCATCATCACCCAAACAAAACAGTAAATTATGGTAAACATGTACCTATTTGTCGGGCAAACAATTTTATTCTTCTGCTCTAGCCTCTTTGTTATGACCTGTTCAATGTAAGTACATGTATATGCAAGCAAATGCGACCAATTTTCAATAAAATTCACTTTTTGGTCAATTTGGCTAAATGGTTAAAAATATTAATTAATCAAGCCATAATCAAACAACACAACCATCAATCAATTAGTTGGTTATCTTTTCAAATTCATAAATTTGATATATAGTCAAAAATCAGATTTTTGATGCCAAATCATAACAATAAGCCCTATCTAGTTTTGGTTCTCACACCAGTCTAATGGAAATATATAGAAATCTCACTTTCGTCGCTCGAAAATAAATACTGGCGATGGTGCCCCATCACCAGAATTATCCCCGGGCAACTAGAGGGATTCTATATCTATCCAGTATATTAAAACTTCGAACACACGTTTGCAAGACATATATACAAAATCTTTATATATTGGATTGTCCAAATTCATTTAAAATAAATATTCAAATACGAATAATTGATTTAGATTTTCAAAACAAAAATTGTTTTCATTTTAAAAATATACTCTTCACACTCGTTCTAGGATGCTCCTGATCTCATCTCTAACGAGTCATTCTCATTGGATATTACTAATCCAATTTCTGATGAATTCTTTCGTATGGTTCAAATGTGTCTTGTTCTCTGAGCTTTGTAAACCAAAGCTCTGATACCAACTGTAAAGACCCGTAACTTCCCCGGTGAGGAAAGCGCGGATAGTTCGAGAACAAGCCACATCAGAACGCGGAAGGAAGAACATTTCATTGTTAATTACCACAATTCCATCAGAATACAAGAATATACAGAGTATAAATGAATATTACACAGAAATATCAGAGATTTAAATTACATTTAAATACATCGCAGCGGAAAATAATGCAATACACAACTAGAAGTAATACACGGATACAAAGCTTTCCGAGTATCGTTCCAGCTGTAAACCAGGATCCTGTGAATATAAATCTGCAAAACCAAAACTACTAGTTGCCCATGTCAAAATAAGGGCACCCGGAGTTTAGGTTAAAACAATAAACTCCAGGTCAGTCATGGGACTGGTGTGAGAACTAAAATAGTTATTAATCTTTATTTTAAAGTTCGGTATATCAAGGGACCACGCCGTAACATGGAACGGGTTTCCTCCCAAGAATACCAGTGCATACAACAAAACAGCGCAATGCTTTTTGGAAAAATGAAACTATTATAAGACCCAGGTCCTATCACACAATGCAACGCAAGCCGGGGGATAGGGTTTTCCCTTATAATAGCCAAACATGCTTAGTACGTTTAAAACAAATCATCTGATACTATCATAAGTGTACAGTGTATAAAACAACTTCAAATCATAAGTATCAATCATAGACGGCGTGGTTACCATATATCATGTCGCCATACTAGTTCTACAAATAAAACCACAAATGTCACTTGGAAATTGTAATGACCCGGATATTTGTCGGTGTAATAATTAACTTATTTAATTATTTAAATAACGAATATATTATTTAATCATCGACGTTAGAACGTATAATTATATTATAATTAAAATCGAGCTTGAAATGACGCGGCAGTTCGCTGTTTGGCGATTCGAACTTCAACTGAATGTACATGATTCGTTTTAAATCGGATTTCCGTGAAACAAGAAACGTGTGGAGCTGGTGGATTATATCTTTCTAGGGGAAGAGAAAAATCAGGATTTCGTCATGTAGATTTTGAGATATGTCCAAATCAAAATTTAAAATAATCGCTATAGAATCGTTTATCGACCGTAACGGATTATTCGATATAACTAGATATCGGGTTTGAATTTAGACAAGGTTCTTTTGGGAAGTAGTGATAATTTAATTTTTAGAATTTTACTATAATTTTTAATTAATTAAATAAGCAACTTTTTAATTGGAGTATTTCGCACCCTGTAATCAACATTTTGGGGTTTCAAAATATGAGTTAATCTACCAGTATTATTACATTTTTGGGATCGTGGCACCGAGATCAATACAATGGTGTCTTTACTTCTGTACATAGCAGGTCATTTGTGGATGGATTTTTATATTATACGATATCCTAACTCTTAAAGTTTCACTTCTAAAAGGATCTGCGTGGCCAGTTTTTGCCTTCAAATATTCCGTGGTCAAATGGGTATCACGTAACCCAATTTCAGTCCATATGTTTTCATTGTCAAGAGAATTACAACAAACTCATAACTTTAATTTACTCGTCTATAAATAAACCCCCCTAACATTCTTAAGACCTAAAACCCCATTTGTTCTTCTGCAAAGCAAAGTAAAAAGAGGCCGCCACAATCTGAAATCTTCAAGGAATTAAATCAAATGATTTACTCCCTGAAATCTTGCAACTCTGGATCCATTCAACTCATACAAGCGAAGGCTTCAACTCGGTGTGCTGAAAGGGGGGTGCGACTCAATTTCTTGGAAGCCGACTTCGTGACAGTGGAGCTAGGGCTGGAGTTCAACGGCGACATGGTGAATGTTAGTCCAAAGCCAGGTGGCAGGCGGACTTGGGGGAGCAAGGCGCAAAAAATGATGACAATGGTGGATGCTTCGGTGCTTGGTGGTAGATTGCGTCACTGACAGTGACGAGTTGAGGCAACAGGTCGATTTCGGAGGGGGCGTCTCGAGCTCGGAATAGTGGAGACCGTTGGGTAGGTGGTGCGAAGCAGGTTAATTTGGTGTTTGTGGTGTTCGGTGGGATGGATTTGTACAGATGGATTGGGAACGAGGATGGATTTCGTTTGTTGAGGAGGGCATCGCAGATCTGTGGATCGGGGAAGAAGTGAATTAGGGGATGGGAAAGGAAGGATTATTCCAAAGCCTTTAACTAACGTAACAGTTAGATTTAGTTAATTATATTTGATTATGATTAAGCATGTTTTAATTCGTTTAATGATGAGATAGCCGTGAACTTTGTAGGAGAGTTTTCGACATGTGAAGAAGGTGAATGTGTTGGTGGTAGGGGTATGGTTGGGCGTGATGATGTCAGGTTTAGTGCTGGTGTGGGATTTGGTATTAGTGAAGGAAGGAGTTGAAAATATTTGAGGTGTTGAGGGTGCAGAAATGTCTTGATGATGAGGAAGTCGGACCTGTTTTTGTACAGGGAGCTTGAGCATTTCATTTCGGAGGAAGAAACGATTGAGCAGGGGGGTTTAACGTGGTTTGTTGGACGGATTAGGGGATGGTTAGTTTAGCTAATTGAGTAATTTGGTAATGTTGGGTTTGCTGTGTATTGCATGATGAAGGCCGGATGGGCTTGAAGGCTGAAAAAGTTGAGGTGTATGGTCATGGAAAAAATGACAGTAGCGGGGAATCATGGAAGGAGACCGCAGGTTTCGTTTTCTTTTCCTCTTAAGCTCGAGTGGGATCGGGCTTTTGTTAACAGGAATGGGGAAAACGTGGTGGGAACTGAGTGAAGTTTTCACATAAGTGGTGAAGGAATGGGAGGTGATTATGGAGTGAACTATTGAAAACAATGGATGAGGAAGAACATGTGCTTTGTGTATTGATTGTTGTCTGTTTGGTTTTGAGCGTGGGCTACGACAGATTTTGGAGTGGAGGAGTTACATTTGGTTGCAGTGGAGTTCATGAAGGATTGGAAGGGGGATTTGAAGAAGGAGCAGGGTGGCCTGTTGGAAATTTCGTTGTAGGGATGGACAGGGCATGGGCCATGTGCAAGGAATTCGGGCCAAGTTTCTTTGAAATTGGAATGGTCGGATCCGACAGGATCGTATGGACCTAAGCCACAACATGCAACTGGGTTGGAATCTAGTGGAGCTTATATCAATTTATGACAAAATAAATTGCCGGATCCGAACCAACGACCGTAAATCGTTGTTTAAACAATTACGGACAATGTGAGTAAAACTCACTAACTCTCCTCAATTTATATTTTAATATAAATCATACTTTATTTATTGACTGTTGTATATTGATTGTTAAACTGGACTGTTAAATAGATTTGATTGAAAACGTAGTTATAGTTAATCTGTGTACTGTTAATCAAATATGGTTCGGTACAGCAGGATATTTCATTTCAAAATGAAATATGATATATTATGCTGTGTAACATCTGTGGATGCAAGGAGACAGGTTGGAGGAATCCGACTGGATTCCTCAACAATTATTTTACTGTTTTCATATATTGTGTTATATGATGTGTTATATAATCTATTCTGGATTATGTGTGTTAGAATGATATTAATCATTGTTATTCGATATTTTACATATCATAAGAAACCCTGAGTTGTGAAATGAAATATTTCAATGTATATAGAAATAAAGGAATTTTATAAAATCACAGGATTTTATAAAAGGAAATTATTTATAAAACGAACACGGTTTTATAAAAGGAAAGTATTTATAAAACGTATAGAGTTTTATAAAAGGGAAAAATGTTGATAAAACAAATAGAATAGGAAAAAGGAATATTTCAATGTATATTGAAATAAAGGAATTTTATAAAATCACAGGATTTTATAAAAGGAAATTATTTATTAAACGAGCACGGTTTTATAAAAGGAAAGTATTTATAAAACGAATAGTGTTTTATAAAAGGGAAAAATGTGATAAAACAAATAGAATAGGAAAAAGGAATATTTCAATGTATATCGAAATAAAGGAGTTTTATAAAATCAACCGATTTTATAGAAGGAAACAATTTGAAAATAGAGTATTTATAAAACGAACACGGTTTTATAAAAGGAAATTATTTATAAAACGAACACGGTTTTATAAAAGGAAGTATTTATAAAACAAATAGAGTTTTATAAAAGGGATATTTATTTAGAAAATAAATAGAATTGAAAAGGGAAATATTTATTTAGAAAATAAATAGAATAAAGGAATATTTATTTAGAAGATAAATAAAACGTTATAAATAGGAAATATTTGTAACGGTAAATAGAAGTTATAAATAGGAAATATTTGTAACGATAATTAGAAGTTATAAATAGGAAATATTTGTAATGGTAATTAGAAGTTATAAATAGGAAATATTTGTAACGGTAAATAGAAGTTATAAATAGGAAATATTTGTAACGGTAAATAGAAGTTATAAATAGGAAATATTTGTAACGGTAATTAGAAGTTATAAAAAAGGGAATAGTTGTAACGGAAAATAAACGTTATAAAAAGGAAATAGACGAGATATAAAAAGAGATAATCAAATAGAGTTAAATCGAATTTAGTATTCGAAGGAGCTAATCGAATTAGTTATTTGAAAGAGTTTATTGAATATTAGTTATTCAATTAGAGATAATCAAATAAAGTTAATCGATTAGAGATAATCAAATAAAAGTTAATCGAATTAGTCGAAGTAAGTTAATCGACTATTAGTTAGTCGAATTTTGGTTAAGCAAATAAGTGTAAATCGACTATTAGTTAGTCGAAGATTAGTTAATCGAATAAGAGTTAAATAAAAAGGAGTTAATCAAATAGGGTTATTCGAATATTAGTTATTCGAATAGGAGTAATGAAATAGAGTTAAACAAATTAGAGTTAATCGAATATTAGTTGTTCGAGATAAGAGTTAATTAAATAGAATTAACCGGAAAGAGATAATCGAATATAATCTATTCGGAATGAGTTAATCGAATATAAGTTATTCGAAGAGAGTTTATCGAATATTAGTTATTCGAAGAAGAGTTAATCAAATAGAGATTACTCGAAAGGGAGTTATATGGCGAATTCGATTATATCGAATTCGGGGAAAGTATTATTTACTTTCCGGTTTTTAAATCATGATTTATTTATTTATAAATAAATTAGTTGTTAGATTAATTAATCAAAGTAAGAAATAAATGTTAGACTTATAAGTTAGATATTTCAGAAGTAAAATTTATAACGTTAGGGTTATAATAAATGTTTTCATAAAGGAAGCGGATTCGTAATCTGAATCCGAGAATTTGCGTAAGCAAATGGTTTTAGAAATTGAAGTGATGAGCTTTATCTATCGCAAGGTTAAGATCGTTGTTCAGTTAAGGTCTGAGAGGTAATTATACCCCAACTTGATTGACTTCGAAATTGACTAAGGAATAGTTGAAGTTCGATAACAAAGGATGATTAGTAATGTAGTTAAGTAATAAATGACTTATGGATTTAGTAGTCGTAACGATGTTTCATACAGCGTTAGTTGAAATCCATATAAATGAGTTTCGGAAACGTTTTCCAAATATAAATCAAAGATGTTTTCTAAGTGTAGAAATAAGGAAATATGAATATATATATATATATATATTCGATGATTGGATCGATAATTCCATTTGGAATTAAGATTATTGTTTGTACACCGACAAGTTTTCATTTGATAGTTAAATCACAGACTATCGAAGTTTTGACCATTTTACGTTGTAAATATGGAGAGACCGGTTGGATTATTATCCGAAGAACCACTCCGTATTGACATAAGCGTTGTGATCAAATACGATGAAGATAATTGAAGACGGTGTTATGCAAGGGCTGTCCTGTTTACAGAGTAGTGCCTTCGGTTTCGTTCAGTCCCAGAACGAACGTATATGGACGAATGTCTAACAGAATATTTCCAATGATCGAATGAGTTGGACTTTACAAATATATATATGGTGGCCAACGGATTTATTCCCTTCGCATAAAATCCAGAAACTGTTTGTATAAACCCAACTAATGATTTACGGATCTGAAAATGTGGCATTCAAAGTGATCGTGTTATCAATGAAATGGAAAGTAAGCGTAGCTTCTAGCCTCACATCCGGTAAATGACAAAAATCGGGCAGGCAGCATGGCTAAGTCGGTCGCACCGAAGTAGGGTGTATAATCACCTATCTAGAGAATATTCATTTGCTTCTTAAATCTATCAATGCTGTCCCATATATATTTACGGGACCGGTTGCTGATTCCAACCGTTGGTGATGTACATTCGATACACTCAAGCGAAATGAGAGGTCGGTCATGTGTGGCTGAGTTACAAGATGTTCTTGTTGAACTCCAGTGTATCATTCCTAGAGCACACTGATCGGAAGGTGGTTCCATACCTTGTCATAATTGGAAATCCAATCATCCAATACGCACCCGCGGTTTTGAATGTATACTATATATGTAGAACGTGAGATGAAAGCGTTTCTGCTAGATTGATATCTAATTGTATTTAGACATTATTATAATATCAGTGATACCGCTTTTCAAAGATGTTGGATTCTCATAAGGGAAAAACCCATTCCGTATTCACGGCGTGGTCTTATGAGATATCATATACCTGTTAAAATGACTTGAGTTTACTCATACCAGTCCATGACTGACCCGGAGTTTATTTGTTTTGTTTCCCTAAACTCTTGGGTGCCTAAATTTGTATGTGCAGTCAAGTAGTCGGGATTTATAGATATACTGGAAGAGCTTGGAGCAGGAGGCTTCAGGATCATATAGCTATAGTTATTTCCGCTGTGTTGTAAGTGTTGTACTCTGAAATGTTATTATACATATACTGTTTGTATTTCAAAAGTTATGTTATATTTTATTCGTTCCGCTGTGAGATTCATGTTACTCTGATGATGATGTTCTTCTATTCTACCAGTTCTATCTTATCTATCCTCACCCTCTATCTTCTTTCTATAAATTTCTTGAATTTTCAGTGCAATTTGGGGTTGGACTTGTGTTATTTAGTTAGCTCAAATTGGACCGGATTTTCGGGTCATTACAATTGGTATCAGAGCTTAAGTTAAGTGAATTACCTTGGCTCTGTGGCGTGACTCAGTAGAGATAGGGTTAGTAATACCCTAGATTGAGTTGAGTGTATATATACGAGTGAACGTATTTGTTATTTGATATAAAATTTTGTTTTATATTGTGGAGCTTTATTGGTTGAGTGGCTTATGAATTCTGGTCGATAGTGGGGCACCACAATATCGATAAGCGTTTCTAAACACTCGAATACGATGAACCAACATGATATGTTTTGAAATTAACATAGTAAAATTGGTTGTATTGGTTGTTAGTATAATCGAAAGAGATTATAAAAAGGTGAAATAGTTATAGATAACTAATCAGAATTCATATAAGTAAAGTATATGAAATAAGATGAATTAAATCTGAAATTAAATCAGGATTAGGAATTAAAATAAGGAAATTTTAAGCTCCTGGGAGATTTTGAAAATGTTTTCAAATTGGAAGTGTTATAGTATTGAACTCACTTCGATAAACTGGGAAATAACCCTGATGAGTGTGGCCACATCATCAGTGTTCATTTTCGAGTTCTAAGTGACGGATTACTACCAAAGATTTTGTTTTTGAATTATTTTGAGAAAACAAGTTGTTTAGAAATTCAAAGGTTTTGAATTGGTATTATGGTTTCAAATTTATTTGAAATAAACCCAGGAATATAAATTCTGGAATTAAGATTTAACTTATGAAGTTAAATAGATTAAAATATTGAAAGTGAATAAATTAGTTTGAATTAAACTTGGACAAGGTTATATATAATATGGAATTATATTGGGATGATATCGAGTAAGTTGATTGATTTTATAAGGATTTGGAATCGAGAATTGTACTTAAGTTTGAAATGGAATTTGACTTGAGTATAAGCAATTGCTTGAGTTTGAGGATAAAAACTGACAGGAGATGGATTGGAATGACATTGGTATATGTTAAGTTGATAACCAATGGGAATGGTATAATGATATGGTCAGCAAAAAGGTACAAGTTTATATTTCAGATGAGTTGGAATTTATGAGCCGATTTGGCAAGCCGCTTGGCGTTTTGATTTTCTTTTGGGTTGGAGAAGGCCTAGAGAGGCGAGTTGTGGTTTTACCGATAGGGTTGTACAAAGGAGGTTATGGCGAAATTTTCCGAAAAATTTAAGCGTTAGAAAATTTTCAGAATTTTTGAAAATTTAGGTTAGTCGGAAGGAATTAATATTTAAGTCAATATTAATTGGTTCAGTTAAAACTGAAGTTAAAGGGTAAACCGATAAATATTTACCCAGTAGATAGGGTCGTCCACTACCTTAGCAATTTCGAGGACGAAATTATTTTAAGTGGGGAAGAATGTAATGACCCGGATATTTGTCGGTGTAATAATTAACTTATTTAATTATTTAAATAACGAATATATTATTTAATCATCGTCGTTAGAACGTATAATTATATTATAATTAAAATCGAGCTTGAAATGACGCGGCAGTTCGCTGTTTGGCGATTCGAACTTAAACTGAATGTACATGATTCGTTTTAAATCGGATTTCCGTGAAACAAGAAACATGTGGAGCTGGTGGATTATATCTTTCTAGGGGAAGAGAAAAATCAGGATTTCGTCGTGTAGATTTTGAGATATGTCCAAATCAAAATTTAAAATAATCGCTATAGAATCGTTTATCGACCGTAACGGATTATTCGATATAACTAGATATCGGGTTTGAATTTAGACAAGGTTCTTTAGGGAAGTAGTGATAATTTAATTTTGAGAATTTTACTATAATTTTTAATTAATTAAATAAGCAACTTTTTAATTGGAGTATTTTGCACCCTGTAATCAACATTTTGGGGTTACAAAATATGAGTTAATCTACCAGTATTATTACATTTTTGGGATCGTGGCACCGAGATCAATACAATGGTGTCTTTACTTCTATACATAGCAGGTCATTTGTGGATGGATTTTTATATTATACGATATCCTAACTCTTAAAGTTTCACTTCTAAAAGGATCTGCGTGGCCAGTTTTTGCCTTCAAATATTCCGTGGTCAAATGGGTTTCACGTAACCCAATTTCAGTCCATATGTTTTCATGGTCAAGAGAAATACAACAAACCCATAACTTTAATTTACTCGTCTATAAATAAACCCCCCTAACATTCTTAAGACCTAAAACCCCATTTGTTCTTCTGTAAAGAAAAGTAAAAGGAGGCCGCCACAATCTGAAATCTTCAAGGAATTAAATCAAATGATTTACTCCCAGAAATCTTGCAACTCTGGATCCATTCAACTCGTACAAGCGAAGGCTTCAACTCGGTGTGCTGAAAGGGGGGTGCGACTCAATTTCCTGGAAGCCGACTTCGTGACAGTGGAGCTAGGGCTGGAGTTCAACGGCGACATGGTGAATGTTAGTCCAAAGCGAGGTGGCAGGCGGACTTGGGGGAGCAAGGCGCAAGAAATGATGACAACGGTGGATGCTTCGGTGCTTGGTGGTAGATTGCGTCACTGATAGTGACGAGTTGAGGCAATAGGTCAATTTCGGAGGGGGCGTCTCGAGCTCGGAATAGTGGAGACCGTTAGGTAGGTGGTGCGAAGCAGGTTAATTTGGTGTTTGTGGTGTTCGGTGGGATGGATTTGTACAGATGGATTGGGAACGAGGATGGATTTCGTTTGTTGAGGATTGCATCGCAGATCTATGGATCGGGGAAGAAGTGAATTAGGGGATGGGAAAGGAAGGATTATTCCAAAGCCTTTAACTAACGTAACAGTTAGATTTAGTTAATTATATTTGATTATGATTAAGCATGTTTTAATTCGTTTAATGATGAGATAGCCGTGAACTTTGTAGGAGAGTTTTCGACATGTGAAGAAGGTGAATGTGTTGGTGGTGGGAGTATGGTTGGGCGTGATGAAGTCAGGTTTAGTGCTGGCATGGGATTTGGTATTAGTGAAGGAAGGAGTTGAAAATATTTGAGGTGTTGAGGGTGCAGAAATGTCTTGAAGATGAGGAAGTCGGACCTGTTTTTGTACAGGGAGCTTGAGGATTTCATTTCGGAGGAAGAAACGATTGAGCAGGGGGGCTAACGTGGTTTGTTGGAAGGATTAGGGGATGGTTAGTTTAGCTAATTGAGTAATTTGGTAATGTTGGGTTTGCTGTGTATTGCATGATGAAGGCCGGATGGGCTTGAAGGCTGAAAAAGTTGAGGTGTATGGTCATGGAAAAAATGACAGTAGCGGGGAATCATGGAAGGAGACCGCAGGTTTCGTTTTCTTTTCCTCTTAAGCTCGAGTGGGATCGGGCTTTTGTTAACAGGAATGGGGAAAACGTGGTGGGAACTGAGTGTAGTTTTCACATAAGTGGTGAAGGAATGAGAGGTGATTATGGAGTGAACTGTTGAAAACAATGGATGAGGAAGAACATGTGCTTTGTGTATTGATTGTTGTCTGTTTGGTTTTTAGCGTGGGCTACGACAGATTTTGGAGTGGAGGAGTTACATTTGGTTGCAATGGAGTTCATAAAGGATTGGTAGGGGGATTTGAAGAAGGAGCAGGGTGGCCTGTTGGAAATTTCGTTGTAGGGATGGACAGGGCATGGGCCTTGAGCAAGGAAGTCGGGCCAAGTTTCTTTGAAATTGGAATGGTCGGATCCAACAGGATCGTATGGACCTAAGCCACAACATGCAACTGGGTTGGAATCTAGTGGAGCTCGTCTCAATTTATGACAAAATAAATTGCCGGATCCGAACCAACGACCGTAAATCGTTGTTTAAACAATTACGGACAATGTGAGTAAAACTCACTAACTCTCCTCAATTTATATTTTAATATAAATTGTACTTTATTTATTGACTGCTGTATATTGATTGTTAAACTAGAATGTTAAATAGATTTGATTGAAAACGTAGTTATAGTTAATCTATGTACTGTTAATCAAATATGGTTCGGTACAGCAGGATATTTCATTTCAAAATGAAATATGATATATTATACTGTGTAACATCTACGGATGCAGGGAGACAGGTTGGAGGAATCCGACTGGATTCCTCAATAATTATTTTACTGTTTTCATATATTGTGTTATATGATGTGTTATATAATCTGTTCTGGATTATGTGTGTTAGAATGATATTAATCATTGTTATTCGATATTTTACATATCATAAGAAACCCTGAGTTGTGAAATGGAATATTTCAATGTATATTGAAATAAAGGAATTTTATAAAATCACAGGATTTTATAAAAGGAAATTATTTATAAAACGAACACGGTTTTATAAAAGGAAAGTATTTATAAAACGAATAGAGTTTTATAAAAGGGAAAAATGTTGATAAAACAAATAGAATAGGAAAAAGGAATGTTTCAATGTATATTGAAATAAAGGAATTTTATAAAATCACAGGATTTTATAAAAGGAAATTATTTATAAAACGAACACGGTTTTATAAAAGGAAAGTATTTATAAAATGAATAGAGTTTTATAAAAGGAAAAAATGTTATAAAACAAATAGAATAGGAAAAAGTAATATTTCAATGTATATCGAAATAAAGGAGTTTTATAAAATCAACCGATTTTATAAAAGGAAACAATTTGAAAATAGAGTATTTTTAAAACGAACACGGTTTTATAAAAGGAAATTATTTATAAAACGAACACGGTTTTATAAAAGGAAGTATTTATAAAACAAATAGAGTTTTATAAAAGGGATATTTATTTAGAAAATAAATAGAATTGAAAAGGGAAATATTTATTTAGAATATAAATAGAATAAAGGAATATTTATTTAGAAGATAAATAAAACGTTATAAATAGGAAAAATTTGTAACGGTAAATAGAAGTTATAAATAGGAAATATTTGTAACGGTAATTAGAAGTTATAAATAGGAAATATTTGTAACGGTAATTAGAAGTTATAAATAGGAAATATTTGTAACGGTAAATAGAAGTTATAAATAGGAAATATTTGTAACGGTAATTAGAAGTTATAAATAGGAAATATTTGTAACGGTAATTAGAAGTTATAAAAAAGGGAATAGTTGTAACGGAAAATAAACGTTATAAAAAGGAAATTGACGAGATATAAAAAGAGATAATCAAATAGAGTTAAATCGAATTTAGTATTCGAAGGAGCTAATCGAATTAGTTATTTGAAAGAGTTTATTGAATATTAGTTATTCAATTAGAGATAATCAAATAAAGTTAATCGATTAGAGATAATCAAATAAAAGTTAATCGAATTAGTCGAAGTAAGTTAATCGACTATTAGTTAGTCGAATTTTGGTTAAGCAAATAAGTGTAAATCGACTATTAGTTAGTCGAAGATTAGTTAATCGAATAAGAGTTAAATAAAAAGGAGTTAATCAAATAGGGTTATTCGAATATTAGTTATTCGAATAGGAGTAATGAAATAGAGTTAAACAAATTAGAGTTAATCGAATATTAGTTGTTCGAGATAAGAGTTAATTAAATAGAATTAACCGGAAAGAGATAATCGAATATAATCTATTCGGAATGAGTTAATCGAATATAAGTTATTCGAAGAGAGTTTATCGAATATTAGTTATTCGAAGAAGAGTTAATCAAATAGAGATTACTCGAAAGGGAGTTATATGGCGAATTCGATTATATCGAATTCGGGGAAAGTATTATTTACTTTCCGGTTTTTAAATCAGGATTTATTTATTTATAAATAAATTAGTTGTTAGATTAATTAATCAAAGTAAGAAATAAATGTTAGACTTATAAGTTAGATATTTCAGAAGTAAAATTTATAACGTTAGGGTTATAATAAATGTTTTCATAAAGGAAGCGGATTCGTAATCTGAATCCAAGAATTTGCGTAAGCAAATGGTTTTAGAAATTGAAGTGATGAGCTTTATCTATCGCAAGGTTAAGATCGTTGTTCAGTTAAGGTCTGAGAGGTAATTATACCCCAACTTGATTGACTTCGAAATTGACTAAGAAATAGTTGAAGTTCGATAAGAAAGGATGATTAGTAATGCAGTTAAGTAATAAATGACTTATGGATTTAGTAGTCGTAACGATGTTTCATACAGCGTTAGTTGAAATCCATATAAATGAGTTTCGGAAACGTTTTCCAAATATAAATCAAAGATGTTTTCTAAGTGTAGAAATAAGGAGATATGAATATATATATATATATATATATATATATATATATATATATATATATATATATTCGACGATTGGATCGATAATTCCATTTGGAATTAAGATCGTTGTTTGTACACCGACATGTTTTCATTTGATAGTTAAATCACAGACTATCAAAGTTTTGACCATTTTACGTTGTAAATATGGAGAGACCGGTTGGATTATTATCCAAAGAACCACTCCATATTGACATAAGCGTTGTGATCAAATACGATGAAGATAATTGAAGACGGTGTTATGCAAGGGCTGTCCTATTTACAGAGCAGTGCCTTCGGTTTCGTTCAGTCCCAGAACGAACGTATATGGACGAATGTCTGACAGAATATTTCCAACGATCGAATGAGTTGGACTGTACAAATATATATGGTGGCCAACGGATTTATTCCCTTCGCATAAAATCCAGAAACTGTTTGTATAAACCCAACTAATGATTTACGGATCTGAAAATGTGGCATTCAAAGTGATCGTGTTACCAATGAAATGGAAAGTAAGCGTAGCTTCTAGCCTCACATCCGGTAAATGACAAAAATCGGGCAGGCAGCATGGCTAAGTCGGTCGCACCGAAGTAGGGTGTATAATCACCTATCTAGAGAATATTCATTTGCTTCTTAAATCTATCAATGATGTCCCATATATATTTACGGGAACAGTTGCTGATCCCAACCGTTGGTGATGTACATTCGATACACTCAAGCGAAATGAGTGGTCGGTCATGTGTGGCTGAGTTACAAGATGTTCTTGTTGAACTCCAGTGTATCGTTCCTAGAGTACACTGATCGGAAGGTGGTTCCATACCTTCTCATAATTGGAAATCCAATCATCCAATACGCACCCGCGGTTTTGATTGTATACTATATATGTAGAACGTGAGATGAAAGCGTTTCTGCTAGATTGATATCTAATTGTATTTAGACATTATTATAATATCAGTGATACTGCTTTTCAAAGATGTTGGATTCTCATAAGGGAAAAACCCGTTCCGTATTCACGGCGTGGTCTTATGAGATATCATATACCTGTTAAAATGACTTGAGTTTACTCATACCAGTCCATGACTGACCCGGAGTTTATTTGTTTTGTTTCCCTAAACTCTTGGGTGCCTAAATTTGTACGGGCAGTCAAGTAGTCGGGATTTACAGATATACTGGAAGAGCTTGGAGCAGGAGGCTTCAGGATCATATAGCTATAGTTATTTCCGCTGTGTTGTAAGTGTTGTACTCTGAAATGTTATTATACATATACTGTTTGTATTTCAAAAGTTATGTTATATTTTATTCGTTCCGCTGAGAGATTCGTGTTACTCTGATGATGATGTTCTTCTTCTTCGTCTATTCTACTAGTTCTATCTTATCTATCCTCACCCTCTATCTTCTTTCTATAAATTTCTTGAATTTTCAGTGCAATTTGGGGTTGGACTTGTGTTATTTAGTCAGCTCAAATTGGACCGGATTTTCGGGTCGTTACAGAAATTGGATTTCCGTCTGTGAACCGAGGCAAAAGATAGTCCTCTACCGATTCGAGACGCTCTAGCCCGCCCCTCAGGACCCAGACTCAGGTGGGCCCTTGGATCGTCAGGGCTGGTCCACCGATGTGGATTAAAATGCCTGAACACTGCGTTTCCCCGCCTTATGGGGCGTAAATGAGCCAACGAATGACTCCATCGGACCCGGATCGTCCGATCAAACCGAGGCGCCTCGCAACAGCAACAACCACATAAGTCAAACTCGTCAGGGCGTGTAAAACCACTGACGCCACTTCTAGCTAGAAAGAAACGCATGTCCTCCCTGAGGTCCTCTCCCGTTTTTGGTTCACCACCGGGTGTGAAACTCGCGAAGTAAACGTTACACAAAGCTACGCCACAAAGGCCGTGCTTTGATCATCAACCACAAGACTTTGCTTTTCAACAGAAGCCTTGATCATTTGCATCTTAGCATGCCACACAGGCAAACCACTCCATGCAACCGATATCAATCACATAGAATGAAATCCAATGTCAGACACACAGTCCATTTACAAGTCCGTTCTGGGTCTGAACGAAACCGGAGGAACCTAGTACCCCGCATATCCATCGATCTCCAAGTACGTCTGGACGATCACCAACTATTTCCATCTTCTTGGGTGTACATCCCAATCAAGATCATCAGTAATCACCCAAACGACGTGAAGACCTCCGGTCTTCGACCACCGTCTTCATCTTCGACTTATCGTCATATCAGTTATTCAGAATGGGATAAACCCGGTCTTTCCAAATAACTCGTGTATATTATAAACAAGCGTTACACAATCACAACATACGCATCATTCCAATTTATCAGTCACTAACCGTAAATTAACAAGAGAATAATTCCCCAAATATTAATCCCGAAGGCCGAAACCAACATCAGATCAATATCCAGAAAACCATCCTGCTTAGCTAATCGACAGTTAATTTCTAAATTTCACATTCTTAGGGAAAGGTTCCCATTAATTTTATCAAAGATAAATCCTTTAAATTTATTCTTTAATCTACCTTTGAATATCAATTCAAACTAGTCGGGATTAGCGAACCTTACCGAAGTAATCATTGGTTTTAATTTCCCAATCCCCACCTATTTATCCCATGAAGTAAAACTGTTAATACTTCATATCTGACACCACGGTGTTATCGGTAAATTCAATTACCATTTCACGTTAAAATCTAATTAAAGATTTAACTATCGCCTGGAGCAAAACTGGTGATACTCCATTCTCGATCTTTTCAATCTAATTAAAGATTCATTAAAACTCCACTTAGTTTTAATCTTTAACTGGGTTAAAGAATCAGTGTCATTTAAAACACGGTTCACGATAAACCCCAAAATCACATCACAATTCAATCAATCCCTAACCGTAAATTAACAAGTGAGAAATTCCCTAAGTATTAACCCCGAAGGCCGAAACCAACATCAGATCAATACCCCAGAAACCATTCAACTTACTAATCTCCAGTTAGTTTCTGATTTCCTTAACTTCTTTGGGTCTAAGAACAGTATTATTGGAGATACCGTTCACGACAACCCAAAATCATTTTTCATTAATTATCGGGTTAAAGAACAAGTGTTATTTAAAACAGCGTTCACGATAAAGCCAAAAATCAATTCATTACTCAATTCCAATTAAATTCCAATTAATTGGTACACTTCATTAAATCTAAATAAACAGATTTAATCATTTTCTCAACTGGGTTCAAGAACAGGGTTAATGAAGACACCATTCATGACAAACACAAATCACATTTGATATTAAATACAAGGCTCTGAATAGAAAATATATCAGCTTATATTCAATATCAAATTCTACGACCAACAAATATCGTATTGGAAATAACGATATAAATATATCTTTCAAATTTCCATAACAATATCCATATAATCACGAAATCCAACATCGAAATAATCCGAAGATGATTTCGATTCAAATCCATTCCAATTCAATTATTGGAAATTCTAGTTACCTTCAAAACCATTTTTCAGTTTCAATTTATTTATTTTAAAAATAAATAGAATTATATTTCTAGTTCAAAACTAGTTCATTTCGATAAAAATCTATTTTTATCTTTTCGAATATGGAGTTTTTCATCCCAATTCTTCACAAATCATTTCTTATGATTTTACCTAAATTATTACTATTTTTAATAATTTTATCAAGGCCCGTACAGTCGATTTCCATCAACGGCCACCGAACTGCACTTACAACGACCTTTTCCAAATTTGATTTGGACATAATTCCAAATCCAACCGTTAGATTTCAAATTTCTAATATTCGTTGAAAGCTCTTTTCGATACGAACCCAACGGTTCCGGTTTTAGGAGAATCCGACGGTCGGATCTCCCGCAATATCCATTTGAAATCAATGGTCGAAATTCACGACCTACCGCACCGCGGCGCGTTCTATTCAGGCCATTATATTATATATATATATTATATATAATATATACTTCGTCGATTTCCTTTTAAAACGTATTTTATAAATCGTTTTAAATTCGTTTTCAAAACGATTTCAACTTCCTTTTCAAATTTAAATCAAAATTAAATTTTCCAATATAAATTCGTTTTAAATTCATTTCAAATTGATTTCAATTCAAATTGATTTCAAATTCAATTTCAGTTCGTTTTCAATTCAATTCAATTTCAATTCGAATTCATTTCTATTCGATTTCAAATCGAATTCATTTCTATTCAGTTTCAGTTCGAATTTCAATTCTTTTCAAAATATCAGATTTTTGAAATCACTTTCGATATTCACTGTAAAATGAATAAAATCGATATAAATATCGTTCACGTCAAAATGGCGTCAATCTAATCAACACGGCTTCATATATTTCTATTTTCAAATATTCTATTTCATATATTTCTTTTTCAAATATTTCTATTTCAAAACTGGAATGAGGCCCAATCAATTACCATATAATGTTAATTATATGGATTTTCAACAACACATGTATACAATAACAACTATGAATAATCAACCATCATCCAAAGTGCATTCTACACTGTATAAGCATCAAATATAAATATTTAACGCTCATAACAGTCTGTCAATCAATCGATCGACATACAACTAATTATTGGGATTAGTGTATGTCATGTATCATCCCAATACCCGTGTGGGGTTTCAAACAATCAAACACAGATTTTATTTTTGTAGTTGGGCGATGTGTAAAATTTATCGTCCCAATCAATATCAGTCAAATGTGTGTATATAAACAAATCGTCCGATTTGTTTATTTTTATTTCATTTCATATACACGTTAAAAATTCTATTTTTAACTATAAAATATTTTCCTCTATAAAATATTTTATTTCAACTATATAAATATTTTATTTCATTTCACATAACATCACACAATCAACTACACATCAAAATCAAACAAACAAGCATACAAGCCGTCCATGGTCTGTGGACGACGGGTGTCGGGTGCTACTAAACACCGTGTGCATCCTAGTATATATTTCAAACTAGAAAAAATAAATTAAAGGTGAGAAGTTCTCACCGATATGCTAATCCAAATGCCACGACTCTTCTTATGTAGGAAATCTTCACCACGCTCTAACGAGATCTGTTTCACGCGGTACATGTTAAAAATCCTATTTTTATCATTGCCATATATGGTTAAAAATCACATTTTTATAATACCACTTCTTGTATAAAATTATATTTTTATATTTTATAAAAATTCAATCTTTCTTCTTTATAAAAATTCCACCTTTCTTCTAGTTCAAAAATCTAATTCTTACTTCTTTAAAAATCTAATTTTTTTTTCTTCTTTAAAAATCTAAATTTTACTTCTTTAAAAATCTAATTTTTACTTCTTTAAAAATCTAATTTTTACTTCTTTAAAAATCTAATTTTTACTTCTTTAAAAATTTAATTTTTCCTTCTTTAAAAATCTAAATTTTATATTCTACTCCATATGTAAAAATCATGTTTTTACATTGCTACTTATATAAAGATCACATCTTCATCTTCACTTCATATATATATAAATCGAATTTTTATCTTCACTTCATATATATAAAAATAACCCGATTTTCTATCCCGCTATTATATTTACAAAACAATGCCAATTTTAACTTAAAAGTAGTGCTAATTCTTATTTTAGAAACAAAGCAAATTCTATTTTAAATAACAAAGCAAATTCTGTTTTAAATAACAAATATAAAAAGAAAAAAAATACCTTTCGATGTTTAACATTAATCCATTCCTTTCACCGGACGTCGTCTTCTTCCGGGAGAAAACACAACCAGTTGAACCACTTCTTCAACCGCTAGGGTTTGTCATCGCCACCAGAATGACACGTAGAAGGCCCATCCACCTGCGCCTCGTTGAAGTTCACCTCGTCATCACCTGGCCATCGGAGCAGAGACGAGTTCGACGCCTTCACGCGCTCGATAATCGAGCCCCATTGCGTCACGAAGTTGCGCGATGCTGAAGCGAGGAAGGAGGCAATTACGGGGGCGGAGGGCGCCGACTGGGGACAAAGGATCGGAGGATCGATTCGCGGTGGAGCGAGCGCGAGATCCGATTTTCCCCCTTTTTTTTTATTTACTTCGATCTGGTTTGATTGAGGGAGAAAAAGGATAGGGGCTTATATAAATAACTTGATTATTTTATTATTTTATTTCTATAAAAAAAAGTAACTTTTTATTTCAAACTCGAAATCGAACCCACCAACTGTTGTCCCTAGCTAATTACCCCTATTCCGAACACAATGGGATATGTATTGTAAGCTGATTCGATCATTTCGATCAGTTTTCGTCAAAATCAACATATAACACTATATATTGACTTTGAACGCGCATTTCAATTTACCGGGGCCACATACGAACTCTAAAAATTCCCAAAAAAATATTTCTTAGCTTCGTATTGACGATACGGTCCTAACAAAACTAATTTCGTCAAATTCTGAGACTGTTTGAAAAATGGCCATTTTCCAGTCGATTAAAATCAACTGAAAATGGTCAAACGCGTTTTCCTTTGCCACGCTCACATATTGATTCGAAAAATTATGAAATTTGAAACCTAGCAATAATTTGATATCACGGATCCAACAAAAGTGGTTTCGTCGAAATCCGAGGTCGATTGCAAAATGGCTATTTTCAATGGCCAGAATTCCATAGCGACTATTCTGAAATTTCAACTGGACATAACTTTTGATTCCCGATATGAAATTTTGATTTTTCGGATTCGTTGGAAAGATATTCTCAATTAGATTCAATTATTTTGGGTTTCACTAAATTCCGGTTTATTTCGAATCCTTTACATTCATTTGAAGTTTGAAATCGAATTATCGAACTACCGCGCCATTTTCAATTCCTTTTATAATTAAAATAAATATTTATATTCTAACGACGAACTATATAAATATATTCGTTCGAATTCTATTGAAAATAAATTTCTCGTCGTTGTTATTTAAAATAATCTATTTTAAATATTCAAAATTCAGTAAAATTGCCAAAATAAAATTTTCAAACTGGCTCAGCTTTTCCAGGTTATTACAGAATTTATAAATCTTTTTATTAAAGAATTTGCGGGAAGTTTCCAAAGTAAAGTTTTCCAATTTAATATATTAAATTGGAATTGAATGGAATTCGATTGATAATAATCGAAGTGAACTTCTGTGGAGAAAGACTGTTAATACATATGGAATTTAAAAGGCTTTGCCGTTATTCTATTTATATTATTAGTCGGATACGGAAATTGATATCGATATATATTGATTTGTCTTTCCGTGAATATTCCATAATTAATGGAAGGTGATTTTGGGTTTATCGTGAGCTGTGTTTTAAATGACATTAGTTCTTTAACCCAGTTAAATATAAGATTAATTTCTTAACTTTGAAAACTCATTAAGAAATGATCTTTGGAGATTAAAACTAAATAAGAGTTTTGATGAATCTTTAATTAGATTGGAATGTCAATGGGATGATTAAAATTATCGAATTCATGAAATAATCGAGAATGGAGTACCACCAGTTTTACTTCAAGTGATAGTTAAATATTTAATTAGATTTGAACATGAAATGGTAATTGAATTTACCGATAACACTGTGGTGTTAGATATGGAGTACTACCAGTTTTGCTCCATAGGATGTGTAACACCCCGGATTTTTGAATAATCGAATTAACCAAATTGAAGGATAATTAATCTCAGACGTGAGAATTATGGGGATTGGGTTGCGCCATTATGTTCGTCTTGGAATTCTGGTTGAAATAGAGTCCGAGTTTGCGGGAAACGAGTACTGGATGAAAGAGTTAAGGACGAACAAGGATTGGTGGCCAAAAGTAGAAAATAAATAAATAAATAAATAAATATAATGCACTGGCACACTTGGGAAGTGCACCAGTATATATTTACACTAACGCACCTGCCAAGTGCGCCCAGGCCGAGGCTGGAGCCTGCACAGCTTTCTGGTTCAGGCTGACCCGTGTTGTTGAGTCCTTTCTGACTCCTTGCTGAGTCATTAGGGCTGACTCATCACCCTATCATGATTGAATGGTTTTGATTAACCCTAAGAACATCCATTGGCTTAAATTAATTCATAACTCTATAAAAAGACCTATAGACTCAAACCCTAAATCAGAATTAAAACTAAAACTATGGCCGTCATGCTGTTGTCTTGAACCCTAGAGCAGCCGCCACCAAAATTAAGAGGAAGAACAACAACCAAATCAGAACTACTCAACCCTAACAGTGAATCTTCATCAAAGGAGCGCTAATTCAACTCCAGAAATCCGAATTCAGAACTCAAGACTGCTTTTGAGTTGCGAGTTCGATAGTTTTAGCAAAATAATAAATAAATGAATTAGATTGAGTTATAATGCGGATAATTTGGATATGATATGAAGTATTGATTGCATGTTGTAATTATGTTGTAGGATTGTGATTGAAATATCTATGATGTTATGTTGTGATGCTATCATTTATGATGCAAAGTTATGTTGCTATCATTCATGTCGTAAATTTTATATACAATCAAATCATCATGTTTCTTATGCTAGTTTGTATTGATTCATATGATAAATCATATGTAGGAAAGTTTAGATGTTTATTCAAGCATGAACCATATACAAGTTGGGTAGAATTATATGTGAACTTACATGATTATGACACCTAGTTTACGTGAGAATTTAATTGAAAGTTAGGCCATGACATATGCTAAATTCTACATGATACTTTACATGTTAGATACTAGTCTACACCATTGTTGCGATGTATAAATCACATATGTGAGTTTATGAGTTGGATATGAATCATGTTATGTTATTACCTATGCAAGTTTAACCCCTTTAGATATAGGTATATGACATTTGTTGTTTATGCAAGTTTGTGGCCATTATTTCATCAAGTTCACACCTTTAGATTTGGATCTATGTTATACATGTTGTTTATGCAAGTTTGTGGCCATTATCTCATCAAGTCACACCTTTAAATTGGATCCATGACATATGTTGTTTATGTAAGTTGTAACTTTGGCCTATGCAAGTTTTAGATGTAGAGAACATCATTCATATATGCAAATTCACATCTATGTTAGATCTATGTTTTAATTATGTGTATATATGTGATGTTTTCTTTTATTTCATGAGTTAGACTATCGAGTCTAACGTATATTTTTACGTTAAACGAACAAAAGTACCACGTGGGGAAAAAGGGGATAATATTTAAAATATTTAATTGGCATAAATGCCTTAAAAGGCATAAAATAAAATTATGGTGAAATTGGTATGATTTTACATACCATAAATGGATGGACATAATTGAGTCAATTATGGACATCGCTAAATTTGGAATTGATTGATAATTTGAATAGGGAAAGTAATTCAAATTGGGGGTGATTAATTAGGAGTAATTAATCGTCTAAGACACGAGGTTAGGCTCTTTTGTGGTGTAAGACTGCCCGGATCCGCCCGGCAAATCCAGCTGCCACAAATGTCAGTCTAATGTGAGAGGTCTTAGGCATAAACTAAATACGTAACAATTGTAAAGACACGAGGTTAGGCTCTTTTGTGATGTAAGACTGCCCGAACCCGCCCGGCAAATCCAGCTGCCACAAATGCCAGTCTAATGTGAGAGGTCTTTATGAGGTTACGGTCTTAATGAATTAAGAAACACTTAACCAGATAAGCATGTAGTGGGACATGAGGGGGTTAAGTGGGTGCCTTGGGTGGCATGTGGAGACTAGTGGGTGTCTTGGGTGGCATTTGGAAATACGATTAGAAACACTTAACCAAAATTGAAACATGTAATTGAAACATGAATAAGAAGTGGGTTAAGTGGGATGTACCAGAGGGGACCAAGCTTAGGTGGATAGCTTGTGTCAAGTAATGGGGGCCCGTTTCAACCAGTAACCCATATGTATCTTTGTGGGCTCGACCCAAGTCGAGGACGGGACACGCATACTGGGCTTGACTGTAAGAGGCCAAACCGGGTTAGCGGTGGCAACGCAAGTCCAACGGGTTCATATGCGTGTGTGGACCCAGGCTGGTAGGTAAGACGTTGTTGCATCGTGTAGGTATAAGCCATGCATTCTTGGTTGTATCGGGTTGCCACTTTTGGGAGTGATACACCCCACTGTGGGGCTACCACGGGTATCTATGAGTTACGGAGCCGATCGCTTGGGGGTAGTGGATACACCTAGTGGAGATGGGGGCAGACGACACCTATGAATGCAGCTAGGGGTGCACGAAACTACCAATATCATTACTAAGTCTGTAGCTGGGATCAACCTTAGGGCGACTAGTGGTGGTGCAGTATACTAGTGGCGGTGCAGTATAGCAATTATCCTATAGTGTTGGTGTAGTTTAGTAAATTCATCTTAGTGGGTTAGGTGTGCTTTAATGATATCGTTATTCATCTTGTTTCCTTGTTTACTCTGCCATACTCAATGGTTCATGGTCATTTCCTTATTTTCCAACTTATGCCTTAGCCTAGTTACTTTGTTAATTATATTGTTAGAATTATCGCACTCGCCAGACTTTATGTCTGACCCCCCTTTTTCCATCTCTTTCCTTTTCTCCCCCCCCCCCAAGGTGCTCAGGTTGGAACTAGCACCAGTGGAGCTTGATTTTGGACTGCTTTTAGAAGATTTCTTGGACCGCTGAAGTAAAGTTCAGCTTCTCTTTAATTATGGGTATTTTAAATGTTGGGGATTATGTCTTTTAGTTTATGTACTTTGTTTTACCAAGATGGATATGATGTACTTGACATTGGTTTATGGTTTTGATGATGTAATCAAACATATGGGTTTATCCGCTGCAATGAAATAAAGTTTTAATTTTCAAGTACTGCTTTATATCTGTCTTGTTGTGATTTTCTGTTCTATACTTACTTAAAATGCTCCATGGAAGTTAATGCATTCCCTTTGTGATTGACATTAATGGACGTGGGGGTGTTACAGGATGAATAGGTTGGGAGTGGGAAATAAATTAAATGATTACTTCGGTAAGGTTCGCTAATCCCGTCTAGTTTGGATAACCCTTAATTTGGTTTGAATTGATATCCAAAGGAAGATTAAAGAATAAATTTAAAGAATTTATCTTTGATAAAACTAATGGGAACCTTTCCCAAAGGATATGAATAATTAAATTAAAGAATATTCTGAATTGGAATGAGGCGTACGTTGTGTTTTTATAGCACTTGTATATTATATATGCGAGTTATTCAGAAAGACCGGGTTTATCGCATTTTGAATAACTGAATCGGCGATGAGTCGACGATGAAGACGGGGGTTGAAGACCGGAGGTCTTCACATCGTTTGGATGATTACTAATGTCTTGATTGGGTTGTACACCCAAGACAAGGTAATAGGTGGTGATCGTCCAGACGTACTTGGAGATCGACCGGAAATGCGAGGGCGTCTCTCCTGTATTGGACATATGGGACGAGGAATAAGGTGCCTTCGGTTTCGTTCAGACCAAGAACGAACTTGTAAATGGATGTGTGTCTGACATCGGATTTCATTCTGTGTGATTGATAGACATAGGTTGCATAGCGTGAATTGCCTGTGTGGCATGTTGAGATGCAAATGATCAAGGCTTCTGTTGAAAAGCAGAGTCTTGTGGTTGATGATCAAAGCACGGCTTTAATATAGCATAGCTTTGTGTAGCGTTAATTTGCGAGCCTCACACCCTGTTGTGAACCAAAAATGGGAGAGGACCTCAAGGAGGACATGAGTTTCCTTCTAGCTAGGAGTGGTGTCTGGGTTTTGCATGCCCGGATGTTTTACTTATGTGGACGATGGATAGCGAGGCGCCTCGGATATATCGGCACTGCGGGCCTATGGATAGTATGGTCTTTTTACAGACCAGATTGATGCACCATAGGGTAGGGAAACATAGTGTAGCGACCCAAATTCCCGGCACCTTTTGAGCTGATTAAACAATACCAATCCAACCCAAATTGTGCTGGAAACTCGGATGCCAATAGAAAGAAATTAGAGGATGAGATAAGAAAGAAAGAAATATTAGAATAGAAGAATAAGAAGAAGAACAACACACAGAATCAGATTTTCACATCGCAGCGGAACAAAATATAATATAGAAATAATCTTTATTGAGAGCTTGAAAAAAAATACTTACAATATCGGAGTACATCAATACACTTGGAAAGTTATAACAACCTGTCCTCATATACAT
Organism: Allium sativum; assembly: GCA_030737875.1. Classification (NCBI taxonomy): domain Eukaryota; kingdom Viridiplantae; phylum Streptophyta; class Magnoliopsida; order Asparagales; family Amaryllidaceae; genus Allium; species Allium sativum. Next base: position 937,185,228 of record CM060915.1, on the reverse strand, counting down.
CACACAACAGAATATACTAGATAAAATCATACGTCTGAACTCTTCCAGCACGTCTCTAGACTTCGCAGCATCTGATAAGCTAGACCTGTACAACCCTGGCTAACCCGAGCATTACAAATACTGGGTCAGTCTGGTGAACCAGAGTGAGAATAACTTGCACAGTTTAAGGGGAATCATCCAACTTGATTTTTAAGTTCAAATTTCTTTCGAAAGAAAAGGATAATAGTAAGACCAGCCCACACATAAACACAGACGGTTTTTACCTTACTATAACCCAAAGCATTTTAAAATCATATATATATATATAATCTGATATTATAATAATGTCTAAATACAAATAAATAGAATCTAGCGGAACGCTTGCATCTCATGCTCCACATATATAGTATATAATTAAAACCGCGGGCGCTTATTGGAGATTGGATTCCGACTATGACAAGGTAGGAACCACCTGCCAATAGTGTATCTCTAGAGGCGAATACATTGGGTTCAACAAGAACGTCTTGCGACCCGGCTTATACATGACCGACCACTCATTTCACTTGAGTGTATCGAATGTATATCACCAACGGTTGGGATCAGCAACTGTCTTCCCTGAAGGGACAACATCGAAATAGATTAAAGAATGAAATGGATTTTCTCTAGATAGGTGATTATACACCCTAATGGGAGCGACCCACATAGCCATGCTGCCTGCCCGATTTTTGTCATTTCCCGGTTATGAGGCTTGAGGCTACGTTTACTTATCAGCACACTACTTTGAATGCCACATCGTCAGACCCGTCAAATCACTAATTGATGTCCTCGAAAATACACTGGGCACGTTTGAAGAAATCAATGTACGTGACCATCTGGAAATACTCTGTCAGACACTAGTCCATACAAGTCATCCAGGAACAGGTTGAACCGAAGGTACCCTCCTACCACATCATAGGAATCACCCTATGGATTGGTAGCGAGTAGTCCTTGCAAATCCGAAAAATCTCAACCATGACCGAATCGTAGTTTAACAACCTCTGGTAGCTAGCCAGAGGAATTCCACAGCAATCCTTCCGCTTATGAAGATCCACGGTCTTCAATGCTCCATCTCGACCATCTTCTGATATCTACCACGTTTACGTATTTATTGGTCGGAATGGTTTTCGAATATAAATTCGATCCCGGTCTTTCCGAACCAATAATCGATTTGGCTAGATTTTGATAGTCGGTGATTTAACTATCAAAATAAAACAACCAACATCCATAGAAAAATCAAATGGGTTCCTTGGTTCAGAATACAACATCACTTAGCCTTTTTAGTTATATTTCTAAATCTTTCAACATTTGGAATATCGCTTTCTAAATTCTCATTTACAAATCCATTTATTCAACTTATAATTCTTTGAATTATAGTTTATAATATTCTCCCTGAAAATATTATTTAATCTCCTCAACCAACTTCGTTTCTAAACTAATATCCATCCCTGGATAATCGTGAAGTCGTTCAAGTTGGGGTATTTTATTTACCTCTCAGACCTTGGGTCGACAACACTCTTATCTTCAGAATAGATAAAAGTTTATTAACGAAATCTCGAATTCCAATAACTATCCCAACACTTCCATTTACTAGAGCATTTCTTTTAAAATCTACTCATCTTATTTGGTTTAGATAACTTCATTTCTCGAAAATACTTATTCTTAGATCTTACTGTTAGATTTTTACTTTAATAATCGATTCTCATCCACTTAAGCTTTCGTTCACTCACATTAAATCTCATTTGAAACCTCCCTTTTTATATAATTCCTTCCAGGGAATAAATCCAAAATCTAACTCATGTAAATATGAGTATCACGTATTAAATCCCTTTTTAACTATAAACAAGGTCTTCCCAAACTAATTCTTTTATCACCATTTCAATTTCACTATGTTTCTTTCAAAAATTATATACTTTAAAGTTAATACTATTCTTTTTATAGAAATATGGACTCGATGTATCTAAATAACTTGGTTTCATTTGAAAACACTATCATATATTCAAATCTTGTCTTATCGAGTCACTTTAAGCATTCATCTTAAAATCCCTTTTACAGCCAAGTCATCGTTCATTTGTCTAATATCCTTTACATCGAAAAAAATACTTAATCTTTCTTAAAAGGTTATTTTAAAATGATATTTAACTTTATAATAATTAACGATCCTATAATAGTTCTTAATAATCAATTCTCGTCCAAGTGGTCGACTTGGTCATCTCAACAACGTTACTTTGTTAACCATTTCTACTTAGTTATTTCCTTTAAATTAAATTAATTCAAATACTTTCATTTAGATTTAATTAACAACCTTATTAAATAAATAAATAAATAAAATCCCATCTAACCATTAAATTCCATCTTAACCATTTGGTTAATCGTTGCACATTTGCCACAAAACTCGTTAACATGCAAATGTGCTTTGTATACTTCTTTGTAAGTTCAAAATAACCATTTATTTCTCTTAATAACTTTATTTAAAATAATCCATATAAAATAGATTTCAAAACTAACTTTAGTTATAAAACAAATTTATAACCTCATTTCTATTGCTTTTCATGACGATAAATCAGTTTCCATAAACGATTCATTAACGGGCCATCTGCCGGTAATTACTCAACCAATATCACCCATCGGTTAATATCAAACAAGTGTTGAATTTGGTTTCAACAACCAATGATCAATCAAAATGATTAACAGTTCATATAAGTAAACAACATATTTGAGGAATCCGGTTGGATTCCTCCAACCTATCCGTCCCTGCATCACAACGGGTTACCTCAATTTCAACACGATAAACAGTTCAACTAATAACAGCCAACAAACAATTTGTAACGGTCATTCAAGCATCAAATGATTTGTTTAATACGTTTATTATTATAAACGTAACCAACAAGGTTAGTTACCTTGTTTGGAATCTAATCGTTAAAAATAACGATTTAATTTGATTAAATTAAACAAACGCTTAATTTAATCCATGAATATTAAAATATTCAGCACACATGTAAAAAGTCATCCAGTTATCAACCATTTGCAAACATTGCACACAAAATAAAAATAAAAACCCGTTTTATATAAAATATAAATGGGTAAACTGAGTGAGTTAAACTCACATTTGGTTTCCATTTGTCGCTGAAATAGTTGGTTTTAATTAAATTAAACCGGTGTCTAATTTAAATTAAAATTTCTAGCTGCGCCCAATCAAGTTCAAACTAGCTCTAACTGTTATGCTCGTTGATACGGTTCCAACGCTCCTTGATTGGTCTGATTCCGTCGCTGTATAACAACGTTATAAATTTAGGACGGTATTTCCTAATTTAAATAATATTATTAATATCTTAAAATAATTATTTTAATTTTCTATTAGTGTTAACAAATCTAAGTTAGGCACTGTTCACATTTTTATTTTCTGGTGTGTTGAAAACATTTGGACATGTGCAAAACAATTTAGCATATTTATACCACTATCAGTACCAGGCACTAACTATTAGAATTAACTATATATATACACTAAAGGTTTGGCACAAACTAAGAACTGCGGCCACATATATTTAGATAGGGTAAATGTTAGATTAGGCATTATAACAAATTAATTAAAACTAAAACTTACTTTAGTTATAATGGTATTGGGCCTTACTCCGAAAATGAGCCCACCGTCCCTTCAAAACCAACGCTACGGACTGTACTTCTCCTCTTATTTCCTCCGCCAGTTGCCACCTTCTTCTTGCAACAGTTTCGGTTTTTCTTCCTTTTTTTTCGAACGCTTACCAGAAAACAACAGTCCAACTACCCTTGTATTTTCTTCCCCTTGCCAACGCACTGCTCCCACTTCACTTTTCACTTCCCTTTATGTTCATGCTTTCTTCCCAACGCATGTATCTTCTTCCATCCGCCTCCTGTTCATGGCATCAGCCCCCCCCTAAATCTTGCTACAGTCGCTCCCTCTACTCTCTCTTCATTTCCAGTAAAACAGTCTGCCCCCTTCATGCGCAGTAACCCGTTATTTCCCCCACCATGTTATACGCAAGTCACTTCCTTCCCTCCGCCATACTGTTGTGCCACTCCCATAACTCTGTCAAACATACGTAAGAACGAAATGGTTATTACGATACATGATTTTATTAATAGTTAAATTTTTCTTACTTTAAATTTCTTTAATTATCCTACTAATTACTTGTCTTCTGCATCTTGTTTAAGCTAGTTTTGTTCGTTCAGGCAAACACGTACAGTCCCCTATATTATTCTAAACAGGATTAATTTAACTAACCATTATTTTAATTAAATAAACATATATTACTAGTTACCATTTTGTTTCATTAGCCTGTTGAGTCCCCTTGCTTATCGTTCCATTTAAAACCATCCGCATCTTTCATATTTTTCTTCTTCTGCATGATTCCGTTTTGCTTCTCTACCACCTTCGCACGAGTCCCGCAACTGATACTTCCCACTTCTTCTTTCTAGTCTCATACAAACCCACTTCATGTTTTCTCCATACGTTTTACACCCTTCCACCCAATGCTCCATGCATGAACCCGTCATTTCCACTCCCTGCTTTTGTTCCTTTTGCTTTTTTCTCTTTTTTCCCTATTAAATATACTCGGATTCAATTGCTTGTTGTGAGGAAAACCATAGAATAATGGAGAAGTGATTTTGTTTGAATGAAGAAATGGCTTTATTTTGGTTTGCAGAGAGATGAGCGAAGGAGTTATTTATAGGAGAGGAGGTTTTGGGGAGCACGCCACTGAGAAATCATTTCTTTATTTCGTCACTTGGTAGGCACGGTTCTGAGATTGTTTGAGGCGCAAGTTGTTCAAAACTTTGGAACGCAAGTTTTTAGTTGTTTTGGGATGCAAGTTATTCAGAGATTTGGGACGCAAGAAACCACGGTGTGAATCTGGACTGAAAAGAAAATATAAAGGATAAAGGGTAGGTGGCACTCTATATGTAGCTGGTATACAATCTTTAGCGGCTTCATGAGTAACAGGCACACAGAGACACATGGTATCATCATGTGGCACACAAGGAACCGAAATTTTTCACGTAAGCAAAAGGAACAGTGGAAATACTTTAATAAAAATGAATATAAAATATTATACTCACAATCATGCGACCCACGTTTTATTTTTATTTTTATTTATTTACCGAGGTTTATATGGTACCGTATAATTCTGTTTATTTATAGATTGTTGCGGACGGAAGTAAAGATACAGTTGTGTCCAACGATGTGCCACGGTCCCAAAAATATAATAATATCAGTAGGTTAACTCACATTGTGAAATCCCAAAATATAGGGTGCAAAATACTTCAAACAAAAAGTTGCATATTTAAATTATTAAAAATTACAGTAAAATTCTAAAAATTAAAATATCACTACATCTCAAAAGAATCTTGTCCAGATTCGAATCCAGTATGCAGTTATATCAAATAAACCGTTACGGTCGATGAACGATTCTATAGCGACTATTGGAAATTTTAATTTGGGCATATCTTACCATCTACACAATGAAATCACGATTTTTCTATTTTATTAGAAAAATAAAATCAAATTGATTCAAACGTTTCTTGTTTCACAGAATTCCGACTTAAAATGAATTTTGTATATTCAATTAAAGTTTAGATCGAAAATTACGAACTACCGCGTCGTTTTCGAGCTCGTTTTAATTATATTATAAACTATATATTTTTGAATTCGGTTTTATAAAATAAATTCGATATGAAATCTGCTAATATCGCCAAATCAATATTTAAACATATTTAAATATCCGTAATCAACGTTCAAAAATCTGGGACGTTACACATAGTGTTTAGGAATTTTAATCCACATTGAGGGTACCAGGCCTGACGATCCAAGGGTCCACGTGAGTCTGGGTCTTGAGACACGGGCTAGAGCGTCTCGAAGCGGTAAGGACGATCTTTTGCCTTGGTTCACAGATGGAAATCCAACTTCCAATACGTGACATTTTGATTGTAGAGCCTAGTATGGCAACATAATGGGATGGGGCACTATGCCGTCTATGATTGATACATTTATATTTCAAGATGCTTTCATACACTTTACACTATAATAGTATCAAAATGAATTGTTTTAAATGTACCAAGCATGTTTGGCTATTATAAGGTAAAACTATATCCTCCGACTTGCGTTGCATTGTGTGATGGGACATGAGTCTTATGATATCTTCATCGTTCTTTATTTAGCATTGCGTTGTTTGTTTTATGCACTCATATTGTTGGGGGTAAACCCATTCCGTGTTATACGGCGTGGTCCCATGATATACCTAACTTTAAAATCAGATTAATAATTGTTTTAGTTCTCACACCAGTCACATGGTTGACCTAGAGTTTATTGTTTTAACCTAAACTCTGGGTGCCTCTATTTTCCACACGGGCAACTAGTAGTTTTGGTTTTGCAGATTTATGTTCACAGGATCCTGGTTTATAGCTGGAATGATATTCGAAAATCTCTGTATCTGTATATCCCTTTCAGTTGTGTTTTTATTATTTTTGCACTGCATTGTAGTTTGTAAATCTCTGTTATTTAGCAAATGTATATTATTTGTACATACTCTGTATATTCTGTTGCTCTGATGTAAATTGTTGTAATAAGCAATGAAATGTTCTTCTGTTTGTGTTCTAATTTGTCGCGTTCGCAATTCAATCCGGGCTTTCCTTTACGGAGAAGTTACGGGTCCTCTCAGAAATGTTCTTCTATTTGTGTTCTGATTTTTCGTGTTCTCAATTCAATCCGGACTTTCCTTTACGGGGAAGTTTGGGTTGTTTCAAAGACGGTGCAAGGCCGACGATCTTCACATCGAATGGTTGGGTCGCTACTGATGCCCATGATTGGAGTAGCTACCTTGAAGGGGCTACAGTGGTAGCCGTCCAGATGTATTTGTGGATTGTTCTGATATGCGAGGACCTCTCTCCTGTATTGGACATATGCGATGAGGAATAAGGTGCCTCCGGTTTCGTTCAGATCCAGAACGGACTTGCAATTGGATGGTATGTCTGATGTTGTATCCTTTATGTTGTATTCGTTGATCTCTGCTAAATACATATCTATTTGGTGGCAGAGAATTTATTCTCTTGCTTAACACCCTTCTCTGAGACGTACGAGCTTAGAGGTTATATATTGACGGAAATCAGTGGTACGGTATGGATTGACAGTGTGGCATACTGAGTTGCAGTGATCCAAGCTGTTGTTGAACAGCAGAGCTTGGTGGATGGTGATCAAAGCATAGCTTTAATTAGCATAGCTTTTTGTAGCGTTAAATCGTGAGCCTCACACATCGGTATGATGGTGAAATGATGGTTAGATCAGTATACTTTCGATATGAGGATGGATTTGGTCCACCGAGATAGGCTAGGTGTGGTTGCTACACACCTAATAGGGATTGGGGCACACCTCCCGATTCCCATATTGGATAGAGTAAGCAGCGTTTTCTCATGCACAGGACGTAAGTCGCGGAGATACTCGATATCCCATATATAGTGCGGATGTGCATTACGGCGTTTTCTCATGCTTGGGACGTAAGCCGTGGGGAATTTCACTACGCGATCGATATTTCGGATTAGGAGCCATCATGACAACATTTACGGTTTTAGTTGTATACTATTGGCTGCGTAGTTGTATGGGACATTCACGTCGCAGAGGATTGATACATTTATATTTGAAGTTGATTTGTTCACTTATAGTAATAATAAAAGATTTGTTTTAAAACGTACCAAGCATATTTGGCTATTATAAGGTAAAACTCTATCCTTCGGCTTGAGTTGCATTGTGTGATGGGACCTGAGTCTTATAATAGCTTCGTTTTTCTTTAATTAGCATTGCGCTGTTTGTTTTGGCACTAATATTCTTGGGGGTAAACTCGTTCCGTGTTATACAGCATGGTCCCCTATTTACCTTATTTTAAAGTAAAGTTTTAATAACTGTTTTAGTTCTCGCACGAGTCCCATGACTGACCTGGAGTTTATTGCTTTAACCTAAACATTGGATGCCTATATTTTTGACACGGGCAGCTAGTAGTTTTAGTTTTCGCAGGTATTTCTTTTCCCAGGATCCTGGATTACAGCTGGAGCTATATTCGGAAAGCTTTGTATCCATTTATTTCCTTCAGTTGTGTTGTAGATGTATTTTCCGCTATACATTGTATTTATACATTTTATTTACGCTGCTTTGTATTTTAAATCTCTGATATTTTTCTGCGTAATATTTATTCATACTCTAATATATTCTTGTACTCTGATGTAATTGTTGTAATATCAATGAAATGTTCTATTGTTTGTGTTCTGATGCGTCGTGTTCTCAATTCAATCCGGGCTTTCCCGTAAGGGTGAATTTGGGTTGTCTCAAAAATTCTTATGTAAGCTATGCTTGAAAAAGTGGAATAGAGATTTTACTAGAATATATAACAACAAAAGTTCCAAGCATGAAAAAAAAGATGCGCAAAAGGAAAGTGAGAATTGTGAGATTTCTCATTTCTATCTTCTTTCTGACATACGGAAAATTAGTTTTTTTGAAATTCGACAATGTAGAGTTGTTTTATAGTGTTTGGATGCAAAAATTAATTGAACTATTCCCTTATTCAGTAATGGGGTATGAAGAATTGGATGAAAATATATTTTAATTTTTAAAATATTGTATTCATATAGAAGTTGCAAGTATATTTAGGATGTGTGCATCATGTTCTTTAATGATTTTTGAAGAAAAGAGCATTTATATAAGAGGTACTGTTAATAAATTCATTTTCATTTATAGATTTTATGATGTATTACTCTTTGCACAAGAATATGAATGATTGCAAAATTGGATGTACACATGATGGATATGAATTATGCGATGAATTACACAGTTTTATTTTTCCAATTTTTGAAAACGGACATTGTTAAAGGATGGGAAAATGTAATACCTCACATTTTCAATTATAAATAATTAAAATAATAATGAACAATGAAAAATAACATTTTTTGAATTGTTATAATTTAGCCTTGAAAGTTATACTATTGAGTTCATGGCAATTTTATGATCAGTTTACATATATAATATGTTCTGAAGGGAGTTCGTATGGAACAACTATTGATGTTCGAGGTTCTATGTCGGAAAAAAGTTAGACATGTAAATGTGCATGAATATATTTATTTTTCAAATATATGTGCGTAAAGTTTGTGAAATTATCCACATTTGAAATTTAAAGTAGACCATTAATAAAAGGAAATTTAATCACTAACTGGAAGAAATAAATAACATTTAATACCAACATTCGAAAATTCGAATGTTAAGGAAAAATTCCCTTGAAATACGCATATGGACGTCAAGCCCATACCAATCGGGTCGACCCGCAGGTCGACAGTTATGGTCAGGACGACCTGAATGTGGACCCACGTGGGTTATTGGTTAACCCAAACACGTTTTTTAGTGTGTTTTTCTGGCAACATGTACGAATGGATTTAATTTTTTTTAAATTGGACGTACAAGGTTCGTTTGGACATTAATAAATAAATGTGCAGGGCTAGCCTCTAAACTTGTATTTTTCTAAGTAGGCAAGGAAGCTCTGCCATTTCCTTTCTCCTTCGTTTATTCAAAAATTATAAAGATTAGATTTAGTTTTTTTATTATTTAAGATCTGAAGGTAGAAACTACAGATTTATAAAGTAGGTGGCCAAATTCGTTCTTCATATAATGTAAGTTCTTCAAATTTGATCTTAAATAGTTTATTTTTAGATCCAGATTTATAGATTTGTTCAAATTCCAGTTTGTAAATCCAAATAGGTTTACAAAAAGGAAAGGTTGTCGATGATAAATATGGGATTCGAATTAGATCTGAAAATTGAAATGCTTTTTCCAAGTTAGTGGATTTAATTTTTATATCTTTTGGATAATGATATATAGCTTCGTTTAATTCCTATTATAATCAGGTAAAGTTGACATAGTTAAATAAGAATTATTTGTTGTAATTGTTTATTTAGATTTCTTATATTGAAACTATAAATATTGGAAAGTGTGCTTATACGCAAAAAGTTATTCTTTTGGGAATTGTTCTTAAATTAATATTGGTAATTGTAGGTTTAGGGAATTGTAAAGAAAGAAGTCGTGATCCCAACCATTGTAAATTTACAGTAATATGTCAAGACTCAGAATTGGAATATAAGAAAATAATTTAATGTATAAATTAAACTAGAAGGTAAGAACTATTTTTTTTAGTTGGTTATGAAAAGAGATATATTTCTACAGTTTATTTCGACAAGAAGGATGGAAAATGTAATTACAAGAATGAAAGTAAAATAAAAAGGAAAATTTTACGATCCAAATTTTTAACCGTTTTGTTTGAACATTCAATTTGGTATTAAATGTTGATTTGGAAATATAAAAAGGATTTTTACTTATTAATTTGATGAATTTTGAACATATAATTTATATTTAATTTAAAACGAGCTCATAACATCGCGGTAGTTCATAATATTACGTTTTGAACTTCAACTGAATATACATAATCCATTTTAAGTCGAATTTCTTTGAAACAAGAATTATTCTAATCTACTTGATTATAATTTTCTAATAAAGGAGAAAAAAATGAGATTTCATAAAGTAGATTTTGAGTTATGTCCAAATCAAATTTTCAAAAGGTTACTATGGAATCGTTTATAAATTATAAGGTTTTATTTAATGAAATAAATAGAATTTTTAATAAATTGAATATCGTTATAACCTGGAAATTTAATAAAATGGTTTCTAAATATTTATTTATGCTATTGGAACATAATGGAAGTTAATGGAGTTTAAAATCATTAGTTTGAAGTTGACTGGGAAAAATGGACATTTTATATTAATTTAATCAAGTTAAAATAGACAATTCTGAAACAATCACGAATTTTAACGAAATCAGTTTCATTGGATCCGTAATATTAAGTTATTATATGAAAATAAATTTCGGGGCGATCCGATATCATATGTGACCTCAGTAGCCATAAACACACAGCCATCTCGTGTAACATTAAATTAAAAAAGTTTAATTTGATTAGAAGGAATTTGTGTATTGTTGGAGAATGGAGTTTTGATGATAATAACCTTATTTCAATATTAATTGATTATAAACTGTATACTAACATTTTTTGTAGAATATATATATATACACATATACAGGAAATATTATTCAAGACTGTACAAGCTAAAGATAATAGAGAACAAGAATTTAGAGAAGTATCAAGACTAATGAGTATTCTGGAGTTCAAGATTAATATAGTTATACTAGATTATGTAAGACTCTAAATAGCACTCTAGGTTCAATATTCAAATTCTATTTTCTATCCTCAATTCTCTCTATTTTATTTCTTTATCTTTTCACTATTTTCTTTCTTATTTATCTTTGTTTTTCAAACTTAAGTTTTATATATTTATATTCTTATACTTTATATTTATATAGTTTAAAACCTTATAATTTTATAAATATGTTTATATAGTTTAATTTTATGTTTTTATATGTTTTTCTACCTTATAATATTAATTTACAACACTATATTTTTATTCAAGAATTTCCAGAATTGTATTTATATCAAAACACTTGAAAATATGTTTTAAAATTCAAAAATATACTAGAGTATGTCGACATACCAAAAACACTATGTCGACATATAACTATCAAATATTCAAATTTGAAAAGAAGTGTCTTTTCACTATTTGAAATAGAAACGTTGCAACCTTTCACACTCTATAAAAAAGGCTTGAATTCAATTTTTTAAACATATCTTCTTCTCCACTTTCACTCTCTTTCATTATATAATTATCCTTAATCATTTTTATGATATCTACACTTATACTCTATCGAATTCAATTCCGTTTTGATCAAACTTCTTCTCTCTATACTCTCTACTTTCTACTTTCTGAATCAAGTGCTATTAAAGAGTTATAGGGCTGTTTGTAATTGTTTGGGTTAAGTAAAGTAGGAATCGTTTTGTTCCTTGTAGCCGTGAAACCAACAAAGTAGGAATCGATGGTTTTCTTGTAGCCGTGAAACCATGGAAGTTGTATTTGGTGGTATCCCTTGTAGTCATGAAATCAAGGAGGTTATACTTGACTATTGGAATAGTAATAAAACTCTACGCAATCCAGCGTTGTGCTGGACTGGACATAGGAACAATCCGAACCAGTATAAAATCCAGTGTGTTCTTTCCTTTTCTGCATTTTTATTTCTGTTTATTTTGCATATGTGTTCGAATATGTGTCTATGATTGTGTATCTGGCGTTTGATTCATTCTGTAATTCACATAAGTTTTAGATTTTGTTTAAATTCTCAAAACACTATTTACTTCCCCTCTAGTGTTTGTTTTGCCTTAACGATCCATTCCGCATTCCCTAACAATTGGTATCAGAGCCTGTACTTTTAAAAAGTTCATAATCTGATTTTTGAAAATTTTAAATGGCAAATTTTGAAATGATTTATAACACTAGTTTAAATTTATGTATTGCATTTGTATTAGATAAGGCTGCATTCAATTTTATTGAAAAATCAAATTAATATTTGATTTTTGAAATTTTGACATTTGATTTTTTTTTTTTTGAAATCTTGAATATGTTAAAGACCATCATGATATAATTGTGGTTAGTTATTTTGGAAAGTCCTTTAATTACTTGAAAAGTCATTTGAATATTTTAAAAGACATTTGAATTATTTGAAAAGTTATTTGATTATTTGAAACGTTGTGTTGTTTTACAGGAAAAGATGTGTTATATGGCTATTGGATAAACAAACTCTGAAAAGATGGTTGATGTGACTGTTGGAAATTCAAATTCTGAAATGGTGGCTACTGAAAATTCAACATCTGAAAAGAAATTAAAAAAAAGGAGAAAAATTAACGACGGTCGGTGAAGAGACATCAAGAAGAAATGGATATATATATATAATATAAATCATCAAAGAAATGGGTACCAGAGCACTTTATAACTTTGGATTTTCATCTACTACTTATCTTCATACTGTACTTCCCTTCATTTGCTTCGCAATGCCACTGGTTTCATGTAAATCCGTCAAGAAATGATCAAGTAACGATCAAACGAAGTTTTTTTGAATAAAGAGAGAAGGAAGCCAAAACTATCGACGGTTATCTTCAAATTGCATCCACAGGTTATACAATTTTGTCTCAAATCCTTTTCCATACTGTAGTTCTTGTTCTCGCGGTCGATTTGATGGGTAGAACGTCAAATTCCGATCAAAATTGAGTGAGATATGACTATTTGAAGTTGGCTATGCAAAACTGAAAAACTATTACGGGATTTCGTACATATCTCTTACTGTTTCGACTTGCTGCACCCCAATACTATCCAAATTCATCCCCAAACTGTCACTAGATTGTAGTCCTTGAATTTCTGTTTTATTTGCAGTTGATTTCGTCTAATTCCGTTAAGAAACGAAGAAGATATGCCTCTTGAAAAGTTTGATTGAAAATGAAAAATGAGAAGAAGAAGAAGAAGAGAAGACATTGACATGACTTTTTGGCCTTTATATAGTAGTTGAAGTGTCCATTCATTCAAAATTCAAAATTCAAATTCAAATTCTGGTGCCAAGTTGGTTGAATTACTAAATCTTCAATATCTTTCTCATATGATGTTCAAATTCAGCAAATGAATATATTATCCTAATCAGAAAAACGAGCCCGTCGCAATAGAGAAAACCTCATCATCAAATTCCGGAAGATCAGTTCAGAAAATTTCAAAGAAAATGATCTAAAAATCGGGTACGCCTTAATTAATTTTTTATTTTATTAGGTTGAATGGTTGTTTTGTTTGTTTGCTTTGTTTTGAATTTTAAATTTTAAATTTAAACTTGAAATTTGAAATTTGAAATTCAGAATAGTAATATAATAATAATAAAATAATAAAATAAATTTTTGAATATTTGTTAGTATTAATATTATCTTGGGAAATAGTAAAACCTGAAATATAAATCGATAATTTAAAACCAAAGTCACAAAACCATATGGTCTTTGAAATTTATGCATGTATGTCGACATACATATGTCCTTATGTCGACATAAAGGCTTGTAAAATGATATTCAAATTTTGAGTTTCAAAAGCATAAACTTTCAAACTTCCCTCCATCTTTTAAATAAGAAAATGCAAGTTCAAATTCTATTTATCAACTCTTTTTGTCTACTTTTTTTTATATCTTGTTAATAAAATTATTAATATGAGTGAAATAATTTAAACTTTTCAAACATTTGATATTGTTATAAAATATAAGTTTATATATCTTTAGTTTAAGCACACATAGTTTAACTTTTCTATTTTTTACATATAATAATAATTTTGGGTTACATTATAATAAATGTTATTTGTAATTTCATACTAATTTTGATTTATATATTTAACATAATATTTTGGTATAAAGATATATATATATACATATGATTTTTATGTCTTAAAAATATTGTTTAAATATAAGAAATTATAGCTTTATATATTACTTCATTTTGTTATAGATTGTTCTTTAGCAAATAAGTATATTTGGATTTCTAAAGTTTGAATTTAAAATTAATTTGTTTCAAGAAGATTATTGTATATATCATAATAAGTTTTAATTTATTTTCAAAATCAGTCTCTATATACTATTATGAATATATGTTTATAGTCTACTTTATATAATTTTATGTTCTCTTTAAAAAGATCATAAATTCTTACTATATTTACCTTTCTAATATTATTTAACTTCATAATTATTTTGAATATTTTTCTACCTATCATTATTTTATTAAACTCTTAATTTCTTTCATTAGCATCATTAAGTTAAGTCTAAAAATTAATATTACATTTAATTGATTTATAATATATGTAGAATTTTGAATATCTTTTACCAAAATATATATAATCACCAAATCATTCTGCATATTATCATTACCCATCTTATTTCATATCATACATCATTAAAGTGCATCTCAAATCATTTACATCACAAATTGCATTTCATTCAATATACCACTTCATATAGTTTTTCATATGTCATACTGCATTATAACCAACACACTGCATTAAATGTTAACTTTAACTCCACACATAACAAGTATATAGTATAAAAAGTTTTTATTAGAAATATAGGATTATTAATTAAATACATAACATATTTACTTTGTCTTGATTAATTTGATTGAACTGATTGACTTATTTGGTTAGTTTGTTTTGTTTGACTTGAATAACTTGATTTACTTACTTGACATGGTTAAATTTTATTAGTGGTTGATAGGTTTGTTAGAAATATACTTATGAATTTATAGTTGATAGGAGCTTTATAGGTTTTAGGATAGATAGAAGTTACAAGAAATGTTTAGTTTCGTGTTTGAGTTGATGTTTTGTTATAGCAAAACTTAAATTGATTGGATTAAATTACTTTACATATATCATAATTTTAAAGATATCTTATCAGAGTTATTTCTAAATCTAGATTAAGGTCTTCTTGTAGTTTTAAGGGAACTAGAGTATAGGCTAGGCCACCGGTTGGTGATGACCCCTAAAAATTGGAGGTTTAGTCTTGTATTTGATTAAGGGGGAGTTTTATAGTTTCTAGGTTTAATTAAAGGTTCAAGAAATGTTTATTAACACATATTATTTAATTTGATTGTTTTGGTTGATTGCTTGAATAGATTGCTTGAGTTGCTTAATTGAATTGCTTTTTTGGATTGATTATAAACATTGATTAGATTGCCTTGTTTTCTATTCTTCTATTAGACTAGTATAGTCATAAATTTAGAGGGATTTATAATCTTTTAGGCTTAGAATCATAGAATTAGAGGGAGATATAAAGGTATCATAGAATCAAGGATAGTTATATAGAATATTATAATAGAATATGTATAGATAGATATAAGATTTAGGAGTGTATTTTATGATTATAGATTTAGACCCATGGGGAGTACTTTACTTTAGTATAGGAATTATTTGGATAGTTATAGGATTTAGGGGGGGTAGTTTTCGGATTTCTTTTTGATAATGCCAAAGGTGGAGAAACTATAAAATATAGACATAGTTTATAGGATTCATATAGACAGGGGATTATTTGAAGGATCATCACCAACAAGTATAGACATGTATGATATTTTATAAACTAAGGTTGTCGTCATCATAAAGGGGGAGATTGTTGGAGAATGGAGTTTTGATGACAACAATCCTATTTCAACATTAATAGATTATAAAATATATACTAACATTTTTGTAATAACCCGGAAATGCGAGCCAGTTTTTTTTTTTTTTTTTTTTGGCAATTTTAGTGAATTTTGAATATTTAAAATAGATTATTTTAAATAATATCGACGAAAAATTTATTTTGAATATATTTAGAACGTATATATTTATACGCGTCGTCGTTAGAATATAAATAATTATAAAAGGAATTGAAAATGGCGCGGTAGTTCGATAATTCGATTTCAAACTTCAAATGAATGTTCCGGGTGCAAAATAAACCGGATTTTAGTGAAACCAAAAATAATAAGATCTAATTGATGATATCTTTCCAACGAATCCGAAGAATCAAAATTTCATAGCGGGAATCAAAAGATATGTCCAGATGAAAATTCTGAATAGTCGCTATGGAATTCAGGCCCTTAAAAATGGGAATTTTGCAAACGACCTCGGATTTCGACGAAACCACTTTTGTTGGATCCGTGATGTCAAATTATTGCTAGGTTTCAAATTTCATAATTTTTTGAATCAATATGTGAGCGTGGCAAAGGAAAACGCGTTTGACCAGTTTCAGTTGATTTTAATCGACTGGAAAATGGCCATTTTTCCAACGGTCTCAGAATTCGACGAAATTAGTTTTGTTAGGACCGTATCATTAATACGAAGCTAGAAAATATTTTTATGGAATTTTTAGAGTTCGTATGTGACCCCAGTAAATTGAAATGCGCGTTCAAATTCAATATATAGAGTTATATGTTGATTTTAACGGAAACTGATCGAAACAGTCGAATCAGCTTATGGTACATATCCCATTGTGGGGTGAAACGCTATGGACGACAGGCGGTGGGCCTCGTTTAGAGGTCGTATGTAAAAGTCAACTTTATGGAAAAAAAACTTCTCTCCTTTTATCAGCCGACCCCCCCCCGTTTATTTTCTTCAAATCGATTTTTATAAATAGAAAAAAAAGGAGAGAGAAGGGGGTGATCGCGATCCGCCGCCCCCCCCCCCCAGTCGGACGCCGCCGCCCTAGGTGGGGCACCACCACCTGCCGCTCCACCCTCTTCTTCCTTCTCCTTCCACCCCACCGCCTGTACCTCGCTCCGCCCTCCTGGAGACCCCACACGGGCCGCCCAGTCACCCACCGCCCAGTCACCCCCGAGCCCGACGCGACCCCCTGCCTCCCCTCCACCTTTCCTCCCTCCTCCCTTCGATGAAGACAACCGCCACAGCCCCCTCCCCCCCCCCCCCCCCCCGCCCAGTCACGAACCCCGATCGCCGTGAACGCCTCCCTGACACCAGACCTCCGGAGCGACGGATTTCCCCCTCTGACGATGCCAAACAGTAAGTTTTACTGTTATGGATATTTATTTATTTTTGCTATCATTTATTCAGGTCTATAAAAATTTGGTTTTTCATATAAATTTTATAGCATATAAGTTTCGATTTTTTTAGAAGTAGCAGAATAAAAATATAATTTTTATTATAGTAGAAGAATAAAAATATAATCTTTATATTAGTAGAAGGTTAAAAATATAATTTTTATATAATATAGTTATCGTTCTTTATTATGTAGAAGGAATAAAAATATAATTTTTGTAAAATAGAAATATTAAAGATGGGATTTTTATATTAGTAGATGAATAAAAATACGATTTCTGTAATATATAGGTAGTAAAGATTTGATCTTTATATATGTAGCGAGATAAAAATCTGATTTTTTACTATATATACGTTGAAATAAAGTGGTGATTTTTATAGTGATGAAATAAAAAGGTGAAATCTTTATATTTAAAAAGGTGAAATCTTTATATTTGAAAAGGTGAAATCTTTATATTTGAAAAAGCGAGATTTTTATATATTGAATAGCGAAGCAAAAATTTGATTTTTATATATTGAATAGCGAAGTAAAAATTCGATTTTTATATATTGAATAGCGAAGTAAAAATTCGATTTTTATATATTGAATAGCAATATAAAAATATGATTTTTATATATGTAGTGACTACGGGCGACGAAAGTGATGGAAGGCGAGAACGACGAAGACTTCTACAAAAGAAGGGTCGAGATGATTGGATTAGCTATTAGTGCGAATTTCTCACTCTTAAATTTATTTTTCTAGTTATATATATATATATATATATATATATATATATATATATATATATACGAGGATGCAGACGGTGCTTAGCAGTACCCGACACCCGTCATCCACAGACCATGGATGGCTTGTTTGTTTGTTTGATATGTTGTGAAATTTGTTTGTGAAATTGGTGTGAAATAGATAATGAAATATATTCATGTGTTGAAAGGAAATAAAATATTTAAAAAGTTAAAAATATTTCATCGTTAAAAATATAATTTTTAACGTGAATGTGAGTAAATAAATTGTTATAAACAAATCGGCCGATTTGTTTATATACACTGATTTGACTGATATTGATTGGGTCGATAAATTTTACACATCACCCAACTGCACAAATAAAAATCTGTGTTTGTTGATTTGAAATCCCATACGGGTATTGGGATAAAATACAGCATACACTAATCCCAATAATTAGTTGTATGTCGATCGATTGATTGACAGGCTGTTATAAGCGTTAGATATCTATATTTGATGCTTATACAGTGTAGTGCACTTTGGATGATGGTTGATTATTTATCGTTGCTATTATATACATGTGTTGTATGGAATCCATATAATTAACTTTATATGGTAATTGGTTGGGCCTCATTCCAATTTAGAAAATAAAGAATATTATAAAATAAAGGTTCATGTGTTGACAATACTCATCCATTGAGATTAGTCATGTGTTGAACGAAATATTTTAACAATAAAATTTACATCTTTATCATATATAAAATTATAAACTAATTGGAGAATAGATAAGAGGAGTGGTCTCCTGGATATTGATCTGATGTTGGTTTCGGCCTTTGGGGTTAATATTCAGAGAATCATTCTCTTACTAGTTTACGGTTGGAGTCTAATTTTAAATCAAACGATAGATACCATAATTTTTATAAAATATATTAAATAACAAAAATAGTCACACGTGGACAGTACTCATTCGTTGAGATTAGTCATGTGTTGATAAAAATATAGATTCACGTATTGAATAGAATAAATATTCATTTGTTGAATAGAATAACGGAATTATTGAATCATATGAAGCCGTGTTGATTAGAGATGCGCTATTTTGACGTGAACGATATTTATATCGATTATATTCATTTTTATAATCGAATAGTAATTGAATTTAATAGAAAACGAATTTGAACTGAATTGAATTTAATTTGAATATAAAACGAATTGAATTTGATTTGAATAGAAAATGTATTGAATTTGAATTGAATATAAAACGAATTCGAATTGAATTGAATATAAAACGAATTCGAATTGAATTGAAAACGAATTGAATTTGATTTGAATATAAAACGAATTGAATTTGATTTGAATAGAAAACGAATTGAATTTGATTTGAACATAAAACGAATTGAATTTGATTTGAATAGAAAACGAATTGCATTCAAATTGAATTGAAAATGAATTGAAATGGAAGTAAAATCAATTTGAAATGAATTCAAATTGAATTGAAATTTGAATTGAATTCAAATGAATTTTAAAACGAATTTATAAGAAAAAAATTCAATTTTGATTTGAATTGAAATGGAAGTTGAAATTGTTTTTGAAACGAATTTAAAACTATTTATAAAATTCGTTTTAAATAGAAATCGACGAAATATATATTATATATATTATATATATAATATAATGGCCTGAATAGAACGCGCCGCGCCGCGGCAGTTCGCGAATTTCGACCATTGATTTCGAACGGACATTACGGGAGATCCGACCGTCGGATTCTCCTAAAACCGGAACCATTGGGTTCGTATCGAAAAGAGCTTTCTAACGAATATTAGAAATTTGAAATCTAACGGTTGGATTTGGAGATACGTCCAAATCAAATTTGGAAAAGGTCGCTGTAAGTGCAATTCGATGGCCGTTGATGGAAATTGACTGTACGGGCCTTGATAAAATTATTAAAAATAGTAATAATTAGTGTAGAATCATAAGAAATGATTTGGGAAAAATTGGGATGAAAAACTCCCTATTTAAAAATAGATTTTTTATCGAAATGAACTAGTTTTGAACTAAAATTAAACCCGTTTATTTTTAAATAAATAAATTGGATTTGAAACGAGTTTTAAATAGAATTGATTAGTGGGTTTATTGTGAACGGTGTTTTAAATAACACTAGTTCTTTAACCCGGTAATAAATAGAATGTGATTTGGGTTTATAGTGAACTGTGTTTTAAATGACATGAGTCCTTTAACCCAGTAAAAGGAGTTTTAATGAATCTGCAATTAGATTGAAATGTGGATTGATAATTTAAATTATCAAAATTGGCAAATGAGCGAGAATGGAGTATCACCAGTTTTGCTCCAAGCGATAGTTGAATCTTTAATTAGATTTGAACGTGGAATGGTAATTAAATTTACCGATAACACCGTGGTGTTAGATATGGAGTATTACCAGTTTTGCTTCATGGGATGAATAGGTTGGGATTGGGAAATAAAATAAATAATTACTTCGGTGTGGTTCGCTAATCTCGACTAGTTTGAAAAACCATAATTTTGTTTGAAATGATATCCAAAGGAAGATTAAAGGATAAATTTTAAAGAATTTATCTTAGATAAAATTAATGGGAACCTTTCCCTAAGAATATGAAATTTAGAAATTAGCTGTAGGTTAGCTAAGAAGAATGGTTTCCTGGGTATTGATCTGATGTTGGTTTCGGCCTTCGGGGTTAATATTTGGGGAATTACTCTCTTACTGATTTACGGTTAGTGACTAATGAATTGGAATGAGGCGTATGTTGTGTTTGTGGAACATTTGTTTTAATATACGCGGGTTGTTTGGAAAGGCCGGGTTTATACCCATTCTGAATAACCGATTCGACGATAAGTCGAAGATGATGACGGTGGTCGAAAACCGGAAGTCTTCACATCGTTTGGATAATTACTGATGATCCTGATTGGACTGTACACCCAAGAGGATGGAAATAGTTGGTGGTCGTCTAGACGTACTTGGAGATCGATGGATATGCGAGGACAGTGCCTCCGGTTTCGTTCTGACCCAGAACGAACTTGTAAATGGATTGTGTGTCTGACATTGGATTTTATTCTGTGTTGATTGATTTATATTAAATATATATCTGCTTGGCGGCGGAGAATTTATTCTCTTGCTTAACGCCCTTCTCTGAGACGTACGAGCTTAGAGGTTATATATCGATAGATATCAATCGCATGGCATGAATTTCCTGTGTGGCACGCTGAGTTGCATGGATCAAGACTTCTGTTGAAAAGCAAAGTCTTGTGGTTGATGATCAAAGCACTGCCTTTGTGGCGTAGCTTTGTGTATAACGTGAATTCGCGAGCCTCACACCTCGGTATGAGTCAAAAACGGGATAAGGACTGCAGAGAGAGCACGACGTTTCTTTCTAGCTTTGGTGGTGTCAGTGACTTACCAGCCCTGACATTTATATACTTTTCACCTATGTGGTTGTTGGATGAGGCGCCTCGATATTAGGTCTGTAAGGACTGGGAAACGTGTGTTCAGGAATTGCCAATCCTCAAACGTAACAGAGGACCGGCCCTGAAGATCCAAGGGTTGCCCAGAGTGCGTAGCCCTGAAGCATTTGCTAGAGTGTCTCGAAAGCGGAGAGGAGCTTGCCCCTTGCCTCGACTCATGACGGAAATCCAATTTCCAATACGTGTATTTCGGCTTTATTTGTAGAGCATAGTATGGCGACATAGTGGTATGGGGGCACTTATGCCATCTATGATTTATATTTATGATTGAAATTGTTTTGACACTATACACTTATTATAGTATCAAATGATTTGTTTTAAACGTACCAAGCATGTTTGGCTGTTATAAGGTAAAACCCTATCCTCCGGCTTGCGTTGCATTGTGTGATGGGACCTGGGTCTTATAATAGCTTCATTTTCCGAAAAAGCATTGCGTTGTTTATCTATATGCACTGGTATTCTTGGGAGGAAACCCGTTCCGTGTTATACGGCGTGGTCCCTTGAATTACTCTCTTTTAAAGTAAAGCTTTAAATAACTTTTTTAGTTCTCACACCAGTCACATGACTGACCTGGAGTTTATTGTTTTAACCTAAACTCTGGGTGCCCCTATTTTCGACACGGGCAGCTAGTAGTTTTGGTTTTGCAGATTTATATTCACAGGATCCTGATTTACAGCTGGAACGATGCTCGGAAAGCTCTGTATCCGTGCATTACTTTCAGTTGTGTTTTATATTATTTTTCCGCTGCTATGTAATTTATTGTAATCTCTGATATTTATCGAATGTATATTTATTCATACTCTGTATATTCTTGTATCTGATGGAATTGTTGTAATTAACAATGAAATGTTCTTCCGTCTGCGTTCTGATTTGTCCTGTTCTCAAAACGATCAGGGGTTTCGAACGGTCTAGGTCGGTTTAATGACTGCTTCGGATCGAGCGAAATTCCCGGCCGTCACATTTGGTATCAGAGCTTTGGTTTACAGAGCTCGAGAAAAAGACACATTAGAACCATATGAAAGAATTCATCAGATATTGGGTTAGTAATATCCAATAAGAATGACTCGTTAGAGATAGGATCAGTAGTATCCTAGAACGAGTGTGAAGAGTGTATTTTTCAAATGAAAACAATTTTGTTTTGAAATTTAAGCCATTTTATACGTATTTGAATAATTTATTTATTTTGAATTTGGACAATCTAATATATAAAGATTTTGCATATATGCGTCATGAACGTATATTCGAAGTTTTAATATACTAGATAGATATAGAATCACACTCTAGTCGCCCGAAGATGATTCTACTGGTGACTATATAGCATCAGTAGTGTGTGTTCGAGTTTCGAAGGTGTGATTTTCTATATATTTCCATTAGACTGGTGTGAGAACCAAAACTTATATAGATAGATTTATTTGTTGTGATTTGGCATCAAAAACATGTTTTTCAGTATATACATCAAAGTTATGAATTTGAAACGTTAATTCACTAATTGATTGATGTTTATGTTGTTTGTTTATTTGTTTGATAATTTTTAACCATTTAGCCTAATTGAACCAAATATTGAATTATATTGAAAATTGGTCACATTTGCTTGCATATACAAGTACTTACATTGAACAGGTCATAGCAAGGAGACTAGAGCAGAGAATAAAATTTGTTTGCCCGACAAATAGGTACATGTTTACTATATAATTTACTGTTTTGTTTGGGTGATGATGATTTTATGAGCCTATTGGCTAGCCGCTTGGCTTTTTCTTTTTCTTTTTGAGATCAGAAGGCCTGTATGGCAATTTCGGGATTTTCCCGTGGATTCCGGTGCAGGGGAGGTTATGGCGAAATTTTTCGAAAATTTCGGGTGCTAGCCAAATTTTTGAAGGATTTGAAAATTCTCAGAAACTGAAAAGTTGGAGAATGGAAGCCAGATCGAACGTAGAGTTGATTGATCAAACCACTTTCGACTTTGTTCCTTTTCGGGGACGAAAAGTTTTAAGTGGGGGAGATTGTAATAACCCGGAAATGCGAGCCAGTTTTTTTTTTTGTTGGCAATTTTAGCGAATTTTGAATATTTAAAATAGATTATTTTAAATAATATCGACGAAAAATTTATTTTGAATATATTTAGAACGTATATATTTATACGCGTCATCGTTAGAATATAAATAATTATATATAATTATAAAAGGAATTGAAAATGGCGCGGTAGTTCGATAATTCGATTTCAAACTTCAAATGAATGTTCCGGGTGCAAAATAAACCGGATTTTAGTGAAACCAAAAATAATAAGATCTAATTAATGATATCTTTGCAACGAATCCGAAGAATCGAAATTTCATAGCGGGAATCAAAAGATATGTCCAGATGAAAATTCTGAATAGTCGCTATGGAATTCAGGCCCTTAAAAATGGGAATTTTGCAAACGACCTCGGATTTCGACGAAACCACTTTTGTTGGATCCGTGATGTCAAATTATTGCTAGGTATCAAATTTCATAATTTTTCGAATCAATATGTGAACATGGCAAAGGAAAACGCGTTTGACCAGTTTCAGTTGATTTTAATCGACTGGAAGATGGCCATTTTTCCAACGGTCTCAGAATTCGATGAAATTAGTTTTGTTAGGACCGTATCGTCAGTACGAAGCTAGAAATTATTTTTATGGAATTTTTAGAGTTCGTATGTGACCCCAGTAAATTGAAATGCACGTTCAAATTCAATATATAGAGTAGTTATATGTTGATTTTGATGGAAACTGATCAAAACAGTCAAATCAGCTTATGGTACATATCCCATTGTGTTCGGAATGGGGGTGAAACGCTATGGACGGCAGGCAGTGGGCCTCGTTTAGAGGTCGTATGTAAAAGTCAACTTTTTGAAATAAAAGAAAAAAAAACTTCTCTCCTTTTATCAGCCGACCCACCCCTCCCCGTTTATTTTCTTCAAATCGATTTTTATAAATAGAAAAAAAAGGAGAGAGAAGGGGGGATCGCGATCCGCCACCCCCCCTAGTCGGACGCCGCCGCCCCAAGTGGGGCGCCACCACCTGCCGCTCCACCCTCTTCTTCCTTCTCCTTCCACGCCACCGCCTGTACCTCGCTCCGCCCTCCTGGAGACCCCCACATGCGCCGCCCAGTCACCCACCGCCCAGTCACCCCCGAGCCCGACGCGACCCCCTGCCTCCCCTCAACCTTTCCTCCCTCCTCCCTTCGATGAAGACAACCGCCACAGCCCCCCCCCCCAAGTCACGAACCCCGATCGCCGTGAACGCCTCCCTGACACCAGACTTCCGGAGCGACGGATTTCCCCCTCCGACGATGCCAAAAAGTAAGTTTTACTTTTATGGATATTTATTAATTTTTGCTATCATTTATTCAGGTCTATAAAAATTTGGTTTTTCATATAAATTTTATAGCATATAAGTTTCGATTTTTATAGAAGTAGCAGAATAAAAATATAATTTTTATTATAGTAGCAGAATAAAAATATAATTTTTATTATAATAGAAGAATAAAAATATAATCTTTATATTAGTAGAAGGTTAAAAATATAATTTTTATATAATATAGTTATCGTTCTTTATTATGTAGAAGGAATAAAAATATAATTTTTGTAAAATAGAAATATTAAAGATGGGATTTTTATATTAGTAGATGAATAAAAATACGATTTCTGTAATATATAGGTAGTAAAGATTTGATCTTTATATATGTAGCGAGATAAAAATCTGATTTTTTATTATATATACGTTGAAATAAAGTGGTGATTTTTATAGTGATGAAATAAAAAGGTGAAATCTTTATATTTAAAAAGGTGAAATCTTTATATTTAAAAAGGTGAAATCTTTATATTTGAAAAGGTGAAATCTTTATATTTGAAAAAGCGAGATTTTTATATATTGAATAGCAAAGCAAAATTTTGATTTTTAAATATTGAATAGCGAAGTAAAAATTTGATTTTTATATATTGAACAGCGAAGTAAAAATTCGATTTTTATACATTGAATAGCAATATAAAAATATGATTTTTATATATGTAGTGACTACGGACGACGAAAGTGACGAAAGGCGAGAACGACGAAGACTTCTACAAAAGAAGAGTCGAGATGATTGGATTAGCTATTAGTGAAAATTTCTCACTCTTAAATTTCTTTTTCTAGTTATATATATATACTAGGATGCAGACGGTGCTTAGCAGTACCCGACACTCGTCATCCACAGACCATGGATGGCTTGTTTGTTTGATTGATATGTTGTGAAATTTGTTTGTGAAATTGATGTGAAATAGATAATGAAATATATTCATGTGTTGAAAGGAAATAAAATATTTAAAAAGTTAAAAATATTTCATCGTTAAAAATATAATTTTTAACGTGAGTGTGAGTAAATAAATTGTTATAAACAAATCTGCCGATTTGTTTATATACACTGATTTGACTGATATTGATTGGGTCGATAAATTTTACACATCGCCCAACTGCACAAATAAAAATCTGTGTTTGTTGATTTGAAACCCCACACGGGTATTGGGATAAAATACAACATACACTAATACCAATAATTAGTTGTATGTCAATCGATTGATTGACAGGATGTTATAAGCGTTAGATATCTATATTTGATGCTTATACAGTGTAGTGCACTTTGGATGATGGTTGATTATTTATCGTTGCTATTATATACATGTGTTGTATGGAATCCATATAATTAACTTTATATGGTAATTGGTTGGGCCACATTCCAATTTAGAAAATAAAAAATATTATAAAATAAAGGTTCATGTGTTGACAATACTCATCCGTTGAGATTAGTCATGTGTTGAACGAAATATTTTAACAATAAAATTTACATCTTTATCATATATAAAATTAGAAACTAATTGGAGAATAGATAAGAGGAGTGGTCTCCTGAATATT
Organism: Allium sativum; assembly: GCA_030737875.1. NCBI lineage: Eukaryota > Viridiplantae > Streptophyta > Magnoliopsida > Asparagales > Amaryllidaceae > Allium > Allium sativum. The sequence continues at coordinate 937,158,556 of CM060915.1, read as the reverse complement.
GATCTGATGTTGGTTTCTGCCTTCGGGGTTAATATTCAGAGAATTGTTCTCTTACTAGTTTACGGTTGGAGTCTAATTTAAAATCAAACGATAGATACCATAATTTTTATAAAATATATTAAATAACAAAAATAGTCACACGTGGACAGTACTCATTCGTTGAGATTAGTCATGTGTTGATAAAAATATAGATTCACGTATTGAATAGTATAAATATTCATTTGTTGAATAGAATAACAGAATTATTGAATATATGAAGCCGTGTTGATTAGAGATGCGCTATTTTGACGTGAACGGTATTTATATCGATTATATTCGTTTTTATAATCGAATAGTAATTGAATTGAATAGAAAACAAATTTGAACTGAATTGAATTTGATTTGAATATAAAACGAATTGAATTTGATTTGAATAGAAAATGAATTGAATTTGAATTGAATATAAAACGAATTCGAATTGAATTGAATATAAAACGAATTCGAATTGAATTTAATATAAAACGAATTCGAATTGAATTGAATATAAAACGAATTCGAATTGAATTGAAAACGAATTGAATTTGATTTGAATATAAAACGAATTGAATTTGATTTGAACAGAAAACGAATTGAATTTGATTTGAACATAAAACGAATTGAATTTGATTTGAATAGAAAACGAATTGAATTCAAATTGAATTGAAAACGAATTGAAATAGAAGTAAAATCAATTTGAAATGAATTCAAATTGAATTGAAATTTGAATTGAATTCAAATGAATTTTAAAACGAATTTATAAGAAAAAAAATTCAATTTTGATTTGAATTGAAATGGAAGTTGAAATTGTTTTTGAAACGAATTTAAAACTATTTATAAAATTCGTTTTAAACAGAAATCGACGAAATATATATTATATATATTATATATATAATATAATGGCCTGAATAGAACGCGCCGCGCCGCGGCAGTTCGCGAATTTCGACCATTGATTTCGAACCGACATTACGGGAGATCCGACCGTCGGATTCTCCTAAAACCGGAACCGTTGGGTTCGTATCGAAAAGAGCTTTCTAACGAATATTAGAAATTTGTAATCTAACGGTTGGATTTGGAGATACGTCCAAATCAAATTTGGAAAAGGTCGCTGTAAGTGCAGTTCGATGGCCGTTGATGGAAATCGACTGTACGGGCCTTGATAAAATTATTAAAAATAGTAATAATTAGTGTAAAATCATAAGAAATGATTTGGGAAAAATTGGGATGAAAAAATCCCTATTCAAAAAGATAAAAATAGATTTTTATCGAAATGAACTAGTTTTGAACTAAAATTAAACCCGTTTATTTTTAAATAAATAAATTGGATTTGAAACGAGTTTTAAATAGAATTGATTAGTGGGTTTATTGTGAACGGTGTTTTAAATAACACTAGATCTTTAACCCGGTAATAAATAGAATGTGATTTGGGTTTATAATGAACTGTGTTTTAAATGACATGAGTCCTTTAACCCAGTAAAAGGAGTTTTAATGAATCTGCAATTAGATTGAAATGTGGATTGATAATTTAAATTATCAAAATTGGCAAATGAGCGAGAATGGAGTATCACCAGTTTTGCTCCAAGCGATAGTTAAATCTTTAATTAGATTTGAACGTGGAATGGTAATTAAATTTACCGATAACACCGTGGTGTTAGATATGGAGTATTACCAGTTTTGCTTCATGGGATGAATAAATTGGGATTGGGAAATAAAATAAATAATTACTTCGGTGTGGTTCGCTAATCTCGACTAGTTTGAAAAACCATAATTTGGTTTGAAATGATATCCAAAGGAAGATTAAAGGATAAATTTTAAAGAATTTATCTTGGATAAAATTAATGGGAACCTTTCCCTAAGAATATGAAATTTAGAAATTAGCTGTAGGTTAGCTAAGAAGAATGGTTTCCTGGGTATTGATCTGATGTTGGTTTCGGCCTTCGGGGTTAATATTTGGGGAATTACTCTCTTACTTATTTACGGTTAGTGACTAATGAATTGGAATGAGGCGTATGTTGTGTTTGTGGAACATTTGTTTTAATATACGCGGGTTGTTCGGAAAGGCCGGGTTTATACCCATTCTGAATAACCGATTCGACGATAAGTCGAAGATGATGACGGTGGTCGAAGACCGGAAGTCTTCACATCGTTTGGATAATTACTGATGATCCTAATTGGGCTGTACACCCAAGAGGATGCAAATAGTTGGTGGTCGTCCAGACGTGCTTGGAGATCGATGGATATGCGAGGAAAGTGCCTCCGGTTTTGTTCAGACCCAGAACGAACTTGTAAATGGATTGTGTGTCTAACATTGGATTTTATTCTGTGTTGATTGATTTCTGTTAAATATATATCTGTTTGGCGGAGGAGAATTTATTCTCTTGCTTAACGCCCTTCTCTGAGACGTACGAGCTTAGAGGTTATATATTGATAGATATCAATCGCATGGCATGAATTGCCTGTGTGGCACGCTGAGTTACATGGATCAAGGCTTCTGTTGAAAAGCAATGTCTTGTGGTTGATGATCAAAGCACGGCCTTTGTGGCGTAGCTTTGTATATAACGTGAATTCGCGATCCTCACACCTCGGTACGAGTCAAAAACAGGATAAGGACTGCAGGGAGAGCACGACGTTTCTTTCTAGCTTTGGTGGTGTTAGTGACTTACCAGCCCTGACATTTATATACTTTACACCTATGTGGTTGTCGGATGAGGCGCCTCGATATTAGGTCTGTAAGGACCAGGAAACGTATGTTCAGGAATTGCCAATCCTCAAACGTAAGAGAGGACCGGCCCTGAAGATCCCAGGGTTGCCCAGAGTGCGTAGCCCTGAGGCATTTGCTAGAGTGTCTCGAAAGCGGAGAGGAGCTTGCCCTTGCCTCGACTCATGACGGAAATCCAATTTCCAATACGTGTATTTCGGCTTTATTTGTAGAGACTAGTATGGCGACATAGTGGTATGGGGCACTTATGCCGTCTATGATTTATATTTATGATTGAAATTGTTTTGACACTATACACTTATTATAGTATCAAATGATTTGTTTTAAACGTACCAAGCATGTTTGGCTGTTATAAGGTAAAACCTTATCCTCCGGCTTGCGTTGCATTGTGTGATGGGACCTGGGTCTTATAATAGCTTCATTTTCCGAAAAGCATTGCATTGTTTATCTATATGAACTGGTATTCTTGGGAGGAAACCCGTTCCGTGTTATACGGCGTGGTCCCTTGAATTACCCTCTTTTAAAGTAAAGCTTTAAATAACTGTTTTAGTTCTCACACCAGTCACATGACTTACCTGGAGTTTATTGTTTTAACCTAAACTCTGGGTGCCCCTATTTTCGACACGGGCAGCTAGTAGTTTTGGTTTTGCAGATTTTTATTCACAGGATCCTGATTTACAGCTGGAACGATGCTCGGAAAGCTCTGTATCTGTGCATTACTTTCAGTTGTGTTTTATATTATTTTTCCGCTGCTATGTAATTTATTGTAATCTCTGATATTTATCGAATGTATATTTATTCATACTCTATATATTCTTGTATCTGATGGAATTGTTGTAATTAACAATGAAATGTTCTTCCGTCTGCGTTCTGATTTGTCCTGTTCTCAAAACGATCAGGGGTTTCGAACGATCTAGATCGGTTTAACGACTGCTTCGGATCGAGCGAAATTCCCGGCCGTCACAATTTTGGTATAGAATATATATATATATATACACAAACACACACACATATATATACAGGAATTATATATAGGATATATTAGTGAAGGCCGTACAGTTTAAAGATAATAGAGAACAAGAATTCAGAGAAGTATCAAGACTCATGAGTATTCAAGATTTTAAGAGTTCAAGTGTTCAAGATTAATATAGTTATAGAGTCCAGATTATGTAAGACTCTAAATAGCACTCCAAGTTCAATATTCAAATTCTGATTTTCAAATTCTATTTTCTAGCCTCAATTCTCTCTATTTTATTTCTTTATCTTTTCAAATTTTTCTTTCTTAATTATTGTAACAACCTGGAAAACTAGAACCAATTTAAACTTTTTATTTTGGCAATTTTAATGAATTTTGAATATTTAAAATGATTTATTTTAAATAATAAGGACAAGATATTTATTTTGAATAGAATTGGCGCATATATATTTATTTAAATCAAAGTTAGAATATAAATATTTATTTTAATTATAAAAGGAATAGGAAACGGTGCTACAGTTTGAAAATTAGATTTCAAATTTCAAATGAATGTACAGGATCCAAAGTAAACCGGATTTTAGCGAAACCAAAAATACTAGAATCTATTTGAAAACATCTTTCCAACGAATCTGAAAATTCCAAATTTCATAGCGGGAACAAAAAGTTATGCCCATTTGAAAATTCAGAATAGTCGCTATGGAAAATATAGCCCTTGAAAATAGCGATTTTGCAAATGACCTCCGTTTTCGACGAGACCACTTTTGTTGGATCCAGAATGTCAAATTATTGTTAGATTACAATTTTCATAATTTTTGGAATCAATATGTGAGCGTGGTGAATTTAAACGTGTTTGGCAATTTTAGTTTGAATTTAATCGACCAGAAAATGACCATTTTTCTAACGGTCTTCAAATTCAACGAAATTAGTTTTGTTAGGACCGTATCATCAAAACATAGCCAGATTTATTTTTTGGGAATTTTTGAAGCCAGTATGTAGCCCCGATAAATTAAAATATCCGTCTGAATTTAAAATATATTGATTTATATTTTAAATTTAATGGGAACTGATCGTAACGGCCAAGTTGGCTTACAAAACATATCCCACTGTGTTCAGAATGGGGGTAATTAGCTAGGGACGACAGTCGGTGGGTTCGATTTAGGGTTCAATTAAAAAAGTTGACTTTTTGGGGAAAATTAAAATTAAAATATAATATAAATTCTTATAAAACCTTTCCCTTTTCTTTCTCTCCTCTTCACCGTCAATTTCAGAAAAAAGAAAAAAACAAAACCACGACTGCGATCCACATCCGCCACCGCCCGTCGCGCCTTAGGAGCCGCACCCTCAACCAACGGCGATTCCCCCTGACCCTTGTTCTCTCTCATGCCCTCTCTCCCTTTCCTCTCCACCACGCGTCGTTCGAAAACCAAGTCCCCCCAAACCCGAAGAAACTGCCAGCGCCGCCCTTGTTTCCCCACCACCGGCCATCCGCCATCCTTCCCCGACCCCCAGTCACCCAGCGCTGCTCTCAGCACCCCTCCTCCTTCCTCCGACCTCTTTATCTCTCCGTCTCCCTCTTCTAGCCCAAACCGTCCCATTCCTTCGCTGCTCGGGCCAATGTGGTGCGGTCACCGGCTACTAAGCCACTCCTCACCACTCGGCATCACTTGTAAGTTTTTATTTTTATTTTTATTCATATAAGCGGATAAAAATTGGATTTTTATATATAAAAATTGGATTTTTATATATAAAAATTGGATTTTTATATATAAAGATAGGATTTTGATATATATAAAATTAAGATTTTTAAATAAATATAAAGACAAGATTTTTATAAATATAAAGACAAATTTTTTTTTTTGAAATTAAAGATGTGATTCTTATAATGTTTTCATTATGATAAAAATGCGTTTTTTATATGATATGAACATCGATTTAAAAATATGATTTTTATATATAGAGAAGCAATGTAAAATTTTGGTTTTTATGTACGAAATGGCGAGATAAAAATATGATTTTTATATAATAGAGAATATAAATATATTATTTTTATACATGTGGCGAATTAAAAATGTGATCTTATATATATATATACAGCGATATAAAAATATGATTTTTACTATGAACAGCGTGGAAAAGACAGCATTGAATTTCGGGCAAATCCCAGGTATTCAGAAATTCAGAAACGAAATGGAGGAGTGGATCCCAAAGGTGAGAACTCCTCACTATAATTTTCTTTGTACAATTATTTATTTTTTAACTACATGTATGAATTGCTCCCCATCGTCTACAGACTATGGACGACTTGTTTGGTTGTGTGTTTGGACTGATTTGTTTGTGTGAATTTGGTTTGTGATGTGGAATGGAAAATAAAATATTCATGTGCTGAATATAAAAATATTCATGTGTTGAAATAAAATATTTATTCATTAAAAATATTGTTTTTAACGTGTATATGAATAAAATAAATATTCATTTACAAATCGGACGATTTGTAAATGTACACTCATTTGACTGATATGGAATGGGACGATAAATTTTACACATCGCCCAACTTCACAAATAAAATCTGTGTTTGTTGTTTGTAAACCCACACGGGTGTTGAGATGATATTTGACATACACTAATCCTAATTGTTTAGTGGTATGTCGATCGTTTGGTTGACAGACTGTGTAAGCGTGAATTATTTATATTTAATGCTTATACATTTGTGTAATGCACTCTGGATGATATATGACTTTGTTTGATTATTGTGGTGTACATGTTTGTATGCAATCCATATAAATAACATTATATGGCAATTGACTGTGTCTGATTCCAATACAGAAAGAATGAATATTTTAAAATAACGAATATTTTAAAAAAATGAATATTTTAAAATAATATCCAGTTAAAGATCAAAATATGATTTTAATGTCCGATTTGGGATGGACACGAAAATATTTAAATATATAAAGCCGTGTTGATTAGATTAACACCATTTTGGATGTGAACGATAATTATATCGATTTTATTCATTTTTATAATGAATATTAGAAAGGAAGTGATTTCAAAATCTAATGTTTTGAAAATATTATCATCTATATATTAATGATATGGAATATTCACTTTCGATTTGAAATTGAATATGAAGTTGAAATCGTTTTGAAAACGAATTTAAAACGATTTATAAAATACATTTCAAATGGAAATAGAAGAAATATATAATATATATATATATAATGGCCTGAATAGAACGTGCCGCGCTGCTGGAGTTCACGAATTTCGACCATTAACTTCGAATGGACATTACGGGCAATCCGACCGTCGGATTCTCCTAAAATCGGAACCGTTGGGTTCATATCGAAAAGAGCTTTCTAACGAATACAAGAAATTAGAAATATAACAGTTGGATTTGGAATTATGACCAAATCAAATTTGGAAAAGGTCACTGTAAGTGCAGTTCGATGGCCGTTTATGGAAATCGACTGTACGGGCCTTGATAAAATTATTAAAAATATCAATAATTTGTGCAAAATCATAATAAATGATTTGGAAAGAATTGGGATGAAAAATTCCATATTTGAAAAGATAAAAATATATCTTTATCGAAATGAACTAGTTATGAACTAGAATTATAATCCAATATTTTTAAATAAATAATTGGATTTGAAATGGTTTTAAAAATAATCGGAATTTCCAATATATGAATTGGAATGGATTTGAATCGAAATTATCTTCGGAATATTTCGATATTGGATTCCATGATTATATGGACATTATGGAGGAATTTGGAAGATATATATTGTGACGACCCCAAACTCCCGTAGTACGAAAGCAAGGATAATCAATGCAATATAACACATAAACAATAACAGTAGAAAAGAAATATAGAATTACAACAAATAAAGTATCTCAAATTACACTGGGAATAATATATCATCAGAGTTACACAACATAATAGGATCATACTTAGTACACAATACAGTTTTCCACTTAATATAAAATGTCTGCAGCAGAAATCAAACATAATATACAAAATGAAGTCTGAACAGCCTAATAGAAATAATGGGATCCATCTTCAGCTCCATAGCTATCCCTAATGAATCTGCTAAAACCTATATACAAGGATGCCCGTGTGGAAAAGAGGGCACCTGAGTTTGCAAAATGAAACAAACTACGAGTAAGTCATGGGACTAGTATGAGAAATCATATTTAACCTATTCAATAATAAGGCTAATCACAGGACCACGCCGCTAACGTGAAACGGGTTTACTCCATTGGATTGCCAGTGCATATATAAAGTAAATCGTTAATAAATGCAATGCTTTTTAGAAAAATGAAACCATTGTAGCTAGAAAGAAACGCATGTTCTCCCTGGGGTCCTTCTCCCGTTTCTGGTTCATACCGGGGTGAAAGGATCGCGAAGTAACGCTACACACAAAGCTATGATACAATAAAGCTGTGCTTTGATCATCAACCACAAGGCTCTGCTTTTCAACAATAAGCCTTGATCATTTGCATATTAGCATGCCACACTAACAATTCACGCCATGCGATCGATAACTATCAATATATAACCTCTGAGTTCATACGTCTCAGAGAAGGGTGTTAAGCAAGAGAATAAATTCTCCGCCACCAATCAAATATATATTAAGTAGAAATCAATCATCACAGAATAAAATCCAATGTCAGACATACATCCATTTACAAGTCCGTTTTGGGTCTGAACGAAACCTGAGACACCTTATTCCTCATCCCATATGTCCAATACGGAAAAGAGGTGCTCGCTAATCCGGACAATCAACAAGTACGTCCGGACAACTACCACTGTAACCCTTTCCTGGGAGCAAATCAGTCCAGGGCATCAATAGTCATCCATTCGATGTGAAGATCGTCAGTCTTCAATCACCGTCTTCAAATCTTCGACTTCCAATCGTCGTATAATTGTTTGAAATGAGAGTTAACTAGGACTTTTCAAATAATTCTCGAATATATATAATTTAAATTATTCCTTTCATTCCATATCATATATATTGATTTATAACGATTTATTGCCATTTTTATTTATTTAAAAATAGCATTATTAATTAAGCGACGCTTCGGGTCATTACATGGCCCTGGTGTTGTTTTCACCAAAATATGATTTACACATTCCTCAAAATTTGACCGTTGGATCTGAGCAAATTTTATATCTTTGGAAAGATCTTTTCAAAACGAACCCAACGGTTCCAGTTTTGGGAAAATCCGACGATCGGATCTTTCGGTATAATCGCTTGGAGTTACGATTTCAAAACGCAAACTACAGCGGCGCGATTCGTTTTATTTTAATTTATATTTATATATAAATATATAAATATAAATCGTTCAATGATTTCAAACCATTTTCAATTCTATCATCGATTTCTTTTATATATGAAATCATATATAACATTAAAAATGAAATTTTTAATGTTAATACAAATTCTTCCCGCATTGATTCTTTTATGTGATTCATATATATTACATAAAGATAAATAAAATCTTTTTATCTCAATATATTATTACATTGAAAAATGCACTCTTTCATTTCACTGCATTATTACATTAGAAAATGTAACTTTTATTTCAATGTGTTATTACATTGAAAATTGTAAACTTTCACTTCACTATATTATTACATTAGAAAATGTAACGTTTATTTCAATGTGTTATTACATTGAAAATTGTAAACTTTCATTTCACTATATTATTACATTAGAAAATGTAACTTTTATTTCAATGTGTTATTACATTGAAAATTATAAACTTTCATTTCACTATATTATTACATTAGAAAATGTAACTTTTATTTCAATGTGTTATTACATTGAAAATTGTAAACTTTCATTTCATTCTATTCTTGCATTGAAAAATGAAAATTTCTATTTCATTCTTTATTTACATTGAAAAATGTGATTTTCTATTCATTCTTTTATTTGCATTGGAAAATGTAAATTTCTATTTCATGCCTTGTTTACATTGGAAAAATATAATTTTCAATGTTTACTTATATACAATAAAATGTAAAATTTTATTGTAATTATATTTTCCTTTCAGACCAGTGATTATTTTTAAATGATTCATTAAAAATATAAATTTCACTGTAACACATTTTTATTTAACTAATGTGCATCTTCAAAGTTTCATTTACATTGAAAATGCATATTTCTAAGAAGACATATTTTATATAAAAATGGATATTTTAATGTTTTCCTTTAAAATAAAAATGTAAATTTCAAAAAAACATTTTCTGTTATTGCGATGACTAACATAAAATGAAAATCTTAGTGTAAAACATTTTTATTATAAAAATGTTTATTTTAATGTTTCATATACATAAAAATGTAAATTTCCAGTGTAAATACATTTCCTATAGTGATGTTTTATTTTAATGTCTTCGTATGCATTAAAATGTAAATTTGAAATGTAAATACATTTCCTATAACAATGGTTTATTTTAATATTTCATATACATTAAAATGTAAATCTAATGTATATACATTTTTCTTTCTTTCACCATGTTTTATTTTTAATGTTGTATATACATTAAAAATGTAAATTCCAATATCAAAACATTTTTATTTCAAAATGTCTATTTTATTGCATTACATAAAAAAATGTAAAATGCAATGTAAATACAATTTATACCACAATGTTTATTTTAAGGTTTTATTTACATTAAAAATGTAAGATCACATGTAAATACTTTTTTTTCTAAATGTTTATTTTAATGTCACATTTACATTAAAAATGTAAAATCAAATGTAAATTCATTTTTCTATATAAATGTTTATTTTTAATGTTACATTGACATTAAAAATGTAAAATCAAAGGAATATTCATTTTTATGAAACAAATGACCATTTTTGATTACATTGAAAATGTAGAATTTTTGTTGACATATAATGATCATTTTCATATATATATATATATACATATATATATTAAAAATCTGATATTCATATTATTCAAACAATTAATATATAATAACCTAAATATTTTATAACACAAAAATATTTCAGAAAATTTCGGCAGCATAACGTTAGGGTAATTAAAACCAACACCGTCCCGATGTACGGCTCCTCGCACTACCTTATGCCTCGCGGCATGTTCAAGGGATTTAATTTCCTAATACATTTTTCTAGGCATTCTAATGCCACAATATCAATCAATTTCATTTTTCAACCACAATCAATCACCCAAAAATCTATCAATTCCACATCACAATACAATCAAGTCGTCCATGGTCTATGAACGACGGGTGTCGGGAGTTTCTAAACTCCGTCTGCATCCTAATATACTTTCATTTAATTACTTCAGATTTAGAAATCTCACATCGCTTTTTATTTCTTCTGAAATTGTAGGATGCTCCAAAAATTCTCCGATCAGTTCTGAAATGTAGATCTCGTCGTTGTAATTCCAACGGATTAAGTTTTGTCGAATTCTGATCAAATATGAACAAGATACGATCATCTAAAGATGCTGTTATATTTAAATAAATTAATTAATTAAATGAATAGTACCTTCTTCCTAATCAAATTTGAGGCCGACAGTTTTCTCGTTTCTAGTACGAACTAGGGTTCGAATTTTGCTTCCAATTGGAACCGCTAGGCGCCGATCCAGATCCATCATGACGGAGAGCTCCAGGTTGCGCGCCAATGCCACTGAGGTGGCGTAGTTCGGTGGTCCCAGGCGATCACGGCGGCGCTGGAAAGTCGGCCACTTTGGAGCGTCACATCTCGAAAACCATGCCACTACAGGGCATGTAAATTATATGAGATCGAAGAGGGTAAAAATCTCTACAAAAGCTTCAACTGAAGTAATGGATTTCGTTGAGTGGATTGGGATTTATCGGAGGAAGAAAGATGGAGCTGTAGCCGCCATTGAACGAGGGGTATCGGGTTTAAAACGAGGGAGAAAATACAGTATACGCGTATATATGCATATTTTTATTTTATTTTTATTTATTTAGTTTTTTAATTTCTGTATCGCTCCTAACTCCAAATCAAACCCAACAAGTGACGCTCCTAGCTAAATACCCTCATTCTGGACACAATGGGATATGTCCTGTAAGCCAATTCAATTGTTCCGATAGGTGTTTCTTTAAATTTAAATATAAAATATTTAATTATTTAACTTTGCTCATACATTTCAATTTACCGGGGCCACACACCGACTCTAAAAATTCCCGAAAAATAAATCTAGCTATGTTTAGATGATACGGTCCTAACAAAATTAATTTCATCGAATTTGGAGATCACTTGAAAAATGGTCATTTTGTGGTCGATCCAAATTGACTGAAATTGACAAAACACATTTTCTTTTGCTGCACTCACATATTGATTCCAAAAATTATGGAAATTGGAATCCTACAATAATTTGACATTCCGGATCCAACCAGGGTGGTTTCGTCGAAAACGTAGGTCATTTGCAAAATGGCTATTATATGGGCTATATATTATATTAAATTCCATTGCGACTATTCTGAAAATTCAACTTGCCATAACTTTTGATTCCCGCTGTGAAATTTCAATTTTTCGGATTCATTGGAAAGATATTTTTAAACAGATTTAAATATTTTTGGTTTCACCAAAATCCGCTTTATTTTGCATCTTGCATAGTCAGTCAAAGTTCAAATTCAAATTTTCAAACTGCCGCGCTATTTCTAACTCCTTTTAAAATTAAAATAAATATATTCATTCTAACTTTGATTTAAATACAAATTTAATCGTTATTATTTAAAATAAATTGTTTAAACTATTTAAAATTCAACAAAATAGCTAAAATAAAAATTTTAAATTGGTTCTGATTTTCCGAGTTGTTACAATCTCCCGCACTTAAAATCTTTTCGTCCTCGAAATGGAAACAACAATAAAGTAGGAAACAAAACGGAAAATGTAAAATATGGTAATTGTACCTTGCATAGAGCTAGTCAGTGATATCCACTCTGCACTGGGGATAAGCCTGTTTGATGCTATCCTCGGTCTCCCATGTACAATCTCTAGGATCTCCGCTCCACTGCACTTTGACTAGATGAATTCTCTTGTTTCTCAGAACTCGGGTTTCTTTGCCAATGATCTTTACCGGCTCTCTTCTCACTGCTAAGCTTGGTGTAATCTCCAAATCTTGTTGTGCAGCTTCTTCCACAATCAAGTTTGGATCATATACATGCTTCCGGAGTTGAGACACATGGAATGCATCATGTACCCCTGGCAACCAGTCAAGCAACTGAACCCTATAAGCGAGAGTTCCAATTCTTTCTAGAATAGGGAATGGACCAATGAATCTAGGAGCCAAATTCCTAGTCTTTCTAAAGCGAACTACTTTTCTTAATGGAGAAACTCTCAAGTACACATAATCGCCAACAACAACTTCTAAATCTCTTCTTCTTGAATCTGTATAACTTTTCTGTTGGCTCTGAGAAGTTAGCGGTCGCTTCTTAATGAAATCAACTTTGTCCAAAGCTTCACGGATCATGTCGGGACCGAATACTAGTCTATTTCCTGGTTCAACCCAACATGCGGGAGATCTACAAGGCCTGCCATACAATGCTTTGAATGGCGACATTTGCAAGCTTGCTTGGTAACTATTATTATAAGAGAACTCGACCAAATGCAAATGATCTTCCCATGATCCGCCAAAGTCAAGAATACATGCCCGCAACAAATCTTCCAGTATACGGTTCACCCTCTCAGTCTGGCCATCTGTTTGAGGATGATAAGCGGTGCTCAGATTTAATGTTGTCCCCCGCTCTTCTTGGAAAGCTTCCTAGAATTTACTAGCGAATATAGGGTCACGGTCACTAACAATGCTACTGAGAACTCCATGTAGCCGGACAATTTCTTTGAAATAAATTTTCGCCAAGCTTTGAGCTGTTCTAGTAGATCTGACAGGAATAAAATGGGCAGACTTCGTGGATCGGTCTACGATCACCCAGATACTGTCATTACCTTTCCTAGTTCGGGGCAAACCATCAATAAAATCCATGGAAATCTGATCCCATTTCCAACTTGGAACTTCTAGTGGTTGTAACAAGCCGGCAGGTTTTTGCTGATCACTCTTGTCTTGTTGGCAAGTGGAACACCTGCTGACATAAATGAAGATGTTTCTTTTCATCGATTTCCACCAGAACGTGCGGTTGAGATCATGATACATTTTACTCACCCCTGGATGAATACAAAATTTGGATTTATGACATTCATCCATTACTTCTCTTCTGATATTAAGAATATTCGGGACACAAATTCGGCCTTTTAACCTCAGAACTCCCTTGTTATCAATTTAGAAACTAGAGGGTTCGCCTTCCCGAACTCTCTTACTAATTCTCTGAATAAATTCATCGTCCTTCTGAAGAGCAGAGATTTTGTCAATCAAATTAGGTGTAATGATGAGATTGGCGATGATAAGATTGGCGACGACCGCATTCTTTCTACTAAGCACATCGGCTACAACATTAGCTTTTCCTGTATACAATATGTCCATATCATAGACCGCAAGAAATTTTACCCAACATTGCTGCCTCAAATTCAAGTCACTTTGGGTGAACAATTACTTCAAGGATTTATGGTCTGTATATAACTCGAACTTCTCACCTAAAAGAAAGTGCCTCCATATCTTTAAAGCAAACACGATGGCCATCAACTCAAGATCATGAGTGGGGTATTTCTTCTCATGCGGTTTCAATTGACGGCTAGCATAAGCAACTACTTTGTCTCTTTGCGTTAATACCGCACCAATATCTTCAATAGAAGAATCAGTCCAGACTTTCAAATCTTGATTGCCATCAATAATGGTCAACATAGGAGCAGTGGTCAACCTCAATTTCAGCTCTTGGAAAGCTGCCTCACATTCAAGTGTCCAATTAAACTTTGTGTGCTTCTTTGTAAGCTTCATTAATGGACAAGATAATTTTGAAAACTCCTTAATGAATTTCCGATAATAGCCAGCCAATCCTAGGAAACTTCTGACTTCTGTAGGTGTACTAGGCTGCTTCCAATCTTGTATGCCTGTGATTTTGCTGGGATCCACTGAAATTCCTTCCTTTGACACTACATGACCGAGGAACTTCACTTCTTCTTGCCTGAATACACATTTAGAAAATTTGGCTTTTAATACAATCTTTCTTAGAATTTCCAAAACTTGTTCCAAATTGTTTTCATGCTCGGCGGTTGATTTGGAGAAGATTAAGATGTCATCAATGAAAACTAGCACAAATTTATTAAGGACATCGCGGAATACTCAATTCATTAAATCCACAAAATAGGCAGGAGCGTTGCTTAAGCCGAACGACATTACTAACCATTCATAAAATATGTCTAGACCTATAAAAGCTGTCAAAGGAACTCACTCTTCAGCAATTCGCAGTTGATGGAAACCTGTAGCTAGGTCCATTTTAGAAAATACTTTAGCTCCATTCAAATGATCCAATAGATCATCTATGCGGGGCAAGGGATATTTATTCTTGAGTGTCTTCTTTTTTCAATCTCGGTAATCCACACACAGTCTGTGAGTATCGTCTGACTTTGGGACAAACACTACTGCAGCACCCCAATTTGAAAAACTAGGCCTGATCAGACCTTTCCACAAAAGCTGTTTAGTTTGATTGCCCAATTCTACTTTCTCTTTCCATGTCATTCTTCGAATAGGATATACCACTAGCCTCGCATTCGGAACTAAATCAATCCTGAAGTCGATTTCTCTTCGCGGAGGCAAGCTGTCAACTTCTTCGAATACATCCGCATAATTCTTAACAACAGGAATATCTTCAATATGAGCAGGAGAAACATCAAGAGCAGTCCAAAATTCTGTCTGAATTCGGTCCTATGCATGGTATCGTTATAAAAATTTTATACTTGGTCTTCGCCTTAATGATTCTTTCTGCACATTTAACCTCGGCTTCATATTTGGTTAACCAGTCCAGCCCAAGAATGATGTCAAATTCAGGAACATCCATGATGATCAAATCAAAAGAAAATCAGTAACGGAAAAAGGAAATAGGTACTTTACAATACACACCGAGAATAAGAGAACCTCCTATCGGATTATGAACTCTAACCAATTCCTTAAGGTTCCTTAGTTTTATCTTCAACTTCTTAATTGTATTGCTTGAAATAAAGCTTTGTGACTTGCCCGTATCAAAAAATACTTTAACTGGAATATTATGGACAGTGACAGTGCCTTCCGAAACATCTGGCCTTTGCTGACTAGCCGAGGGTGCTGGAGTTTCTTCTACTTCATTTACATATGCCTCCTTGGTCGTTTTCAAAAGCGGGCAATGTTGCTTTACATGACCGGTCTAATGGCAAAGATTGCATTCTCTATCCTCTTGAAATTTTTTATTGGATTTAGATCCATCCTTCCTTCGTTTCTTCGAAGATTTGCAATTTATCGACAAATTTCCTTGCCTATTACAATTAGAGCATGTGGCAGTCGTTAACCGTTCTTTCTTAGATCTTGGCCTTTTCTTATTGACTTTCGGCTTCTTGCTGGCCTCAGGCTTTGTGCTTGCCTCTGGGCTATCAGTTTCCAACTTCCTTTTGCTGCTAGAACTGCCTTCCTCTTCATCTTCCCAACCATGTTGTTTATCATTATACTCATAGCGATAAGCCATTTGTATCATTTCAGAAATTGGGAGATTCCCATGAGCAAGTACTCTACCTTCGTATTTCTTTTGAAGTCCTTTGATAAATCTCAGATTCTTCCTTACAGGTTCATGAATTAGTTCTGGGGTAAAGCGAGAAAGTTTATTGAATTTATTCTGATATTCTTGGATGGTCATATCTCCTTGTTTCAAATTGTAAAACTTATCATATAGTCGCTCAGTTGCTTCTGGAAGAATAAATCTTTCTTTGAAAATTTCTTTAAATCTATCCCACGTAACATAACCTTCTGGATTTTCCTCAGTAACAGTTTCCCACCAGATTAGAGCTTCATCTTTGAGTGCACAAGATGCAAGTAATCTTTTCTGATCATCTCTCTGCTTTAAGCCTTGAAAGGTTCTCTGTAACGTCCCGCATTTTTGTCGGTTTGTATATGAATATTTAAATCAATTTAAATATTGAATTTGTAATATAAGTGGATTTATATATTAATTAAAACGAAGTTGAACGTATAAAGATATATATTAATTATAATCGAGCCCATAACGACGCTGCAGTTCGTAATTAAACGTTCTGAACTTCAACTGAATGTACCGGACTCGTTTTGAATCGAATTTCTTCAAATCGAGAAACATTGGAATCTGTTGAACTGTATCTTTCTAACAGAAGTGAAAACCAAGATTTCGTTGTGTAGATTGCAAGATATGTCCAAATCAAATATTCAAAAAGTCGCTGAAAAATCGTATATCGACTGTAACGGTTATTTGAATATAACTTGATATCGGTTGCAAATCGGGACAGGGTTCTTTTGAGGCGCAGCGATAATTTAATTTTTAGAATTTTACTGTAATTTTTAATTAATTAAATATGCAACTTTTTATTGGGAGTATTTTGCACCCTATATCGATATTTCGGAGTTTCAAAATATAAGTCAAACTACCGGTATTATTATATTTTTGGGATCGTGACACCTCGTTAAGCACGACTATACTCTTACTTCTGTCCGTGCGTGAGCAGAATTTGTAACTTAAAAACATAGTGCATATTAAATAGGAAATATGGAGTAAAAGAAATAGACATGCCGACATCCTCAGCTAACCATTTTGATAAATCAAAATACCAAAGCCTAAACTTGAGTAGCTGTTATACTATGAAACATCAATATCATGTCATATCCTAAGTTATATGAGCAGGAGCCTATAGTAATGAATAGCTCAAATCCATTAGCAGTAAGTTTTCAAGTCATAGCCTTACCCTAAGGCGTAAGGTCATGCAAGCCTGTGAGGGTATACGGACCTATGCTCTTACTAGCCTTACCCATACTTCATGTTAAAGTCTTCACATAGGATACTTAACCTACTGGATACCTATTTATCACCAGACTAGAATAGAACTGAATAATCTTGTGCCTACTCTCTAGCTAGGTAATGGTACACTGTAAACTCACATCACTCTAAACCATACCCCTAACATTTCTTTTCAATTAAATCACGCCATACCATTCTTTAATGCTCCCCATACCTTACAGTATCTACTGTAGAACCACGTTTTCCTTCCACTTGAAGCTTCCTTCCCCTATAAAAGCATACGCTCATACTTCATTCTGGGGAGATACAAAACAAAACATTTCTCCTTTAAAATTATAACCGAACGCTCTTCGAATCAAAAAGGGAAAACAAATCCCGAAGGCCACCCTTACAACTCAGACCGGGAAGTTTGTTTTTCTCCTTGCGTAAGCCCGTTTCTGGGCTCGCGTGTTGCTGACGCGTTCTACAGCAGGAGGCCGACGTTGAGGAGAATATGCGATGGAAGTAGAAGACCGTGAAGTTTTAGTACGAGTGGCGTCCATTTGTGGGGAAAATGGGCGGTTACTGTAGCATGCGGTGATGTCCGGAGCAGTACGTGACAGGGGTATTCATGCATGAATCCTTTCGAGGCAACGCAGTAAACATGAGAAGGCACGGTGATCTAGGTCATGCGGTGCAACAGTGTTGAGTTCGAATAGGAAATCAAATTGCTGGAGCGAAAGTTTTGTGAAAGAATAAAACTGTGCAGAGGAGCGCAACCTGTTGATGAGTACGGTGTAACGGTGAAAGCATAGAAGAGGAGTCCATGGAATTGTGTTCGCACAAGTTCACTGTTGAGCCATGAAGCTCGACGCCAGTTTTCCACGGGTCATGCGAGTGTCGAGAGGTAGTGTCGGGTGCTGCGTTGGTCATGTAGGGAAGAAGGCTATTGAAAGGGGTCCTGGGTCTTGAATGAGGGGAACGTGAGCAGGTTGACATATGTTAAAATGGAAACAAAAGTGGGCAGGCGTTGGGCTTTTTGGGCCAAACAAGGGAAATGTGAAGAAATAAAAAGAAATAGAAAGAAAATGCTGATATAGCAGAATTAAACGTTCGATTAGATCAACTGACGCAAATCGTTATTTAACGGTTAACACGCAAAGGTGAGTAAAATCACTCACTCTGATCTATTTTTATTATGATATTTTAATGTTGTTTAAATGTTGTGTGATGGTCGATTAGGTAGATTACCAGTAATTTGGTTGAATATTATATACCGTCACATATGTACACACCATCGGTTGGACACTGATCCTATCGATTAGAATATCGCCTAGTATAGAGTTAGTGTAAATTGTGTTGACTGACATCTGTGGATGCGGAAACCGGTTGGAGGAATCCGACCGGATTCCTCGATATTTGTATGAACTGTTTGTTTTGTATACATGGTTGAACCCGAATTATATTTAAAAACCGCATGAGAATATTTATGTTGAACGGATATTCAACATCTGTTCGATAAATAAATAAATGATATCGATTTAGAAAGTGGTGACAGTCAACTGTAAAACCATCGTTTTGTTAAAGAGTTGATTGGCCGTCAGGCAAATCAACGAGGTTAATTATAAAAATTATATTTTTATAATTAAAAAGAAGATTTAAATTTATAATAGAAGTTCTATTATAAACCAGTATTTTAGAGTTCGTTTTTATAAAGCAAATAAAAGCGATTGTTGACATTTAAACAAGTTTATAAAGTAAAAACTATCATACGATTAAATATTTGGATAATTGTATTTAAGATAAATAATTTAGAGATATCATTAGATTAATTAGATTAATCTAATGTTAAGAAGTAATTAAAATCAGTTAATGAATTTACTGATGGAAATAAGTTGATTTAATCAACTGTTATATGGGAACATGATTATTAGATTAATTGGTCTTTAATTAATCTAATGAAAACAGGTTAGAAATAAGTTTATTGAAATTAATGAGAGTTAATTACCATTTAAGAAGTTATAGATAAGAACTGGGAAATGGAGAAAGCAAAGAGTTAATGTTTAAATTAAATATTCATAAACCATAGAGATTCCAAAGTAAGAATATGGTGTTGTAAAACCATATTCCAAAATACAACAAGGAAATACGATTTAATAAATATATTAAGTAATAAGGAATTTGAATACAGACTTGTATCGGTTCTAAGGTAAGAACGTTGTCGATCAAGGTCTGAGAGGTAAATAAAATACCCCAACTTGAACGGCTTCGCTATTACCGAGGAACGATATCAGTTTGTAACGGAAAGAGATGTCAAGATTTTTGGTAAGAGAAAGAGACGTCAAGATTTTTGTAACAGAAAGAGATGTCAAGATTTTTGTAACAGAAAGAGATGTCAAGATTTTTGTAACGGAAAGAGATGTCAAGATTTTTGTAACAGAAAGAGATGTCAAGATTTTTGTGACGGAAATAGATGTCAAGAGTAGTATAAAAGGAATATGGCGGCGTATGCAAGTCTTAGAACTATAGCAATAAAATAACGCTGTTGATAAGATAAGTGTGACTGTTATTTCAAGATTAGTTATAACAAAGAATATTACAGCGTATGATAAGTTGAACTATAGCAATAAAATAACGCTGTTGATAAGGTAAGTGTGACTGTAATTAGTTATAAGGAGAATATTACAGCGTATGACAAGTTTAGAACTATAGCGACAAATTAACTGCTGTTGATTTGACTTAAGCGTGACTTTTATATATAGTAGCACTTCCTAGGAAATGTAACAATTGGTTTGAAATCCACTTATTCTAGAGTAATAAGTAACGACGTTTGTTCAAAGAAATATAAGAAAGAGTTTAGAAAAAGAATTGGGGAATCGTATTAGAAACTGATGACAACATTTCGATGTTCGAAATGTGATTAGAATTAAACCATTAGGGTTTGGAACTAGAATTCGACAATGTCGAATGTATTAAAAGTAACTATTTTTTTAGGGATTATAATCTGATAGAATAATTAACATTTAGTTTTAAACAAATAAATGTTAATAGGATATGAGTCAGTATTTAACTTGATATCGATTTGATAAGAAGTTGTCTTAGAAAACAGAGTTTATAAAGTGGATTGGGAATATAAAGTATGAAAGAGGTTTCGGTAAACGAGATAAGTATTACTTGAATAAAGAATTAATTGATAAAGGTATTCAGATTTCTATAACAGGAATGGTATTCACATTTTAAAGTGAATTATGTTTTAAAAGTAAATGGTTGACCGATTAAAATATTTATAATGAAATTGGAAATATTTTCCAATGAAGATAGGGTATACGATCCAAGTGTAGAAACCAAGGAATGTGAAAAGAATGAAAATGTTTCGAACGTTAATAACGTATGTTTCTGGAACATGAAAGAATAAGAGTTTATAATAACTGGAAATGTTTTTCCAAGAAGTATGAAAAGGCTAAAACGGGATTTGAGAAATATCTGGTAAGATATGGGAATTCGAAAAATAAAACGAATGTCAAATAAAAGTGCCCGTGGTTGTGTGGTGTTTAGTTATACATTAGAATGGATGTTTGTTTTTACTTCGATGGTTAAATAACCGACTATCGAAGTGTTTTGACCATCGTTGTCAATACGGAGAGACCGGTTGGATACGTTATCCGAAAACCACTCCGTATAGGCATAATCGTTGCGAATTAGATATGCTGAAGATAATTGAAGACAGAGTTAAATGCAAGGGTCGTCCAGTTCTAGAATGATGTTTATTTGTTTGTCCAGTCCCAGGACAACTTGTATGGACGAGTGTCTGACAGAGTATTTCCAACGGTCATGCCGTTGATTTTATGAATATACCAAGTTGGTGGGGAGAAGGTAACTTCTCTTTATTCTACACCCAGTGTGCATTTGTGTAATCAATGTGTGATTACGGATTTGACGATGTGACATTCAAAGTGAATGGTGATCAGATGTTCTGAAGATAGACGTAGCCTCTAGCCTCACCACCAGGAATGACAGAAGTTGGGCTAGGCAGCATGGCTAGTTGGGTCATCCCCAAGCAGGGTGTATTGTCATCGATCTAGAGAAAATTCATATTTATACTTCTTTTCGATTCTATATCTTCGAATGACGGTTGGATGGCCTACAACCGTGGTGGCAATATATTCGCGACACTCAAGCTAAATGAGTGAGCAGTTATGTGTGGCCGGGTTGCAAGACGTTCTTGTTGAACCCTGAGTGTATCCCCTCTAGAGTACACTATTCAGAAGGTGCTCCCATACCTTGTCTGTTGAAATCCAATCTCCGATAAGCACCCTGCGGTTTATGGTTTTATACTATATATATGTGGAACGTGAGATGCAAGCGTTCTGCTACTTGTATAATTATTCGTTTAGACATTATCATAATATCACTAGTTTAGATATCAAGAATATTTCGGGTTATAGTAAGGTAAAAACCGTCCATGTTTATGTGTGGGCTGGTCTTACTATTATCTTCTTGTTTTGAAAAGGATTTTCAAAGTAAAACAGTATGGTTGGAATTTACTCACACCAGTCCCATGACTGACCCAGAGTTTATTTTGTTTGTTTTCCCTAAACTCTTGGGTGCCCAAATTTGTACGGGCAGTCAAGTGTTTCAGGCTTTGCAGATTCACTTGGAGGAGCTCAAAAGCAGGAAGCTTCACCATTAGTTATGTAGAGTTATTTCCGCTGTGATATGATGTATTGTACTCTGATAATGGTATGTATATACAATACAGTTTTGTATTGAAAGTTATGTTATATAATACATCTTATTTTGTTCCGCTGCGAGTTTCGTGTTACTCTGATTCTGTTCAGTGGTGATCTTCTTCTTCTTCTATTCTATTAGTTCTATCTTTTCTTTCTCACCCTCTAAATTCTTCTATTAATGTCCCGGTATTTTTCGATGCTTGAATAGTCAACAGTGTGTTTTTATGTTGATTTTCTGGGTCGAAAATCCGCGCCGTTACAGATGGTATCAGAGCATAAGGTTAAGTGATTACCTTGGCTCTGTGGCGTGACTCAGTAGAGATGGAGTTAGTAATACTCTAGATTGAGTATGAGTGTATATAGATGAGCGCGTATTTGTGAATAAATATAAAAACTGTTTTATATTGTGTTGACTGGTCAGTCGAGTGGTTTATGAATTCTGGTCGAAACAGTAATGCAAACTGGATCGATAGGCGTTTCTAAACTCTTGAACAGAGTAATTCGACACGGTATGTTTTTAAAAGAGGGTAGATGAAATAATTTTACCCAAATTATATTTTGATATAAAGGAGTATATATCTTGAGATTATTATAGTGTTGATCATCATTATGACCAAATAAGATCTATAATTGAGTTGGTTATATAAATAACCAATCGAAATATTATATAAGTATAATATGCAAAATCAGATAAACTGAATCTGAAGTTAAAACCAGAATTGAAATAAAACTCTAGAAACTTGGAAAAGAATTGAAATTGAATTTAAATTAAATATAAGGGAATTTTAAAATCCTGGGAGATTTGAAAATTTGTTTTCCAAGTGCTATGAAAGATATTTTGAAGTAATTTCAAAAATAGAGTGATTATAAATGAGTTTATAAAGCAATACAGTATTGAACTCACTTCGATGGTTGGAAAATAAATTCCGATGATGATCGCGACATTGTTGGTGTTCATTTTCGAGCTGGTAAGTGACGGATTACTACCAAAATTTTTGTTTTGTATTGTTTGAGAAACAAGTTGTCAGAAATTCAAATGTTTTGAATTATATATGATTTCAAACTGATTTGAAATAAATCCCAGGAATTTGAATTCTGAAATAAAAATTTAACTTATGGAGTTAAAATGGTAAAAATGGAATTTAAACAAAGATAACAAAACTGGACTGAATTTGGAAAGATCCAGAATGAATATTATAAAAGAAAAATATTGAAGATTCGAGTTATTAAAAATGAATTGATTCTTGGAGAATAAGAATCGAATTTTGAATTAGAGATGGAGATAACTGATTTGAGAAATAAATCAGTAAATGGAATGTCGTAATAAAACTTAACAAGGTTAAGAACTGAGAGTGGAATCGAAGTTGAAATAGAAATTTGGCTTAGTAAAAGCAAAAGACTGGTTTGAGAACGGATTGATGGGAGATCAACCAAGGATGCTTGGATATGCTGGTTTGATAGCAGATGGCAGAGATAGCGTTGAATGCCCAACAGAGAAGGTACACATTTATATACGAGTATGAGATTTTTCATGAGTCAGTTTGGGCAAGCCGTTTGGCTGTTTGATTTTCTTTTCGATTGGAGAATGCCCGGAGTGGCAAGTTGTTGTAGTACCGAGTGAGCCGTGCAGAGGAGATGCTGGCGAGATTCTCTGAAAATTTAAGCTGTTAGGAAATTTTCAGAAATTTTGAAAATATTCGAAATAATAAGGAATTAATATTTTAATTGGAAATAATCAGTTCAGTGGAAATTGAAATTATGAAGTAAACCAAAAAGATTTTTAACCTGTTTATAACAGAGATTGTAGCATTTTCCCTATCTTAGCAATTTCGAGGACGAAATTATTTTAAGGGGGAAGGACTGTAACGTCCCGCATTTTTGTCGGTTTGTATATGAATATTTAAATCAATTTAAATATTGAATTTGTAATATAAGTGGATTTATATATTAATTAAAACGAAGTTGAACGTATAAAGATATATATTAATTATAATCGAGCCCATAACGACGCTGCAGTTCGTAATTAAACGTTCTGAACTTCAACTGAATGTACCGGACTCATTTTGAATCGAATTTCTTCAAATCGAGAAACATTGGAATCTGTTGAACTGTATCTTTCTAACAGAAGTGAAAACCAAGATTTCGTTGTGTAGATTGCAAGATATGTCCAAATCAAATATTCAAAAAGTCGCTGAAAAATCGTATATCGACTGTAACGGTTATTTGAATATAACTTGATATCGGTTGCAAATCGGGACAGGGTTCTTTTGAGGCGCATCGATAATTTAATTTTTAGAATTTTACTGTAATTTTTAATTAATTAAATATGCAACTTTTTATTGGGAGTATTTTGCACCCTATATCGATATTTCGGAGTTTCAAAATATAAGTCAAACTACCGGTATTATTATATTTTTGGGATCGTGACACCTCGTTAAGCACGACTATACTCTTACTTCTGTCCGTGCGTGAGCAGAATTTGTAACTTAAAAACATAGTGCATATTAAATAGGAAATATGGAGTAAAAGAAATAGACATGCCGACATCCTCAGCTAACCATTTTGATAAATCAAAATACCAAAGCCTAAACTTGAGTAGCTGTTATACTATGAAACATCAATATCATGTCATATCCTAAGTTATATGAGCAGGAGCCTATAGTAATGAATAGCTCAAATCCTTTAGCAGTAAGTTTTCAAGTCATAGCCTTACCCTAAGGCGTAAGGTCATGCAAGCCTGTGAGGGTATACGGACCTATGCTCTTACTAGCCTTACCCATACTTCATGTTAAAGTCTTCACATAGGATACTTAACCTACTGGATACCTATTTATCACCAGACTAGAATAGAACTGAATAATCTTGTGCCTACTCTCTAGCTAGGTAATGGTACACTGTAAACTCACATCACTCTAAACCATACCCCTAACATTTCTTTTCAATTAAATCACGCCATACCATTCTTTAATGCTCCCCATACCTTACAGTATCTACTGTAGAACCACGTTTTCCTTCCACTTGAAGCTTCCTTCCCCTATAAAAGCATACGCTCATACTTCATTCTGGGGAGATACAAAACAAAACATTTCTCCTTTAAAATTATAACCGAACGCTCTTCGAATCAAAAAGGGAAAACAAATCCCGAAGGCCACCCTTACAACTCAGACCGGGAAGTTTGTTTTTCTCCTTGCGTAAGCCCGTTTCTGGGCTCGCGTGTTGCTGACGCGTTCTACAGCAGGAGGCCGACGTTGAGGAGAATATGCGATGGAAGTAGAAGACCGTGAAGTTTTAGTACGAGTGGCGTCCATTTGTGGGGAA
Organism: Allium sativum; assembly: GCA_030737875.1. Lineage (NCBI taxonomy): Eukaryota > Viridiplantae > Streptophyta > Magnoliopsida > Asparagales > Amaryllidaceae > Allium > Allium sativum. Next base: position 937,132,916 of record CM060915.1, on the reverse strand, counting down.
AATGGGCGGTTACTGTAGCATGCGGTGATGTCCGGAGCAGTACGTGACAGGGGTATTCATGCATGAATCCTTTCGAGGCAACGCAGTAAACATGAGAAGGCACGGTGATCTAGGTCATGCGGTGCAACAGTGTTGAGTTCGAATAGGAAATCAAATTGCTGGAGCGAAAGTTTTGTGAAAGAATAAAACTGTGCAGAGGAGCGCAACCTGTTGATGAGTACGGTGTAACGGTGAAAGCATAGAAGAGGAGTCCATGGAATTGTGTTCGCACAAGTTCACTGTTGAGCCATGAAGCTCGACGCCAGTTTTCCATGGGTCATGCGAGTGTCGAGAGGTAGTGTCGGGTGCTGCGTTGGTCATGTAGGGAAGAAGGCTATTGAAAGGGGTCCTGGGTCTTGAATGAGGGGAACGTGAGCAGGTTGACATATGTTAAAATGGAAACAAAAGTGGGCAGGCGTTGGGCTTTTTGGGCCAAACAAGGGAAATGTGAAGAAATAAAAAGAAATAGAAAGAAAATGCTGATATAGCAGAATTAAACGTCCGATTAGATCAACTGACGCAAATCGTTATTTAACGGTTAACACGCAAAGGTGAGTAAAATCACTCACTCTGATCTATTTTTATTATGATATTTTAATGTTGTTTAAATGTTGTGTGATGGTCGATTAGGTAGATTACCAGTAATTTGGTTGAATATTATATACCGTCACATATGTACACACCATCGGTTGGACACTGATCCTATCGATTAGAATATCGCCTAGTATAGAGTTAGTGTAAATTGTGTTGACTGACATCTGTGGATGCGGAAACCGGTTGGAGGAATCCGACCGGATTCCTCGATATTTGTATGAACTGTTTGTTTTGTATACATGGTTGAACCCGAATTATATTTAAAAACCGCATGAGAATATTTATGTTGAACGGATATTCAACATCTGTTCGATAAATAAATAAATGATATCGATTTAGAAAGTGGTGACAGTCAACTGTAAAACCATCGTTTTGTTAAAGAGTTGATTGGCCGTCAGGCAAATCAACGAGGTTAATTATAAAAATTATATTTTTATAATTAAAAAGAAGATTTAAATTTATAATAGAAGTTCTATTATAAACCAGTATTTTAGAGTTCGTTTTTATAAAGCAAATAAAAGCGATTGTTGACATTTAAACAAGTTTATAAAGTAAAAACTATCATACGATTAAATATTTGGATAATTGTATTTAAGATAAATAATTTAGAGATATCATTAGATTAATTAGATTAATCTAATGTTAAGAAGTAATTAAAATCAGTTAATGAATTTACTGATGGAAATAAGTTGATTTAATCAACTGTTATATGGGAACATGATTATTAGATTAATTGGTCTTTAATTAATCTAATGAAAACAGGTTAGAAATAAGTTTATTGAAATTAATGAGAGTTAATTACCATTTAAGAAGTTATAGATAAGAACTGGGAAATGGAGAAAGCAAAGAGTTAATGTTTAAATTAAATATTCATAAACCATAGAGATTCCAAAGTAAGAATATGGTGTTGTAAAACCATATTCCAAAATACAACAAGGAAATACGATTTAATAAATATATTAAGTAATAAGGAATTTGAATACAGACTTGTATCGGTTCTAAGGTAAGAACGTTGTCGATCAAGGTCTGAGAGGTAAATAAAATACCCCAACTTGAACGGCTTCGCTATTACTGAGGAACGATATCAGTTTGTAACGGAAAGAGATGTCAAGATTTTTGGTAAGAGAAAGAGACATCAAGATTTTTGTAACAGAAAGAGATGTCAAGATTTTTGTAACAGAAAGAGATGTCAAGATTTTTGTAACGGAAAGAGATGTCAAGATTTTTGTAACAGAAAGAGATGTCAAGATTTTTGTGACGGAAATAGATGTCAAGAGTAGTATAAAAGGAATATGGCGGCGTATGCAAGTCTTAGAACTATAGCAATAAAATAACGCTGTTGATAAGATAAGTGTGACTGTTATTTCAAGATTAGTTATAACAAAGAATATTACAGCGTATGATAAGTTGAACTATAGCAATAAAATAACGCTGTTGATAAGGTAAGTGTGACTGTAATTAGTTATAAGGAGAATATTACAGCGTATGACAAGTTTAGAACTATAGCGACAAATTAACTGCTGTTGATTTGACTTAAGCGTGACTTTTATATATAGTAGCACTTCCTAGGAAATGTAACAGTTGGTTTGAAATCCACTTATTCTAGAGTAATAAGTAACGACGTTTGTTCAAAGAAATATAAGAAAGAGTTTAGAAAAAGAATTGGGGAATCGTATTAGAAACTGATGACAACATTTCGATGTTCGAAATGTGATTAGAATTAAACCATTAGGGTTTGGAACTAGAATTCGACAATGTCGAATGTATTAAAAGTAACTATTTTTTTAGGGATTATAATCTGATAGAATAATTAACATTTAGTTTTAAACAAATAAATGTTAATAGGATATGAGTCAGTATTTAACTTGATATCGATTTGATAAGAAGTTGTCTTAGAAAACAGAGTTTATAAAGTGGATTGGGAATATAAAGTATGAAAGAGGTTTCGGTAAACGAGATAAGTATTACTTGAATAAAGAATTAATTGATAAAGGTATTCAGATTTCTATAACAGGAATGGTATTCACATTTTAAAGTGAATTATGTTTTAAAAGTAAATGGTTGACCGATTAAAATATTTATAATGAAATTGGAAATATTTTCCAATGAAGATAGGGTATACGATCCAAGTGTAGAAACCAAGGAATGTGAAAAGAATGAAAATGTTTCGAACGTTAATAACGTATGTTTCTGGAACATGAAAGAATAAGAGTTTATAATAACTGGAAATGTTTTTCCAAGAAGTATGAAAAGGCTAAAACGGGATTTGAAAAATATCTGGTAAGATATGGGAATTCGAAAAATAAAACGAATGTCAAATAAAAGTGCCCGTGGTTGTGTGGTGTTTAGTTATACATTAGAATGGATGTTTGTTTTTACTTCGATGGTTAAATAACCGACTATCGAAGTGTTTTGACCATCGTTGTCAATACGGAGAGACCGGTTGGATACGTTATCCGAAAACCACTCCGTATAGGCATAATCGTTGCGAATTAGATATGCTGAAGATAATTGAAGACAGAGTTAAATGCAAGGGTCGTCCAGTTCTAGAATGATGTTTATTTGTTTGTCCAGTCCCAGGACAACTTGTATGGACGAGTGTCTGACAGAGTATTTCCAACGGTCATGCCGTTGATTTTATGAATATACCAAGTTGGTGGGGAGAAGGTAACTTCTCTTTATTCTACACCCAGTGTGCATTTGTGTAATAATTGTGTGATTACGGATTTGACGATGTGACATTCAAAGTGAATGGTGATCAGATGTTCTGAAGATAGACGTAGCCTCTAGCCTCACCACCAGGAATGACAGAAGTTGGGCTAGGCAGCATGGCTAGTTAGGTCATCCCCAAGCAGGGTGTATTGTCATCGATCTAGAGAAAATTCATATTTATACTTCTTTTCGATTCTGTATCTTCGAATGACGGTTGGATGGCCTACAACCGTGGTGGCAATATATTCGCGACACTCAAGCTAAATGAGTGAGCAGTCATGTGTGGCCGGGTTGCAAGACGTTCTTGTTGAACCCTGAGTGTATCCCCTCTAGAGTACACTATTCAGAAGGTGCTCCCATACCTTGTCTGTTGAAATCCAATCTCCGATAAGCACCCTGCGGTTTATGGTTTTATACTATATATATGTGGAACGTGAGATGCAAGCGTTCTGCTACTTGTATAATTATTCGTTTAGACATTATCATAATATCACTAGTTTAGATATCAAGAATATTTCGGGTTATAGTAAGGTAAAAACCGTCCATGTTTATGTGTGGGCTGGTCTTACTATTATCTTCTTGTTTTGAAAAGGATTTTCAAAGTAAAACAGTATGGTTGGAATTTACTCACACCAGTCCCATGACTGACCCAGAGTTTATTTTGTTTGTTTTCCCTAAACTCTTGGGTGCCCAAATTTGTACGGGCAGTCAAGTGTTTCAGGCTTTGCAGATTCACTTGGAGGAGCTCAAAAGCAGGAAGCTTCACCATTAGTTATGTAGAGTTATTTCCGCTGTGATATGATGTATTGTACTCTGATAATGGTATGTATATACAATACAGTTTTGTATTCAAAGTTATGTTATATAATACATCTTATTTTGTTCCGCTGCGAGTTTCGTGTTACTCTGATTCTGTTCAGTGGTGATCTTCTTCTTCTTCTATTCTATTAGTTCTATCTTTTCTTTCTCACCCTCTAAATTCTTCTATTAATGTCCCGGTATTTTTCGATGCTTGAATAGTCAACAGTGTGTTTTTATGTTGATTTTCTGGGTCGAAAATCCGCGCCGTTACATTCTCTCAGCAGAACGCATCCATGCCTGCGTTTCAATCACGGATTCTTTGCCCGAGAATTGTACTCCACCCAGATTTCAATATTTCATCACTAGAGCTTCTAGGTTGGACTCTGGTTGTGGGAGCACGATTGGCTCATCAGATTATCGAGCCATAGAATTACTTCTTCTGTTTCTACCACTCATTTTCTACTATGTCTGCAAATAGCAGACAAAGAGTTAGGCCAACAGAATAGATATTATAAAGCATAGAGACATATGTTTAATGTAAATGAATCTATGAGGGTGTGTTTTATTTAGCCATACTCATTCTAGGACATTACTAGTCTTATCTATGATGAGTTATTCGTTTTAGAATACTTCTGATCCTACTTCTGTCCAGTTTATTTATATGTTATATTCCGAGCTCAGTTTAACCAAAGCTCTGATACCAACTGTGACGATCCCAAACTCCCGTAGTATGAAAGCAAGGATAATTATTGGAATATAGCACATAAACAATAACAGCAGAACAGAAATATAGAATTACAGTAGATAAAGTATCTCAAATTACACTGGGAATAATATATGATCAGAGTTACACAACATAATAGGATCATACTTAGTACACAATACAGTTTTCCACTTAATAAAAAACGTCTGTAGCAGAAATCAAACATAATATACTAAATGAAATATGAACAACATAATAGAAATAATGGGATCCATCTTCAGCGCCATAGCTATCCCGAATGAATCTGCTAAAACCTGTATACAAGGCTACCCATGTGGAAAAGTGGGCACCCGAGTTTGCAAAGTGAAACAAACTACGAGTCAGTCATGGGACTGGTATGGCAAATCTTATTTAACCTATTTAATAATAAGGCTAATCACAAGACCACGCTGCTAACGCGGAACGAGTTTACTCCATTGGATTGCCAGTGCATATATAAAGTAAATCGTTAAACAACACAATGCTTTTTAAAAAAATGAAACCATTATAAGACTCAAGTTCCATCACTTAATGCAATGCAAACCGGAGGATAGAGTTTTACCTTATAATGGTCAAAAATGCTTGATACGATAAAAACGGATTTGATATTATTCTTAGTGCATATATGTTTTCAAAAACATTTCAATCATAATGTATCAATCATAGACGGCATAACTACCGTATACTATGTCTCCATACTAGTTTTACAATAAAAACCGTATGGGTCGTATTAGAAGTTGGATTTCCATCATGAACCAAGGCAAGGGATCGTCCTTACCGAATTCGAGACTCTCTAGCCCAAGTCTCAGAATACGGCCGCAACTGCACCAAGGAGCGCCAGGACCGGTCCACAAATATGTTAGTGGATTGGTTATGCCTGAACAATACGTTTCCCCGCCCTATGGGGCGTAAAATAGAGCCACTAGGGACTCAAATCTGAGGTACCTCGCTTTCCATCATCCACATAAGTAAAAATATCTGGGCTTATAAAAACCAGACACCACTTCTAGCTAGAAAGAAACGCATGTTCTCCCTGGGGTCCTTCTCATACCGGGGTGTAGGCTCACGAAGTAACGCTATACACAAAGCTATGCTACAATAAAGTTGTGCGTTGATCATCAACAACAAGGCTCTGCTTTTCAACAATAAGCCTTGATCATTTGCATATTGGCATGCCACACTGACAATTCACGCCATGCGATCGATAACTATCAATATATAACCTCTGAGTTCATACGTCTCAGAGAAGGGTGTTAAGAAAGAGAATAAATTCTCTGCCACCAATCAAATATATATTAAGTAGAAATCAATCGTTACAGAATAAAATCCAACGTTAGACCTACATCCATTTACAAGTCCGTTTTGGGTCTGAACGAAACCTGAGACACCTTATTCCTCATCCCATATGTCCAATACGGAAGAGAGGTGCTCGCTAATCCGGACAATCAACAAGTACGTCCGGACAACTACCACTGTAACCCTTTCCTGGGAGCAAATCAGTCCAGGGCATCAGTAGTCATCCATTCGATGTGAAGATCGTCGGTCTTCAATCACCGTCTTCAAATCTTCGACCTCCAATCGTCGTATAATTATCTGAAATGAGAGTTAACTAGGACTTTTCAAATAATTCTCGAATATATATAATTTAAATTATTCTTTTCATTCCAAATCGTATATAATGATTTATAACGATTTATGGCCATTTTTATTTATTTAAAAATAGCCATTATTAATTAAGCGACGCTTCGGGTCATTACATGGCCCTGGTGTTGTTTTCACCAAAATATGATTTACACATTCCTCAAAATTTGACCGTTGGATCTGAGCAAATTTTATATCTTTAGAAAGATCTTTTCAAAACGAACCTAACGGTTCCAGTTTTGGGAAAATCCGACGATCGGATCTTTCGGTATAATCGCTTGGAGTTACGATTTCAAAACACGAACTGCAGCGGCGCGATTCGTTTTATTTTAATTTATATTTATATATAAATATAAATCATTCAATGATTTCAAACCATTTTCAATTCAATCATCGATTTCTTTTATATATGAAATCATATATAACATTAAAAATGAAATTTTTAATGTTAATACAAATTCTTCCCGCATTGATTCTTTTATGTGATTCATATATATTACATAAAGATAAATAAAATCTTTTTATCTCAATATATTATTACATTGAAAAATGCACTCTTTCATTTCACTACATTATTACATTAGAAAATGTAACTTTTATTTCAATGTGTTATTACATTGAAAATTGTAAACTTTCATTTCACTACATTATTACATTAGAAAATGTAACGTTTATTTCAGTGTGTTATTACATTGAAAATTGTAAACTTTCATTTCACTGTATTATTACATTAGAAAATGTAACTTTTATTTCAATGTGTTATTACATTGAAAATTATAAACTTTCATTTCACTATATTAATACATCAGAAAATGTAACTTTTATTTCAATGTGTTATTACATTGAAAATTGTAAACTTTCATTTCATTCTATTCTTGCATGAAAAAAATGAAATTTTCTATTTCATTCTTTATTTACATTGAAAAATGTGATTTTTTATTCATTCTTTTATTTGCATTGGAAAATGTAAATTTCTATTTCATACTTTGTTTACATTGAAAAATATAATTTTCAATGTTTACTGATATACAATAAAATGTGAAATTTTATTGTTAATATATTTTCCTTTCAAACTAGTGAGTATTTTTAAATGATTCATTAAAAATATAAATTTCAATGTAACACATTTTTATTTAACTAATGATCATCTTCAAAGTTTCATTTACATTGAAAATGCATATTTCTAAGAAGACACATTTTATATAAAAATGGATATATTAATGTTTTCCTTTAAAATAAAAATGTAAATTTCGAAGAAAACATTTTCTATTATTGCAATGACTATTTTTAAAAGGGAAAAAAATGTAAATCTTAGTGTAAAACATTTTTATTATAAAAATGTTTATTTTAATGTTTCATATACATAAAAATGTAAATTTCCAGTGTAAATACATTTCGTATAGCGATGTTTTATTTTAATGTCTTCGTATGAATTAAAATGTAAATTTGAAATGTAAATACATTTCCTATAACAATGGTTTATTTTAATGTTTCATATACATTAAAATGTAAATATAATGTAAATACATTTTTCTTTCTTTCACCATGTTTTATTTTTAATGTTGTATACACGTTAAAAATGTAAAATCCAATATCAAAACATTTTTATTTCAAAATGTCTATTTTAATGTTGCATTACATAAAAAATGTAAAATGCAATGTAAATACAATTTATACTACAATGTTTATTTTAAGGTTTTATTTACATTAAAAATGTAAGATCACATGTAAATTCTTTTTTTTCTAAATGTTTATTTTAATGTCACATTTACATTAAAAATGTAAAATCAAATGTAAATTCATTTTTCTATATAAATGTTTATATTTAATGTTACATTGATATTAAAAATGTAAAATAAAATGTAAATTCATTTTTCTATATAAATGTTTATTTTTAATGTTACATTGACATTAAAAATGTAAAATCAAATGTAAATTCATTTTTATGAAACAAATGACCTTTTTTGATTACATTGAAAATGTAGATTTTATGTTGACATATAATGATCATTTTCATATATATATATATATATATATTAAAAATCTGATTTTCATATTATTCAAACAATTAATATATAATAACCTGAATATTTTATAACACAAAAATATTTTAGAACATTTCGGCAGCATAACGGCACGGTAATTAAAACCGGCACCGTCCCAATGTACGGCTCCACGCACTACCTTAGACCTCGTGGCGTTTACAAGGGGTTTGATTTCCTAATACATTTTTCTAGGCAATCTACTACCAAAATATCAATCAATTTCATTTTTCAACCACAATCAATCACCCAAAAATCAATCAATTCCACATCACATTACAATCAAGTCGTCCATGGTCTGTGGACGACGGGTGTCGGGAGTTTCTAAACTCCGTCTGCATCCTAATATAACTTTATTTAATTTCTTCGGATTCAGAAATGTCACATCGCTTTTTATTTCTTTTGAAATTGTAGGATGCTCTAAAAAATTCTCTGATCAGTTCTGAAATGTAGATCTTGTCGTTGTGATTCCAACGGATTCAGTTTTGTCGAATTCTGATCAAATATGAACAAGTACGATCATCTAAAGATGTAGTTATGTTTTAATTAATTAATTAAATGAATAGTACCTTCTTCCTAATCAAATTTGAGGCCGGCCGTTTTCTTGTTTCTGGTTCGAACTAAGGTTCGAATTTTGCTTCCAATTGGAACCGCTAGGCGCTGATCTAGATCCACCACGACGGGAGCTCCAGGTGGCGCGCCAACGCCAGAGAGGCGACGCAGTTCGGTGGTCCCAGGCGATCACAGAGGCGCTGGAAAGTCGGCCACTTTGGAGCGTCACATCTCGAAAACCGTGCCACTACAGGGCATGAAACTTATATGAGATCGAAGAGGATAAAAATCTCTACAAAAGCTTCAACTGAAGTAATGGATTTCATTGAGTGGATTGGGATTTATCAGAGGAGGAAAGATGGAGCTGTATCCGCCATTGAACGAGGGGTATCGGGTTTAAAACGAGGGAGAAAATACAGTATACGCGTATTTATATGGTATATATACGTATTTTTATTTTATTTTTATTTATTTAATTCTTTTAATTTCTGTATCGCTCCTAACTCCAAATCAATCCCATCGAGTGATGCCCCTAGCTAAATACCCTCATTCCGGATACAATGGGATATGTCTTGTAAGCCAATTCAATTGTTTCGATAGGTTTTTCTTTAAATTTAAAATATTTAATTATTTTACTTTGATCGTACATTTCAATTTACCGGGGCCACAGAGCGACTCTAAAAATTCCCGAAAAATAAATCTAGCTACATTTTGATGATACGGTCCTAACAAAATTAATTTCATCGAATTTGGAGACCATTTGAAAAATGACCATTTTTTGGTCGATTGAAATTAATTGAAATTGATAAAACACATTTTCTTTTGCCACGCTCACATATTGATTCCAAAAATTATAAAAATTGGAATCCTGCAATAATTTGACATTCTGGATCCAACCAGGGAGGTTTCATCGAAAACGGAGGTCGTTTGCAAAATGGCTATTTGTACGGGCTATATATTATATTAAATTCCATTGCGACTATTCTGAAAATTCAACTGGCCATAACTTTTGATTCCCGCTATGAAATTTCAATTTTTCGGATTCGTTGGAAAGATATTTTTAAACAGGTTTGAATATTTTTGGGTTCACCAAAATCCGCTTTATTTTGCATCCTACGCGATCAATCAAAGTTCAAATTCAAATTTTCGAACTACCGCGCTATTTCTAACTCCTTTTAAAATTAAAATAAATATATTCGTTCTAAATTCGATGTAAATAAATTTTTAATAGTTATTATTTAAAATAAATTATTCAAACTGTTTAAAATTCAAAAAAACAGCCAAAATAAAAAATTTAAATTGGTTCTGATTTTCCGGGTTGTTATATATATATATATATATATATATATATATATATATATATATATATTTATTCCCAATACGATATTTGTTGGTTTCAGAATTTGATATTGAATATAAGCCGATATACTTTCTATTCAGAGCCTTGTATTTAATATCAAATTGGATTTTGGGTTTGTTGTGAATGGTATCTTTACTAATACTGTAATAACCCGAAAATGCGAGCCAGTTTGAAATTTTTATTTTGGCGATTTTAGTGAATTTTGAATATTTAAAATGAATTATTTTAAATAATATCGACGAGAAAATTTATTTTGAATAGAATTCGACGTATATATTTATATACGTCGTCGATAGAATATAAATAATTATATATAATTATAAATAGAATTGAAAATGGCGCGGTAGTTCGATAATTCGATTTCAAACTTCAATTGAACATACCGGGTGCAAAACAATCCGGATTTTAGTGAAACCAAAAACATTAGGATCTAATTGATAATATCTTTCCAACGAATCCGAATAATAGAGATTTCATAGCGGGAATCAAAAGATATGTCCAGTTGAAAATTCTGAATAGTCGCTATGGAATTCAGGCCCTTAAAAATGGACATTTTGCAAATGACCTCGGATTTCGACGAAACCAGTTTTGTTGGGTCCGTGATGTCAAGTTATTGCTAGGTTTCAAATTTAATAATTTTTCGAATCAATATGTGAGCGTGGCCAAGGAAAACGCGTTTGACCAGTTTCAGTTGATTTTAATCGACTGGAAATTGGCCATTTTTCCAACGGTCTCAGAATTCGACAAAACTAGTTTTGTTAGGACCGTATCGTCAATACGAAGCTAGAAAATATTTTTCTGGAATTTTTCTAGTTAGTATGTGACCCCGGTAATTTGAAATGTACGTTTAAAATTCAATATAGCGATTTAAGTGTAAATTTAACAGGAACTGATTCAAACAGTCGAATCAGCTTACGATACATATCCCATAGTGTTCGAAATGGGAGTGAAACGCTATGGGCGACAGGCGGTGGACCTCTTTTAGAGGTCGATTGAAAAAGTTGACTTTTTGAATTAAAAGAAAATAATTAAATAATTAAATTAATAAAAAATTTCCATCTCCCTCCTTAAAACACTCTGCCCCCCCCCCCCGATTAAAATCATTTCAAAGAAAACAGGAAAAAAAAAAGAAAAAAGAAAAAAAGAAAACGAAGGCGACGGAAGACGGAGGAGGCCGCCGCCCAGCTTCCTGGCGCCGCCGCAGGCCAGGCGCCCTCCACCCTCGCCCCGCTCTCGCCATCCTCCTCCCTCCTCCACGCGAAGACAACGAGCGCCCCCCCCCATCTCGATCGAAGAAACCCTAGCCGCCATCCCCTGAACCCCCGACCACCGCCACAGCCTGGACCCGACGCCGACCGCCTGAAGCCCACCTCCCCCTTAGCCTGCGAACGCCAAGAAACCCCCCCTGTAAGTAACTGTTTTTTTTTATTTTTATTTATTTATAAAACTGATTTTTATTTTACTTAAAATCTGAACTGATTTTTATTTTACTTAAAATCTGAACTTTATTTGTCTTAAAATCTGAACTTTATTTGTCTTAAAATCTGAACTTTATTTGTCTTAAAATCTGAATTTTATTTGTTTTAAAAACTGAATTTTATTTGTTTTAAAAACTGATTTAAAAAGGAATTTTAAAATTGATTTTTATTTTAAAGGTTTGAAAAAAAGGGTTTAAATTTTAAATAGAAAAGGTTTGAATTTTAAAGGTGAAAAGATAGGATTTTTATTTGGTAAAAGGTATGATCTTTATATTTTTAAAGTATTAAAAATATGATTTTTATATTTTTAAAGTATTAAAAATATAATCTTTATAGGATGGAGAACATAAAAATATCATCTTTGTATATGTAACGAAATAAAAATCTGATTTTTATTTTATATACGTTGAAATCAAGTGATGAAATTTAAAAAGGTGAAATCTTTAAATTTAAAAAGGTGAAATCTTTAAATTTAAAAAGGTGAAATCTTTAAATTTAAAAAGGCGAAATCTTTATATAGAAAATAGCGTGATAAAAATATAATTTTTATCTATATAACATAGTAGTAAAAATTCGATTTTTATATATGGAATAGCGTAGTGAAAATTCGATTTTTAAATATATGAAGTGATTATAGAAATATGATTTTTAAATTGAAAGGGAATAAATAAAAATGTGATTTTTTTTATTTTAAAGACATCAAAATATAAAAATGTGATTTTTATATATATAGTGACTACGGGCAACGAAGATGACGAAGATACGATGAAGATGAAGATTTCTATCAGATGAAGAGCCGTGGAGCTAGGATAGCTTTCTGTGAGAACTTCTCACTCTTAATTCTCTTTTTCTAGTTATCTATATATACTAGGATGCAGACGGTGCTTAGTAGCACCCGACACCCGTCATCCACAGACCATGGATGGCTTGTTTGAAAATTGTTTGGTTGTGTAGTTGGTTAGATTAATTGGCTGTTTGGTGATTGATTGTGATATTGGTTTGAATGTGGTTTGTGGTATGAAAAATCGAATCGATAAATTGATTAGGATTAGACGTGCGCCGTTATAAGGCGAAGGAGTAAGACTAGGTTAGACTCTTACTCCAAATTTTGTGGTTTGCATAACGAAAGTGATTTGATTGATGTGTGAATGGCGTGGGCCTTCACTAGACCGGGGATAAGGCTAGGCCTCGTCCCGTTTCTAGTATCGTGCCGTTATGCCGCCGAAATTTTCTAAAATATGTTAGAAAAATAAAAATATCATTTTTATTGTGTAAATGAAATGAATAGAAATTCAAGTGTTGAAATAGAATATTTTATCGTTAAAAATATAATTTTTAACGTGAAAGTGAATAAATAAAATATTTATAAACAAATCGGCCGATTTGTTTATATACACTGATTTGACTGATATTGATTGGGTTGATAAATTTTACACATCGCCCAACTGCACAAATAAAATCTGTGTTTGATTGTTTGAAACCCCACACGGGTGTTGGGATGAAATTTGAAGTTCACTCATCCTGATTGATCAAATATGTCGATCGATTGATTGACAAGCTGTTATAAGCGTTAGATATCGATATTTGATGCTTATACAGTGTAGTGCACTTTGGTTGATGGTTGATTATTTTTCGACGCTATTATATACATGTGTTGTATGGAATCCATATAATTAACGTTATATGGTGATTGATTGGGCCTCATTCCAATTGGGAAAATAAGGAATATTATAAAAGAAAATTCATGTGTTGAATATAAAAATAGTCATGTGTTGATGATGTGCATGTGTTGAGTGAAATATTTTATATAATCAAAATTACATCTTTATCACATTTAAAATTAGAACTACTTCCCAGTAGAAGTCTAATTGAAAATCAAACGATAGATACCATAGTTTTATAAAATATTTCACATAATAAAAATAGTGATGTGTTGACAGTACTCATGTGTTGAGATTAGTCGTGTGTTGAAAGAAATATAGGTTCATGTGTTGAATTGAATAGAAGTTTTTGAAATATATAAAGCCGTGTGGATTAGAGATGCGCTATTTTGACGTGAACGATATTTATATCGATTATATTCGTTTTACAACGAATATTGAAAAGTGATTTCAAAACTAAATATTTTGAAATGAAATTCAATTGAATTAGATTAAAATTCGAATTGAATAGGAAGTGAATTTGAATTTGAATAAAATAGGAATGAATTGAATTGAAAACGATTTCGAAATGAATTGAATTGAAAACGATTTCGAGATGAATTGAATTGAAAACAATTTCGAAATGAATTGAATTGAAAACAATTTCGAAATGAATTGAATTGAAAACGATTTCGAAATGAATTGAATTGAAAACGATTTCGAAATGAATGGAATTGAAAACGAATTCAAATTGAATTGAAAGTGAATTGAAATGAATTCAAATTGAATTAAAATTTGAATTGAATAGAAATGAATTTTAAAACGAATTTATAGAGAAGAATTCAATTTTGATTTGAATTGAAATGGAAGTTGAAATTGCTTTTGAAACGAATTCAAAACTATTTTTAAAATTCGTTTTAAAAGGAAATCGATGAAATATATATTATATATATTATATATATAATATAATGGCCTGAATAGAACGCGCCGCGCCGCAGCAGTTCGTGAATTTCGACCATTTATTTCAAACGGACATTGCGGGAGATCCGACCGTCGGATTCTCCTAAAACCGGAACCGTTGGGTTCGTATCGAAAAGAGCTTTCCAATGAATATTAGAAATTTGAAATCTAACGGTTGGATTTGGAATTATGTCCAAATCAAATTCGAAAAAGGTCGCTGTAAGTGCAGTTCGATGGCCGTTGTTGGAAATCGACTGTACGGGCCTTGATAAAATTATTAAAAATATCTATAATTTGTGTAAAATTATAATATGTGAATTGGAAAGAACTGGGGTGAAAAATTCCACATTTGAAAAGATAAAAATAGATTTTTATCGAAATGAACTAGTTTTGAACTAGAATTGAAATCAATTTATTTTTAAAATAAATAAATTGAATATGAAAGTGATATTGAAAATAATCGATAATTTCCAATACGTGGATTGGACTGGAGCTGAATCGAAATTATCTTCGGGATATTTCGATGTTGGATTTGGTGACTATACAAATATTGTTATGGGGATTTGAAAGATATTTTATATCGTTATTTCCAATACGATATTTGTTGGTTTCAGAATTTGATATTGAATATAAGTCGATATATTTTCTATTCAGAGCCTTGTATTTAATATCAAATGTGATTTGGGTTTGTCGTGAATCGTGTTTTGATGACATTGGTTCTTTAACCCAGTTAAAGGCAGAATATTGATTTTTGTGAAGATTAAAACTAAGTGGAGTTTTAATGAATCTTTAATTAGATTAAAATGTGAAATGTAATTTAAATTATCAAATCTGAAAGGTGATCGAGAATGGAGTACCACCAGTTTTGCTCCAGAGCGATAGTTAAATCTTTAATTAGATTTGAACGTGAAATGGTAATTAATTTTACCGATAACACAGTGGTGTTAGATGTGGAGTATTACCAGTTTTCTCCATGGGATATAGGTTGGGATTGGGAAATAAAATAAATAATTACTTCGGTGTGGTTCGTTAATCCCGACTAGTTTGAAATGATATCCAAAGGAAGATTATAGGATAAATTTAGAAGAATTTATCTTGGATAAAATTAATGGGAACCTTTCCCTAAGATTGTGATATAGTGAATAAAAGAATATTCTGAATTGGGATGAGGCGTTTGTTGTGTTTGTGTAACATTCGTTTATTATATACGTGGGTTATTCAGAAAGGCCGGGTTTATACCCATTCTGAATAACCGATTCGACGAGATGTCGAA
This sequence comes from Allium sativum, assembly GCA_030737875.1. Classification (NCBI taxonomy): domain Eukaryota; kingdom Viridiplantae; phylum Streptophyta; class Magnoliopsida; order Asparagales; family Amaryllidaceae; genus Allium; species Allium sativum. The sequence goes on along the minus strand of CM060915.1, from coordinate 937,117,082 downwards.
GATGAAGACGGTGGTTGAAGACCGGAAGTCTTCACATCGTTTGGGTGATTACTGATGATCTTGATTGGGCTGTACACCCGAGATGAGGGAAACAGTCGGTGATCGTCCAGACGTACTTGGAGATCGATGGATATGCGAGGAAAGTGCCTCCGGTTTCGTTCAGACCCAGAACGGACTTGTAAATGGACTGTGTGTCCGACATTGGATTTTAGTCCGTGTGATTGATCTCTATTAAATATATATCTGTTTGGCGGCGGAGAATTTATTCTCTTGCTTAACGCCCTTCTCTGAGACGTACGAGCTCAGGGGTTATATATTGATGGATATCAAACGCATGGAGTGAATTGCCTGTGTGGCATGCGTAAGTGGCAATTGATCAGGGCTTCTGTTGAAAAGCAAAGTCTTGTGGTTGATGATCAAAGCACGGCCTGTGTGGCATAGCTTTGTGTATAACGTGAATTCGCGAGCCTCACACCTCGGTATGAGTCAAAAACGGGATAGTGACTGCAGGGAGAGCACGACGTTTCTTTCTAGCTAGGGTGGTGTCAGTGACCTACCAGCCCTGACATTTTTATACTTTTCACCTGTGTGGTTGTTGGAATGCGAGGCGCCTCGGATATAGGTCTGTAAGGACCGGGAAACGTGTGTTCAGGAATAATTAATCCTCAAAAGTAAGAGAGGACCGGCCCTGAAGATCCAAGGATCAGAGTGGGGTCCTGGGACATTTGCTAGAGTGTCTCGAACGCGGAGAGGAGCTTGCCCCTTGCCTCGGCTCATGACGGAAATCCAATTTCCAATACGTGATAGTGCGGTTTTATTTGTAGAACCTAGTATGGCGACATAGTGGTATGGGTCATTAATGCCGCCTATGATTGATATTTATGATTGAAATTGTTTTGACACTATACACCTACAATAGTATCAAATAATGTGTTTTAAACGTATCAAGCATGCTTTGGCTGTTATAAGGTAAAAACCCTATCCTCCGGCTTGCGTTGCATTGTGTGATGGGACCTGGGTCTTATAACAGCTTCATTTTTCTTTATTTAGCATTGCGCTGTTTGTTTTATGCACTGGTATTCTTGGGAGGAAACCCGTTCCGTGTTATACGGCGTGGACCCTTGATTTACCTAGCTTTAAAAATAAAGATTAACTGTTTTAGTTCTCACACCAGTCACATGACTGACCTGGAGTTTATTGTTTTAACCTAAACTCTGGGTGCCCCTATTTTCCACACGGGCAGCTAGTAGTTTTGGTTTTGCAGATTTATATTCACAGGGTCCTGATTTACAGCTGGAACGATGCTCGGAAAGCTCTGTATCCGTGTATCACTTCTAGTTGTGATTTGTATATTTTTCCGCTGCTATGTAATTTATTGTAATCTCTGATATTTGTTGAATGTAATTTATTCAATTATACTCTGTATATTCTTGTATCTGATGGAATTGTTGTAATAACAATGAAATGTTCTTCCGTATGCGTTCTATTTTGTCCTGTTCTCAACGCTATTCGTGCTTTCCTTCACGGGGAAGTTCGGGTCGTGTCAGTTTGGTATCAGAGCTTTGGTTTACAGAGCTCGAGAACAAGACACATTAGAACCATACGAAAGAATTCATCAGATATTGGATTAGCAACATCCAATTAGAATGACTCGTTAGAGATAGGATCAGTAGTATCCTAGAACGAGTGAGAAGAGTATATTTTTCAAATGAAAACAATTTTGTTTTGAAAATTTAAATCGTTTTAAACGTATTTGAATATTTATTTATTTTGAATATGGACAATCGAGTATATATAGATTTCGCGTATACGCGTCATGAACGTATATTCGAAGTTTTAATATACTGGATAGATATAGGGTTACACTCTAGTCGCCCGGAGATGATATTGATGATAGCGATCGCATCATCAATATTTATGTTCGTGTTACGAAGGTATGATATCTATATATTTCCATTAGGCTGGTGTGAGAACTAAAACTAATATAGCTAGAATACATTGTTGTGAATTGGCATCAAAACAAGATTTTCTGTATATATATCAAAAATTATGAATTTGAAACTCTAATTCACTAATTGATTGATGTTTGTGTTGTTTGTTTAATTGTTTGCTAATTTTTAACCATTTATGCCTAATATAATCAAATATTGAATTGTATTGAAAATTGGTTGCATTTTCTTGCATATACATATACTTATATTGAACAGGTCATAGCAAGGAGGCTAGAGCCAGAGAATAAAATTTGTTTGCCCGACAAATAGGTACATGTTTACTACATAATTTCCTGTTTTGTTTGGGTAATGATGATTTTGTGAGCCTATTGGCTAGCCGCTTGGCTTTTTCTTTTTCTTTTTGAGATCTGAAGGACCGGGGAAGCTATTTGAAATTCCCCGATGCTCCCATTGCAGGGGAGGTTATGGCGAAATTTTTCGAAAATTTAGGGTGTTAGCCAAATTTTTGAAATTTTGAAAATTCTCAGAAACTAAAGAGTTGGAGAATGCAAGCCAGATCGAATGTAGAGCTTAATAATCAAACCACTTTCGACTGTGTTCCTTTTCGGGGACGAAAAGTTTTAAGTGGGGGAGATTGTAATAACCCGAAAATGCGAGCCAGTTTGAAATTTTTATTTTGGCGATTTTAGTGAATTTTGAATATTTAAAATGAATTATTTTAAATAATATCGACGAGAAAATTTATTTTGAATAGAATTCGACGTATATATTTATATACTTCGTCGATAGAATATAAATAATTATATATAATTATAAATAGAATTGAAAATGGCGCGGTAGTTCGATAATTCGATTTCAAACTTCAATTGAACATACCGGGTGCAAAACAATCCGGATTTTAGTGAAACCAAAAACATTAGGATCTAATTGATAATATCTTTCCAACGAATCCGAATAATAGAGATTTCATAGCGGGAATCAAAAGATATGTCCAGTTGAAAATTCTGAATAGTCGCTATGGAATTCAGGCCCTTAAAAATGGACATTTTGCAAATGACCTCGGATTTCGACGAAACCAGTTTTGTTGGGTCCGTGATGTCAAGTTATTGCTAGGTTTCAAATTTCATAATTTTTCGAATCAATATGTGAGCGTGGCCAAGGAAAACGCGTTTGACCAGTTTCAGTTGATTTTAATCGACTGGAAATTGGCCATTTTTCCAACGGTCTCAGAATTCGACAAAACTAGTTTTGTTAGGACCGTATCGTCAATACGAAGCTAGAAAATATTTTTCTGGAATTTTTCTAGTTAGTATGTGACCCCGGTAATTTGAAATGTACGTTTAAAATTCAATATAGCGATTTAAGTGTAAATTTAACAGGAACTGATTCAAACAGTCGAATCAGCTTACGATACATATCCCATTGTGTTCGGAATGGGGGTGAAACGCTATGGGCGACAGGCGGTGGACCTCTTTTAGAGGTCGATTGAAAAAGTTGACTTTTTGAATTAAAAGAAAATAATTAAATAATTAAATTAATAAAAAATTTCCATCTCCCTCCTTAAAACACTCTGGCCCCCCCCCCCCCCCCGATTAAAATCATTTCAAAGAAAACAGGAAAAAAAAAACGAAGGCGACGGAAGACGGAGGAGGCCGCCGCCCAGCTTCCTGGCGCCGCCGCAGGCCAGGCGCCCTCCACCCTCGCCCCGCTCTCGCCATCCTCCTCCCTCCTCCACGCGAAGACAGCGAGCGCCCCCCCCATCTCGATCGAAGAAACCCTAGCCGCCATCCCCTGAACCCCCGACCACCGCCACAGCCTGGACCCGACGCCGACCGCCTGAAGCCCACCTCCCCCTTAGCCTGCGAACGCCAAGAAACCCCCCCTGTAAGTAACTGTTTTTTTTTATTTTTATTTATTTATAAAACTGATTTTTATTTTACTTAAAATCTGAACTGATTTTTATTTTACTTAAAATCTGAACTTTATTTGTCTTAAAATCTGAACTTTATTTGTCTTAAAATCTGAACTTTATTTGTCTTAAAATCTGAATTTTATTTGTTTTAAAAACTGAATTTTATTTGTTTTAAAAACTGATTTAAAAAGGAATTTTAAAATTGATTTTTATTTTAAAGGTTTGAAAAAAAGGGTTTAAATTTTAAATAGAAAAGGTTTGAATTTTAAAGGTGAAAAGATAGGATTTTTATTTGGTAAAAGGTATGATCTTTATATTTTTAAAGTATTAAAAATATGATTTTTATATTTTTAAAGTATTAAAAATATAATCTTTATAGGATGGAGAACATAAAAATATCATCTTTGTATATGTAACGAAATAAAAATCTGATTTTTATTTTATATACGTTGAAATCAAGTGATGAAATTTAAAAAGGTGAAATCTTTAAATTTAAAAAGGTGAAATCTTTAAATTTAAAAAGGTGAAATCTTTAAATTTAAAAAGGCGAAATCTTTATATAGAAAATAGCGTGATAAAAATATAATTTTTATCTATATAACATAGTAGTAAAAATTCGATTTTTATATATGGAATAGCGTAGTGAAAATTCGATTTTTAAATATATGAAGTGATTATAGAAATATGATTTTTAAATTGAAAGGGAATAAATAAAAATGTGATTTTTTTTATTTTAAAGACATCGAAATATAAAAATGTGATTTTTATATATATAGTGACTACGGGCAACGAAGATGACGAAGATACGATGAAGATGAAGATTTCTATCAGATGAAGAGCCGTGGAGCTAGGATAGCTTTCTGTGAGAACTTCTCACTCTTAATTCTCTTTTTCTAGTTATCTATATATACTAGGATGCAGACGGTGCTTAGTAGCACCCGACACCCGTCATCCACAGACCATGGATGGCTTGTTTGAAAATTGTTTGGTTGTGTAGTTGGTTAGATTAATTGGCTGTTTGGTGATTGATTGTGATATTGGTTTGAATGTGGTTTGTGGTATGAAAAATCGAATCGATAAATTGATTAGGATTAGACGTGCGCCGTTATAAGGTGAAGGAGTAAGACTAGGTTAGACTCTTACTCCAAATTTTGTGGTTTGCATAACGAAAGTGATTTGATTGATGTGTGAATGGCGTGGGCCTTCACTAGACCGGGGATAAGGCTAGGCCTCGTCCCGTTTCTAGTATCGTGCCGTTATGCCGCCGAAATTTTCTAAAATATGTTAGAAAAATAAAAATATCATTTTTATTGTGTAAATGAAATGAATAGAAATTCAAGTGTTGAAATAGAATATTTTATCGTTAAAAATATAATTTTTAACGTGAAAGTGAATAAATAAAATATTTATAAACAAATCGGCCGATTTGTTTATATACACTGATTTGACTGATATTGATTGGGTTGATAAATTTTACACATCGCCCAACTGCACAAATAAAATCTGTGTTTGATTGTTTGAAACCCCACACGGGTGTTGGGATGAAATTTGAAGTTCACTCATCCTGATTGATCAAATATGTCGATCGATTGATTGACAAGCTGTTATAAGCGTTAGATATCGATATTTGATGCTTATACAGTGTAGTGCACTTTGGTTGATGGTTGATTATTTTTCGACGCTATTATATACATGTGTTGTATGGAATCCATATAATTAACGTTATATGGTGATTGATTGGGCCTCATTCCAATTGGGAAAATAAGGAATATTATAAAAGAAAATTCATGTGTTGAATATAAAAATAGTCATGTGTTGACGATGTGCATGTGTTGAGTGAAATATTTTATATAATCAAAATTACATCTTTATCACATTTAAAATTAGAACTACTTCCCAGTAGAAGTCTAATTGAAAATCAAACGATAGATACCATAGTTTTATAAAATATTTCACATAATAAAAATAGTGATGTGTTGACAGTACTCATGTGTTGAGATTAGTCGTGTGTTGAAAGAAATATAGGTTCATGTGTTGAATTGAATAGAAGTTTTTGAAATATATAAAGCCGTGTGGATTAGAGATGCGCTATTTTGACGTGAACGATATTTATATCGATTATATTCGTTTTACAACGAATATTGAAAAGTGATTTCAAAACTAAATATTTTGAAATGAAATTCAATTGAATTAGATTAAAATTCGAATTGAATAGGAAGTGAATTTGAATTTGAATAAAATAGGAATGAATTGAATTGAAAACGATTTCGAAATGAATTGAATTGAAAACGATTTCGAGATGAATTGAATTGAAAACAATTTCGAAATGAATTGAATTGAAAACAATTTCGAAATGAATTGAATTGAAAACGATTTCGAAATGAATTGAATTGAAAACGATTTCGAAATGAATGGAATTGAAAACGAATTCAAATTGAATTGAAAGTGAATTGAAATGAATTCAAATTGAATTAAAATTTGAATTGAATAGAAATGAATTTTAAAACGAATTTATAGAGAAGAATTCAATTTTGATTTGAATTGAAATGGAAGTTGAAATTGCTTTTGAAACGAATTCAAAACTATTTTTAAAATTCGTTTTAAAAGGAAATCGATGAAATATATATTATATATATTATATATATAATATAATGGCCTGAATAGAACGCGCCGCGCCGCGGCAGTTCGTGAATTTCGACCATTTATTTCAAACGGACATTGCGGGAGATCCGACCGTCGGATTCTCCTAAAACCGGAACCGTTGGGTTCGTATCGAAAAGAGCTTTCCAATGAATATTAGAAATTTGAAATCTAACGGTTGGATTTGGAATTATGTCCAAATCAAATTCGAAAAAGGTCGCTGTAAGTGCAGTTCGATGGCCGTTGTTGGAAATCGACTGTACGGGCCTTGATAAAATTATTAAAAATATCTATAATTTGTGTAAAATTATAATATGTGAATTGGAAAGAACTGGGGTGAAAAATTCCACATTTGAAAAGATAAAAATAGATTTTTATCGAAATGAACTAGTTTTGAACTAGAATTGAAATCAATTTATTTTTAAAATAAATAAATTGAATATGAAAGTGATATTGAAAATAATCGATAATTTCCAATACGTGGATTGGACTGGAGCTGAATCGAAATTATCTTCGGGATATTTCGATGTTGGATTTGGTGACTATACAAATATTGTTATGGGGATTTGAAAGATATTTTATATCGTTATTTCCAATACGATATTTGTTGGTTTCAGAATTTGATATTGAATATAAGTCGATATATTTTCTATTCAGAGCCTTGTATTTAATATCAAATGTGATTTGGGTTTGTCGTGAATCGTGTTTTGATGACATTGGTTCTTTAACCCAGTTAAAGGCAGAATATTGATTTTTGTGAAGATTAAAACTAAGTGGAGTTTTAATGAATCTTTAATTAGATTAAAATGTGAAATGTAATTTAAATTATCAAATCTGAAAGGTGATCGAGAATGGAGTACCACCAGTTTTGCTCCAGAGCGATAGTTAAATCTTTAATTAGATTTGAACGTGAAATGGTAATTAATTTTACCGATAACACAGTGGTGTTAGATGTGGAGTATTACCAGTTTTCTCCATGGGATATAGGTTGGGATTGGGAAATAAAATAAATAATTACTTCGGTGTGGTTCGTTAATCCCGACTAGTTTGAAATGATATCCAAAGGAAGATTATAGGATAAATTTAGAAGAATTTATCTTGGATAAAATTAATGGGAACCTTTCCCTAAGATTGTGATATAGTGAATAAAAGAATATTCTGAATTGGGATGAGGCGTTTGTTGTGTTTGTGTAACATTCGTTTATTATATACGTGGGTTATTCAGAAAGGCCGGGTTTATACCCATTCTGAATAACCGATTCGACGAGATGTCGAAGATGAAGACGGTGGTTGAAGACCGGAAGTCTTCACATCGTTTGGGTGATTACTGATGATCTTGATTGGGCTGTACACCCGAGATGAGGGAAACAGTCGGTGATCGTCCAGACGTACTTGGAGATCGATGGATATGCGAGGAAAGTGCCTCCGGTTTCGTTCAGACCCAGAACGGACTTGTAAATGGACTGTGTGTCCGACATTGGATTTTAGTCCGTGTGATTGATCTCTATTAAATATATATCTGTTTGGCGGCGGAGAATTTATTCTCTTGCTTAACGCCCTTCTCTGAGACGTACGAGCTCAGGGGTTATATATTGATGGATATCAAACGCATGGAGTGAATTGCCTGTGTGGCATGCGTAAGTGGCAATTGATCAGGGCTTCTGTTGAAAAGCAAAGTCTTGTGGTTGATGATCAAAGCACGGCCTGTGTGGCATAGCTTTGTGTATAACGTGAATTCGCGAGCCTCACACCTCGGTATGAGTCAAAAACGGGATAGTGACTGCAGGGAGAGCACGACGTTTCTTTCTAGCTAGGGTGGTGTCAGTGACCTACCAGCCCTGACATTTTTATACTTTTCACCTGTGTGGTTGTTGGAATGCGAGGCGCCTCGGATATAGGTCTGTAAGGACCGGGAAACGTGTGTTCAGGAATAATTAATCCTCAAAAGTAAGAGAGGACCGGCCTGAAGATCCAAGGATCAGAGTGGGGTCCTGGGACATTTGCTAGAGTGTCTCGAACGCGGAGAGGAGCTTGCCCCTTGCCTCGGCTCATGACGGAAATCCAATTTCCAATACGTGATAGTGCGGTTTTATTTGTAGAACCTAGTATGGCGACATAGTGGTATGGGTCATTAATGCCGCCTATGATTGATATTTATGATTGAAATTGTTTTGACACTATACACCTACAATAGTATCAAATAATGTGTTTTAAACGTATCAAGCATGCTTTGGCTGTTATAAGGTAAAAACCCTATCCTCCGGCTTGCGTTGCATTGTGTGATGGGACCTGCGTCTTATAACAGCTTCATTTTTCTTTATTTAGCATTGCGCTGTTTGTTTTATGCACTGGTATTCTTGGGAGGAAACCCGTTCCGTGTTATACGGCGTGGACCCTTGATTTACCTAGCTTTAAAAATAAAGATTAACTGTTTTAGTTCTCACACCAGTCACATGACTGACCTGGAGTTTATTGTTTTAACCTAAACTCTGGGTGCCCCTATTTTCCACACGGGCAGCTAGTAGTTTTGGTTTTGCAGATTTATATTCACAGGGTCCTGATTTACAGCTGGAACGATGCTCGGAAAGCTCTGTATCCGTGTATCACTTCTAGTTGTGATTTGTATATTTTTCCGCTGCTATGTAATTTATTGTAATCTCTGATATTTGTTGAATGTAATTTATTCAATTATACTCTGTATATTCTTGTATCTGATGGAATTGTTGTAATAACAATGAAATGTTCTTCCGTATGCGTTCTATTTTGTCCTGTTCTCAACGCTATTCGTGCTTTCCTTCACGGGGAAGTTCGGGTCGTGTCAAATACTATTCTTAAACCCAATGGAGTTAAGAAAATTTGAAACTAACTGGTGATAAACTAAGTTGAATGGTTTCCTGGGTATTGATCTGATGTTGGTTTCGGCCTTCGGGATTAATACTTAGGGAATTGTTTTCTTACTAATTTACGGTTAGAGACTAATGGGACGGGATCTTCAGTAACATTGTTCAGAAACCCCGTGTGAAAAGAATAAATCTTTTAATTAAGATGTAGAGAAGAATTACCAATTAATATTTAATTGTATTTGAAATGGAATGCGAATTGGGTTTATTATGAACTGTGTTTTTAATGACATTCGTTCTTTATCCCGATTTACAGTGAAATGGGGTTTGGAATTTATACATCTTTTAATTATGATTTAGGGAAAATTTCCAAAGAAAAGTTTTCCAGTTTAATAAAATAAATTGGAATGGACTGGAATTTGGTTCAGTAATACTCGAAGTGAACTTCTGTGGAGGAAGACTGTTACTATATATGGAATTTAAAAGGCTTTGCCATTATTCCACTTATATTATCGGTTGGATGTGGAAGTTCATATCGATTATATATATTGATCGGTTTTCCATGAAAATTCTATTGTTAATGGAATGTGATTTTAGGTTTATCGTGAGCTGTGTTTTACATGACATTAGTTCTTTAACCCAGTTAAAGATAAGATTAATTTCTTAACTTTGAAGATAATCATTAAGTAATGATTTTTGGAAATAAAAACCGAATTAGAGTTTTAATGAATCTTTAAATAGATTGAAAGGTGAATTTGATAACTAAAATTATCAAATTCGAGAAATGATCGAGAATGGAGTATCACCAGTTTTGCTCCAATTGGTAGTTAAATCTTTATTTAGATTTGAATGTGAAATGGTAATTAATTTTACTGATAACACCGTGGTGTTAGATATGACGTATTACCAGTTTTGCTTCATGGGATGAATAGATTGGGATTGGGAAATTAAACAAATGATTACTTCGGTAAGGATCGCTAATCCCGACTAGCTTGGATAAACCATAATTTGGTCCGAATTGATATCCAAAAAAAGATTAAAGAATAAATTTAAAGAATTCATCTTTGATAAAATTAATGGGAACCTTTCCTGTAACGACCCGTATTTTTCGGTCGAATAATTAATTAATTTAATTATTTAAAATAATGGTTTAATAATTTAAAAGGTTTGTTTAATTAAATAATATTGAATATTTAAAATAATAATTAAATAATAAATTTAATTCAGAAATAATCAGAATTAGTGGAATTCACAATATTGTGTGAACTGGACAATTCAAAGCATATAATTCAGTTTAGAGTTGAATTATAATAACGAATATATTATTTGAACGAAGTTTGATCGTATAATTATATTATAATTAAAATCGAGCTTGAAATGGCGCGGCAGTTCGTTATTTGGCGATTTGAACTTCAACTGAAGGTACAGGATTCGTTTTAAGCCGGATTTCGGTGAAACAAGAAACGTTAGGAGCTGGTGAAGTATATTTTTCTAGTGGAAGAGAAAAATCGAGATTTCATCGTGTAGATTTTGATTTATGTCCAAATAAAATTTTAGAAAAGTAGCTGTGGAATTCTTTTGAAATTTATAAATATTTATTTATATTTACAAAAGAAATTTCATTATAAATCGAATATCGATTTAAAGCGGGATTTGAAATATCGAGTAGAAATTCATATAGGAATATTCTAAAGCTGTATGATATTCTGTTGTGGATATATACAATAATGTTTATTTATAAATATTTAATTTAATTGTTTTTAAATATATTTATATATTTAAAAAGGTTATTTAGGGCTTTAAAAATAACCAGTTTTGCAAACGACCTCAGAATTCGACGAAACTAATTTTGTTGGATCCGCAATGTTAAATTATTGTTATATTTCAATTTCCGAGATTTTTGAAGACAGTATGTGACCGTACCGATTTTTAAAGTGAAAAACAGTCAGTATTTCGATGGTTAAAAATACGTTGTGTGAGCAAACAGAGTCAGAATTCGACGAAACCAGTTTCGTTGGGACCGTAATGTCGAACTGTAGCTGCATGTTCAGTTTCGTGATTTTTAGTTATTGTGTGTGGTCACACGAATTTTTAGAAGGTAAGAACGAGTAGAAAATAAATATAAAACTAAAATATGTGGACCTAAACAAGGCCACCCATTCTCCTTCTCAGCCACACAAGAAAATCCTGTCCTCCTATAAAATCACTCAAACAAGCCGCCACCAGTTTTGGCTAAAACATAAACATTTCCAAAGTTCTAAAATCAAAAACAAATGCAAGAAAATTTTATAAATCGAGAGAGCTGTATATTTGAGTTCAGCGTCCAAGGAGCTTCTATCTGGTGTGTGTTTGGTAGGGTGCGATCTAGTTTTTGGTGTTGCCAAGTTTCAACAGTGAACGTAGGGTTCACATTTACTTCGGATCCATGGGTTTTGAGCTCGATTGGAGTAGGTATCTATGTTCACGGTGGAAATCCGCACCTGGTGTGCTAAAATTGGTGGTTTCCGTGTTGAAGATTGTCGATCGACATTGTACAGAAGCTGAATGACGGGATTGTCAGTGCGCCGTCGAGTTCGTGTTTGTGGTGTTGGATGGAAAGAGGGAGTGTTGAGGAGTATTCCGGTTGGGTTTGTTTGATCGTTCGGTGGAAGAGGGAGGAGATAAGAGGGGAGAAAGGGAACGAATTGGTGAATGAGGGAGTTGGGATTAAATGTACAGGTCATGGCATTTTGGTAGTGGAGAAGAAGGGATTAAAGGGTGCGAGTTGGATTATAAGTGGGTCGACAAAGAAAGGTTAAAGCCCATTTAAATAAAATCCATGTTTTATTTTAATTGAGTGTATGTTAACTTCTTAAATACGTATCTTCTACATAAGATATCAGATTGACGAATCGTAAGTTGCGTTGGGATCGTATGGACGGACACTACACGATTGAACTGACTGGAAGCCCATTGGAGTTCGATATAATTTATAGCAAAATAAATTGTCCGTCTGAATCAAGCGATGGTTATCATTATTAATGATGATCGTCCAATGTGAGTAAAACTCACCAACTCTGAACAGTTTATTTTTATAACGTATATTAGGACTGGTAAATGATGACTGATTGTTGTGTGTTAACTGTTTGGTTAAATTGTTATGTATTGGTTGAAAATATAGATAACGATATATAAAAAAATCGTAAATCGAATATTGATTCTGTTTATCAGAATATTTTATATTCGTGTTGTTTAACATCTGTAATGCAGGGAAACAGGTTGGAGGGGTCCAACTGGACTCCTCAATATTTATAATACTGTTCTTTTCGTATATTGTAATATATGATGTGATATATAATATGTTGTTGATTGTGTGTGTTTGAGTGATATCGATCATTGTGATATGGTATGTTAAGTACCATAAGAATACCAGAATGATAAAAGGGGATTTTCAAAGTATAATTTGGAAATAATTTATTTATATAAAATCAATGGATTTTATATATAAAAGGAAAAAGGATTTTATAAAAGGAAATAAATTATAAAATCAAAAGAGTTAAAAAGAATATATTTGTGAAACAAATATAAGGGAGAAAATATTGGTAATACAAATATAAAGAAAAATATTTTTAAAACAAATATAAAGGAAAATATTTGTCAAACAAATAGAAAGAGAAATATTTGTAAACCATTTACAAATAGAATAGAAAAAGAAATATTTGTAAAATAATTACAAATTGAAATAAAAAGGAAAACATTTGTAAAACATTTACAAATGGAATTGAAAAGGAAATATTGGTAGAACATTTACAAATAGATTAAATGGGATTATTTATTTATTTAGGGAATAAATAAAAGTAAAAGGATTTATTTATTTAGGAAATAAATAAAATAAAAGGATTATTTATTTAGGGAATAAATAAAAGTATAAAAGGATCATTTATTTATAGAAAATAAATAAAAGAAAAAGGGTTATTTATTTAGGAAATAAATAGTAGGATAAAAGAAATATCTATTTGTTGAATAAATAGAAAGATAAAAGAAATATTTATTGGTTAAATAAATAGAAATATAAAAGAAATATTTATTTGTTAAGTAAACAAATAGAAAAGGAATTAATCAAAGGAGTTAATTCAAAGGATTAATCAATTAGGGTTAACCAGTTAGAGTTAATCAATTAGAGTTAACCTGTTAGAGTTAATCAATGAGGGTTGACCGGTTAGAGTTAATCAATTAGAGTTAACCAGTTAGAGTTAATCAATGAGGGTTGACCAGTTAGAGTTGATCAGTTAGAGTTAACCAGTTAGAGTTAATCAATGAGGGTTGACCAGTTAGAGTTGATCAGTTAGAGTTAACCAGTTAGGGTAAATCAATTAGGGTTGACCAGTTAGAGTTGAGCAGTTAGAGTTAACCAGTTAAAGTTAGAGTTAACCAATAAAGTAATTAAATAGAGTTAATCGAATTAGAATAAATCGATTAGAGTTAGTCGAATTAGGAGTTATCGAATATTAGTTATTCGAATCGAGTTAAAAGGAGTTATCGAACATTAGTTATTCGAATCGAGTTAAAAGGAGTTATCGAATCTAGTTATTCGAAAGGAGTTAATCGAATATAGTTTATTCGAATAGAATTAAAGGAGTTAATCGAATATAGTTTATTCGAATAGAATTAAAGGAGTTAATCGATGTTGGTTAAATCGAAAGGGGTAATCGAATATAAGTTATTCGAAAGGAGATTTTCGAATATAGCGTATTCGAAAAAAAGAGATCGAATATAAGTTATTCGAAGTGAGATAATCGACTATGAGTTATTCGAAGTGAAATAATCGAATATAAGTTATTCGAAGTGAGATAATCGAATATAAGTTATTCGAAGTGAGATAATCGAATATAAGTTATTCGAAGTGAGATCGAATATAAGATATTCAAAGTGAGTTAATCGAATATAAGTTATTCGAAGAGAGATAATCGAATTTATGTTATTCGAAGAGAGATAATCGAATATAGGTTATTCGAAGAAGAGTTAATCAAATAGAGATTACTCGAAAGGGAGTTATACATCGAATTTGATTATATCGAATTCGGGAAAGTATTATTTACTTTCCGGTTTTTAAATCAGGATTTATTTACTTATAAATAAATTAGAGTAGGTTAATTATTCAGATTAAAGAATAAAAGTTATATTTGAAGTTACATACTTCGAAGGTAGGGATTATAACATTATCGTTATAACCAATGTTTTTATAAAAGAAGTGGATTCGTAAATTGAATCCAAAAGAGTCGTAAGGAAGTTTGTTAAAGATTTAAAAGATAAACTTTGACTATTTCGAGGTTAAAACGTTGTTCAGTTAAGGTCTGAGAGGTAATTATACCCCAACTTGATTGACTTCCTTCTTAACTAAGGAATGGTAAGGTTTGATAGTGAAGGAGTTTTGGAAATGTTTTCCAAATATGAATCAGAAATGTTTTCTGATAATAGAAAATAAGAATTTAGAATATATGGAAACAGGATATAAGTAAATTAATGAACTAAAGAGATAAATGTTCAGTGATGATTGATTGATATAATTTCCATTTGGAAATAATATCTTTGTTTGCACACGTGTTTTTCTTTGATAGTTAACTCACCGACTATCGAAGTTTTTGACCATTTTAACGTTGTTAATATGGAGAGACCGGTTGGATTATTATCCAAAGAACCACTCTGTATTGACATATGCGTTGCGAATCATATATGCCAAAGAAAATTGAAGAATGAGTAAAGTGCAAGGGCTGTTGTATAAATCTTAGATAACAATTGCCTAAGATGGTTGTACTGAATAGTGCCTTCGGTTTGTCCAGTCCCAAGACGACCTGTATGGAAGAATGTCTGACAGAGTATATTTAATAGATCGCGTAAGTTGATCTCTTCAAATGTATTTACGTTTGGTGGTGGAGGAATTCGTTTCTCTTAGCTATATACCAGTGGTATTTTTGGGGAAATCAATTTGTGATTTGGCGGGTATGACGATGTGACATTCAAAGTGAATAGATATGTGATCTATCAGAGATAAGCGTGGCCTCTAGCCTCACAACCGGGAATGACAGAAATCGGGCAGGCAGCATGGCTATGTAGGTCGCACCTATTAGGGTGTATAATCACCTGATCTAGAGTTTCATTTACTTCTAAAAATCTATTGTCGATGCTGTCCCATTCGGGAAACGGTTGCTGATCCCAACCATTGGTGATATACATTCGACACACTCAAGCGAAATGAGTGGTCGGTCATGTGTGGCCGGGTTGCAAGATGTTCTTGTTGAACCCAGTGTATTCCTCTCAAGAGGTACACTAGCGAAAGGTGGTTCCATACCTTGTCATAGTTGGAAATCCATTACCCAATACGTGCTTGAGGTTTTGATTGTATACTATATATGTAGAACATGAGATGAAAGCATTTATGCTAGATGATTATTATATTGTGGTTGATAGACATTATTATAATATCAAAAGGTTTTTGATATAAAGATATTTTGGATTCTCATAAGGGAAAAACCCGTTCCGTTATACGGCGTGGTCTTATGAGATATCGTTTAATGGCTCAAACTGTTTTAAACTGTTTACTCATACCAGTCCCATAACTGACCCGGAGTTTATTTTGTTTTCTTTTTCCTAAACTCTTGGGTGCCCAATTTTGTACGGGCAGTCATGTAGTCAGGATTTTACAGATATACTTGGAGAGCTTGGAGCAGGAGGCTTCAGGATTTTATAGTTATAGTTATTTCCGCTGTGTTGTAAGTGTTTTACTCTGATAATGTTACTGTATACATATACTGATTTATTTCAAGGATATATTATCTATTGTACGTTGTTCTTTCCGCTGTGAGATTCGTGTTACTCTGATGTTGTATCTTCCTCTTGTTCTTCTATTCTAAGTTTATACCTTATCTATTCTCACTCTCTAATTTCTTTCTATTAACTTTCCGGTTATTTTCGATCCTTGGATGTTCGATATGTGTTGTATATCGGATAACCAAGATCGACTTTTTCTGGGTCGTTACATTTCCCAAAGGATATGAATATTTAAATAAAAGAATATTCAGAATTGTAATTAGGCGATGTTATGTTTTTGTAGCACTTGTTTATAATATACGCGAGTTATTCGGAAAGACAAGGTTTATCCCATTCTGAATAACTGAATCGGCGATGAAGACGGTGGTTGAAGATCAAAGGTCTTCACATCGTTTGGATGATTACTGATGTCTTGATTGGGCTGTACACCCAAGACAAGGTAATAAGTGGTGATCGTTCCAGACGTACTTGGAGATCGACCAGATATGCGAGGATCTCTCTCCTGTATTGGACATATGGGACGAGGAATAAGGTGCCTCCGGTTTCGTTCAGACCCAGAACGAACGTTAAGTGGATGTGTGTCTGACATCGGATTTCATTCTGTGTGATTGATGGATATCAATTGCATTGCGTGAATTGCCTGTGTGGCATGCTGAGATGCAAATGATCATGGATTTTGTTGAAAAGCAAAGTCTTGTGGTTGATGATCAAAGCACGGCTTTAATATAGCATAGCTTTGTGTAACATTAATTCGCGAGCCTCTCACCCCTGTGTGAACCAGAAACAGGAGAGGACCTCAGGGAGGGCATGCGTTTCCTTCTAGCTAGGAGTGGTGTCTGGGTTTTGCACACCCAGATGTTTTACTTATGTGGATGATGGATAGCAAGGCGCCTCAGATATATTGGTTCTACGGGGCCTATGGATGAAATGGTCATTATACAGACCAAATTTACGCCCCATAGGGTGGGGAAACGTAGTGTTCAAGCATTTTAATCCACATCGAGTGGACCTGACCTGACGATCCAAGGGCCCATTGTGTCTGGGTCCTGAGACATGGGCTAGATTGTCTCGAAGGGGTAAGGACGATCCCTTGACTTGGTTCACAGATTGAAATCCAAATTCCAATACGTAACAATTGCGGTTTTGATTGTAGAGACTAGTATTGGCGACATGATATATGGTACCCATGCCGTCTAGGATTGATACATTTATATTTGAAGTTGTTTTATACACTATGCACTTATAATAGTGTCAAATGATATGTTTTAATGTACCAAGCATGTTTGGCTATTATAAGGGAAAACCCTATCCTCCAGCTTGCGTTGCATTGTGTGATGGGACCTGGGTCTTATAATAGCTTCATTTTTCCAAAAAGCATTGCGCTGTTTTGTGATATGCACTGGTATTCTTGGGAGGAAACCCATTCTGTGTTATACGACGTGGTTCCTTGATATATCTGATTTTAAAGTAAAGTTTTGAATAACTGTTTTAGTTCTCACACTGGTCACAAGACTGACCTGGAGTTTATTGTTTTAACCTAAACTCTGGGTGCCCCTATTTTCCACACGGGCAGCTAGTAGTTTTGGTTTTGCAGATTTATATCCATAGGATCCTGTTACAACTGGAATAATATTTGGAAAGCACTGTATCCGTGTACCTCTTTTAGTTGTGTTTTGTATTATTTTCCGCTGCAATGTAGTTTAAATCTCTGATATTTATCAAATGTATAATATTTATTAATACTCTGTTATATTCTTGTATTCTGATGGAATTGTTGTAATAAGCAATGAAATGTTCTTCTGTTTATGTTCTGATTTGTTGTGTTCTCAAACAATCCGTTCTTTCTCTTCTCTTCGGAGATCGGGGAAGTTCGGGTTGTTATATTTGGTATCAGTGCTTTGGTTTACAGAGCTCGAGAACAAGGCACATTTGAACCAAACGAAAGAATTCATCAGAGATTGGATTAGCAATATCCAATGAGAATGAATCGTTAGAGATAGGATCAGTAGCATCCTAGAACAAGTTGGAAGTGTTGTTTTTAAAATATAAGTAAAAACAAATCTTGTTTTGAAATTTAAATCCAATTATACGTATTTGATTATTTATTTTATATTGAATTTGGATAATCAAGTATATACTGATTTTGCATATACGCGTCATGAACGTATATTCAAAGTTTAAATATACTGGATAGATATAGAATCACACTCTAGTCTCCTGGAGATAATTCTGGTAATGTGGCCGCATTATCAGTATTTGTGTTCGAGTTTCGAAAAAGAGATTTCTATATATTTCCATTAGACTGGTGAGAACCAAAATTACATAGGATTATTGTTGTGATTCGGCATTAAAAATATGATTTTTGAATATATGTTAAAGTTATGCATTTGAAAAGCTAATTCACAAATCGACTGCTGATTGTGTGGTATGATTATTTGTTATCTAATAAAACCATTATGTCAAAGAATGGTACATATAACCAAATTGTATCAAATATTGAACTAAATTGGAATTTCTTTGAAATTGCATACATGTACATATATATATATATGTGTGAACAAGTCATAGCAAGGAGGCTAGGGAAGAGGAATCAAATTGTATGCCCGACAAATAGGTACATATTTACTAGTTTATTGGGTTTGGATGATTTTATGAGTCGATTGGCTAGCCGCTTGGCTTTTTCTTTTTCTTTTTGAGATGAGTTGGCCTGTGTGGCGGTTTGGGCATTTTACCGGTGCTCCCCGTACAAAGGAAGTTATGGCGAAATTTTTCGAAAATTTAGGGTGTTAGCCAAATTTTTGAGAAATTAGAAAATTCTTAGAAACTGAAATGTTGAAGAATGAAAGCCAAACTGAAAGTTGAGTTGGTTAGTAAAACAACTTTCAGCTCCATTTCTTTTCGAGGACGAAAAGATTTTAAGTGGGGAAGAATGGAACAACCTGGAAAATCAGAACCAATCAAAAAAATTTATTTTGGCAATTTTAATGAATTTTGAAAATTTAAAATGATTTATTTTAAATAATAACGACAAGAAATTATTTTTGAATAGAATTGGAGCGTATATATTTATTTAAATTGAAGTTAGAATATAAATATTTATTTTAATTATAAAAGGAATATGAAATGGCGCAGCAGTTTGAAAATTCGATTTCAAATTTCAAATGAATGTACAGAATTCAAAATAAATCAGATTTTAGCAAAACCAAAAATATTAGAATCTATTTGAAAATATCTTTCCAACGAATCTGAAAAATCCAAATTTCATAGCGGGAATAAAAAGTTATGCCCAGTTGAAAATTCAGAATAGTCGCTATGGAAAATATAACTCTTAAAAATAGCGATTTTGCAAACGAACTTCGTTTTTGACGAGACCACTTTTGTTGGATCCGGAATGTCAAATTATTTCAAGATTCCAATTTTCATAATTTTTGGAATCAATATGTGAGCGTGGTGAATTTAAACGTGTTTGGCAATTTCAGTTTGAATTTAATCGACCAGAAAATGGCCATTTTTCAAACGGCCTTCAAATTCAATGAAATTAGTTTTGTTATGACCGTATCGTCAAAACATAGCCAGATTTATTTTTCGGGAATTTTTTAAGCTAGTATGTGGCCTCGATAAATTAAAATGTGCGTCTGAATTTAAAATATATTGATTTATATTTTAAATTTAATGGAAACTAATCATAACGGCCAAACTGGTTTACGAAACATATTCCATTGTGTTCGGAATGGGGGTAATTAGCTAGGGACAACAATCGGTGGGTTCGATTAAAAAAGTTGACTTTTTGGGGAAATATGAAATAAAAATATAATTTAAATTCTTATAAAAGCTTTCCCCTTTCTTTCTCTCCTATTCACCGTCGATTTTAGAAAAAAAAAAACAAAACCACGACCGCAATCCAAGGCCACCACTGCCCGCTGCGCCTCAGGCGCCACACCCTCAGCCAACGGCGATTCCATCCTGACTCTCGTTCTCTCTTACGCCTTCTCTCCCTCTCCTCTCCACCATGCGTCGTTCGAAGACCAAGTCCCCCAAACCCAAAGTAACCGCCGGCGCCGCCCTTGCTTCCCCACCACCGACCATCCACCATCCTTCCCCGACCCCTAGACACCCAACGCCACTCCCAGCACCCCTCCTCCTTCCTCCGACCTCTTTATCTCTCTGTCTCCCTCCTCTAGCCCAAAACTGCCCCATTCCTTCGTTGCTCCAGCCAATGTGGCACCGCCACCGGCCACTAAGCCACTCCTCACCCCTCGGCATCCCTTGCAAGTTTTTATTTTTATTTTTATTCATATAAGCGGATAAAAATAGGCTTTTTATATATAAAAATGGGATTTTTATATATAAAGATAGGATTTTGATATATATATATATATAATTAAGATTTTTAAAAAAATATAAAGAAAAGGTTTTTATAAATATAAAGGCGAACTTTTTATGAAATTAAAGATGTGATTCTTATAATGTTTTCATTATGATAAAAATGCATTTTTTATATGATATGAACATCGATTTAAAAATATAATTTTTATATATAGAGTAGCAATGTAAAGATTCAGTTTTTATATATGAAATAGCGAGATAAAAATAGAATTTTTATATAATAGAGAATATAAAAATATTATTTTTATATATGTGGCGAATTAAAAATGTGATCTTTTATATATATACAGCGATATAAAAATATGATTTTTACTATGAACAACGTGGAAAAGACAGCATTGAATTTCAGGCAAATCCCAGCTATTCAGAAATTCAGAAATGAAACTGAGGAGTGGATCCCAAAAGTGAGAACTCCTCACAATAATTTTCCTTGTACAGTTATTTATTTTATAACTGCATGTATGAATTGCTCCCCGTCGTCCATAGACCATGGACGACTTGTTTGGTTGTGTGTTTGGACTGATTTGTTTGTGTGAATTTGGTTTGTGATGTGGAATGGAAAATAAAATATTCATGTGTTGAATATAAAAATATTCATGTGTTGAAATAAATTATTTTATCGTTAAAAATATAATTTTTAACGTGTATATGAATAAAATAAATATTCATTTACAAATTGGATGACTTGTAAATGAACACTCATTTGACTGATATGGATTGGGACGATAAAGTTTACACATTGCCCAACTGCACAAATAAAATCTGTGTTTGTTGTTTGAAAACCCAACACGGGTGTTGAGATGATATTTGACATACACTAATCCCAATTGTTTAGTGGTATGCCGATCGTTTGGTTGACAGACTGTGTAAGCGTGAATTATTTATATTTAATGCTTATACGGTTGTGTAATGCTCTCTGGATGATGGCTGACTGTGTTTGATTATTGTTATGTACATGTTTGTATGAAATCCATATAAATAACATTATATGATAATTGACTGTGTCTGATTCCAGTTCAGAAAGAATGAACATTTTAAAATAACGAATATTTTAAAATAATATTCAATCAAAAATCAAAATATGATTTTGATGTCCGATTTGGGATGGACACGAAAATATTTAAATATATAAAGCCGTGTTGATTAGATTAACGCCATTTTGGACGTGAACAATAATTATATCTATTTTATTCATTTGTATAATTAATATTGAAAAGGAAGTGATTTCAAAATATAATGTTTTGAAAATATTATCATCTATATATTAATGATATGGAATATTCAATTTTGATTTGAAATTGAATATGAAGTTGAAATCGTTTTGAAAACGAATTTGAAACGATTTATAAAATATGTTTTAAACGGAAATCGACGAAATATATATATATATATATATATTGGCCTAAATAGAATGCGCCGGGCTGCGGAAGTTCGCGAATTTTGACCACTAACTTCTAATGGACATTACGGAAGATCGGACCATCGGATTCTACTAAAACCGGAACCGTTAGGTTCGTATCGAAACGAGTTTCCTAACGAATACAAGAACTTAGAAATCTAACGATTGGATTTGGAATTATGTCCAAATCAAATTTGGAAAAGGTCGTTGTAAGTGCAGTTCGATGGCCGTTTATGGAAATCGACTGTACGGGCCTTGATAAAATTATTAAAAATATCAATAATTTGTTATGATAATAAATGATTTGGAAAGAATTGGGATGAAAAATTCCATATTTGAAAAGATAAAAATATATTTTTATCGAAATGAAATAGTTATGAACTAGAATTATAATCCAATATTTTTAAATAAATAATTGGATTTGAAATGGTTTTAAAATTAACCGTAATTTCGAATATATGAATTGGAATGGATTTGAATTGAAATTATCTTCGGAATATTTCGATATTGGATTCCGTGATTTTATGGACACTGTGGAGGAATTTGGAAGATATGTATATATATATATTATTCCTAGTACGATATTTGTTGGTTTCAGAATTTGATATTGAATATAAGCCGATATATTTTTATTCAGAGCCTTGTATTTAATATCAAATTGGATTTTGGGTTTATCGTGAATGGTATCCTTACTAATATTGTTCTTAAACCCAATGTAGTTAAGAAAATTAGAAACTAACTGAAGATCAGCTAACTTGAATGGTTTCCTGGGTATTGATCTGATGTTGGTTTGGGTCTTCGGGATTAATACTTAGGGAATTGTTCTCTTACTAATTTACGATTAGAGACTGATGGGATGGGGTCTTCAGTAACACTGTTCTAAAACCGCGTGTGAAAAGAATAAATCTTTAATTAAGATGTAGAGAAGAATTACCAATTAATTAACATTTAATTGGATTTGAAATGGAATGCGAATTGGGTTTATTGTGAACTGTATTTTTTAACGACATTCGTTCTTTAACCCGATTTACAGTGAAATGGGATCTGGAATTTATAAATCTTTTAATTAAGATTTGGGGGAAATTTCCAAAGAAAAGTTTTCCAATTTAATAAATTGGAATGGAATGGAATTTGATTCAGTAATACTCGAAGTGAACTTCTGGGGAGGAAGACTGTTACTATATATGGAATTTAAAAGGCTTTGCCGTTATTCCATTTATATTATCGATTGGATATGGAAGTTTATATAGATTATATATATTGATCGGTTTTCCGTGAAAATTTCATTGTTAATGGAATGTGATTTTGGGTTTATTGTGAGCTGTGTTTTACATGACATTAGTTCTTTAACCCAGTTAAAGATAAGATTAATTTCTTAATTTTGAAGATAATCATTAAGTAATGGTTTTTGGAAATTAAAACTGAATTAGAGTTTTAATGAATCTTTAAATAGATTGAAAGGTGAATTTGATAACTAAAATTATCAAATTCGAGAAATGATCGAGAATGGAGTACCACCAATTTTGCTCCAAGCGGTAGTTAAATCTTTAATTTGATTTGAACGTGAAATTGCAATTAATTTTACCAATAACACTGTGGTGTTAGATATGAAGTATTATCAGTTTTGCTTCATGGGATGAATAGGTTGGGATTGGGAAATTAAACAAATGATTACTTCGGCAAGGATCGCTAATCCCGATTATTTTGGATAAACCATAATTTGGTTTGAATTGATATCCATAGGAAGATTAAAGAATAAATTTAAAGAATTTATCTTTTGATAAAATTAATGGGAACCTTTCCAAAAGGATATGAATATTTAAATAAGCGAATATTCAGAATTGGAATGGGGCGTATGTTGTGTTTTTGTAGCACTTGTTTATAATATACGTGAGTTATTCGGAAAGATCGGGTTTATCTCATTCTGAATACGTGAATCAGCGATGAGTTGATGATGTAGATGGTGGTTGAAGACTGGAGGTCTTCACATCGTCTGGATGATTGCTGATGTCTTGATTGGGTTGTACACCTAAGACAAGGTAATAAATGGTGATTGTTCCAGACATACATGGAGATCGACGGGATATGCGAGGACCTCTCTTCTGTATTGGACATATGGGACGAGGAATAAGGTGCCTCTGGTTTCGTTCAAACCCAGAACGAACTTGTAAATGGATTGGTGTTTGACATCATATTTCATTCTATGTGATTGATGGACATCAGTTGCATAGCGTGAATTGCCTGTGTGGCATGCTGAGATGCAAATGATCAAGGCTTCTGTTGAAAAGCAGAGTCATGTGATTAATGATCAAAGCACGTCTTTAATATAGCATAGCTTTGTATAGCGTTAATTCGCGAGCCTCGCACCCCGGTGTGAACCAGAAACGGGAGAGGACCTCAGGAAGGGCATGCATTTCCTTCTAGCTAGGAGTGATATTTGGGTTTCGCACGCCCAGATGTTTTACTTATGTGGATGATGGATAGCAAGGCGCCTCGGATATATCGGCACTGCGGGGTCGATGGATGAGATGGCCTTTATACAGACCAGATTTACGCCCCATAGGGCGAGGAAACATAATGTTCAGGCATTTTAATCCACATCGAGTGGATCGACCCTGATGATCCACGAGCCCACCCGTGTCTAGGTCCTGAGACATGGGATAGATTGTCTCGAAGCGGTAAGGACAATCCCTTGCCTTGGTTCACAGATGGAAATCCAAATTCCAATACGTGACAATTGCGGTTTTGATTGTAGAGCCTAGTATTGGCGACATGATATATGGTACCCATGTCGTCTAGGATTGATACATTTATATTTGAAGTTGTTTTATACACTATGCACTTATAATAGTATCAAATGATTTGTTTTAACGTACCGAGCATGTTTGGCTATTATCAGGGAAAACCTTATCCTTCGGCTTGCGTTGCATTGTGTGATGGGACCTGGGCCTTATAATAGCTTCATTTTTTCAAAAAGCATTGCACTGTTTTGTTATATGCACTGGTATTCTTAGGAGGAAACCCGTTCCGTGTTATAAGACGTGGTCCCTTGATATGTTTGATTTTAAAGTAAAGTTTTAAATAACCGTTTTAGTTCTCACAACAGTCACAAGACTAACCTGGAGTTTATTGTTTTAACCTAAACTCTTGGTGCCCCTATTTTCCACACGGGCAGCTAGTAGTTTTGGTTTTGCAGATTTATATCCACAGGATCCTGGTTTACAGCTGAAATGATATTTGGAAAGCTCTGTATCCGTGTATCTCTTTCAGTTGTGTTTTGTATTATTTTCCGCTACAATGTAATTTAAATCTATGATATTTATCAAACGTATAATATTTATTCATAGTCTGTTATATTCTTGTATTCTGATGGAATTGTTGTAATCAGCAATGAAATGTTCTTCTGTTATTGTTCTAATTTGTTGTGTTCTCAGACAATCCGTTCTTTCTCTTCTCTTCGGAGATCGGGGAAGTTCGGGTCGTTATATTTATCTTTGTTTTTCAAACTTAATTTTTATATATTTGTATTCTTATACTTTATATTTATATAGTTTAAAACCTTATAATTTCATAAATGTGTTTATATAGTTTAAATTTATGTTTTCATATGTTTTTCTACCTTATAATATTAATTTACAACACTATATTTTTATTCAAGAATTTACAGAATTGTATTTATATCAAAACACTTGAAAAAGTGTTTTAAAAAACAAAAATATACTACAGTATGTCCACATGCCAAAAACACTATGTCAACATATAACTGTCAGAAATTCAATTTGAAAGAAAGTGTCTTTTCACTATTTGAAACGTTTCAGAAACGTTGCAACCTTTCACACTCTATAAAAAGGGCTTGAATTCGATATTTTAGACATAACTTCTTTTCCACTTTCACTTCTTTCATTATATAATTATTCTTAATCATTTTTATGATTTCTACACTATACTCTACCGAATTCAATTCCATTTTGATCAAACTTCTTGTCTCTACACTCTCTACTCTCTGAATCAAGTGATTTTGAAGAGTTATAGGGCTCTTTGTAATTGCTTGGGTTGAGTAAAGTAGGAATCAGTGTGTTCCTTGTAGCCGTGAAACCAAGGAAGTAGGAATCGATGGTTTCCTTGCAGCCGTGAAACCAAGGGAGTAGTAATCAGTGGTATCCTTTATAGCCGTGAAATGAAGGAGGTTATACTTGACTATTGGAATAGTAGTAAAACTCTGCGCAATCCAGTGTTGTGCGGGACTGGACATAGGAGAAATCCGAACAAGTATAAAATCCGATGTGTTCTTTCCTTTTCTGCATTTTTATTTCTGTTTATTTTGCATCTGTGTTTGAATCTGTGTCTATGATTGTGTTTGTGGTGTTAATTCATTCTGTAATTCACATAAGTGTTAGATTTTGTATAAATTCTCACAAATACTATTCATCCCACTTCTAGTGCTTGTTTGCGCTTAACGATCCATTCCGCATTCCCAAACATGTATAACCTGAGATAACAATCGGTAACAATCAGAACAAATATCATAAGACTTTTACAAACATTATAATAATGTTACATCAGAGTACAGAATATCCGAGTACATCGAATAAAATATAGCGGAAGACTGTTTACAATAATTTCAATACAATGCAGCAGAACAAATAAACCAACACAGCGGAAGACTATCAATGCTCTAGACATAGCTTTAAGCTTCGATCCAGAATCCTATTCAATATATATGCAAAATAAGCTACACGACTGCCCGTGTAGAAAATAAGGGCACCCAAGTTTGCAAGTGAAACAAACTACGGGTCAGTCATGGGACTGGTATGAGAAATCTAACAGTTAAAATTAACTTATCTAACAATAAAGATAATCACAGGACCACGCCGCTAACACTGAATGGGTTTACTCCATTGGATTGCCAGTGCATAAATTAAATAAATCTTTTAAAACAACGCAATGCTTTTTAGAAAATAAAATCATTATAAGACTCAAGTCCCATCACACAATGCAACGAAAACCTGAGGATATAGTTTTACGTTATAATGATCAAACATGCTTGATACGTATAAAACAATATTTAATATTATTATTAGTTTCTAATCAGTTTAAAAATACTTACAAAGTAAATGTATCAATCCTAGACGACATAGCTACCATATACTATGTCGCCATATATAGCTTTACAATCAAAACCGTAATGTCATATTGGAAATTTGGTTTCCATCATGAGTCAAGGCTAGGGACAATCTCCTTATCGATTCAAGACACTCTATAAAATGTCTCAGGATTCCCCGCAGTGAACCCTTGGATCCTGCAGGGCCGGTCCACAAATATACCTTAGTGGATTAGTTATGCCTGAACACACATTTCCCGGTCCTATTGGACCTATCAATTGGCCACTATCGACCAATATATCCGAGGCGCCTCATTCCATCATCCACATAAGTAAAAATATCTGGGCTCCATACCATGACACCACTTCTAGGTAGAAAGAAACGTGTGCACTCCCTGCGTGCCCTTATCCCATTTCTGACTCATACCGGGGTGTGAGGCTCACGAAGTAACGCTATACACAAAGCTATGCTAAATAAAGCTGTGCTTTGGTCATCAACCACAAGGCTCTGCTTTTCAACAAAATCCTCGATAATTTGCATCTTGGCATGCAACATTGACAATCCATGCCATGCGATCAATAACTATAAGTATATAACCTCTGACCTCGTGCGTCTTAGAGAAGGGTGTTAAGCAAGAGAATAAATTCTCCGCCACCAAACAGATATGTATTGAATAGAAATCAATTCACATAGAATGAAATCCAATGTCAGACACACATCCATTTACAAGTCCGTTATGGGTCTGAACGAAACCGAAGACACCTTGTTCTTTGTCCCGTATGTCCAGTACGGAAGAGAGGTGCTCGCTTATCTGGACAATCAACAAGTACGTTTGGACAACTACTAATATCACCCCTTCCTGGGAGCAAATCAATCCAGGGCATCAGTAGTTTCCCATTCGATGTGAAGATCGCCGGTCTTCAAACACCTTCTTCAATATCTTCTATTTAAATCATCGTGTAATTATTTGAAATGAGATTGAACTCGGTCTTTTCATATAATTCTCAAATATATATATAATTTAAAATCATTTCATTTCATTAGTATTGTTTTATAATGATTTATCGCTACTTTTCTTTATATAAAAATAGTCCAATTTAATTTAACGACGCTTCAGGTCACTGTGTGGCCCTGGCGCTGTTTTTACCCCAATTTGATTTACACATTTCTCAAAATCTAACCGTTGGATTTTAACAAATTTTATATCGTTGGAAAGATCTTCCCAAAGCGGACCTAACGGTTTCAGTTTTGGGAAATCTGACGGTCGGATCTTTCGGTATAATCGTTTAAAGTTACGATTCCGAAACGTGAACTACCGCGCGCGATTCATTTAATTTTAATTTATATTTATATATATAAAGTTATATATAAATATAAATCATTCGACGATTCCACTGATGTGTTTAACACGCCAAATAAAACAATGTTTTCTTTTGCATGACCATTTAAATGTCTCTAATGATAAATAAAAAGAGATATTATATTTGCCAACAAATTCCTATATTTCCTAATAACAAATAAATAGAGATTTTTGTTTGCATACATTTCCAATGTATTCTAGTGGCATATACAAGGAGAAATTTTATTTGCATGACTTTCTACATGTTTTCTAATGTCAAATAAAAATGTAATTTATTGGCATAACTTTTCGACATGATTCTAATGTCAAATAAAAATATATTTCATTTGCATACCTTCACTACATGTTTTCTAATGTCAAATAAAATATAATTTATTTGCATACATTCACTACATGTTTTCTAATGTCAAATAAAATATAATTTATTTGCATACATTCGCTACATGTTTTCTAAAGTCAAATAAAATGTAATTTATTTGCATACATTCACTACATGTTTTCTAATGTCAAATAAAATGTAATTTATTTGCATATATTCACTACATGTTTTCTAATGTCAAACAAAATGTTATTTATTTGCATATATTCACTACATGTTTTTCAATGTCAAATAAAATGTAATTTATTTGCTTATATTCACTACATGTTTTCTAATGTCAAATAAAGTGTAATTTATTTGCTTATGTTCGCTACATGTTTTCTAATGTCAAATAAAATGTAATTTATTTGCATGCATTCACTACATGTTTTCTAATGTCAAATAAAATGTTATTTATTTGCATACATTCAATACATGTATTCTAATGTCAAATAAAATGTAATTTATTTGCATACATTCACTACATGTTTTCTAATGTCAAATGAAATGTAATTTTGCATACATTCACTACATGTTTTCTAATATCAAATAAAATGTAATTTGTTTGCATACATTCACTACATGTTTTCTAATGTCAAATCCAATGTAGTTTATTTGCATACATTTACAACATGTTTTCTAATGTCAAATAGAATGTAATTTATTTACATAAAATTTTCTACATTTTGAATGTCAAATAAAAATGTATTTTATTTACATTAACTCACTACATGTTTCTAATGTCAATTAAAAATGTAATTTATTTACATTACGATGTCGCTAATGAAAATAAAAAGATAATTTTTATTTTCATTATTTATATGCATTTTCTATTTTTAACTTTAACAAATAAAATGAAATATTTTTATTTGTATATAATTTCAATGTATAATATGACACATAAAAATGTTTATTTTAATTTGTATATAATTCTAATGTATAACATAATATGACACATATAAAAATGTTTATTTTCATTCGTATACAAATTCTAATGTATAACATGACGATAAAAATGTTTGTTTTAATTTGTATAAATCTATTTTTAATATAACAAATAAAAATGATAACTTTATTTTGTTGACAATTCTATTTCAACAAAACAAATAAAAATGATAACTTTATTTTGTTGACAATTCTATTTCAACAGAATAAATAAAAATGATAACTTTATTTTGTTGACAATTCTATTTCAATAGAATAAATAAAAATAATAAGTTTATTTTGTTGACAATTCTATTTCAACAAAATAACTAAAAATGATATTTTTGTTTTATCGACAATTCTAGTTCAACATACCAAATAAAAATGATACTTTTATATTGGTAAACAAATATTTATCTCTGACATGACAAATAAATATGTGAATTTTCATTTGTACACAAATTTCTACCTTTAAGATGACAAATAAAAAAAATGAGTATTTTTATTAGTTCACAATTTTCTATTTTAACATGACAAATAAAATGAATATTTTGATTTGTTCACAATTTTCTTTTTTAACATGACAAATAAAATGAATATTCATATTTGTATACTATTCTATTTCAACATGACAAATAAAATGAATATTTATATTTGTTGACAATTCTATTTTAACAAAACAAATACAAATGATTCTTTCATTTTTGTTGACAATTCTATTTCAAAAAAATGATTAAAAATGATTTTTTCATTTTTGTTGACAATTCTATTTCAACAAAATGATTAAAAATGATAACTTATTTTGTTGACAATTCTATTTCAACAAAATAATTAAAAATGATTCTTGTATTTTGTTGACATCTACTTTGTTGACAATTTTGTTTCAACCAAAATTATTAATATGACATTTCTATTTTTGTTGACAATTCTATTTCAACAAAAATAATATTTTAAAATTTGACATTTCTAATACATCAAAAATGACAATTTTATTTTGTCGATTCTAATTTCAACAAAAATGACAATTTTTTATTGTCAATTCTAATTTCAACAAAAAGGACAATTTTATATTGTCAATTCTAATTTCAACAAAAAGGACAATTTTATATCAGTCCTAATTTCAACAAAAATGACAATTTTTGTTTTAACACAAATCTATTCAACAAAAATGTTGTTTTTGTTTTAACACAAATCTATTCAACAAAAATGTTTTTTTTTGTTTTAACACAAATCTATTCAACAAAAATGTTGATATTTTTGTTTTATCTATTTTTATTCAACAAAAAAAATGATATTTTCGTTTTATCTATTTTTATTCAACAAAAAAATTGATATTTTTGTTATGACTATTTTATTTCAACAAAATAATCCATTCAATCAACAGATCAACATAACAGCATCATCAACCCAAATCAAATCACGTATAACAACAAACTGAAATTAACATCGTATTTGTAGAGATTTCTAAACATGATAATAATTAATTAATTCTAATTATTTAAAAAGAAATCTCACATTAATTTTATTCCGTTTAAAATCATATAAAGCTCCAAATCTGTTCTAGTCAACTCCATGTTGTAGATCTCATTTTTGCGGTTCCAACGCATCTGATTTCATCAATTTCTGACAAGGTATGGAAAAGATATTGATTTTACAAGTTTCACTTAAATTAAAACCAATATAAATCAATTAATAAATATAATTAGCACTAATCACCCTTGTTTTAATTAATATAATCGGCCTCTAATCTTCTCTTCTTCATTGAAACCCTGAGGAATGATAAACCCAAAGTCGTTATCCCCAAATCCAAATCGCACCCCCCCACACTTGATTTTTTGATGATCTGAAGTGCTCCAAAGAAGCGCCTACACCAGAGCCACCTGCGCCGAGAACTATGGGAAGCTCGGCGGCCTCTTGGCCCTTGAAATCCGCACCCAAGTTGCTCTATTTCCGCCCAAAATTCGAGAACAATGACTCATGAAAACACATCTTAACTATATATAATCAAAGATCTAACTCCCCTAAAAAAAATTCGTTTTATAGTCCCCTTAAATCACTGAATGGATTACTCGATTTTGGATGGTGAAATCTGGACCATTTCTGCCATCGGTTTTCAAAAGTGGCGGCTGGCTTTGTATAATGGAATTAGGTTAGGGTTTAGGTTTTCCCATATTTATAATATAATACAATTAAATTTTCTAATTTACATAAAAACCCGTAAATTCCTTATAGCTCCAAATTCAGCCCAACAAATGTTGCCCCTAGCCAAATACCCCCATTCCAGACCCAATGGACTAGGTCTCATCAGCCCACTCAATCATTTCAACCCACATTTCTTTAATTTAAAATATAAATCATTTAATTATTTAATTTGATCATACATTTTAATTTACCGGGGCTACAGACTGACTCCAAAAATTCCCGAAAAATAAATCTAGCTATGTTTTGATGATATGGTCATAACAAAATTAATTTCATCGAATTTGGAGACCATTGAAAAAATGGCCATTTTCTGGTCGATCCAAATTGACAAACACATTTCCTTTTTCCAAGCTCACATATTAATTCCAAAAATTATGAAAATTGGAATCTTGCAATAATTTGACATTCCGGATCCAACCAAAGTGGTTTCATCGAAAACGGAGGTCGTTTGCAAAATGACTATTTATAAGGGCTATATATTATTTAAAATTCCATGGCGACTATTCTGAATATTTAACTAGCCATAACTTTTTATTCCCTCTATGAAATTTCAATTTTTCAGATCCGTTACAAAAATATACTTAAACAGATTTAAATATTTCTGGTTTCACCAAAATCCAATTTATTTTGAATCCTGTACATTCAATTGAAATTTGAAATCGAATTTTCAAACTACCGCGCCATTTTAAACTCCTTTTATAATTAAATTAATTTTTTTATTCTAACTTCGATTTAAAATAAATTTTTAGTCGTTACTATTTAAAATAAATTATTTTAAATATTCAAAATCCATTAAAATTGCTAAAATAAAAATTTTAAATTGGTTCAGAATTTCCGTGTTGTTACACAATTGAATTAAGACATGAGACCTGTTCCATTGAGTTCGTACTGACGTTTAAAGTAGGGATATATGTTGTTCGTTATTTTTGTAGGACAAGTAATTTGGTGTTCAATTATAGCGTAGTTTTACATATAAGATAACATTTTGGGTGAACAGTCTCGGAATACGATGAAACTTGGTATTTATATTAGTAAGTTGTTATAATATTTCTATTTTCATAACGATTGGACTTACCGTTTGATCGTGGGAATGGTAAAACCCTAGATTTTTATTTAATTGTTTTATCAATTTAATTTGAAACTTAAGAAAAACCAATTTTCGATCGATCTCAAAATTCAACGGAAATAATTTTATTAAATCCATAGTGATTAATTATTACAAGATTTCAAGTTTTAAAATTTTTGGAGTTAATATGTGATCGTTTACAATTTAAATGCGCTATCGATTCACATTATACAATTGCAAAGGAACTTTTACAAACAACCTCAGAATTCGACGAAACTAGTTACAACGTGTCTGAAATATTTAAATGTGATAGGATTTCAATTTTTGTTTCAATCAGAGGTTGTATGTGGTACTTTTTGCGTGAAACTTACGGTGTAAGATTTGTAAATAATAAAATATTATTATTTTCTATCTATTTATTCATTAGATTTCTAAGCAACACGTCAAATCCTAAGTAACACGGTCAACCTTCTGTAGCCCCTATCCATAAGCAACGAACGATCAAAACTCTCTCATTTTCTTATCGATTTTTCTTTAAATCCATTCAGCGATTTACAAAATCATTAATAGCAAAATCAAAGAGGAGATGGAGATTTATATTATCAACAGTTGAGATCAGTTTTCGATTGTCGATGTGGCTAGAAAAGATACAGGAAAGCGGCGCGGTTTTGGTGCAATTTCAGGCGAATACGGGGGTTTGATGCGGATTCATTCTGGACAATGGCGGAGGAGAACGAGGCGAGTCTGGTGGCAAACCCCGATCAAATTTCGGTGGTTGTTGTTTTGATCAAGCATGTGGGTTCTGTTAAGTTAAACATCGCGATATCTGGAAGGAAAACGAAGGGAAACAGACAAAGATCAGGACTAAGTAACGAAAGTAAATTAAGTGTATTGTAATTTAAGTAAGAATCAATTATCCTAATTATAATCGTATAACTATTAAATTGTGTAACTATTGTCTATGTTAACAGAATCATGCAAAACCAAGGCCATTGGAATCACGAAGAAAAATACTATGATGCTTAACTCTAACATCCCACCTCCATTAAGGTCACTCGCAAAGGGAATGCCTTAACTTTGGTGGAGCGTTTTTAGTAGACAAAACAGAAATTTACAAGACAGATAAAGTAGTACTTGAAAATTTTATAACTTTATTACAATAGAAACAGAAATAAGTTTGGTTACGCCTTTCAAAATCACAATATCGGAATTCAAGTACATAAATATCGGTCTTGTACGAAAGCCTTCAGAATGCATAGTTTTTAAAGCCATAATCCCCAATATAAACTTCCATGGAAAGATAGAGCCAAAGCCAAGCAATACTTAAAACACTTCAAACAGAGAGAATCTGAATCAAGCTCCTATGTTTCCATCCTGAAAACCTGGGGGGGGGGGGAAGGGGGGAAACGGAAAGAAAAGAGGCAAAACAAACTAGGTCAGACATAAGTCTGGTGAGTCCAGTGACTTTTAGCATATAAACAGATAATAGTATCATGACACGTAAATAAAACAGGATGAGAGATAACCATAACAGGAATAGCAGGAAGAAGAAACGGAATGATATAGGCTAAGCTAAGCTTTTCACTTCTCTGCACTAATACTAGTATAACAGGATTAGGTGTTACCCTAATGTATAAACTGAAACAGAAATGGGAACAGAATAATCTCTACAGAAACAGAATGCTAGTAATGGGCCTTTACCACCCGAACAGACAGAAGGTACAGAAGAAGAATACTAATAATGGGCCTTTACCACCCAACTAATGGGCCATTACCACCATAACAGACAGAAGGTACGGAAACAGAATTGGAAACGGAATCAGAGACGGAAACAGAATAATCCCTATGGAAATAGAATGTTATAATTATGTGTAGACTAGTAATGGGCCTTTACCACCCCAACAGACGGTACCTGTAACAACCCGTATTTTAATAACGTGTAGTAACCATAAATCAGGGCAGAATTAATTTTTAAATTAAGAATCAAGGGTAACGGGTTACGCTATTGCGTTCGTCTCGAAATTCTGCTTGGAAACTAGTCCGAGTTTTCGAAAATCGGAGTCAGTATGACCAAGTTATCACCCTTCGAAGTTTTCAGAAATTTTCAAGTTCAAAACAGCTCAGAATTCGAATTCAAATTTTGAATTCAAACCCCAGAATGGACTGGGCGGGAAATTTCCCGCCCAGGACCAGGTCGACCTGGGGGTCGACCATGTAGTCGACCTGCCCAGGACCAGGTCGACCATAGAGTCGACCTAGGGGTCGACCTGGTGACAGAACCCATTTTTGAGTCTGAGTTCGTTCTGATGTTTCTGGCCTCGTTTCTGTCTACATTCGTTGGCCTAACCCTATATAAACAGCCTCTAACACTAGTCTCTCTACACAAAATTCTCTCTGACCTTATGCTGCTCAAATTCTGGTTGAAATGTTAGAGAAAGGGACTACTTCTTCCACATCGAAACTACGCTAAGAGATTTGCTGATTTGGGGATTTTTGGTAGGACTCGACTAAGCGTATAAAGATTCAACATTGACTTTCTTTTTCTAATTCTCGAACCACGATCTGTAAGCCCCAGTTACTTTTAGATTTAAACAGTAAACGTAATATGAATATGTTGTAAATTGAAATTGGACCTGTGTATGATGATTGTTTTACATCCATTCTTGTTCATCTTGGATCTTGACTTTTGGGTATGTTACTATGACATTGATTTGGGGCCTATTCATGTTGTAAATCAAAAAGAAAAACCCCTCATATTATCATGCCTGCAATGTTGAATCTGCTATTAGTCACAAGTTTATGACTATCACCTTATGTCAACCGTTACCATGACTATCACCTTATGTCAACTATTATCTTGACTAGTACCTTATTTTGCTAGATTTGGAATCTTAATGTTTGAGGCCGATATTCCATATGTCAGTAATGTTGTAATCATTTATCTCAAGTTATACTATGCTATGCTAGTAATCACTTTTGCCACCTTATACCCGTCCCCTTTTATGTTATTCCCTAATTAGATTTATTTGTATCGATTCGAGTTTACGTGCGATGGGAATACGATTTGGGTAGATTAGGTAAAACATGAATTGGCTTTAAACTTGAACATGAACATTATTATAACTTGAACCTGTATATGGACAAGAAC
Organism: Allium sativum; assembly: GCA_030737875.1. Classification (NCBI taxonomy): domain Eukaryota; kingdom Viridiplantae; phylum Streptophyta; class Magnoliopsida; order Asparagales; family Amaryllidaceae; genus Allium; species Allium sativum. The sequence continues at coordinate 937,080,986 of CM060915.1, read as the reverse complement.
TTGACTTGAAATTTACATGAAACCTGACATGAAACTCGACATGAATTTTGACATGAAAACTTGAACATGGACATGACACTTAGATAAACTTGAAAATGGCCAACTCGAGGTTGGGTTGAGTTTGCAGTGTAAATCTGCCCGGAACCGCCCGGCGAATCCAGTTACTGCAAACAATAGGATCCAATGTGGGTAGTTGATCATATCGCACGTAAAACCCAAGATTAGACTATGTTGTGGTGTAAATCTGCCCGGAACCGCCCGGCAAATCCAGTGACCACAACAATTAGTCTAATGTGAGAGGTTGGGGTGCATTAATGAATTAATGCCACATGATAGGGTTAAGTCATGAACCACTTGAATATACTTAACCAATTTGACACGATGATTTGATAGGGTTAAGTCATGAACCACTTGAACACACTTAACCAACTTGATACATGATTTGGATAGGGTTAAGTCACGAATTTGAATGACAACACTTAACCCATTAGAAACCCTAGTTACACGGTCCTTTTCAGCAGTAACCCACTTAGATGTATCACGATAACCTGGGACTAGGCAGGGTGGGGCACGATTACTGGGCTGATTGTAGGCGACCAGAACGACGGCTGAGTAGGTGCGCCATTGTAGGTTCAGGCGGACTATGGTCGTGCACGTAGTCCGGAGTTGAAAAAGCAGGCATTGGGCACCAGTAGGTTTACACTGTGCGTGCTTGATTTGTGTCGGTGGTTGGTACCCTAGGGCTTGATACACCCTATGGTGGACCTAGCACAGGTGACTACATTCCGTGATTGGGCCGTATGACACAGAAACTTGACGAGCTAGAACTTGTAGGGAGCCAATCGATTAGTAGATCGTACCGTAGGACCCCGTAATGGGTCACTTCATGATATTGGGCCAAGGGATCATTTCATGATTAATACTTGACATGGGTTAGAACACTAGTACAGTTGGTGCATCGAACCTTGAACATGCGATGCTATACTTGAGTTATCTCGTTATCTTAGTTTATCATGCCAGACTTATCATCATCCTTATGTTTATTTTCAGTTTATACCTGTCTTGTTACCTTTACTAGTTTTTATACTGAAAGTCACTAGGACTTACCAGTCTTTATGACTGACCCTTTTCTTTCGCCTCTTTTTCTTTCGTCCCCCCCCCCAATTTCTCAGGGAGGAACCACTAACTCTTAGCTTGGATTTAGCTTGCTTTCTGTCAGCTCATGTACAGTTTGGTCTTGAGCTATGCTATGGCTGCACTTCTGCTATGTTTGGGGAATAATTTACTTTTGTTATCTTAAGTTTATGCTTCTTTATTTAGAACTTGATGTAATGGAATAATTTGTACCTTGGATATATGAGGTTTTGACTCTTTTCTTGAAAGTAATGAAATTTGGTTTTTATTTTCTACCGCTGCTTTATTTATGTTCTGCCTTGTGATATCTCTGTGTATGTTTACCTAGATAATACTCCACCAAAACTAGTGCATTCCCTTTGTGAGTGACCCTAGCGGAGGTGGGGTGTTACATTTGGTATCAGAGCAGAAGGTTACCAGATGGGACAAAAGTTTTAAAAACCTTCTAAAACTATTTTCCAAAATCGTATATATAGAAGCATTTTTCAATAAAAGTTTTATGTTTAAAAAGGCTATTCCCCAAAAGTCATTAGCACTTTCCTTTGTTTCCTCGTTTGAATCTTTTTCTTTTCGTTTTTCAGAATATCTGATCTTAACCTTCCTAAGGTAGTACCCGTACCTGGATGGTTCTGAAGGTACTTAGAAGCTTGGGCCAACGGCGCGGGCCCGGCAGACATCTCTCCTCCTCCTCCCTCAGTGGTCGCGGTTCCTCCTCCTCCTGGTATCGCCTTTGCCAAAATATGCAAAGACTTTAAAGCAATAGGCGGCAAGAACTTCGTTGGAACTGAAACCTTCGTTGAGGCACGAAACTGGCTAAAGGAGACTGAAGACTTGTTTATTATCTTTGATGTGGAGGACCATAGGAAAGTTCAGTTTGCAGCATGGTTGTTGAAAGAGGAAGCTGCATTTTGGTGGGAAGTCACCAACGCTAACAGGCCAGTTGAGACTTGGGCAGACTTTAGAGAAAGGTTTGGGCTTAAATTCTTATCGTCAGCAGAAGAGAACCTTCACATGGAGAGGTTCCTAGCACTCAAGCAAGGGGACATGTCTGTTAGGGAGTACGTGAATAAGTTTAATCAGCTTGCTCGGTTCGGTTTGGACTTGGTCAACACGGCCCAGAAAAAGGCTATACGCTTTGCTCGAGGATTGAACGAGCCACTACACAGTTTGGCCATAACTCATATACCCATGGGGGCGACCTTTGAAAGCTTGGTGGATATGGCTCTACTTCATGAAGAAGACAAGAATAGCAAGAAGGAGGTTAAGCCTAATGAGACTCAGAATAAGAAAGTTGACTTCAAGAAGGGAGGCAACAAGAATAACAAGGGCAACAACAACAATAATAACAAGGCACGTGAGACAAGGAAGTGTAACTTTTGTGGTATTACGGGACATTTAGCTAAAGACTATAGAAAGAAGAAGAGAAAGTTGGGTGAATGCTTTCATTGTGGAGATACTGGACACATCAGCAAGGATTGCCCTAAGAAGCAAGGACAGGGGCAAGGGCAGACCCAGCGAGCAGGACCTTCTGGAGGGCAGTTGCATGCTCTCAACACCACTCCAGCTCTTGACTGAGGTAGTAATATTTCTGTAGAATCTGACTTTCCTGTTCGAACCTTATTTGACTCTGGCGCACCACATACTTTTATTTCTTCTGATATTGTTGAAAATCTGCACCTAAGTACTAGTCTAGTTGAGGATCCCGTTAGTGTTTCAAATCCAATTGGGGGCTCCGCTCATTTATCTATGATATGTGTGGATTTGAGGATCTCTATCTTAAGCGTAGAATTCACGTGTAATGCTTATGTTCTCGGATTTATGGGATACGATTTGATCCTAGGTATGGATTGGTTGTCCAATTATGGAGCCATTCTTGATTGTGAACGAAGGGTAGTGAGGCTCATGACTCGCCTTGGTAATACCCTTGAAATTTCTTGTAACCCTAAGGGTCTGGTCATGTTGTGTTATCTTGAATCTCTTGACTCGTCCATCGACAATTTGCACTCTATAAGAGTGGTCCGAGAATATCCAGGTGTCTTTGATGAGGTGAGGGGGTTACCTCCTAAGCGCGAGATAGACTTCCGAATTTATCTTGTTGATAATGCCAAGCCAGTTTCATTGCCCGTTAGGCACATGGCCCCGCGAGAAAGAAGAGAGCTCAGTAAACAAGTTAAGGAGTTGCTTGAGAAAAATTTCATAAGACGAAGCACTTATGAATGGGGTGCTCCGGTGGTATTCGCTACTAAGGCGGATGGTTCGCTTCGTCTATGCGTAGATTATCGTGAGTTAAACAAGCTAACTAAGAAAAATAGGCACCCACTACCAAGAATCGACGATTTGTTTGACCAGCTTGTGAGAGCATCTATTTTCTCTTAACTCGATCTATCCATAGGATTCCATCAGCTTAGAGTGGCTGAGGATAGCATTGACAAAACTACGTTTAGGACTCCAGATGGGTTCTTCGAATGGCTCGTCATGTCGTTTGGATTAATGAATGCACCCGCGTATTTTGTAGATTTGATGAGTAGGGTGTTTCGGGAGTTCCTTAACAAGTTTGTAGTGGTTTTCGTGGACGATATTCTGATCTTCTCAAAGGATGAAGAAGAGCATGTTAAACATCTCAAGGAAGTCATGGATACGCTTAGAGCACACCAGTTAAAGGCTAAGTTCTCCAAATGCCATTTTTGGAGGAAGGAAGTTCGGTTTCTTGGACATGTAGTTTCTAAGCAAGGCATAGCCGTGGACCCCGCAAAGGTAGTTGCGGTGCAAGACTAGAAAATTCCTAAAAACGCAACGGAGGTGAGAAGCTTTCTCGATTTGGCAGGCTACTATAGGAAGTCCATTAAGGACTTCGCTAAGATTTCAGCCCCTCTTACTAGGTTAACGAAGAAAAACCTAGCGTTTGCATGGGACATAGAATGTGAGACTGCTTTTCAAAGACTTAAGAGAGCCCTCACCACAGCTCCAGTTTTGGCATTACCCGATGGAGGTAAGATGTTTACCGTGTACACAGATGCATGTGGCACGGGATTAGGCGCAGTCCTAATGCAAGAAGTTAAAGTGATATGCTATGGGGGAAGACAACTTAAAGTTCATGAGAAGAACTATCCCACACATGACTTGGAGTTGGCGGCGATCGTTTTTGCACTTAAATCTTGGCGCCATTATCTTCTTCGGGAGAGGTTCGAGCTGTATCGACCACAAATCGCTTAAGTACCTCTTCTCACAGAAGGATTTGAATCTGAGTCAACAGCGGTGGATGGAATTCTTGGCATCATATAACTTCGATATAGCTTATACCCCTGGCAGGGTAACGTGGTGGCAGATGCTCTAAGTAGGAAAAGGTTGACTTTGAGCCCCTTGTTTGTTAAAAGGAAAAGTCTAGAGTTTATAGTAACCTTTAATTTTACACCTGCTGTTGAGTCATTGACTGTTACGTTAGCATCTCTTGAGTTAAGACCTACACTTCTAGATCAAGTAGGGACTTCACAGAAGGAAGACCCACAGATAGTCGAAATCAAGGACAAGCTGATTAGTGGTGAGACATCAAGTCACCTCGGTATATATGCCATAGATGACAAGGGATGGCTAAGGCGTGATGGAAGGCTATGTGTCCCACAAGTGGGAGACTTAGTAAGGAAAGTTCTCGAGGAGGCGCACCACTCGAAGATGACTATACATCCAGGAGGGGATAAGATGTACAGAGATATGAAACGCATATTCTTTTGGGCTGGAATGAAAAAGGACGTGGTAGAGTTCGTTTCAAAGTGCATGGTGTGCCAACAAGTAAAGGTCGAGTCGAAGAAGCCCGGTGGGCTATTACATCCTTTGGAGGTTCCGCAATGGAAATGGGAGAGTATCTCGATGGATTTCGTGGATGGACTGCCTAGGTCAAGGAAGGGAAATACAAGCATATGGTTCATAGTTGATAGACTCACGAAAAGTGCTCACTTCATTCCAGTAAAAAGCAAGAGGACCGCATCATGGCTAGCATCTATTTACCTTCGAGAGGTAGGGTTGCACGGGGTTCCTTCTAGTATAGTTAGTGATCGTGACCCGATTTTCACTAGCCAGTTTTGGAATAGTCTACAAGAAGCAATGGGTACACGACTGAGCTTAAGTACGGCTTATCACCCGCAGACGGATGGACAAACCGAAAGGGTAAATAGGGTACTAGAGGATCTTTTGAGACTATGCATTCTTGACTTTGGTGGTACTTGGGAAGACCATCTTCCTCTCGTGGAGTTTGCATATAATAATAGTTACCAAGCTAGCATCGGAATGGCACCGTTCGAAGCCCTGTATGGAAGACCATGCAGGTCGCCAACTTGTTGGTGGGAGATGACAGACAGGCTTATACTTGGGCCCGACATGATAAGGGACACTTCTGAGAAGGTTGAGTTGATACGAAGACGGATGAAAATGGCCAAAGATAGACAGAAATCTTATGCGGACAAGAGAAGGAAAGACCTAGAGTTCGAAGTCGGAGATATGGTCTTTATAAAAGTTTCTCCTTTACGCAATGTAGTTCGTTTTGGAGCGGTTGGAAAGCTAGCACCAAGGTTCGTAGGACCATTCCCTATCACTGAGAGGGTTGGGCGGATGTCCTATAAGGTAGAATTACCCGAGAGGCTAGCCGGAGTACACAATGTCTTTCATGTCTCGCATCTCCGAAAGTGCTTACATGAATCAGCCGAAGTGGTTGAGCCAAGCATCCTTGAAGGCGTAGAAGTGGAAAAAGAAGAAACATTGAGGCGAGTTCCGATTCGTATCTTAGGAACGAAGATCAAGAAGCTAAGGAATTGAGAAGTCAAGCTAGTTAAAGTTCAGTGGAGTGAAGCCCAAGAAGACGCAACTTGGGAAACCGAAGAGAAGATACGCGCGCTTTACCCATTTCTTTTTTAGGGTACATTCTCGATCTCTTTTTCCTATAAACTTGAAAACCTTTTCGTATCATGCTTTTACTACCTACGTTTGTCTTGTTATCTTCGCGATCTTATCTTGAGAACCTTAGGTAGAACCATACGGATGTAAACATGTGATTGAAACATGTTACGGTTGATGTTTGCAAATGGTTGCAAGTGTTTGCAAGTGATTGCTAGTAGATGCATGACACACATTAGGCACTAGATCGGCTTAGTCACATTTTCATGTTGCATATGCATGAGTGCTTATACTTGTACATGGATGGAACTTATTATGCTATCACTTGGAAGTTGCATATGAATAAATGTTTGTGCACTCATGTAGAGATTATAAATTATGTTAGGAATTTGCATACATGTTGGACTCATTACACTAACATATTTTGCATTAAGGAGGTTCACTGAATCAGTAACCGCCTGATCTTTTGCATTAGATAAGTACATATACACACACTTTCTGCATATGTTCATACAGCACTAGAAATCTTTTAAGGACAATGGTTGCATGTGGATGATGCTTTGAGTAGATGGATGATTGGATGGTAGGACACATCCTCCCTAACTTAGAGATTTCGGGGACGAAATCCTTTAAGGAGGGGAGAATGTAACAACCCGTATTTTAAAAATGTGTAGTAACCATAAATCAGGGCAGAATTAATTTTTAAAATAAGAATCAAGGGTAACGGGTTACGCCATTGCGTTTGTCTCGAAATTCTGTTTGGAAACGAGTCCGAGATTTCGAAAATCGGAGTCTGTATGACCAAGTTATGACCCTTCGAAGTTTTCAGAAATTTTCAAGTTCAAAACAGCTCAGAATTCGAATTCAAATTTCGAATTCAAACCCCAGAATGGACTGGGCGGGAAATTTTCTGCCCAAGACTAGGTCGACCTGGGGATCGACCATGTAGTCGACCTGCCCAGGACCAGGTTGACCATAGAGTCGACCTGGGGGTCGACCTGGTGACATAACCCATTTTTGAGTCTGAGTTCGTTCTGATGTTTCTGGCCTCGTTTCTGTCTACATTCGTTGGCCTGACCCTATATAAACAGCCCCTAACACTAGCCTCTCTACACAAAATTCTCTCTGACCTTATGCTGCTCAAATTCTGGTTGAAAAGTTAGAGAAAGGGACTACTTCTTCTACATCGAAACTACATTAAGAGATTTGCTGATTTGGGGATTTCTATTAGGACTCGACTAAGCATATAAAGATTTAACATCGACTTTCTTTTTCTAATTCTCGAACCACGATCTGTAAGCCCCAGTTACTTTTAGATTTAAACTGTAAACGTAATATGAATATGTTGTAAATTGAAATTGGACCTGTCTATGATGACTGTTTTACATCCATTCTTGTTCATCTTGGATCTTGACTTTTGGGTATGTTACTATGACATTGATTTGGGGCCTATTCATGTTGTAAATCAAAAAGAAAACCCCCTCATATTATCATGCCTGCAATGTTGAATCTTCTATTAGTCACAAGTTTATGACTATCACCTTATGTCAACCGTTACCATGACTATCACCTTATGTCAACTCTTATCTTGACTAGTACCTTATTTTGCTAGATTTGGAATCTTAATGATTGAGGCTGATATTCCATATGTCAGTAATGTTGTAATCATTTATCTCATCTTATACCATGCTATGCTGGTAATCACTTTTGCCACCTTATACCCATCCCTTTTTATGTTATTCCCTAAATAGATTTATTTGTATCGATTCGAGTTTACGTGCGATGGGAATACGATTTGGGTAGATTAGGTAAAACATGAATTGGCTTTGAACTTGAACATGAACGCTATTATAACTTGAACCTGTATATGGACAAGAACTTGACATGAAACTTACATGAAACCTGACATGAAACTCGACACGAATTTTGACATGAAAACTTGAACATGGACATGACACATAGATAAACTTGAAAATGGCCAACTCGAGGTTGGGTTGAGTTAGCAGTGTAAATCTGCCCGAAACCGCCCGGCGAATCCAGCTACTGCAAACAATAGGATCCAATGTGGGTAGTTGGTCATATCGCACGTAAAACCCGAGGTTAGACTATGTTGTGGTGTAAATCTACCCGGAACCGCCAGGCAAATCCAGTGACCACAACAATTAGTCTAATGTGAGAGGTTGGGGTGCATTAATGAATTAATGCCATATGATAGGGTTAAGTCATGAACCACTTGAATATACTTAACCAATTTTACATGATGATTTGATAGGGTTAAGTCATGAACCACTTGAACACACTTAACCAACTTGATACATGATTTGGATAGGGTTAAGTCACGAATTTGAATGACAACACTTAACCCATTAGAAACCCTAGTTACGCGGTCCTTTTCAGCAGTAACCCACTAAGATGTATCATGGTACCCTGGGACTAGGCAGGGTGGGGCACGATTACTGGGCTGATTGTAAGCGACCAGAACGACGGCTGAGTAGGTGCGCCATTGTAGGTTCAGGCGGATTATGGTCGTGCACGTAGTCCGGAGTTGAAAAAGCAGGCATTGGGCACCAGTAGGTTTACACTGTGCGTGCTAGATTCGTGTCGGTGGTTGGCACTCTAGGGCTTGATACACCCTATGGTGGACCTAGCACAGGTGAATACATTCCGTGATTGGGCCGTACGACACAGACACTTGACGAGCTAGAACTTGTAGGGAGCCGACCGATTAGTAGATCGTACCGTAGGACCCCGTAATGGGTCACTTCATGATATTGGGCCAAGGGATCATTTCATGATTAATACTTGACATGGGTTAGAACACTAGTACAGTTGGTGCAACGAACCTTGAACATGCGATGTTATACTTGGGTTATCTCGTTATCTTAGTTTATCATGGCAGACTTATCATCATCCTTATGTTTATTTTCAGTTTATACCTGTCTTGTTACCTTTACTAGTTTTTATACTGAAAGTCACTAGGACTTACCAGTCTTTATGACTGACCCTTTTCTTTCGCCTCTTTTTCTTTCCTTTTCCCCCCCAGGTTCTCAGGGAGGAACCACTAGCTCTTAGCTTGGATTTAGCTTGCTTTCTGTCAGCTAATGTACGGTTTGGTCTTGAGCTATGCTATGGCTGCACTTCTGCTATGTTTGGGGAATAATTTACTTTTGTTATCTTAAGTTTATGCTTCTTTATTTAGAACTTGATGTAATGGAATAATTTGTACCTTGGATATATGAGGTTTTGACTCTTTTCTTGAAAGTAATGAAATTTGGTTTTTAATTTCTACCGCTGCTTTATTTATGTTCTGCCTTGTGATATCTCTGTGTATGTTTACCTAGATAATACTCCACCAAAACTAGTGCATTCCCTTTGTGAGTGACCCTAGAGGAGGTGGGGTGTTACAGTACCATGCAGAAACAGACAGGTGTTGCCACCCAACAGAAACAGACGGTACCAACAGAAACAGACAGAACTAAGTGTACCCTAAGTCCTACCCCCAAGCGATCGGCTCCCGAATACATAAATACCTTGTGTCGGCCCCACAGTAGGGTGTATCACTCCCTAAAGTGGCAACTTATTGGCACAGACCTATTTACAAATGTCACGGTGTCTTACATCCTCAGAGCAGACCAGATCCATGCACGCACATGACCCGGTTGGAACGCGCCATCAACACTACTCGCCATTATCAGATGAACCGCTTATAATTAGTTCAGTAAGTGTGTCCGGACCCCTACATAGTGTGGGGTCAAAGTTTTGATACCAGAAAGGGTTACTGACTAATATGGGTCCCAAACAATAGATGATACAAGTATTTCCCCTCCTAACCTTGTATCCCAGACTAACAGATTTCAGATTAACTTGTTTTCAAGTTTCAGACATACAGAGTTCAGATTTTCTAGTTCATAGATCAGAAAAACAAGTTAACAAGTTTTCAGACTAACGGATCAGATGTACAGTTTTAACAGACTTACAGATTGTTTAACTTTGTATTGGGCCTACAGATTCACGAAATGGTTTTGTTAAATTCATCAGTCCAGTTGGTTTAACCCTATCCACCCAACGCGTTTTAGACATCATATTTATCTCAGATTTGCATTAATTAAATATTAATGTACAGACCTCTCACATTTGATCAGTAGCTTGTGGCCGCTGGATATGCCGGGCGGTTCCGGGCAGACTTCTGCCACAAGCCAGACCTAACCTCATGTTTAAGCATATTTTAGTTATGCCTACGACCTCTCACATTAGACTGACAGTTTTCGGTCGCTGGTTAAGCCGGTTGGTTCCGGGCCGGCTTCTACCACAAATAGAGTCTAACCTCGTGTCATAGCCACTTTATTCCAATATAGATTATACAGATATCAGACTAATTATGTCCATTTAACAGATTAAACTTCTTTACGGGTTACAACAGATAAATCAAATTTCCATGTTTTACTCAATCTTAGATCGAGCCTACAAATTTTCATACCCAAATTACAATTATTTAGCTTTCAACAGATTAGGCAATTCAACAGATAACAGATCTAGCAGATTAGGCGATTCAACAGATTTAGCAGATAACCAATTTAGCAGATTAGGCAATTCAACAGATAACAGATCTAGCAGATTAGGCGATTCAATAGATTAGCACATTAGGCAATTCAACAGATTGGCAGAGCAGAAAAAAGATTTAGCAGATAACAGATTTAGCAAATTTAAATTTCTTAAAATTCTATTTACATATCTTGCCTAATCATAAATTAAGCGTAAACTTACATGCCCAAATCATGGTCATAATTCATAATACAATATATGCCCCCAAATTTTCGTTAAACTTTGCACAGTACGGAATACTTTATAAAAGCCCAAATCATGATATAAAATATGAATTATGCCAAATTATAGCCTTTAATGCTAATATCCAAAAATCCATTTTTAGGTGCATTCACATTAATAGTTATCCTATTTAAATATAGGTCTTTACGCCTAAGTCACATATTCCTTTTTCAAGTCATGAATCGTTATATAAAAATATGCCCCAAAAATCTAGATCTTTAAATTATAACATCTCAAAATCAGATCTTAATTTTAAACATACGTTATGTCCCCCAAGTTTCAAGTCATATGTTATCATACAATGATTCCTCTTCTTCCAAATTACAGAGTATACACAGATCTAGATCTAATTTACAACATAGTCCATTTCTCAAATCAGTCAAAGATCAGTCATGTCCAATTATGCATTATCCATTATTTGTCCCAGAATTTAGCGTTCGTGCGTTAATCTCTTATGAGATTTGGCGCAGGCTCGTGGTAGCCTAGCTATAAATAAAAAGGAAGAAAAAAGGGAACAGATACAGAACAGTCACGATAATCTTAACAAGATAGATCCGCAGAAAAGTATGCATAACCCCAGATCCAGATTCACAAAAATGTCAAGATAATTATTAAATTTCATATCTAAAAATAACTGTACTCACGATTGAAAAGGTAAATCTTGATTTCTGGGATCTGTATTCTAACACTGAATAGTGCTCCTTTGGCGTAGACTATCGATTAGATTAGAAAATAGTTGTTCTCTTTTAACTCTATTCAGATTGGAAGAAGATGCACTAGTTCTAGTTTTGATTCTAGCATAGTAGCGACACCATGTTTACTTTTAATTAGAATAGAGGCAGAGTATAGGCAAAATGAAATTGTGTGGAGAAAAAGCTAGGTTTGGGGGTGTTTAAATAGGTTAGAGCTCACGAATCTGGTCAGAAAGGCGTCCAGGTGCCGAAAAATGGATCTGTCCCCAGATCTAGAAAAGGGGGGAGGTCGACCCTAGTGTCGACCTGTTTACCCAAGTCGACCCCCAGGTCGACCCTAGTGTTGACCTGGGTCCTGGGCGGGAATTTTCCCGCCCAGGCCGTGTGTCTGTTTTGAATTTCGAAATCTGAATTTTTGAATTTCGGGCTCGTTTTTATTGAAACTTCCGAAGGCCATATCTTCTTCATACGGAGTCCGATTTACGCAAACTTGGACTCTACTCCAAGCAAAATTTTGAGACGAACGCAATGGCGTAACCCGTTTCCCTTAATTATTTTGTTATAATTTAATTATTCTCTGATTTGTTACTCTTATGTTCACAGAAAATACGGGGTGTTACATTCTCCTCTCCTTAAAGGATTTCGTCCCTGAAATCTTCAAGTTAGGAAGAATGTGTCCTACCATCCAATCACCCATCTACTCAACTATCATCCACAAGCATTCATTGTCCTTAGAAAACATCTAATGTTGTATGAACATATGCAAAAGTGTGTGTATGTGTTCCTTATCTAATGCAAAGATCAGACGGTCCACTGATTCAGTCGACCTCCTTAATGCGAATTATGTCAGTGCCATGAGTCCAACATGTATGCAATTTTCCTATTTGATACGTATCATTTCTATATGAGTGCACAACCGTTCTTTCATATGCAACATCCATGTGCTGAATCAACCATTTCGCATCCATAAAAATTTTAAAAATGCACACACATTCATATGCAGTATAAGAGTGTTTTTTAGCCAATCTAGTGCCTAGTGTGTGTATATGCATCCACGAGCAACCACTAGCAACCACTTGCAACCATCAAACATAACATGTCTCAAACACATGTTTACACCCATTAGTTTCTACCTAAAGGTCGAAGATTCGATCGATATGATACAACTGAGTGACAGAAGCAAGTATAATTAAAACAAAAGCTTTGTTCCTGTTAGGCATCGATTTCAGAGAATAACCCCCTAAGTATCAACCCTGAAGACAAAAATAAACATCAGATTGACACTCAGAGAATCACTCCCATTAAACAAATGTCCAACTGGAAATCTACTTCATGCTTTGAGTAAAAACCCCTATCCTTTTCAGAAATATTCAGATACTTACAGACTACTGGTACAGATCAGATTACCAAATGATTCTTAGGAAACTAAGCATGATAAAAACCCAGAATGTATGCGTCATAGTCAACTTAACGCCCAACACAGATACCCTCAAACCCCAACTTATCACAAACAGATGAGTCATAACCCTTATGGGGCTTGAGACTATAGCGGGATCAGAAACAAGACTAGTAGGGACTCAACTACAGAATCAAAATGCCAGAAGGATCAGATAAGGAAATTATACTTTCTAAGGAAATTTTTTCCACCTCTATCCTGTCTGCCAACTACGAGAATATCTACCCTCCAGAAGATTCTACCCTTTGCCCTTGCCTTCTGGAGCAATCCTAGATCAGATGTCCTGTCTCACCACACTGAAAACAACCAGTCTTCTTACATGTTAACAAGTCTTTCTCCAAAGTTGCCCTTATTGCATGGAAAACATTACAAAGCTCGGAGGAGGATTAGCCGTAAGTGAAATTACTGCGGCTATAGATGGAAGCTAGACACTTCTTCGCCCTTCGCCAGGTGTCGTAGTCTCATCATGCCTACGGAACCATGTCACGATGAGGTAACCTCCCAGAAAGCCAGGAGCCCCGGAGACTCAGAAAAGAAGGAAACAAGGATTAAACAGAAAATCAAAAGATAGATATATGGTTTTGGGGACTATGTTTTTCAAAATAAACTCTACTTTTGAAAATACTTCCTTTTTAAAACCTTTTTGAAAATAGTTTTCAAAAACTTTTTATCGGCTCTGGTAACCTTCAGCTCTGATACCAAGTGTAACACCCCACCTCCGTTAAGGTCACTCGCAAAGGAAACGCCTTAACTTTGGTGGAGCGTTTTTAGTAGATAGAACAGAAATTTACAAGACAGATAAATTAATACTTGAAAAATTTATAACTTTATTACAACAAAAACAGAAATAAGTTTCGTTACACCTTTCAAAATCACAATATCGGAATTCAAGTACATAAATATCGGTCTTGTACAAAAGCCTTCAGAATGCATAGTTTTTAAAGCCATAATCCCCAATATAAACTGCGATGGAAAGATAGAGCCAAAGTCAAGCAATACTTCAAACACTTCAAGCAGAGAGAATCTGAATCAAGCTCCTATGTTGCCACCCTGAAAACCTGGGGGGGTGGGGGGACGGAAAGAAAAGAGGCGAAACAAACTAGGTTAGACATAAGTCTAGTGAGTCCAGTGACTTTCAGCATATAAACAGATAATAGTATCATGACATGTAAATAAAACTGGATGAGAGATAACCGTAACAGGAATAGCAGGTTAACAGAAGAAACAGAATGATATAGGCTAAGCTAAGCTTTTCACTTCTCTGCACTAATACTAGTATAACAGGATTAGGTCTTACCCTAATGTCTAAACTGAATTAGAAACGGAAACAGAATAATCTCTACAGAAATAGAATGCTAGTAATGGGCCTTTACCACCCGAACAGACAGAAGGTACAGAAGCAGAATACTAATAATGGGCCTTTACCACACAACAAATGGGCCTTTACCACCCCAACAGATAGAAGGTACGGAAACAGAATCGAAAACGGAATCAGAGATGGAAACAGAATAATCCCTACGGAAACAGAATGTTAGAATTAGGTGTACACTAGTAATGGGCCTTTACCACCCCAACAGGTGGTACCATGCAGAAACAGACAGGTATTACCACCCAACAGAAACAGGCAGAACTAAGTGTACCCTAAGTCCTACCCCAAGTGATCGGCTCCCTAATACATAAATACCCTGTGTCGGTCCCACAGTAGAGTGTATCACTCCCTAAAGTGGCAACCTATTGGCACAGACCTATTTACATATGTCACGGTGTCTTACATCCTCAGAGCAGACCGGATCCATGCACGCACATGACCCGGTTGGAACGCGCCATCAACACCCCTCGCTATTATCAGAATGAACCGCTTATAATTAGTTCAGTAAGCGTGCCCGGACCCCTACGTAGTGTGGGTTCAAAGTTTTGATACCAGAAAGGGTTACTGACTAATATGGGTCCCAAACAACAGATGACACAAGTATTTCCCCTCCTAACCTTGTGTCCCCAGACTAAAAGATTTCAGGTTAACTTGTTTACAAGTTTCAGACATACAGAGTTCAGATTTTCTAGTTCACAGATCAGACAATCAAGTTAACAAGTTTTCAAACTAACGGATTAGATGTACAGTTTTAACAGACTTACAGATTGTTTAACTTTGTATTGGGCCTACAGATTCACGAAACGGGTTTGTTAAATTCATCAGTCCAGTTGGTTTAACCCTATCCACCTAACGCGTTTTAGGCATCATATTTATCTCAGATTTGCATTAATTAAATATTAATGCACAAACCTCTCACATTAGGTCGGTAGCTTGTGGCCGCTGGATATGCTGGGCGGTTCTGGCCAGACTTCTGCCACAAGCCAGACCTAACCTCATGTCTAAGCATATTTTAGTTATGCCTACGACCTCTCACGTTAGACTGACAGTTTGCGGTCGCTGGTTAAGCCGGTTGGTTCCGGGCAGGCTTCTACCACAAACATAGTCTAACCTTGTGTCATAGCCACTTTATTCCAATACAGATTAGACTAATTATGTCCATTTAACAGATTAAACTTCTTTACAGGTTACAGCAGATGAATAAAATTTCCATGTTTTACTCAATCTTAGATCGAGCCTATAGATTTTCGTACCCAGATTACAATTATTTAGCTTTCAACAGATTAGGCAATTCAATAGATAACAGATTTAGAAGATTAGGCGATTCAACAATTTAGCAGATAACAGATTTAGCAGATTAGGCAATTCAACAGATAACAGATCTAGCTGATTAGGCGATTCAACAGATTAGCAAATTAGGCAATTCAATAGATTGGCAGAGCAGATGACAGATTTAGCAGATTTAAATTTCTTAAAATTCTATTTACATATCTTGCCTAATCATAAATTAAGCGTAAACTTAAATGCCCAAATCATGGTCATACTTCATAATACAATATATGCCCCCAAATTTTCGTTAAACTTTGCACAGTACAGAATACTTTCTAAAAGCCCCAAATCATGATATAAAATATGAATTATGCCAAATTATAGCCTTTAATGCCAATATCCAAAAATCCATTTTTAGGTGCATTCACATTAATAATTATCCTATTTTAATATAGGTCTTTACACCTCAGTCACATATTCCTTTTTCAAGTCATGAATCGTTATATAAAAATATGCCCCAAAAATCTAGATCTTTAAATTATAACATCTCAAAATCAAATCTTAATTTTAAACATGCGTTATGTCCCCCAAGTTTCAAGTCATATGTTATCATACATTGATTCCTCTTCTTCCAAATTACAGAGTATACACAGATCTAGATCTAATTTACAACATATGTCCATTTCTCAAATCAGTCAAAGATCAATCATGTCTAATTATGCATTAT
This sequence comes from Allium sativum, assembly GCA_030737875.1. Taxonomy (NCBI): domain Eukaryota; kingdom Viridiplantae; phylum Streptophyta; class Magnoliopsida; order Asparagales; family Amaryllidaceae; genus Allium; species Allium sativum. Next base: position 937,064,631 of record CM060915.1, on the reverse strand, counting down.
CCATTATTTGTCCCAAAATTTAGCGTTCGTGCGTTAATCTCTTATGAGATTTGGCACAAGCCCATGGTAGCCTGGCTATAAACCAAAAGGAAGAAAAGACGGAACAGATACAGAACAGTCACGATAATATTAACAAGATAGATCTACAGAAAAGTATGCATAACCTCAGATCTAGATTCACAAAAATGTCAAGATAATTATTAAATTTCATATCTGAAAATAACTGTACTCACGATTGAAAAGGTAAATCTTGATTTTTGGGATCTATATTCTGACACTGAATAGCACTCCTTTGGCGTAGACTATCGATTAGATTAGAAAATAGTTGTTCTCTTTTAACTCTATTCAGATTGGAAGAAGATGCATTACTTCTTGTTTTGATTCTAGCAGAGTAGCGATGCCATTTTTATTTTTAATTAGAATAGAGGCAGAGTATAGGAAGAATGAAATTGTGTGGAGAGAAAGCTAGGTTTGGGGGTGTTTCAAAAGGTTAAAGCTCACGAATCCGGTCAGAAAGGCGTCCAGGTGTAGAAAAATGGATCTGTCTCCAGATCTGGAAAAGGGGGGGAGGTCGACCCTAGTGTCGACCTGTTTACCCAGGCCGACCCTAGTGTCGACCTAGGTACTGGTCAGGAATTTTCCCGCCCAGCCCGGGTGTCTGTTTTGAATTTCGAAATCTGAATTTTGAATTTCGAGATGGTTTTTATTGAAACTTCCGATGGCCATATCTTTTTCATACGGAGTCCGATTTACGCAAACTTGGACTCTATTCCAAGTAGAATTTCAAGACGAACGCAATGGCATAGCCCATTTCCCTTAATTATTTTGTTATAATTTAATTATTCTCTGATTTGTTACTCTTATGTTAACAGAAAATACGGGGTGTTACATTAGCTGAGTCAGAAGCGTTAAAAAACAATTAAGATTTTTCGTTTAATTCTAAACGTCTATTTAAAATTAAATGGTTTAAAATTAAAATAAATAACGATGAAATCGATAATCGTAAATAAAAGTGAGTTAACTCTCATGCTTTCTGGAATCCTATGATGTGATAAAATTTGTATTTACCATTGATATTAAAAATTGGTTTATTGGTTGCCTTGGATGCTATTGGTTGACGTTAATTTTTTTACGTCATTTTGAATGCATTGGATGAAAACTTTTATTCCATATGTTATTACAAAATGATATAATGAGGTGTGATGCAGGGACGAACAGGTTGGAGGGATCCGACCAGATTCCTAAAAATAAATTATATGTTGTTTGTTACTCATATGTAAATGGTTTTATCCTCGATAATATTATACGCTGACTAGATATTGCTTGTTGGATGGATATTGATCGCTGAGTTTTAATTCAATGGTTTTTGTGTTTTTGATCATTAGACGGTATTGATTGGGGAGTTGGCAGCTAACGGCCTAAAAATCCAACTTTTTAAGACATTGATTTGTCGTTCGGTAAATTGACGCAGTTAAGTTATAAAAATTATTTTATAACTGAAGCAAGATTTTCAATTATATTTTATATATGAAGTTTTAAAACAAATCGATATTATAAATTGATTTTAGTTTTATAAAGTGATTATATAATACAGATTTTATTTTTAGATAAGTTTTATAAGTGAATTAAGCGATAATTAACCTATGGATTTGGAATAATTGTTTTTAAAACAATTGAGTAATATTATTAGATTAATCATATTAATCTAATAGGAAGAAGTAAATGAAATCAGTTAACAAATTAACTGATGGTTTGACATTGACCAAATCAAATGTTTTGTTTGAAATTGATTATTAGATTAATTGCATTTCAATTAATCTAATGAAAACGGTTTATTAAATAATTATTTTAAATTAATAAGTTTTCTTAAATATTAATTATCTTTTTATTTAACGACGCTAAAAATGATTATGTAATAACCCGGAAATCCGAACCAATTTAAAAATTTTATTTTGGCAATTTTAACGAATTTTGATTATTTAAAATGAATTATTTTAAATAAAAACGATGAGAAATTTATTTTGAATATAATTCGAATGTATATATTTATATAGAGCGTCGTTAGAATATAAATATTTATTTTAAATTATAAAAGGAATTGAAAATGGCGCGGTAGTTCGATAATTCGATTTCAAACTTCAAATGAATTTACAGGATTCACAATAAACCGGATTTTAGCGAAACCAAAAATATTAGAATCTAATTGAGAATATCTTTCCAACGAATCCAGGAAATCAAAATTTCATAGTGGGAATCAAAAGTTACGTCCAGTTGAAATTTCAGAATAGTCGCTATGGAATTTCGGCCCTTGAAAATGGCCATTTTGCAAACGACCTCGGATTTTGATGAAACCAGTTTTGTTGGATCCGCGATATCAAATTACTGCTAGGTTTCAAATTTCATAATTTTTCGAATCAATATGTGAGCGTGGCAAAGGAAAACGTGTTTGACCAGTTTCAGTTGATTTTAATCGACAGGAAAATGGCCATTTTTCAAATGGTCTCAGAATTCGATGAGACTAGTTCTGTTAGGACCGTATCGTCAATACGAAGCTAGGAAATATTTTTCGGGAATTTTTAGAGTTCGTATGTGGCCCCGGTAAATTGAAATGCGCGTTCAAATTCAATATATAGAATTATATGTTGATTTTGACGAAAACTGATCGAAACGATCGAATCAGCTTACGATACATATCCCATTGTGTTCGGAATGGGGGTAATTAGCTAGGGCGACAGTCGTTGGGTCTCAATTGGGGTTCGAACGAAAAGTCAACTTTTTGGGATAAAATAAAAATAAAATAAAATATATATATTTATATCGTTCAAAGCTAAACCTAATTCCCACTTTTAAAATCGTGCCCCCTTCTTTTAGAAAACCCGACTCCTTGGTTTCTCGTCGCCGCCCACCGCTGCACGCCGCCACAGCCCTGCGCCGCCTCTGGCGAACCTCCATCGCCTCCTCCCTCTCGCCTCCGACCCCCTTTCTCTCTCCTCACTCCTCCACTTCAAACCCAAACCCGAAACACCCCTTTTTCCCGTGCCGCCACCAATGGCCAGGGCCACCATCACCCTCCTCCGCGCCTGCTTCCCCCCTCCCCCCACCACGAGCAACTGCGGCATCTTCCCCCCCTCTCAACGTCGAGCTGTAAGTTCTCTTTCAATTCATTTTTATTTATTTAATTAATGTGGTTGGCTTTAAACAAGGATAAAAATCGGGTTTTTTTTTCTTTCATGTTTGAGCATTACATAAAGAAATGAATTTTTATAAAGTAGAAATGTTAAAGTTGTAATTTTTATAAAGTAGAAATGTTAAAGATGTAATTTTTATAAAGTAGAAGTAATAAAAATATGATTTTTATATAATGGAGAATATAAAAATATTATCTTTATATAGTAGAGATTATAAAAATACGATCATTATATGTGTTGTAGCGAATTAACAATATAAAGAAATGATTTTATTTAATAATATAAGTTGAGATTTTTATGTAGATAAAAATTCGATTTATATATATATATATGAAGTAGAAATAAAAATAGAATTTTTATTTATTGAAATGAAGCAATAAAAATATGATTTTTATTTGAACAGCGTGAAAAGAACTACATTGGAATTTCAAACGACTCCAGACGGTTCAGCAGTTTAAAAGCAAAGCACGGCGGAGTGGAACCCTCTGTGAGAACTTCTCACCTTTAAATTTCTTTTTCTAGTTAATAATATATACTAGGATGCAGACGGTGTTTAGAAGCACCTGACACCCGTCGTCCACAGTCCATGGATGACTTGTATGCTTGTTTGTTTGATTTTGATGTGTAGTTGATTGAGTGATGTGATGTGAAATGAAATATTTATATAGTTGAAAATGTTTTATAGTTAAAAATAGAATTTTTAACGTGTATATGAAATGAAATAAATTAATATAAACAAATCGAATGATTTGTTTATATATACACATTTGACTGATATTGATTGGGACGATAAATTTTACACATCGCCCAACTGCACAAATAACATCTGTGTATGATTGTTTGAAACCCCACACGGGTATTGGGATGATATATGACATACACTAATCCGAATAATTAGTTGTATGTCGATCGATTGATTGACAGACTGTCATAAGCGTTAAATATTTATATTTGATACTTGTACAGTGTAGAATGCACTCTGGATGATGGTTGATTATTTATCGTTGTTATTTTATACATGTTTTGCAGAAAATCCATATAATTAACATTATATGGTAATTGATTGGGCCTTATTCCAGTTTTGAAAAAGAAATATTTGAATAGAAATATTTGAAATAGAATATTTGAAAATTGAATATATGAAGCCGTGTTGATTAGATTGACGCCATTTTGACGTGAACGATATTTATATCGATTTTATTTGCTTTAATGAATATTGAAAAGTGATTTCAATAATCGAATATTTTAGAAAATGAATTCGAATTGAATTGAATAGAAAAGAAATTCGAATTAAATTGAATTGAAATGAATTAGAATTCGAATTAAATCGAAATGAATTAGAATTCGAATTGAATTGAAATGAATTAGAATTTGAATTGAATTGGAAATAAAATGAATTCGAATCGAATTGAAATTGAAGGTAAATCAATTTGAAATGAATTCGAATTGAAAATGAATTCGAATTGAAATTGAATAGAATTGAATTCGAATTGAAATTGAATAGAAATGAATTCGAATTGAAATTGAATTGAATTGAAAACGAACTGAAATTGAATTGAAATATAATTGAATTGAAATCAAATTGAAATGAATTTAAAACGAATTTATAAGGAAAATTTTAATTTTGATTTGAATTTGAAAAGGAAGTTGAAATCGTTTTGAAAACGAATTTAAAACGATTTATAAAATACTTTTTAAAAAGGAAATCGACGAAGTATATATTATATATATAATATAATGGCCTGAATAGAACGCGCTACACCGCGGCAGTTCGTGAATTTCGACCATTGACTTCGAACGGATATTACGGGAGATCCGACCGTCGGATTCTCCTAAAACTGGAACCGTTGGGTTCGTATCGAAAAGAGCTTTCTAACGAATATGAGAAATTAGAAATCTAACGGTTGGATTTGGAATTATGTCCAAATTAAATTTGGGAAAGGTCCATGTAAGTGCAGTTCGATGGTCGTTGATGGAAATCGACTGTACGGGCCTTGATAAAATTATTAAAAATAGTAATAATTTGTGTAAAATCATAAGAAATGATTTGTGAAGAATTGGGATGAAAAACTCCATATTTGAAAAGATAAAAATAGATTTTTATCGAAATGAACTAGTTTTGAACTAGAATTATAATTTTATTTATTTTTAAATAAATAAATTGGATTTGAAAGGGTTTTAAAAGTAACCAGAATTTCCAATAATTGAATTGGAATGGATTTGAATCGAAATTGTCTTTGGAATATTTCGATGTTGGATTTCGTGATTATATAGATATTGTTGTGGAAATTTGAAAGATATATTGATATTGTTATTTCCAATACGATATTTGTTGGTCGTAGAATTTGATAATATAAGCCGATATATTTTCTATTTAGAGCCTTGTATTTAATATCAAATGTGATTTGGGTTTGTCGTGAATGGTGTCTTCATTAACACTGTTCTTAAGCCCAGTTGAGAAAAAAGATTAAATCTTTTTATTTAGATTTAATGAAGTGTACCAATTAAATGATATTTAATTGGAATTGAATTGGTATTGATTTTTGGGTTTATCGTGAACAGTGTTTTAAATAACACTTGTTCTTTAACCCGATAATTAATAAAATGTGATTTTGGATTGTCGTGAACGGTATCTTCAATAATACTGTTCTTAGACCCAAAGGAGTTAAGAAAATCAGAAACTAACTGGAGATTAGTTAAGTTGAATGGTTTCTGGGGTATTGATCTGATGTTGGTTTCGGCCTTCAGGGTTAATACTTAGGGAATTGCTCACTTGCTAATTTACGGTTAGGGACTGATTTAAATGAGATGTGATTTTGGGGTTTATCATGAACCGTGTTTTAAATGACATTGATTCTTTAACCCAGTCAAAGATTAAAACTAAGTGGGGTTTTAATGAATCTTTAATTAGATTGAAAAGATCGAGAATGGAGTATCACCAGTTTTGCTCCAGGCGATAGTTAAATCTTTAATTAGATTTGAACGTGAAATGGTAATTGAATTTACTGATAACACCGTGGAGTTAGATATGAAGTATTACCAGTTTTACTTCATGGGTTGAATAGGTTGGGATTGGGAAATAAAATTGATCACTTCGGTGTGGTTCGCTAATCCCGAATAGTTTGAATTGATATTCAAAAGTAGATTAAAGAATAAATTTAAAGGATTTATCTTTGATAAAATTAATGGGAACCTTTCCCTAAGAATATGTAATTTAGAAACTAACTGTCGGTTAGCTAAGCAGAATAGTTTTCTGGATATTGATCTGATGTTGGTTTCGGCCTTCGGGGTTAATATTAGGGGAATTATAAATGTTAATATTGAATTTAAATTCAATTAATTTGGTTGTGTAGTGTTTGTTGATTGTGAATTGTTTATTATTGGATGGTAGATTGTTTTAATAGAAATAATCAATAATTTAATGTAATCGAACGAATTATAAACTAAAGAATAAATTCCAGTATACCTAAATTGGAATGAAAATGCATATGAATTGAAATTAATGATTTAAACCTGTACTGGCAAATGAATAGATGTTCATGTTTGATTGTGAGAATTGGTATAGTTAATTTGTTGATCAATGAAATATTATTTAAGAATTTTATGTACTGGTTACTTATAAATTGAACTGAGTTAAGTACAGGTATCGGATGACTATGAGATTTGAGTTTGGTTACGTAGATTACATGTAAATTGAGCTAGTACACTCAATAGCGCTCGTAAAAGGTACGCCTATGCGAAAATATAATCTTTGTGGGTTTTTTTTGTTTTCCGACCGTGTGGGTCGATGTATATATATTATTTGTTCCTGCAATATCGCAAATGTCACTTTGTACAGGGGAGACTCTGCTGAATTTTTCCTGGAATTTAAGGTGTTAGAATTATTTCGATATTTTTGGAAAATTTATATTAGAATAATAAATTATTTTTTTGATTTAAATTAAACTGGAATTTTAAGATAATGGGTTCGTAACATTTTTCTCACCTTAGTAATTTCGGGAACGAAATTCTTTTAAGGGGGGAAGAATGTAATGTCCTCTAATTTTGGTAATCAAATATTTAAATTATTTTTTTATTTTAAACATTATATTTGGAATATTAATGGATTTTAATATTGATTTCGGTTATAAAACGAAGTTTGAACGTTATAATTTATGTATAATTTAAAACGAGCTCGAAATGGCGCGATAGTTCGTAATATTTAGTTTTGAACTTCAATTGAATATACAGAATCCGATATAAGTTGGATTTCTATGAAACAAGAAACGTTTAAATCTTATTGATTATAATTTTTATATGAAAGAGGAAAATTCAGTTTTCGTGTTATAGATTGTTAGTTATGTCCAATTCAAATTTTAAAATAGTCACTAGGGAAATCGTTATTAAAATATAACGTTTATTTAACAAATGAATAGGGTTTTATAAAATTTGGATAACAGTAAACTCGAAAATGATAATATTGAGTTGTATAATTTTTATTTGAAGTTGTATATATATTCTATTTAGATATATATGATGAAAATAATTTATTATTATTTTATTTGATTATTCTGGAATTTTAATAATATTTTAATCGATATTATATAAGCGTTAAAAATAGCCATTTTTGCAAACGGTCTCAATTTTCGATGAAATTAGTTTCATTAGAACCGTATCGTTAAATTATTGTAAGAAAATCAAATTTCATGGCAAATGGATGTCGTACGTGACTTCGATAGCCAAAAAAGTCTCTGTTTCTATTTAATCGTTTATATTATTTAGACATGGGTAACTTTGGAGGAATAAACGATTGGCCAAATGAACTCCAAATTTAACGAAACAAATTTTATTGGATTTGTTAGGAAAGGGTCTAGTAGAATGTCAAGGTTTTTTTTTTGTAATTATAGGAATTTTAAACGTGTGATTTTTCATTGATAATTAGAAAGGACTTTTCACAAACGACATCAGAATTCGACGAAACCTGTCCCATCGGATCCGGAATATTTTTGTATGCTAGGATTAGTTTACTTTGCCAAAAAATGGAGATTGTATGGGTTTGTTTTGGAGCAATACTTCACCGTGAAGTTTTAAATAATAATATATTAATATATGGATTGTCTATATAAGAACACAAACCTAATTTGCATTCCTTTTCTTCAGCACGTGGTCAATGGTAGAAAACGCCGCCATCACACATATGAACGAACAATATCTCTTCTCACTCGTCCCCTTTAATCTTCTAATCCATACACTGAATCATCATCCTCCCAGAAGCAAAAATGTTGAGCTTAGTGAGCTCCAGGACTTCAACGGTTGTGATCAGCCGCGGTTGGTCGAGGCGACTGGGTTAGCGTCTGAAAGCTTCCATCTTTGAAGAGGTACTACGGGCGAACAAAGAGGTGTGGCAGGGTGGTGCTTGAGGTGAAGGACAAGGGGAGTTGGGCGCGACTTTCGGTGGTGGCAGATGTCATTCCGGTGGAAGAAATTGGGCGTGGTGGTGATGGAATGGAGGCGGGCGTACGTCGATGAAAGGTGCAGAACAATACAAGCCAAAGGGGTAGTTGTATACAGAAGGGAACGATGCATAGTAACAAACAAAAAGAGTCTTAGTGTAACAACCCGAGTTTTCGAGATCCTGAGTAACCGACATAAACTTAATGTCGACTATCCAAGCATCGGAAATACCGGATTGTTAATGGAAGAAATTAGAGGGTAAGAATAGATAAGATAGAAAATAAGAATAGAAGAAGAAGAACACAACTACAACAACATCAGAGTAACACGAATCTCATAGCATAACGAAAAATATATATTATATAACATAACTTTGGAATAAAACAGTATCGGTATACAATACTATTATCAGAGTACAACACTTACAACACAACGAAAGTAACAATAGCTATATAATCCTGAAGCCTCCGGCTCCAGCTCTCAGTATATCTGAAAAATCCTGACTACTTGACTGCCCGTACAAATTTTGGCACCCAAGAGTTTAGGGAAAACAAAACAAAATAAACTCCGGGTCAGTCATGGAATTGGTGTGAGTGAACAATTTAAAACAGTTGAGAAAATAAACGATATCTCATAAGACCACGCCGTATAACACGGAACGGGTTTTTCCCTTATGAGAATCCAAAACACTTGATATAACATTCAAAATCCATTTTGAAACAAACGATAATCCCGCTATGAAATTTCAATTTTTCGGATTCGTTGGAAAGATATTCTCAAATAGATTCTAATATTTTTGGTTTGGCTAAAATCCGGTTTATTTTGAATCATGCACATTCATTTGAAATTTGAAATCGAATTTTCAACATACCACGCCATTTTCAATTCCTTTTATAAATAAAAATAAATGTTTATATTCTAACGATGATCTATATAAATATATACGTTCTAATTATATTCAAAATAAATTTCTCGTCGTTATTATTTAAAATAATCATTTTAAATATTCAAAATTCATTAAAATTGCAAAAATAAAATTTTTAAATTAGCTCGGATTTTCGGGTTGTTACAATCTCCCCCACTTAAAACTTTTCGTCCCCGAAGAGGAACGGAGCTGAAAGTTGTTTTACAAACCAACTCAACTTTCATTCTTTTAATTATGGCTTAGGTTCTTCAACTTTCAAGTTTCTAAGAACTTTTCAGATTTTTCAAAAATTTGGCTAACACCCTAAATTTTCGAAAAATTATGCCATAACCTCCCCTGCACTGGGAGCTTCGGGATATTTCAAATAGCCTCCCATGGCCCTCACCAATCCAAAAGAAAAAGCCAAGCGGTTAGCTAATCGGCTCATAAAGTCATCAAAAACCCAAGAAATAAAATAAATATGTACCTATTTGTCGGGCAAACAATTTTATTCCTCTTCTCTATCCTCCTTGCTATGACCTGTTCAATGTATACACATGTATATGCATGCAAATGCGACAAATTTTCAATACAATTCACTATTTGGTTCAATTTGGCTAAAGGTTCAACATTTAATTAATCAAACAACACAACCAGCAATCAATTAGTTGATTAACGTTACAAATTCATAATTTTGATACATAGTAAAAAAAAGTCACATTTTTGGTGCCAAATCACAACCATAAGCCCTATCTAATTTTGGTTCTCACACCAGCCAACTGGAAATATATAGAAATCCCACTTTCGAAACTTGAAAACAGACTACTGATGTCGTACGTCATCAGTAGAATCATGCCCGGGCGACTAGGGTGTGATTCTATATCTATCCAGTGTATTAAAACTTCGAATACACATGGATCAGATGTATACGCAAAATCTTTATATACTTGATTGTCCAAATCAATATGAAATAAATAATCAAATACAAATAATTGATTTAAATTTTCAAAACAAAAATTGTTTTCATTTTAAAAATATACTCTTCACACTCGTTCAAGGACACTACTGATCCCATCTCTAACGAGTCATTCTTATTGGATATTACTAATCCAATCTCTGATGAATTCTTTCATTTGGTTCTAATGTGTCTTGTTCTCCGAGCTTTGTAAACCAAAGCTCTGATACGAAAATGAAACGATACCTCACCTTCGGGTTCCAGTACTCCATTCTCTATTTCTGAACGGTTTGGGTTCTGTTTTGATTTCCGTTGTTACTGTAACACCCCACCTTCGCTAGGGTCACTCACAAAGGGAATGCACTAGCTTCTGTGGAGTATTATCTAGGTAAACATACACAGAAATATTACAAGACAGAACATAAATAAAACAGCGGAAGGAAAACCCAAATTTCATTGCTTTAAAATCTAGTAAGGTCTAAAGCCTTTTACATCAAAATGCTATTAAGTCAATTACATCTAAATCTGTCTTGCAATAGTAAAGAAGCATAAAACCATAGTTATAAATCATTCCCCAATAAAGCAAAGCAAGCCATAGCCAAGAGAAATCCAATCCGTACATGAAAGAGTTTTGGAGCTTGGTAAGATCCGAACTAAGCTGTATTCCCACCCTACGAACCGGGGGGGGGACGGAAGAAAAAGAGGCGAGACAAAATGGGTCAGTCATAAAGACTGAGTAAGTCCTAGTGACTTTCAGCATAAAAACAGGTAAAGATAACATGGAATGAATAAACTGAAAGTAAACATAAGCATGATGACAAGATAAGCTACAGGAAAGATGACTAAGAATAACCTCATATGGTTTTTGTCAAGTATAACATCGCCAGGTTTCCATTCAAGATAAACTAAGTATAATTTCGCAAGATATCTATCAAGCATCGCAGGATTTCTCTGCTTTACCATTAAAATATTTCTATGATATCTATTTGCTTTGCACCAACCGTACTAGTATCCCAACCCATGTCATGTGTTGACTATAAAATGATCCCTTGCCCAATGTCATGAAATGATCCATTACTTGGTCTCACGAAACGATCTATTAATCGATCGGCTCCCTACAAGTCCTATCTCGTTCATGTGTCTGTGTCATACGGCCCTATAACGAATGTAGTCACCTATGCTAGGTCCACCATAGGGTGTATCAAGCCCTAGGGTGCCAACCACCGACACGAATCAAGCACGCACAGTGTAAACCTACTGGTGCCCAATGCCTGCTTTTTCAACTCCGGACTACGTGCACGACCGTAGTCCGTCTGAACCTACAATGGCGCACCAACTCAGCCGTCGTTCTGGTCGCTTACAATCAGCCCAGTAATCGTACCCCACCCTGCCTAGTTCCAGGGTACCATGATACATCTAGTGGGTTACTTCTGAAAAGGACCGCGTAACTAGGGTTTCCGTCCAGCAGGTTAAGTGTTGTCATTTAAATTCGAGACTTAACCCCATCGGTCTAGCATATCAAGTTGGTTAAGTGTGGCCATTCAAGTTCGTGACTTAACCCGTCTACTTGTCATGTCAAATTGGCTAAGTGTTGTCGTTCAAGTTCATGACTTAGCCCTACCAAACCATCGTGTCAAGTTGGTTAAGTATGTTCAAGCGGTTCGTGACTTAACCCTATCAAGTCATCGTGTCAAATTGGTTAAGTATATTCAAGCGGTTCATGACTTAACCCTATCAAGTCGTCGTGTCAAATTGGTTAAGTATATTCAAGCGGTTCATGACTTAACCCTGTCAGTCTAGCATGTCAAGTTTGGTTAAGTATGGTCGTTTAAGTTCGTAACTTAACCCACCTACTTATCCTGTTGTGTCGGTTAAGTGTTATCCTCTGTTGTTACTTAACCTTACCCCGCATCACGTTAGATTAGTTAAGTGCATGTTAACTTAACCCCATCCACTAGTCATATTAAAATGGTTAAGTGTTACTAGTCCAGTCATATTACTTAACCCACTCATTCATGTCATATCAGTTAAGTGTTATTAGTCTAATCATATTACTTAATCTTGTCATGTGGCATTAATTTACTTAATGCACCCCAACCTCTCACATTAGACTTGGTTGTGGTTACTGGTTACGCCGGGCGGGTCCGGGCGGGTTTATACCACAACCTAGTCTAACCTCGGGTTTTAAGCGCGGTATGACCAACTACTCACATTGGGTCCTATTGTTTGCAGTTACTGGATTCGCCGGGCGGTTCCGGGGAGGTTTATACTGCAAACTCAACCCAACCTCGAGTTGGCCACTTTCAAGTTATCTAAGTGTCATGTCCATGTTCAAGTTATAACAATGTTCAAATTTCTAAGCAAGTTTCATGTCAAGTTTCTAGTTTTCAACTTATGCCTATTATCAAGTTCATAACTCACGTTTTTGCCCCAAAACGTATTCCCAAAGTATTACTAAAATTTGCTATAAAGTCATGCCAAGTTATATCCTTTTTATTTACAATACAAGCCAACTACCCAAAACCCAACGTTACATATTAATATATATGCCCAAGTTCTAACATTTCATGTCGATATACATATGCCCAATTCTAGCCAATTTACATATGTTCAAGTTCCACATCAAACTACATGTATTCCATGTTTACACCAATTTACCTATAACAAGTTCTAGCTTTTTACATATGTCACGATCCACGTCAAAATTACATATATCAATTTATATGTGTCAAATCCTAGCCAATTTAGATATATACCAAGTTTCATGCCTTTTTACATAGATCCTGTTAATGCCAAATTCCATGTATATATTATTTATGCAAATTTCCCCATAACAAGATTATACCAAAATTTACAGATCAAGCCCCAAACTTGTAGATACAGTGATAATTTCCAATTTCATGTTGCCAATAATTCCAACATATTCATATAGGCAAATTCCCCCGTATACATCTCGTATGCAAATTGCGATTTTAGGCCAAGGTCCGAAATTGACCAAGGTTCATCAAAAGAAAATAAATAGGGGAAAGGTAGAATTCGTAGTAAAAGCAAGATCAGAGGGGAAAACATCATCACAGGCATGAAGATTACAATTTGATAATAATATTAACATGAATCGAGAAAACCAATTTACACCAGGCTGAATAGATTATGAACTTGTCATGAGAATAAAGATAGACAAGTCAAAAACTCAAGATTCAAGAAACAACAGAAATAGATCTGGATCGATAAACATACTTAGATCCAATTTCACTTTAATTCAATGCCATATTATAATCAAATATTTAAATCAGAAAATAACTAGAACTTACATTGATTGGCTAAGAGAGGACAAATCGATTCGTTGTTGCGTTGAAACGTCTAACTTGATTAATCTTCTGATTTGATTCAATATGGTCTAAGCATCGTTGCTTGAAGCCTTAATCTATAGTTTGAATTGAGTTGCTTAGGTTGATGTTGATTAGCTTCTAGTTTTGATTCCAGCAGAGTAGCGACGCCATTTTTATTTTTATTTAGAACAGAGGCAGAGTAGAAACAGAATATAATTGTGTGTAGAGAAGGTTAGGTTTGGGGCTGTTTAAATAGGTTTAAGCAGATGAATCTGGACAGAAATCGGACTAGATTCATCAGAACGAACACTGGACCAAAAATGGGCTCGGGGACCAGGTCGACACCCAAGTCGACTGCGCAGTCGACCTGGTCCTGGGGGTGTCAACTGCCCAGTCAACCTGGGTCTGGGCTGGAAATTTCATGCCCAGTCTGTTCTGCGTTTGAAATTCGAATTTTTGAATTCGAATTCGAGCTGTTTTGAACTTTGAATATTTCTGAAACTTTGGGGAGCCATAACTTGGTCATACGGACTCCGATTTTCGAAAACTCGGACTCGATTTCATGCAGAATTCCGAGACGAACGCAATGGAGCAACACGTTTCCCTTGATTCTGATCTTAAAATTTAATTCTGCCTTGATTTATTATTATAACATGTTGTTAAAATTCGGGTTGTTACATTCTCCCCTCCTTAAAGGATTTCATCCCCGAAATCTTCAAGTTAAGGAGAATGTGTCCTACCATCCAATCATCCATCTACTCAATCATAAATCACAGGCATCCATCGTCCTTAATAGATTTCTAATGCTATATGAACATATGCAAAAAGTGTGAGTATATGTTCCTTGTCTAATGCAAATGATCAGGCCTGATTGATCTTCTAAATGCAAAATACGTCTAGTGCCATGAGTCCAACATGTATACAAATAGTCCTAGTCACAATAACACTACATGTGTGCACAAACATCCATCCATATGCAACATACACATGATAACACATTCAAATTCATCCATAAACAAGTATAAACACTCATGCATATGCAATATGAAAGGTGACTGAGCCGATCTAGTGCCTAATGTGTAAATGCATCCATGAGCAACCACTAGCAACCACTTGCAGCCACTTGCAACCATCAATCATAACATGTCTCAAACACATGTTTACACCCAATTGTTCCTACCTAAAGGTATAGCCGAATGATAGAAGCAAGTAAAAATCTTGTGCCCATTAGGCCATGTCAAAACTGGAAATATATGTCACGTACATACTGATCAGGAGAAGAACTCCCTAAGCACCAGCCCCGGAGACCGAAATCAACATCAGGCTGTCACCCAAAGAATTACTCAATCAAACCAATATACGTTTCGAGGAAACTAAGCATGATGGACTCCTTTTAGGTCACAAGGGAATCCCTTTCTAAAACCAACCCGTACCCTATAAAACCCAAAGGGTTTAGTCAACCCAACAGACACCCTCAATCCCTAAAATGTATTACTAACAGATGAGTCATACTCCCTATGGTGTTTGCAACAGAAATTTGATTGAGAATAGGACCGAGAGGAAAAAGATAACATGCAAGTAAGCTCTACAGGAAAAGAGGGACCAAGGATATATTCTTAAAAAGAGATATGATGCACGTATCTAGTCTTCAATCTTTTAAGTCGCGTTTCCTTGAGCTTAACTCCATTGTGCTTTGACCGTCCTTAACTCCACAGATTCTTAATTCTTGTTTCCAAAATATGAGTTGGAACTCATTTCACTGTTGCCTCTCGTTCCACTTTTTCTTATCCTCCTTCGAGTATACTCGGCTCAAACTTAACTACGTACTCATGGTTTCATGCAAGCTCTCCAAAATTCACTAGTGAATCTTGGATCTCGTTCACTTACTAGGAGGTATTCCACACAGAAGAACTATCTCTTGAAAATAACAAATATCAACCATGTTGCCAAATGTACTTACTAAGGTAACTTTCTACAACTCATGCATAAGTGAAATGAACCATCCGCCTTAGTGTTGAACACTACTCGAGCGGATCAATAAATGTATCAAGAGATTCTAGGTAACTAATCATGGGAGAACCCTAAAGGTTACATGCGACTTCGAGGGTATTACCGAGGCAAGTCAAGAGTCTATCTACCCTCTTTTCAAAACCGAGAATGTCACCCTTACTGGATAACTACTCCATTGCTAGAATCAACCCATAGCCCAAAACATAAACATAAGCATTTCTTCTAAACTCAACACTTAGCATAGACATTCTCAAATCCAAACAAATCATGAATACATGAGCCGATTCCCCAACAAGATTTGAGACAAAAATGGGATCCTCTACTATGCTAGTACTAAGGTCCAGAGACTCAACTATCGAGGCAGAATTAAAAGGATGCGATGTATAAAAACAAAGTTCCCATGGTATGATAGAAAAGAGAAGCTAAACTTTTAATAGAAACGTTACCACCTCTCTTAGGTATGCTAGTAGTGAGAGCATACAATTGCCCTCTCGGCGATCTTGTTCCTTGCCCTTGTCCTTGTCCTATGATACTTAATTACATGTCCTTTTTTACCATACCAACGATGTTCTTTCTTGTCATGGGTTTTATTATTCTTTTACTTTGACCTCTTTCCTTTCACCTTTTCCTCATTCATGGATTACGTCTTATCAACAAGTTTCTCATCCTTAGGCTTGTGTTCTTTATCCTCGTTCTTACTATCCTTGTATAGCTTGTTGACAAGTTCCTCGAAAGCTACCTCCATCGCACGACAACCCTACAAAGCTTGAAATAAGATTAGTCGCAGATGGAACTACTGCGGCTACAGATGGTGGTTGGGCACTAATTTGCCCTCCGACATGTGTTGTATGCCTACAAACTATGGTGAAAAAGAAAGAGAGAAGAGACTCAAGGAGAGAATCAAAAGATAGTGCATATGGCTTTGGGGAACATGCCTTTCGTAAAACAAAACTTTTCTTTAGAAAAAATGCTTCTTTGTAAACGTTTTGAAAATAGTTTCAGAAGGTTTTTTTTTAAAAGCTTTTGCCCAGTCTGGTAACCTTCTGCTCTGATACCAAATGTAACACCCCACCTCTGCTAGGGTCACTCACAAAGGGAATGCACTAGCTTCTGTGGAGTATTATCTAGGTAAACATACACAGAAATATTACAAGACAGAACATAAATAAAACAGCGGAAGGAAAACCCAAATTTCATTGCTTTAAAATCTAGTAAGGTCTAAAGCCTTTTACATCAAAATGCTATTAAGTCAATTACATCGAAATCTGTCTTGCAATAGTAAAGAAGAATAAAACCATAGTTATAAATCATTCCCCAATAAAGCAAAGCAAGCCATAGCCAAGAGAAATCCAAGCCGTACATGAAAGAGTTTTGGAGCTTGGTAAGATCCGAACTAAGCTGTATTCCCACCCTACGAACCTGGGGGGGGAACGGAAGAAAAAGAGGCGGAACAAAACGGGTCAGTCATAAAGACTGAGTAAGTCCTAGTGACTTTCAGCATAAAAACAGGTAAAGATAACATGGCATGAATAAACTGAAAGTAAACATAAGCATGATGACAAGATAAGCTACAGGAAAGATAACTAAGAATAACCTCATATGGTTTTTGTCAAGTATAACATCGCCAGGTTTCCATTCAAGATAAACTAAGTATAATTTCGCAAGATTTCTATCAAGAATCACAGGATTTCTCTGCTTTACCATTAAAATATTTCTATGATATCTATTTGCTCTACACCAACCGTACTAGTATCCCAACCCGTGTCATGTGTTGACTATAAAATGATCCCTGGCCCAATGTCATGAAATGATCCATTACTTGGTCTCACGAAACGATCTATTAATCGATCGGCTCCCTACAAGTCCTATCTCGTTCATGTGTCTGTGTCATACGGCCCTATAACGAATGTAGTCGCCTGTGCTAGGTCCACCATAGGGTGTATCAAGCCCTAGGGTGCCAACCACCGACACGAATCAAGAACGCACAGTGTAAACCTACTGGTGCCCAATGCCTGCTTTTTCAACTCCGGACTACGTGCACGACCGTAGTCCGCCTGAACCTACAATAGCGCACCAACTCAGCCGTCGTTCTGGTCGCCTACAATCAGCCCAGTAATCGTGCCCCACCCTGCCTAGTTCCAGGGTACCATGATACATCTAGTGGGTTACTGCTGAAAAGGACCGCGTAACTAGGGTTTCCGTCTAGCAGGTTAAGTGTTTTCATGTAAATTTGAGACTTAACCCCATCAGTCTAGCATATCAAGTTGGTTAATTGTGGTCATTCAAGTTCGTGACTTAACCCGTCTACATGTCATGTCAAATTGGCTAAGTGTTGTCGTTCAAGTTCATGACTTAGCCCTACCAAACCATCGTGTCAAGTTGGTTAAGTATGTTCAAGCGGTTCGTGACTTAACCCAACCAAACCATCGTGTCAAATTGGTTAAGTATATTTAAGCGGTTCGTGACTTAACCCTATCAAGTCATCGTGTCAAATTGGTTAAGTATATTCAAGCGGTTCATGACTTTACCCTATCAAGTCGTCGTGTCAAATTGGTTAAGTATATTCAAGCGGTTCATGACTTAACCCTGTCAGTCTAGCATGTCAAGTTTGGTTAAGTATGGTCGATCAAGTTCTTGTCTTAACCCACCTACTTATCATGTTGTGTCGGTTAAGTGTTATCCTCTGTTGTTACTTAACCTTACCCCACATCACGTTAGATTAGTTAAGTGCATGTTAACTTAACCCCATCGACTAGTCATATTAAAATGGTTAAGTGTTACTAGTCCAGTCATATTACTTAACCCACCCATTCATGTCATATCGGTTAAGTGTTATTAGTCTAATCATATTACTTAACCTTATCATGTGGCATTAATTTACTTAATGCACCCCAACCTCTCACATTAGACTTGGTTGTGGTTACTGGTTACGCCGGGCGGGTCCGGGCAGGTTTATACCACAACCTAGTCTAACCTCGGGTTTTTAGCGCGGTATGACCAACTACTCACATTGGGTCCTATTGTTTGCAGTTACTGGATTCACCGGGCGGTTCCGGGCAGGTTTATACTGCAAACTCAACCCAACCTCGAGTTGGCCACTTTCAAGTTATCTAAGTGTCATGTCCATGTTCAAGTTATAACAATGTTCAAATTTATAAGCAAGTTTCATGTCAAGTTTCTAGTTTTCAACTTATGCCTATTATCAAGTTCATAACTCACGTTTTTGCCCAAAACGTGTTCCCAAAGTATTACTAAAATTTGCTATAAAGTTATGCCAAGTTATAGCCTTTTTATTTACAATACAAGCCAACTACCCAAAACCCAACTTTACATATTAATATATATGCCCAAGTTCTAACTTTTCATGTCGATATACATATGCCCAATTCTAGCCAATTTACATATGTTCAAGTTCCACATCAAACTACATGTATTCCATGTTTACACCAATTTACCTATAACAAGTTCTAGATTTTTACATATGTCACGATCCACGTCAAAATTACATATATCAATTTATATGTGTCCAATCCTAGCCAATTTAGATATATACCAAGTTTCATGCCTTTTTACATAGATCCTATTAATGCCAAATTCCATGTATATATTATTTATGCAAATTTCCCTATAACAAGATTATACCAAAATTTACAGATCAAGCCCCAAACTTGCAGATACAGTGATAATTTCCAATTTCATGTTGCCAATAATTCCAACATATTCATATAGGCAAATTCCCCCGTATACATCTCGTATGCAAATTGCGATTTTAGGCCAAGGTCCGAAATTGACCAAGGTTCATCAAAAGAAAATAAATAGGGGAAAGGTAGAATTCGTAGTAAAAGCAAGATCAGAGGGAAAAACATCATCACAGGCATGAAGATTACAATTTGATAATAATATTAACATGAATCGAGAAAACTAATTTACAACAGGCTGAATAGATTATGAACTTGTCATGAGAATAAAGATAGACAAGTCAAAAACTCAAGATTCAAGAAACAACAGAAATAGATCTGGATCGATAAACATACTTAGATCCAATTTCACTTTAATTCAATGCCATATTATAATCAAATATTTAAATCGGAAAATAACTAGAACTTACATTGATTGGCTAAGAGAGGACAAATCAATTCGTTGTCGCGTTGAAACGTCTAACTTGATTAATCTTCTGATTTGATTCAATATGGTCTAGGCGTCGTTGCTTGAAGCCTTAATCTCTAGTTTGAATTGAGTTGCTTAGGTTGATGTTGATTAGCTTCTAGTTTTGATTCCAGCAGAGTAGCGACGCCATTTTTATTTTTATTTAGAACAGAGGCAGAGTAGAAGCAGAATAGAATTGTGTGTAGAGAAGGCTAGGTTTGGGGCTGTTTAAATAGGTTTAGGCCGATGAATCTGGACAGAAATCGGACTAGATACATCAGAATGAACACTGGACCAAAAATGGGCTCGGGGACCAGGTCGACACCCAAGTTGACTGCGCAGTCGACCTGGTCCTGGGGGTGTCGACTGCCCAGTCAACTCCCCAGTCGACCTGGGTCTGGGTGGGAAATTTCCCGCCCAGTCTGTTCTGCGTTTGAAATTCGAATTTTTGAATTCGAATTCGAGTTGTTTTGAACTCTGAATATTTATGAAACTTTGGGGAGCCATAACTTGGTCATACGGACTCCGATTTTCGAAAACTCGGACTCAATTTCATGCAGAATTCCAAGATAAACGCAATAGCGCAACCCATTTCCCTTGATTCTGATCTTAAAATTTAATTCTGCCTTGATTTATGATTATAACATGTTGTTAAAATTCGGGTTGTTACAGTAACCATCGCTATCCTTTCCCGCTGTTCACATTAAAAATCACATTTTTATTTCAACGCTAGATATATAATAAAAACCAAATCTTTTTAAAGTATAAAAATCGAATTTTTATCTTCACTTCATATATATAAAAATCGAAATTTTATATTCACTTCATATATATAAAAATCGAATTTTTATCTTCAATTCATATATATAAAAAAATCGAATTTTTATCTTCACTTCATATATATAAAAATCGAATTTTTATCTTCACTTCATATATATAAAAATCGAATTTTTATCTTCACTTCATATATATATAAATCGAATTTTTATATTCACTTCATATATATAAAAATCAAATTTTTATCTGAATGAAAACATCATACAAATCATATCTTTATCTCTATAAAAATATAATCTTTCCTTGTTTTAAAAATATAACCTCTATTCAAATTTATATAAATAAAAATCAGAATTTAAATCATTGCTTACTTATATAAAAAAATCCCGAAATTAAAATCAGAAAATACTTACTTTTTCTATCAGAGGAAGGGATTTGGCGTCGGGGTGGCGTGGAGGCCGAGGGGGCCTGTTGCGCTGCGTCAGATTGGTGGAGTTGGTGCTGTTCTTGGCGGCGCAGGCGGTTGGGTGTCAGAGGGGGCGGTTGCGGTGCAGTTAGTGTTTCGAGGGCTTGGGGCATCGGGTTCGCAGATGGGTTTGGGCTGTGGGTTTTCTGCGGAAGAAGGGGGGGAATCGAGGAGGAGAGAGAAGTGAGGCGGGGGATCGTCGGAGAGAATGGCGAAGGGAGCGGCGGCTCCGCCTGATGCAGTGGTGATCGATAAAACGGGAGCGGGTCTTTTTTTTATTTCTGAGCGTGGACTTTGAATAGAAGAGAAGGGGGTGGGATGTAGGAGATTATATAATTTATAATATTTAAACCTTTTAAATTTCTAAAAAGCAACTTTCATTTTCAAACTCAAAACCGAACTCACCGACTATCGCCCTTAGCTAATTACCCCCATTCCGAACACAATAGGATATGTCCCGTAAGCCAATTCCATCGTTTCGATTAGTTTCCATTTAAATTAACATTTAAATCCTTATATTGAATTTTAAACGTACATTTCAATTTATTGGGGTCGCATACGGACCCCAAAAATTCCAGAAAAATATTTTCTAGCTTCGTATTGACGATACGGTCCTAACAAAACTAATTTCGTCAAATTCTGAGACCATTTGAAAAATAGTCATTTTCCAGTCGATCGAAATTGACTAAAACTGCCAAAACACGTTTTACTTCGCTATACTCACATATTGATTCGAAAAATTATGAATTTTGAAACCTAGCAATAACTTGACGTCACCGATCCCACAACAGTGGTTTCGTCGAAAACCGAGGTCGTTTGCAAAATTTCCATTTTTAAGGGCCAGAATTCCATAGTGACTATTCTAAAATTTCAACTAGGGATAACTTTTTATTCCTGCTATGAAATTTCAATTTTTCGGATTCGTTGGAAAGATATTCTCAAATAGATTCTAATATTTTTGGTTTTGCTAAAATCCGGTTTATTTTGAATCCTGCACATTCATTTGAAATTTGAAATCGAATTTTCAAACTACCGCGCCATTTTCAATTCCTTTTATAAATAAAAATTAATATTTATATTCTAACGACGATCTATATAAATATATACATTCTAATTATATTCAAAATAAATTTCTCGTCGTTATTATTTAAAATAATCATTTTAAATATTCAAAATTCATTAAAATTGCCAAAATAAAAATTTTAAATTGGCTCAGATTTTCGGGTTGTTATAATCTCCCCCACTTAAAACTTTTAGGCCCCGAAAAGGAACGGAGATGAAAGTTGTTTTACAAACCAACTCAACTTTCATTCTTTTAATTATGGCTTAGGTTCTTCAACTTTTCAGTTTCTAAGAACTTTTCAGATTTTTCAAAAAATTGGCTAACACCCTAAATTTTCGAAAAATTTCGCCATAACCTCCCCTGCACCGGGAGCTTCGGGATATTTCAAATAGCCTCCCATGGCCCTCACCAATCCAAAAGAAAAAGCCAATCGGCTAGTAAAGTCATCAAAAACTCAAGAAATACAATAAATATGTACCTATTTGTCGGGCAAACAATTTTATTCCTCTTCTCTAGCATCCTTGCTATGACCTGTTCAATGTAGACACATGTATATGCATGCAAATGCGACAGATTTTCAATACAATTCACTATTTAGTTCAATTTGGCTAAAGGTTCAACATTTAATTAATCAAACAACACAACCAGCAATCAATTAGTTGATTAACGTTTCAAAATCATAATTTTGATACATAGTAAAAAAAAACACATTTTTGGTGCCAAATCACAACCATAAGCCCTATCTAATTTTGGTTCTCACACCAGCCAATTGGAAATATATAGAAATCCCACTTTCGAAACTCGAAAACAGACTACTGATGACGTACGTCATCAATAGAATCATGCCCGGGCAACTAGGGTGTGATTCTATATCTATCCAGTATATTAAAACTTCGACTACACATGGATCAGATGTATACGCAAAATCTTTATATACTTGATTGTCCAAATCAATATAAAATAAATAATCAAATACAAATAATTGATTTAAATTTTCAAAACAAAAATTGTTTTCATTTTAAAAATATACTCTTCACACTCGTTCTAGGATACTACTAATCCCATCTCTAACGAGTCATTCTTATTGGATATTACTAATCCAATCTCTGATGAATTCTTTCGTTTGGTTCTAATGTGTCTTGTTCTCCTAGCTTTGTAAACCAAAGCTCTGATACCAAAATGAAACGATACCCCACCTTCGGGTTCCACTATTCCATTCTCTATTTCTGAACGGTTTGGGTTCTGTTTTGATTTCCGTTGTTATCATCGCTATCTTTTCCCACTGTTCACATTAAAAATCACACTTTTATTTCAATGCTAGATATATAATAAAAACCAAATCTTTTTAAAGTATAAAAATTGAATTTTTATCTTCACTTCATATATATAAAAAAATCGAATTTTTATCTTTACTTCATATATATATATAAATCGAATTTTTAACTTCACTTCATATATATAAAAATCGAATTTTATCTTCACTTCATATATATAAAAATCGAATTTTTATCTTCACTTCATATATATAAAAATCGAATTTTTATCTTCACTTCATATATATAAAAATCGAATTTTATCTGAATTAAAACATCATACAAATCATATCTTTATCTCTATAAAAATATAATCTTTCCTTGTTTTAAAAATATAATCTTTATTCAAATTTATATAAATAAAATTCAGAATTTATATCTTTGCTTACTTATATAAAAAAAACCCAAAATTAAGATCAGAAAATTCTTACTTTTTCTATCAGAGGAAGGGATTTGGCGTCGGGGTGGAGGCCGAGGGGCCTGTTGCGCTGCGTCAGACAGGTGGAGGGGGTGTTGTTCTTGGCGGCGCAGGCGGTTGGGTGTCAGAGGGGGCGGTTGCGGTGCGGTTAGGGTTTCGAGGGCTTTGGGCATCGGGTTCGCGGATGGGTTTGGGCTGTGGTTTTTCTGCGGAGGAAGGGGGGAATCGAGGACGAGAGAGAAGCAAGGCCGGGGATCGTCGGAGAGACTGGCGAAGGGAGCGGCGGCTCCGCCTGATGCGGTGGTGATCGATTAAACGGGAGCGGCTCTTTTTTTTTATTTTGGAGCATGGACTTTGAATAGAAGAGAAGGGGGTGGGAGAAGGAGATTATATAATTTATAATATTTAATCCTTTTAAATTTCTAAAAAGCAACTTTCATTTTCAAACTCAAAACCGAACTCACCGACTGTCGCCCTTAGCTAATTACCCCCATTCCGAACACAATGGGATATGTCCCGTAAGCCAATTCCATCATTTCGATCAGTTTTCATTTAAATCCTTATATTGAATTTTAAGCGTACATTTCAATTTACTGGGGTCACATACGGACCCCAAAAATTACAGAAAAATATTTTCTAGCTTCGTATTGACGATACGGTCCTAACAAATCTAATTTCGTCAAATTCTGAGACCATTTGAAAAATGGTCATTTTCCAGTCGATCGAAATTGACTGAAACCGCCAAAACACGTTTTACTTGCCATACTCACATATTGATTCGAAAAATTACGAATTTTGAAACCTAGCAATAACTTGACATCACGGATCCCACAAAAGTGGTTTCGTCGAAAACCGAGGTCTTTTGCAAAATTTCCAGTTTTAAGGGCCAGAATTCCATAGAGACTATTCTGAAATTTCAACTGGGCCTAACTTTTTATTCCCGGTATGAAATTTCAATTTTTCGTATTCGTTGGAAAGATATTCTCAAATAGAATCGAATATTTTTTGTTTCGCTAAAATCTGGTTTATTTTGAATCCTGCACATTCATTTGAAATTTGAAATCGAATTTTCAAACTACCGCGCCATTTTCAATTCCTTTTATAAATAAAAATAAATATTTATATTCTAACGACGATCTATATAAATATATACGTTCTAATTATATTCAAAATAAATTTCTCGTCATTATTATTTAAAATAATCATTTTAAATATTCAAGATTCATTAAGATTGCCAAAATAAAAAAAATTAATTGGCTCGGATTTTCGGGTTGTTACATTTTTAAACAACTTTGCTTTTCAAAAATCAAATATTCATTTCGGAATACCAAAACAACTCTTTCTCCAAACAATTCAAAACAATCTATTTGGTAGTAATCCGTCACTTACAACTCAAAAATGAACACTGATGATGTGGCCAGCATCATCAGAGTTATTTCCCAGCGATCGAAGTGATTTCAATACTATATCACTTTTCAAAACTCATATTTAAACATTTCCATCTTGAAATCTATTTCAAAATACCATTCACAATGCTTGTAAAACAATTTAAAATCTCTCAGCATTTTAAATTCTCATATATTAATTCCAAATCCATTTACAAACACCTTTCCAAATTTTAGGAATTTTAATTCCAATTCTGATTTTAAATTTTAGATTTAATCTATCTCATTCCATATATTACACTTATATGAATTCTGATTGGTTATTTCTAACCTTTTCACTTTTTATAATCTCATTCGATTATAATAACAACCAATATATCCAATATATTATAATCATTCCAATATAAATCATTCTTTTATATCAAAATATAATTGGGGTAAAATTATTTCATTTACCCGCTTTTCGAAACATACTGTGTCGGTACATCGTATTCAAGTGTTTAGAAACTCTTACCGATACAGTCGATCATACTGATCGACCAGAACTCGTAAACAACTCAACCAATAAATCACCACAATATAAAACAATTTTTATAAAATCTACAAATAAGTTCACTCGTTTGTATACCCTCAAACTCAATCTAGGGTATTATTAACCCAATCTCTACTAATTCACGCCATAGAGCCAAGGTAATTACTTAACCTTCAACTCTGATACCACTGTAACGACCCAGGTTTTCGAGATCCAGAGTATCCGACATAAACTTAATGTCGACTATCCAAGCATCGGAAATACCGGATTGTTAATGAAAGAAATTAGAGGGTAAGAATAGATAAGATAAAAAATAAGAATAGAAGAAGAAGAACACAACTACAACAACATCAGAGTAACACGAATCTCACAGCGGAACGGAAAAAATATATTATATAACATAACATTGGAATAAAACGGTATCGGTATACAATACTATTATCAGAGTACAACACTTACAACACAGCGAAAGTAACAATAGCTATATAATCCTGAAGCCTCCGGCTCCAGCTCTTAGTATATATGTAAAATCCTGACTACTTGACAGCCCATACAAATCAAATGTTGCTGAGTATTCACATCTGACAGTTGCTGAGTTGAATGCTTTCTGTGTCGCTAGACAGGTTCCACCTTAGCGATCATATACTGGTAACAAAACGAGTATGATGCTTTTGATTTTTCAATCGAATTGGCTTGTAGATGTGTGTATTTCCTTGCTCGTTCAAGTAGGAAACAATTATAGTGCGCTTGCTTTCCTGCTTCATGGTTTTTTTTTGGATGTTCATGATATTATGAACTTGGAAGCTTTAACAATATGTGGCAGTGTAGTATGCGGCAAACAGTTGCTGCTGAGCTCATTGCCATCGGATTTGAATTCATATAGAAACATTTATGTGCTGCATCCATAATATGGTTTCATCTGTTTTGAGCTGTCTTCTGATCTCTGGAGTTGCAGAAGTTCACCTGCGGTTGGCTTGAAGGTGGAATGTTTAGGCTTGGTTATGTCATTTAATTTGGTGATCTTCTTAGCTTCCG
Organism: Allium sativum; assembly: GCA_030737875.1. Taxonomy (NCBI): domain Eukaryota; kingdom Viridiplantae; phylum Streptophyta; class Magnoliopsida; order Asparagales; family Amaryllidaceae; genus Allium; species Allium sativum. The sequence goes on along the minus strand of CM060915.1, from coordinate 937,037,677 downwards.
TGGTCGTTTTATGACAGCAATTTTCAGTTTGGTCCAGTAGTTGATTTTACCATGTACGTCAGAATTTTATTTTGCTGATACTTGCTTTTTTTTTTTAATCTATTTTCATCTTGCTGTATTTCTAATCACTTGTAGCCAAGGAGGTTCATCAAATGTTGTTAAATCTTACTTGCTCTGCTTCAGATGAAAGCTACAAAATGCAAGCTGTGGGCGCATGGTCACTATTAGCGATTTAATGTTTATTGGTTACGTACCATTTTTGTTGATTGAACTTCGGTTTGTTTTCGGTTTTGGTGCTCGTTAAAGTGAAATAATTAGATTTGGGAACAATATAATGTTCTTGCTCAAATGGTTGTTCTACTCATGGCTACTAAATTTGGTAGTTACGTTGATTTCATTTACGAGGATTCAATGTTTAGCAGATGCGGGCGGTTGTAAAAGGGTCTTTCAGCTCTAAATTGATATGAGCGCTCAGGATTTTAGAGTTTTTCGTTCTCTTTGATTTTTTTCGAGAACCCATCAAAATCCTACTCCTTGCAGGTGTACATTTTTTTTTGGAAAATTTGCTGGTTTAGACTTGTTTTGAGAACTTATAGCAGAAATAGGTCAGTATTAAAACAAATTACATATTTAGATCAGTTTTTGTATACTAGCTTTATGTGTGATAATGCTAGTTCGCAAATTTTTTTATATTTACGATAGCGTTATCAGTGATAACGCTATAAAGTAAGTGTTATTTGAGATAACGCCCTCTAGGATATAAACTCTTTCAAACCTTTCTTTCTCTCGTCATTTCCACATCACTTCCATTTTTTCCCATGACGAAAAATTTCGCCTTCCTTTCAGATTTGGACCAAAAATTGATCTGTACCTTTCGGTTTTACTTCTATGGCCTTTTCTTATTCTCTACCGCCTCCTATTTGTAAGTTTTCCTACTTTATTGATTAAATTTTGTAATTTCTGAAATTTAGGGGGTTTAATGTTTAGGGATTTGTACTCTAATCCCTTGTTTGTGCAATAGATGTGTTTTTAAGTTCACATGGTGTACAAATTATAGTTTACATCAATAATTTCATGATTTTTGGTTTTGTATGTGTTTGTTTAGAGTTAAATTAGTGTTTAAAGTTCAAATTATGCATATTTAGTATGTGTATGAGTATGTGTATGTGCACGTTCATATGTATGTTCATGTTTACATTGAGTACTTGATGTAAGAAAATGCGGTCGAAAGAAATATGAAAATACCCAAGTATGATGGAACGTGGAATGGAAAATCGTAAGTTAGTTGTGTACTTGTTGATGGAGTAATGTGCTAATGCATGTTTCTTATTTGTTTATAGATCATAAAGAGATGGAACCTGTGTCAGCAGATCGAACCTTACCTGGTTGATCCAAGGCATATGAAGCCTCACAAAGCCGAAGAGTTTATCTTACTTTCTAGTTAAGAATTACTGGGTGGTTCGGTAGGTGGATGCATTGTAGCTCACGCGCAGGTTCAGGTCCTCATGCTTATTTGGTCTAATAAATCTAATAAGCATAAAGACCTGAACCAATGGCGTGAGCTACGATGCATCCAACTTGTGGGTCACCCAATAAATTCTTAACTAGAGAGTAAGATAAAACCTACAACTCGTTATGTAATTTGGGTATGTTGTTGCTACGTTCGATATGTAATTGCTATGTTCGTTATGTAATTTGGAAATGTAATTTGGATATGTTTTATGTAATTCGGATATGTTATTATTGTGTTATTGATTATGTAGTTTTCCTGTGTTATTATCCTGTAGTTGATTGCGAAGTCGTTTCGTAGTTAGATTTGTAAACATCATTCGTTGTGGCTGCATGCCTAAATATATGGGGAGTATGCTAACTGTCTTCCTTGGAGGCAGTGAGCATTTTTTATAGCGTTATCTGGGATAACACTTGTTGTCGTTATCCCAGATAACGCTACAGAAAATCCCCACTGCTTCAGATGAAGGCAGTGATCATTTGACATAGCGTTATCTTGAATAACACTAGAGTGTGTTATCTGGGATAACGCTCTGGCTAATGGTTACTGCCTCAACAACAGTTGTTTTCATCTACTTTTCCACCCACTTTCATTATTTCCTTTCAATCTTGTGCTTTCCCAAAACTTAAAAAATGGCAAACTAATTTTCAACATCTTCTTTATTTCAAAAACCTACCAATTTGTATCTAAGTGTTTGCAATTGAGCGGTAAATCAGGTTAGATTTTACATCAGAGTTCTTTGATTTGATAGGTTGAAGATTTTGTTTCTCTTGCTATTCTCTATAGTTCTACTATATAGCTATTATACTTTTGTTGTAGGTTAAAAAATGGAAAACTGGGAAATTGATGATGAGACAATGATGAAAATATTTGACGACTTTAAAAAAATCATATTGTTTGGGTGGTAGAAGATGGTTTAACTAACGACGTTGCTTTTATTCCTGAGACACAACTAGAGGTTGTGCAACAGGATCCGCAGCTAAAAGATTTAGACAACGCAGTGGTTGAGGTTCGCCCAAGACGGGGGGTTACCAGGTAGAGTGACGGATGCAATATATAATGTTGTATCGCAGCATATTAGCGCTTAATATTTTGCAACCTCCTCGAGTATATTGTAATTGTGGTGCAGAATGCGACATAGTTCTATGCAGAAATGACAAGAACGCAGGACGTCATTTCTACCGCAGCGAATATTATGAGGATCGTAAAATTCGCCCGAAACAAATTTAATGTTACAATTTTTTTAAATGGTTGGATCCTGTTATGTATTCTAGAGGGGTTGCGCATTAGAGATGCAAGCGGAGAACAAACGAGTGCAGAAACAAAATTTAAAGTATGGAAACGCGTTGACGGATCAAGGGTACAACTTTGCAAAGTACTTTCCTAGTGGATCTGGCGCTGGACCTAGTAATAGTAAGTAAATGTATTATGAATGCATTGTAACTCTATTAATTATGAACTTTATGTAATATGTTGAAGAATTATGTAATGAATTATGTCGTATTGGTTATGAATGAAACTTAGATGATTTATGTAATACTGAAAAGTTACAAGTAATACAAAGATAATACAAATACAAAAATTTATATAGCTTACGTACATCGATTCTTCTTATTAGCAACAACCTCGCATTTACAACACCTGTTTCTTTATGAAGTCCGGTCGTCGTCATTGTATTGAACATTTTGTTGGTAGCTTGTACCGGTGGAAATCCTAATGATGTAATATTAAAGTTCGACAATACATTTCGATGGCCAATTCTATCATCAACATTTTGACATTCAAGGTTATCATCAACGACAATTGTTTCTTCTAGTACGTGAACCCATTTTCTCTTTAAAACATAAAGCTCTATGCATTTCATTGTTGCTGAAAACATTACATCCACATCATCATCGGCTATTTTAATGGCTTTCGATCCAGCATCTGTAGGCCAGTTAAATATATACCAAATCAATATCAAATTCATCAGATTTAATCTTAGTCGATTTATATATCGAATCTTTCAACTGAACCAAGTTACATCCGCGAAGTACTTTTGCAGGTTTATGCGACCCTCCAACGTATTTGCCAAAATTATCATCATTCACCACTAATTCACCATCATAATAACATATGGTAGGTATACATTTAGGAGCCATTCTACATATAAAACAGAAACAATTTAACTATCTATAACGAACTAAAAAATCAAATGTCAATAGACAAACCATGAACAAAAAATGAGTGTATAACTTGTCGATTGATGAGCAAATCTTCTAAAAAAGTCTAATTCAAATATTGTACGTTTGTTATACAAAAGGGAAAAACCTTTTTTCCCATAGGTGGAGTTGTGAAGTAATAAAGGAGGAAATGGGAGAGGAACGAAGGGGGTTATTGGCTTCTGGGCGTTATCGTAGATAACGCTAGTTCAAAAATATTTTACAAAGGCGTTATCAAGGATAACGCCTTTGAAAAAAAAATTATGAACTAGCGTTATCTGTGATAAAGCCAATGCATTAAAAACATATCTATTTCTGTTATTTGTTTTGAAACTGACCTATTTGTGTTAATACTTTTGAAAACTGGCCCAAATAAAAAAAATCGCCCTTTTTCCCACTGTTGGTGCCAAAGTATTAGTTGTTTAGCAGTTATCTATTCTCTTTAATGTACCAGATCTTCAGTTTGCGTCATTTTATTGCTTCTTGTTCAATGGTGCTATATTAGACTTTCTGAAAGTGCTAGGCAAGGAATTGGATAGACTTAGCTTTTGAACATTGCATTGGTTGGTTAGATAATCTCATTGGAGAATTATGTCTGTGAGTTGTTGATATGCGATCAATTAAAGTGGTAGACCTGTTCGATGTATCCACCTTCAGAGTGTTTTGGTTCAACATACGTTAGGTTGAATAGTTGTTTCCCAAGATTTCCAATTTTACACAACTTCGATGAACTGTGTTAATGGGAGTGCAATGGGCCAATGACCATATTCTACGGATCATTCAGGTAGGTCGTTACAATTTTCGAATGGTCATGAGCAGTGCTATAGAAAATGCTATTTTCTACATTGTGGACTGTAAGTTTAATTTTATGGTGCGTTTGGATGTAGTAGTAACATATTTTAATATCAAAATATTTAAGTGAGGTATTAAGATGAAGCTGAAGGATAAAACAAGTTATACATTTGCTTCTTCAAACAGACATTTTAACTAAGCATTTAATTAAAATAATTTAATTTGTGATTTGTTTTATAAACAGTTAATTACTTATTTTGTTGTATAATGCATTGAAAGAATTAAAAAAAATATCCAAATACTTTCCTTTTATGACGGGAATGTTTGGAGAAGGTAGCAACCCCATTAAATAGGAGTGCGGAGGCAATGCCTCGGTCAACGGCGTCAGATTTATCGGATCAGGTCGTAGGTGTCCAAGGAGGCAGCGTCTTCGATGAGGTAATGGAACGTACCCTTCAAAATGGTACACTTCATAGGTGATTGAATTTAATTTCAAATTCAAATGTCAACATTAAAAATTCATTAGCAGAATGCTATGGTCGTTCAAAATTGTAAAATAAACCTCATTCGATAACGATTTTTTGGGAAATAACGATTCACTCGTACCTTGGAGTGATTAACCTTATACGGTTAAGAACAAAATATGTGTTTAATTGGGTTAAGCATATATTTATGGAGTAAAGTAAAAGAAAAAAATCATTAGCATTAGATGCGTTGGACTTCGAAACTAGTCAATTTGTCTATTCGGATGGTACATGAGTCAAATGGTCACCTTTTTCATACAAAATGTTATAGCCTTTTCGCTATTGATTGAACTTTTTTAGGATGAAAAACGATTCTTGCAACTTTTGATGGGAATCTTTTAATACTTTATCGTGCTTTTTCTTTTATTCTTTTATAATGCTTTTATGTGAGAACTTGATTAATTGATCTAGTTAATTCAATTGTCTGTATGGTTTGACTAATGGGAATAACTTTTGATTAATTTCAGCTTAGCAAAGCTTAGGTAACATTTTGTTTAAATAAAATCGTATGTTATGTTTTTATCATTTATAAATACACAGTATGTGGGGAAGTGATGAAAATAATTAATTCAAAAAATTGAATTTAATAGAAAATGTGAATATGACTTTTGTAACGATCTGTATTTTATGTATCAGAGGATCGTAAAATAATTATAATTATATCTGATTCGTGTATGGACGTAACATTCTAATAGTTTGGAATATGTTTCTTTGATATGTTTTACATATCTTTGATTTTTGTTGAATTCTTTTGTGATCTTTTTGCTTCTGAAAAGTCTTGTCTTGGTGGTAACTTGATAGGAGCAGCAGTAGATGATCTAAGTTCCCCTGTTGCTTTGGAATGGTGGTTTTCCACTCTATAGAATGGTCACATTAAGAAAATGGATTAGTAATTTAAAAGAAATGATTTAAATTCTAAAATTTAAAACTTGCTAGTTGGATTTAAAGTTATGTTAACGGGCTGAAATAAGCATACCCATTATTAGTCAAGTTATCTTAGGCTACAAAATAGGGGTTGCTATTTTTCTCTCATTCTTTCGTTAACCCTAAAATCAATTCCACTATAATCTTTCCTAAATTTATAAATTTATATACATTTAGTCGTCAAATCCTTCCTGATTTTGATTTGAGATTAGATCTATACAAAGTGGTTGGATCTTCTCATCCAGATCAAGGATTTAAGTGTTTGATTGTTGTATGGATTGGATCTTTACGTAATTTCATTGATTTGGGAGATTTAGTAAGCGATAATGATCTCTCATAAGTTTATGTTGGATCATATGTTTAGGGTTTTTGAATTTACCTTTGAACTTGATTAGATCTAATAGCTTTACATCTGTAATAATTGGATTAAAAAAGTAGGATGATGAATATGTTAGATTCAGTCTATTTTAAGAATGATTATCTGTACTAGATGTTAGACTTATGATTATGGTTGATTACTTTATGTTTGCACATATTTGATGATCATGTATGAAAATTTAAAAATTTAAAATATTGATTTCCTGCTTATTCTCGTTTGCAAATATTTTGTGTGTTTAAAATCTGGATGATCAAATGTGATTGGAGATGATTGGCGGAGCTGATTAGAGCCATTCGAAGCGAATTTGAAGTAAAATCGAGTTTTCGGGTTTGTTACGCATGGATTCGAAACCATCGTGTTGGCTCAGAGCCTTTGCTTCGAAAGTGAATGAGGGTTTGAAACCAGAAGGGATGAAGGTAGACAATAGCAGGAAAATGCTTCGAACTAAAGAAAATAGATTCATGCTATATCATTGGAAATCGGTTCTTTGGAATTGCATCATAGCTCAAAGTAGGAGAGGAAGAGCTTCTAATTGACTCAGCGATTTGAAGCGAAATAGCGCTTTGCAACAATTGGCTTCGAATAGAACCAGTGATTCAAAGTAGTGTTTTCAAGCCATTGGACTAGAACAAAATGGAAGGGCTCGAATCAACTCAGTGATTTAGAGCTAAGTAAGCTTAAAGCAATTCAGATGGACTCAAAGTAAAGCGATAGGGCTAAATAATGATTCAAAATGATTTAGGAATTATGTTTTGATTCGAAGCAGTTTATCCAGCCGAGGGTCGATGTAGTGAAATTTTGGACATATGTTTGAAGCAAAGCAACTCTGGGAAAACTCAAAGCTAGATAAAAGCGCTTCGAAGCTTGAAACTAGGTGCTTTGAATCAGTATGTCTTTAAAGAAAGATGTTTCGAGATTAAATGGGGGTTGTTTGAAGCCAATTGCTTTGAAACTAGAAGTGCTGTACTTCGAAACTTCAAAACGATGTGCTTCGACGCTTAGGGAATATCTTCGATGCAGTCGAAGGGTAGAACATTCAATGTGGAGTTGCTTCAAAGGGAAGCGATGTTTGATGTGAAGCAAGACTAGATAGCGTAATCCAAAAAGTGAAATAAAAGGGTCTTTATGGTGTACTTGAGGCGGTGGCGGTCGGTTGCTTGTGCAAAGTGATGTGTAACACTTCGAACAGAGAAATCGGTAAGGAGCAGGATCGATGAAGTGTAATAAACATCTCAAGGTTGGACGAGTCCACGAAGTAATAGACTGATTTGGGGATTACTCAAACCAGTGAATGGAGACACGATTTTGTTTAGGAGTACCAAGGAATGTTAAGGAGTTACTGAAAGATCAAAGTGTTTTGGTTAACTCAAAACAAGGGTATCATGCGATACACCCATTAATACTGGACACGATGGTCGTAGAACCTAGACAGTGGGGTCTAGTGCTAGTGGGGGTAATGTGTTAGTGGAAGCATGAAGATTTGACTAGGACTGGGGTTTTCCATTTGCTTTTGGCATAAGTAAGGATGGTCATATGGGTGATCAATATATTCAAGACTTTAGAAGGTAACATTTGTTTTATGGATGCTATGCTTATTTTCTTTCTCTAGGTAGTCACTCACCTATAGGATTGTGTAGAAGAGGACACAGAATAGAGTGTGGATTATTTAGGTACTTCTACCTTGATCAGTATCCTCTATTGTTAGTTTGATTGACATATTTTACTTCTTTGATTGCAGGGACAAGTAAAATATGAGACTGTCACCTAATTATATATGTTTTATCATAGATGTTGATAGTCATCACTCACACCAGACTGTTGTTTGATCTATGATTTTATGTCTTCGCTTATTATCTTGGGTACTCATTTGATGAGGCCAATGAGTTGACTAGATAGCAGGTCATGTAACATTGAAGTTGTTTCACTTATTATCTTGGTTTGCTATAGGGCTGAATGAGCCTCTGCATGGTTTAGCCATGTCCCATATTCCAATGGGGGCCACTTTTGAAAAGCTTGTAGATATGACCCTAATGCATGAGGAGGACAAGTGAGAGAAGAAGGAAACAAAGACTGAGGGAACATCACATAATAAGAAGGTGTGGCCCAAGAAGGGTAGCAACAACAACAACAATAGAAGAAAGGGGAAAAGATGACAAAGGCAAGGATAAGAGAAAATGTCACAATTGTGGAAAGGAGGGTCACTTGATCAAAGATTGTAAAAGAAGGATGGCCAGTTTCTTTAATTGCGGAGAGGTCGGACACTACTCTAAAGAGTGCCCAAAGAAACAGGGATCGCAGGGACAAGGGCAAAGAGCAGGGACTTCTGGAGGGCAGGTGCATGCTCTCGCGATCAGTGCTCCTGAAATAGGTAGAAAAATTTCCATAGAAAGTTTAGTTTATCCTGTTAGAACACTTTTTGATTCTGGTGCTTCACATTCGTTTATATCTAGTTTTGTGGTTGAATCTTTACGTTTAATTACTAGTATGGTAGTAGATCCCGTAGTTGTTTCAAAGCTCATTGGTGGTTCGGCTCATTTATCGATGATTTGTCGGGGTTTGAAAATATATGTGTTAGGCATCGAGTTTGAATGCAACGCATATGTGCTCGGGTTTATGGGTTATGGGTTGATTCAAGGAATGGATTGGCTTACCACGTATGGGGACATTCTAGATTGTGAGAGGACGGTTTTTAGACTCCTGACTTGTCATGGAAAGACCCTCGAAGTTTCTTGTGACCCCCAAGGGTCTGTTATGCTTAGCTTCCTAGAGTCTCTAGATGCATCCATAGATGATTTGCAATCTGTTCCAATGGTTCAAGATTATCCCGATGTTTTTGATAAGGTACGGGGTTTACCTCTAAGGCGCGAGATCGACTTTCGCATATATCTGGTGGACAATGCAAAGCCAGTTACATTACCAGTGCGCCGCACGGCTCCAAGAGAAAGGAGGGAACTGAGTAAGCAAGTAGGGGAGCTACTTGAAAAAGGGTTTATTAGACGAAGCATATCTGAGTGGGGTGCTCTAGTAGTATTCACAACTAAAGTGGATGGTTCGCTTCGTTTGTGTGTTGACTATAGAGAGTTAAATAAGCTCACCAAGAAGAATAAGCACCCACTTCCGAGGATTGATGATTTATTTGATCACCTTGTTGGTGCCTCAGTATTTTCTGAATTGGACTGGCTACGTGGTTCCATCAGTTGAAGGTGGCTGAGGACAACATAGATAAGACTTCTTTCAGAACTACAAATGGTTTCTTTGAATGGCTAGTTATGCCTTTTGGGCTGACAAATGCACCCGCCTATTTTGTTGATTTGATGAGTAGGGTGTTTCGGGAGTTCCAAAACAAATTTGTCGTAGTCTTCGTTGATGATATTTTGATCTTCTCCAAGAGTGAAGAAGAGCATGCCTAGCATTTGGGAGAAGTTTTGAAAACTCTCTGTGACCAACAAAGTTCTCCAAATGCCATTTTTGGAGAAAGGAGGTGAGGTTCTTGGGGCATGTAGTCTCCAAAGAAGGGATAGCTGTAGATCTCGCCAAAGTGGTTACAGTACAAGATTGGCAGATTCCTAAAAATGCAACCGAGGTGAGAAGCTTTCTTGGGTTGGAAGGTTATTATAGGAAGTTCATTAAGGACTTCGCGAAGATATCAACCCCTCTCACCAGGCTAACAAAGAAGATTTGACGTTTTCATGGGACATAAACTGTGACGTTGCTTTCCGACAACTAAAAAGGGCTCTGACAATAGCTCCAGTCTTGACCTTGCCTAATGGAAGTAAAGTGTTTACTGTTTACACTGATGCGTGCAGTACAGGGCTAAGTGCGGTTCTGATGCAAAAAGGGAAAGTAATATGTTATGGGGGTAGACAGTTGAGAGTTCATGAGAAGAACTACCCCACCCATGATCTAGAGCTAACTGCCATAGTATTCACATTAACGATGTGGCGTCATTATTTACTTGGAGAAAAGTTCGAATTATACACTGATCATAAATTTCTCAAGTATCTATTCTCACAGAAGGATCTCAACTTAAGGCAACAACGGTGGATGGAGTTCTTAGCTTCATATGATTTTGAAATTGCTTATGCCCCTAGCAAGGGTAATGTGGTGGCAGATGCACTAAGTAGGCAGAGGGTGGCCCTGAGTCCTCTGTTTGTGGAAAGAAAGAACTTGGAGTTCATATCATCTTTTGATTTTAGACCCTCCATCAAGGTTTTGCCTGATTTATTTACATCCTTGGAGATACGACCGACTCTTGTGGATCAGATATGAGCTTCGCAACAAGGTGACCCACACATTCTAGACATCATGGATAAGCTCAGAAGAGGGGAGACTTCTAGTCACCTCAGTAGGTATGCCATGGATGAAAAGGGGTGGTTGCGACGAGATGGAAGGCTTTGTGTTCCTCAAACTGGAAGCTTGATAAAGATAGTCCTAGAAGAAGCTCACCATTCTAAGATGACCATTCATCCAGGCGGTGATAAAATGTACAGGGACAAGAAGAGGGTTTTCTTTTGGTCTGGAAAGAAGAAGGATGTGGCCGAATTTGTTTCTCAATGTTTAGTTTGCCAGCAAGTCAAAGCTGAGCAAAAGAAGCCCGGTGGATTACTTCATCTGTTGGAGATTCCGCAGTGGAAATGGGAAAGCGTCTCTATGGATTTCATAGATGGGTTGCCTAGATCGAAGAAAGGTAATACCAGTATTTAGGTGATAGTGGACAGACTCACTAAGAGCGCTTACTTTATTCTAGTTAAAAATAAGAGGACGACATCATGGTTGGTAGTAATTTATGTTCGTGAGATAGTTCGTCTCCATGGAGTTCCTTCCAGCATCGTGAGCGATCGTGACCCCATCTTTACCAGCGAATTTTGGAGGAGCTTGCAAGTAGCATTAGGTACACAGTTGTGTTTGAGCACCGCTTATCATCCTCAAACCGATGGGCAGATGGAGAGGGTGAACAGAATTCTAGAAGATCTTTTAAGGCTGTGTATCCTTGACTTCGGAGGGACTTGGGAAGAGCATCTTCCTTTAGTAGAGTTTGCCTATAATAACAGCTATCGAGCTAGCATCGGCATGGCACCCTTCGAAGCATTGTACGGATGAACCTGTAAATCGCCAACTTGTTGGTGGGAATCTACAGAAAGATTATTACTTGGATCAGATATGGTTAGGGAAACATCCGAAAAGATTGACCTTATTCGACGGCGGATGAAGACAGCTCAAGATAGGCCGAAGTCCTATGTAGACAAGAGAAGGACTGACATCAAATTCGAAGTGGGAGACTTATTTTTTATCAAAGTATCACCTCTGAGGAATGTGGTTTGCTTCAGATAAGTAGGGAAATTGGCACCTAGGTTTGTAGGAACATTTCCCATAACCGAGAGGATTGACCAAATGGCCTACAGAATAAAGCTCCCAAAAACTCTATCCAATGTTCATGACGTTTTCCATGTCTCTCATCTGCGGAAGTGCCTGCATGACACCGCGGAAGTTGTCTCTTTTAAGCATTCTCATCCAGATCAAGATCAAGGATTTATTCATCAAATCATTCCAAATTTTGATTGGAGATTAGATCTGTACAAAGAAGTTGGCTCTTCTCATCCAGATCAAGCATTTAAGCATTTGATTGTTGTATGGATTGGATCTTTACATAAGTTGATTGATTTGGGAGATTCGGTAAGCGATAATGATCTCTCATAAGTTTATGTTGGATCATATGTTTAGGTTTTTTGAATTTACCTTTGAACTTGATTAGATCTAATAGCTTTATGTCTGTAATAATTGGATTAAAAATGTAGGATGATGAATATGTTAGATCCAATCTATTTTAAGAATGATTATCCATATTGGATGTTAGACTTATCATTATGGTTGATTACTCTAGGTTTGCACATATTTAACGATCATGTATGAAAATTTAAAATTTTAAAATATTGATTTCGGTGCTTATTCTTGTTTACAAATATTTTGTGTGTTTAAGATCTGGATGATCAGATTTGATTGAAGATGATTGGCCAAGGTGATTAGAGCTATTTGAAGCAAATTTGAAGTAAAATCGAGTTTTCGGGTTTGTCACGCATGGATTCGAAACCATTGTGTTGGCTCAGAGCCTTTGTTTCGAAAGTGAATAAGGATTTGAAACCAAAAGGGGAGAGCGTAGACAATAGTAGCAAATGTTCGAACTAAAGAAAACAGATTCATGCTATATCGTTGGAAACCGGTTCTTTGGAATTGCATCATAGCTCAAAATAGGAGAGGAAGAGCTTCTAATCAACTCAGTGATTTGAAGCGAAGCAGCGCTTCGCAACAATTGGCTTCGAATAGACCCAGTGATTCGAAGTAGTGTTTTCAAGTCATTGGACTAGAACAAAATGGAAGTGCTCGAATCGACTCAATGATTTGGAGCTATGTAAGCTTAAAGCAATTCAGATGTACTCAAAGCAAAGGGATAGGGCTAAATACTAATTCAAAATGATTTAGGAATTATTTTTCAATTTGAACCAGCTTATCCAGCTGAGGGTCGATGTAGTGAAACTTTGGACATATGTTCGAAGCAAAGCAACTATGGGAAAACTCAAATCTAGGGAAAATTGCTGCGAAGCTTGAAACTAGGTGCTTTGAATTAATATGTCTTCAAAGAAAGATGTTTCGAGATTTGACGGGTGTTATTTGAAGCCAAGTGCTTTGAAAATAGAAGTGATGTGCTTCAAATCTTCAAAATGGTGTGCTCCGACGCTTAGGGAATATCTTCGATGCCGTCGAAGGGGTAGAACATTCAATGTGGAGTTGCTTCAAAGGAAAGCGATGTTTGATGTGAAACAAGATTGGATGGCGTAATACAAAAAGTGAAATAAAAGGGTCTTTATGGTGTACTTGAGGCAGTGGCGCTCTGTTGCTTATGCAAAGTGATGTGTAACACTTCTAACAGAGAAATCGGTAAGGAGCAGGATCGATGAAGTATAATAAACATCTCAAGATTGGACGAGCCCACGAAGTAATGGACTGATTTAGGGATTACTCAAACTAGTGAATGGAGACGTGATTTTGTTTAGGAGTACCAAGGAATGTTAAGGAATTATTGAAAGATCGAAGTGTTTTGGTTAACTCAAAACAGGGGTATCATGCGATACACCCATTAATACTGGATATACGATGGTCGTAGAACCTAGACAGTGGGATCTAGTGCTAGTAGGGGTAACGTGTTAGTGGAAGCACAAAGATTTGACTAGGACTGAGGTTTTCCATTTGCTCTTGGCACAAGTAATGATGATCATATGGGTGATCAATATATTCAAGACTTTAGAAGGTAACGTTTGTTTTATGGATGTTATGCTTATTTTCTTTCTCTCGGTAGTCACTCACCTATAGGATTGTGTAGAAGAGGACACAAAATGGAGTTGGGGATTTGGATTATTAAGGTACTTCTACCCTGATCAGTATCCTCTATTGTCAGTTTGTTTGACATATTTTACTTCTTTGATTACAGGGACAAGTCAAATATGAGACTGTCGCTTAATTATATATGTTTTATCATAGATGTTGATAGTTATCACTCACACCAGACTGTTGTCTGATCTATGATTTTATGTTTTCACTTATTATCTTGGGTACTCGTTTGATGTGGCCAGTGATTTGACTAGATAGCAGGTCATGTAACATTGAAGTTGTTCGAAGACGAGTAAGGAGATCTTGTGTAACAACCCAAATTCCAACGGTTTTTGATTTTTCACAAAACGCTAAAATCAAAGTCCATTGAAACTCGAGTTGGTTGTCTGATATCCTGCAAAAAGGAAAAGATAAATATGTCGGACCTCGATAAACACCTTATAGAGAAACTGAATAAAATATGGTAATCGTGATTACTTACCATAATAATGACATCGGCTAAGCATGTTCCTCTAAGTTGGAAAATCTCTGTCATTTATATAACCTGCGGGTTTGTATGAGGAGGAAGTCAGAAATAAAGTTTTGGTGAGTAGACAAATTATATACTTTTTATAATAATAATAATACATTTGTGACCAAACATATATATATATATGTAGTTATAGTTATAGTTATAGTTATATGCCCAATATATCTATATAAAACTCATAGTAACCTCCTCGTTAGGTCTCCATTGTCTCTTTATGAAAGAGTGCTGCTACTACATCTTTAAAGGACTGCTCCGTATAGCCTACAATACAGATGCTTTGTCGTCTATTATGAAAACGTAAAACTGTGTGTGTATTGAACTACACCAATACTCGAACATCCACGATATACCACCTAGTGTGTACATGGGTGGGTACATTGCGGATTTATACATAACCGATTTGACTATACTCTGAGTTTTGCTAATAAGTGGCATGATTGTGGCTCACTACGGAACTCTATACGAGATTTACTATAATCTATAAAAAGGTACTACAAGGGCTCATATATGATAAACTAGTTCTATCTTTTTCAAGCGGTGGCTAAAGCTCCACGCTACCACCTCTTTACTAGTGGAAGATTGTTTTATTAGGTTAAGGTCCTACCCCTAAAACAAACAAACTAAGCAAGCAATTAGCGTTTCCACCTCATACAGTGTTTTAATAGTAAGAGACCAATGTTTTCTTGGTTTAACCACATTTTCCCAAACTCGCAATTAGTTGACAATGACAAGTATTCGAGGGTTACTTTCTTAAATTGGTCCTGACCACAAAGACCGCAGGATCCTGAAGTCACTCAACAGCCTTTTGACTACCCTCAATATGAAATCATTCAAGGCATACCCTCATGATTGAAACTATATACCTGTCTCTAATGGATCTCCTAAACTGTACCTACGTCAAAGAGAGATTCTCGGGGTTCCTCGCTTTGAAGGCTGCGCTTTCTTTCTTCAGCGTGGATGGTCCCGATCTTCCTGAGATCATTAGTCATGGACTGAATAGGAACGCTGCTATAAACGTGACTTGAAAGATCAATGTACTTTGATGAATCTGCTGTTGTCCGCATCGCTAGGCATACCTTAAGATTCGCCATGGCCTACTCCAAACACATTTCACATTTATTATTAGACTTATGTCTAAATCTTTTTTTATGCGTTTAAGTTCACTTATCTTTCTTAGTCTGCTCTTATTATCTTATTATGATAATATTCTCTTCTTTTCTTGCTTGTACTTCATGAAAATATCATTCTAGGGCTATATTTCTTTGCCATACGTCATTTATCATAAATATTTTCTTTTCTTCTTATTACCTATGCTATAAATTGGAAATATTAAATCATACTCCCCGTTTACTCTGATTTGAGTTGTCAAGTATTTAGCTTGATTATATCTGACTTGATTTCTTATTTTTATGACATATTTTCATTATATCACTAGTTTTACTGATCTTTTTTATAAGTTATAACTATTTCATTTGGCCGATTATGGAAAATGTACTAAAATCTATTTCCATAATTTAGTATACGACAATTCTACAAACAACAATCCATAAATGCAAAACATTTCTTTTATTTATTTATAAATTACCAAATAGTGCAAAATACGGCTACACCCTTATTTTACACTATATCTGTAATGACCTACTTTTTTTGTACAGTTTAAGCCAAAATTTAGCAACACATGTCAACTCAAATTGCACAAAAAGCAGATAGTTAAGAGAAAGAATCTAACGACCTGAAAGAATTCGACGTCCGAATTTCGGCAATAATACATAAATCATGTATCACTTGTTAGAACCCAAGTATCGAAAACACAGATATTTATTAGAAAGAAATTAGAGGGTTAGATAAGAAAGAAAGAAATATTAGAATAGAAGAAGAAGAACCAACACAACATAGAGTCTCGCACTGCAGCAGAACAAAATATGATATACAAATAAATCTTTACCGATAACTTTGAAATATTTTACAATCATCAGAGTACAATCAACACATTTGGACAGTTATAATATTCTGTCCTCATATACAAAACACAACGGAATAATATAATATAATACGTCTGAACTCTTCTAGCTCGTCTCTTTACTGCATCCGATAACCTAAACATGTACGACCCGGTCTGACCCGAGCATTACAAACGCCAGATCAGTCTGGTGAACCAGAATGAGAAAAACACACCAAGTTTAAAAACATCATCCATCTTGATTTTTAAAGTCAAAATCTTTTGAAAGAAAAGGATAATCGTAAGAACAAATCCACACATAAATACGGACGATTCTTACCTTACAATAACCCAAAACATTTTTGAAATCAATATCTTTTGTGATATTATAGTAGTGTCTAAATACGAATAAATATTAATCTAGCAGAATGCTTGCATATCACGCTCTATATTCATAGTATACAATCAAAACCGCAGGCGTTTATTGGAGAATGGATTTCCATGGAAAATTATAGGCAACCACCTTTCCGACAATATACCTCTGAAGATGAAGACGTTGGGGTTCAACAAGAACATCTTGCAACCTAGGCTAAACATGATCGGCCCCTCACTTCTCTTGAGAGTACCGAATATATCATAACTACGGTTGGGGGCCAGCCAACCGAACCAATAGTATACATACAAAAATATAAAAAGGGACAACCGTAGGCATTTGATTTCTCCAGATTAGGTAATGATATACCCTTTTGATGGGTGCGACCTACATAGCTATGCGACCTACCCGATTTTTACCATTTCCAGATGATGAGGCTTGAGGTTATACTTACTTTTAAGAACATCAGGCCACCATTCACTTTGAATGCCACATCGTCGGATCCATCGGATATCACTAATTGATGTCTGCAAAAATACTCCAGTTGTTAAGAAAAGGTCTTTCTCCGTCACAACTGTGGTACGTTTGAAGAAACCAACGTACATGATTTTTTGGAAATACTTTGTCAAGTACTCGTCTATACAAATCATCCAGGAACAAGATGAACCAAAGGTACCCTCCTACCACATCCTAGGTATCACCCTATGCATCAGTAGCGAGTAGTCCTTGCACTCCGTCGATTTCAAACACAACAAGATCACCATTAGAATATCTCCAAGCGCGACTCCAGAGAATTCGACAATTAGTCCTTTCACTTATGAAGATCCGCGGTCTTCACTGCTCCATCTTCAATCAGTATCTTTCACGTATTTGCTGGTTCAGAATGGCTTTTGAATATAAATTTGATCCCGTTCTTTTCGTAACAACAATTGTATTGGTTAGATTTTGATAGTCGGTTATTTAACTATCAAATAAACAATCAGGAGAATAATATGAGTTCACTAATTCAGTATCAGCATTACGTGGCCTATTTATTTACAAAAATAATAAACGAAAGTTAATTTAAAACTCTTAACTCTTACGAATATAACTATTCACTTCTTATCCAATATAATATTATTCTCAAACTGTCTTATTTTAATACTTGGGGAAAATATCCAATAATCATATCTAATTTTCTATTTTACTATCATTTGAAAAACATTAATTATCTTACTACTCATTATCTATAATTGAGAAATAAATTCATCTTATCGCTCGTAAAACAACATTACGAAATCTTTCTTGTTTTATTATTTGAAATAATAACCAACCCTTATTCTATTAGAACAAATCCATTTCAAACTCCCTTTTCATTTCCTTATACTATTATAATTTCACACAATTCCCTTTTATTTCTTTTGCTTTGGGAATATCATATATATATGTACTATTCTCCCACTTTTCCATTTCTGTTAGTTTAGAAATCTCATTATACATATTTCAAATCTTTTATTTCACTGCATTATTATATCTCATATGGAAATAATAAATCATTCTATATCTCTTTACCATTACAAATAATATTATCCTCATATAATCCTGAAGTCGTTCAAGCTGGGGTATTTTAATTACCTCCCAGACCATGATCAACAACGCTCTTATCTTAAGATAGAAATGAGTTGTAATTCAAAAACCGATACATCATTCTTATATCAAAACAAATTCCATTTAGCCATTTTATCATGATATTATAATCCAATTCTTATTTTTGAAAATCTCCTTTTCAAATACAACTATTATTACTCAATTAGTTAATTAAGTAATTTCTTATTAAACATTCCCTCTTACTTTAAATTTATTTATTTTATAACACGTATTTTTATTACAAAATCTTTCTTAAATCCTTTACCCCATACCATTTCAGAAACTCCTTTTCACCAACCCATTTAACCATTCCCCCTTTTGAATCTCATTTCAATTTCATCCTTTTAACTAAATTCCATTATTAAGTAACGTTAATTTAATATTAACGCTTTAACTCCACATCTCTTTTAAAAATCTCATTTAGAAAACTCAGGTTTTATATAACCCTTTTTATTTCAATATCCTTTTCTAACTTCAAATATTAAGTAAATTTTTAATTTAAACTATCATATTTGCTCAGCATTCCTTTTATAACTTCATTAAAAAAAGCTAGGGTTTTAATATTAAACCTTTTTATATACTTCTTCCACAATTCAATTATATTACACTTCAATTTCGATTACTTTCAAATGAATTTCAATTAGAAAGTAATCTCTTAAATCATTATTAATTAAAATAATAATTACAATCATTAACTACTGAAGAAGTAGTAAATTCTTTATTAACTAAAATAAATAGTAAATTCCCTTTTTAAAATCTTATTGAAAATTAAAAAATATTCGTTAACTATTTTATTAGATTAATTTAGACCATATTAATTAAATAATTAATCTCGGTTAAAACGGTTGACTTAGTCAACCCAAACACGATTAATTCGTTAATTGATTATAATTAGTTCCCACTTTAAATTAATTAATAATATAATTAATTTAAATAATTCCATTTAATTATTTTCTTAAAAACAATTATCTAATTCTTAACTGTTAGGTTAAATTTCTACATCCTTATTTATAAATCTGATAAATATCGGAATTTGCTTTGTAAAATCATTTAATAATTAAATACAAACTTCAATAATAAATAATAAATATTTATTTCCTTTTAATAACTTTTATTCAAATAATAAATCTCAAGATCTATCTCCAGTTACAAAATTATTTTATAAATGTATTTTTATCGATCCACCTGATGGTAAATCAATATAAATAAAATGATTCATTTTAGGCCATTTACTGCCAGTTACTCAACCAATATCACCCATTGATTTAAACAAAAAAAATGTTGGATTTTAGGTCAACTGTCAACAACCAAATCAATCATTTCAAACAGAATAGTTCATATGGTGATAATATGAAAATAAACAATATTTAATATATTTGTGGAATCCAGTTGGATCCCTCCAACCTGTTCTTCTCTGTATCAAAATAGATTATTTCATATGAATTCATTCAATTCAATTTAACCGATAGTTTCTATAATAGCAAATAACGATTATTTAACACCAACCAATTAACAAAACAATTCAAATAATTAAACACTTTTATTTAATAAACGTGACCAACAACGTTGTTTAATTTCATCGGTTCAATTAACATATGAATATATATTTAACAAACAAACAAATAGTTAATCATTAACAACCATAACACACAATTATAAAAACCCGACTTACATAAAATATAAGTGGGGCGAATTGAGTGAGTTTAACTCACCTTGATTTGATTTATCGTTGAAATGGTTCGGTTAAGTTAATTTAAACTAGTGTTTAATTTAAATGAAAAATCCAGTTGATTCCAATCCCGTCCAATTCTGTTCTAGATTGTAGAGCTTGTTGAGACGCTTCAAACGACCCTCGGTTTGTCCAATTCTGATCACATATGGGATAGTTATTAAACTTTAAAGTTAATATAGTTTAATTATTAATTTAATTTCCTTAATTACTAAACTTAAAACTAATTACTTGGGCAAATAAATTATCAGGCCAATAAGCTTCATCGTTTACTCCAACCCACCCCATGATGATTCCTTTTCAAAATGGATATTAGCAACATTTTTATAAGACATATTTAATCCCTTTAATTATAATATTAATAAATTAATTTAATTACTTTATAAACTTCATGGTCTTAGCTACTTCGTTCAAGTTCCTGCTTTCGTTCTTTTTGTTTAGGACCCGATCACAGATGCATATATTTTTATAAATAATACGTAACAACCCGGAAAATCAGAACCAATTTAAAAATTTTATTTTGGCAATTTAAATGAATTTTGAATATTTAAAATGATTTATTTTAAATAATAACGACTAGAAATCTATTCTAAATCGAATTGGAACGTATATATTTATTTAAATCGAAGTTAGAATATAAATATTTATTTTAATATAAAAGGAATTGGAAATGACACGGCAGTTTGAAAATTCAATTTCAAATAAATGTACATGATTCAAAATAAACCGGATTTTAGTGAAACCAAAAATATTAGAATCTGTTTGAAAATATATTTCCAACGAATCTAAAAAATTGAAATTTCATAGTGGGAATAAAAAGTTATGCCCAACTGAAAATTCAGAATAGTTGCTATGGAATTATAGCCCTCAAAAATAGCGATTTTGCAAACGACCTACGTTTTCGACGAGACCACTTTTGTTGGATTCGGAATGTCAAATTATTTCTTGATTCCAATTTTCATAATTTTTGTAAACAACATGTGAGCATGGCAAAAGAAAACGTGTTTTAACAGTTTTAGTCAATTTGGATCGACTAGAAAATGGCTATTTTTCAAACGGTATCCAAATATGACGAAATTAGTTTTGTTAGGACCGTATCGTCAATACAAAGCTAGAAATTATTTTTTAGTAATTTTTGGACTCAGTATGTGAACCCAGTAAATTGAAATGCACGTTTAAATTAAATATATATGGATTTATATTTTAATTTTGATGAAAACTGATTGAAACAACCGAATTGGCTTTCGAAACATACCCATTGTGTCCGAAATGGGGGTAATTAGCTAGGGGGACATTCGTTGAAGTTCGTTTGGAGTTCGAACCCAAATCGAAGTAATTTTGGAATTAAATATTAAAATAAATATAATATAAAACCCTGTATCTCTACCAACCCTAGGTCAAACTAGGAAACCGTGGTCAAACCCCCCTTTATATCAGCCGCATTCAAAGTATTCAAGGGCCACGATTTCTTAGAAATTCTTCAATCAATTTCTCCCACCGCACTTTGAATTACACCCTAAACTCTGATCGGAAATCTTGAGCGTGGTCTTAGCTTCAGATCCATGCCAAGTTGACGAGCTATCGTTAATTTCAGATATCTATGGCCTCAAATCACCGGTAGTCGCACGCGATTCTAGGTAAGATGAGGGGGCCGAGTTCAACGCGCTTTCGGGTGGTGGCAGGCGTCGTTGAGGCGCGGGGATGGGCAGGTCTCGATCATCATCCGGCATCTCGAATCATGCACTATCCAGAGCCCTTGTTTTGAACGGTGGGTTTGTTCTATCCAGAAATGAGAAAAAAACCAGTGAGCATTTTTTTAATAATAATGTTTTTAAATTTAAGTTTTTTTTAAAATAAAATTTAACAAAGTTTAAAAATCAGTTTTGAAAATATATTTACAAAGTTTAAAAATCAGTTTTGAAAATACATATTTACAAAGTTTAAAATTTAGTTTTGAAACAATATATATACAAAGTTTAAACAGTTTTGAAAATATATATTTACAATGTTTAAAAATCAGTTTTGAAACTATATATATACAAAGTTTAAAAATCAGTTTTGAAAATATATATGCAAAGTTTAAAAATCAGTTTTGAAAATATATTTACAAAGTTTAAAACTCAGTTTTAAAAATATAAAGCATTGAATTAAATTTGATTTATATATATAATATCATGATAAAAATTTGGTTTTTCATATAGATTACATGGATATAAAAATATGATTTTTATATATGTAAGGCGATAAAAAAATATGATCTTTATATATATATAGTAGCAATATAAAAATTCGATTTTTGTTTATATAATAGCGATATAAAAATAGGGTTTTTATTATATGAATAACACTATAAAAATGTGATTTTTATAGCGTTAAAATAAAAATGTGATTTTTAATATAAAAATCGTGTGAAACAGATTGCGATGGAACCGACAGAAAACAATCCAAATCCGAACCGTTCAGAAATAAAAAATGGAGGAGTGGATCCCAAAGGTGAGAACTTCCCACTTTAATTTTATTTTCTAGTTAAAATATATACTAGGATGCAGACGGTGCTTAGCAGCACCCGACACCCGTCATTCACATACCATGTACGACTTGATTGTTTGATTGTATTATGTTATTGAAATTAATTATGATGCGGAATGGAATAAATAAATTATTCATGTGGTGAAATAAATATTTTATAGTTAAAAATATAATTTTTAATGTGTATATGAATAAAATAAATATTCATAAACAAATCGAACGATTTTTTTATGTACACACATTTGACTGATATTGATTGGGACGATATATTTTACACATCGCCCAACTGCACAAATAAATCTGTGTTTGTTGTTTGAAACCCCACACGGGTATTGGGATGATATTTGACGTACACTAATCCCAATTTTTTAGTTGTTTGTCAATCGATTGGTTGACAGGCCGTTGTAATCGTTAATTATTTATATTTAACGCTAATGTAGTTGTGTAATGCACTATGGATGATGGTTGACTGCGTTTGATTGTCGTTGTGTACTTGTGTTGTATGAAATCCATATAAATAACATTATATGGTAATTGACTGTATCTAATTCCAGTTTAGAAAAGATGAATATTTTAAAATAATATTCAGTAAAAGATCAAAATCTGATTTTGTTGTCCGATTTGGGATGGACACGAAAATATTCAAACATATAAAACCGTGTTGATTAGATTAATGCCATTTTGACGTGATCGATATTTATATCGAATTTATTCATTTTTACAATGAATATCGAAAAGGAAGGGATTTCAAAATCTAATGTTTTGAAAATACTATCATTTATATATTGATGATATGGAATATTCAATTTTGATTTGAAATTGAATATGAAGTTGAAATCGTTTTGAAAATGAATTTAAAACGATTTATAAAATACGTTTTAAATAGAAATTGACGAAATATATAATATATATATATTATATATATATATATATAATGGCCTGAATAGAACGCGCCGCGGTAGTTCGCGAATTTCAACCATTGACTTTGAATGGACATTACGGGAGATCCGACCGTCAAATTCTCCTAAAACCGGAACCATTGAGTTCGTATCGAAAAGAGCTTTCCAACGAATGTCAAAGATTTGAAACCTAACGATTGGATTTGGAATTACGCCTAAATCGAATTTGGAAAAGGTCGCTATAAGTGCAGTTCGATAGTCGTTTATGGAAATCGACTGTACATGCCTTGATAAAATTATTAAAAATATCAATAATTTGTGTAAAATCATAATAAATGATTTGGAAAGAATTGGGATGAAAAATTCCATATTTGAGAAGATAAAAATATATTTTTATTGAAATGAACTAGTTATGAACTAGAATTATAATCCAATATTTCTAAATAAATAAATTGGATTTGAAATGGTTTTAAAAATAACCAGAATTTCTAATATATGAATAGGAATGGATTTGAATCGAAATTATCTTCGAAATATTTCGATATTGGATTCCGTGATTACACGGATATTGTGGAGGAATTTGAAAGATATATATCGTTATTCCAATACGATATTTGTAACGGCCCAGATTTTTTTTGACCATGTAGTTATTATTTAAAAATGTTTTTTTATTGTTTTGGAAGTTTAAATGGTTTAATTTCAATAATTTTGAATATTTTATTTTATTCCGAAATGGTAGAAATTTAGTAGATCTGCAATATAATGTGAACTGGCAGTATAAAAGGATAAATTTTTAATTTAAAATAGTACGTTTACAAAGGATGTAGTAGCTAACGAACTCGTGTTTCGATGAAATCAGTTTCATTAAATCTGAAATGATGAAATTAGGTAACCAACCAAGTTACGTCAAAAATGGCATCCGTATGTGGAAAAGAAAAAATAAAAGGCCAAAATTTGAACTAAATTTTGACGGTAATTGGAATGTGCTAATGCTAATGGCAAAACTGGAACCTGAGACCTATCCAGGAAAATTCTAAACATAGGATATTAGCTATATATGAAATCTGGGAAAATCCTATAACGGATATAGAAAGTTATTAAGGAAACAAAATTTAAATAAATTATTTGAAAATCTAAACGAACTCCGATTTTTGATTTGAATACATAGGATTGAAGTACGTTAAAAACCGGACCAGATGGTGGAAGAATTTCTGAAAACCGTTATCGTTTGATACTCCAACATGAGACCAGAAGGTGTTGAAACTAAAACAAAACACTATTTTGAATTTGAATTTAAATTATTTGAAAGTTCAAATGAATTCAAAATTTAAATATTTTTATATATTATTGAAGAGCAAGAAAAATTGAACAACATGGTTGAAAAAGATTTTGGATAAGGTATCAATAAGTAAGTCAAATTAACGTCCGAATAGGGTTGAGAAAACACACTTTACTATTCATAAATTATTAAATTTATTTATAATTTAATTAATTTAAGGATTAATCCTAGCCATCCATTTTCGACCGTTAGATTCACGCCACCTCAGCAGTCCATGTGACTACTTCAGCTATAAATAGCCCCCCCCCCTTCATTTTAAACTCACTCCTCCTCCTCCTCTTTCAAGCTTTGGCAATGACAGAAATAATAATAAAATATTAGGAAATAGGGAAAAGGGAAGGAAGGGAGAAAGGAGGCCAAGACGGGGAGCTAGGGACTCTTAGGCAGAGGCTTTGGCTTCACGGGGTAAGTTTTTAAATAATATTTATTTATTTATTTATTTGTGTAATATATATATATATATATATATATTATAATTAAAATAGAAATTGTAAAAATAAATATCAGAACATTCTAAGGCTGACAGAGAGGATAGTGTCTAAGGCTTGAGTTTGGAAAATATAGTTTCCTGCTCTCCCTGGCTATCCCTAACTGATCCGACGAATGGGATGATTAATTTAAATTTTAAATTTTAAATTTAATTTGAATTTAAAACAGACCAGGGGCATTTTCGTAATTTTTAACTATAAACTTTAAAAGCTTATAACTTTTTCAAAACAAGTCGGATTTCCACGAAACAAGGACCGTTGGATTCTTATCGAAAAATACTTTAAAATGAGTGGAAGCAGATTTTTGATCCGGGTTAAAAATTTTAAGTTATAATTAAATGAATATTTTTAAATATTTTATTTGAAAATTAATTTTAATTAATATTAAAATGGTTTTTCAATTTTAAATTTTTTTTGGATATGGCTAGAGATGGGAAAGTATGATTTTTTAGAAGGGCAGGGAAGGAAATTTGGCTAATAACGCAATTAGAAATTAATTAAGATAAAAATAATAAAATAATTTAATTAAATATATATTCATTTAAATTAGGTAAATATTGTAAATAGCATAACTTTTGCATACATTAACGAAATTTAACGAAACAGGATCCGTTGGGATCGTATGGACGAGCACTACGCAATGGAACTGACCGCAAGTGGATTGGAGCTCGTTGGGATTTATGGCAAAATTAAACGCCTGAACCAAATCAATGACCGATTATCGTTATTCAACGATAAACCGTCCAATGTGAGTAAATCTCACTAACTCTGAACACTTTATATTTTTATAAAGTATTTTTAGAACTGATAATTATTGGTTGAATTGCTGAGTGTTGATTGTTTGGTTGAACTGCTTGTCAATTGATTGAAAATACCGATATAGTTATATATATCGTTAACCGATGTTGATTTTGTTTATCAGAATACCTCATATTGAAATGAAATTGATGTGAATTATATTGTGTAACATCTGTGGATGCAGGGAAACAGGTCGGAGGAATCCAACTGGATTCCTCAACATTTATTTACCGTTTTTCATATATTCTGATATATGATGTGTTATATCATCTGTTGTTGAACCTGTGTGTTTGGATGATGATTGAACCTTTTGATTTGGTATTTTTATACCATAAGTGATACTAGAAAGTGAAAGGAGATTTTCAAAGTTTATTTTGAAAATAAATTATTTATATAAAATCAATAGATTTTATATATAAAAGGAAGAGAATTTCATGAGAGAAAATGATTATAGAATCAAAGCATTTGTAAAAAAAACAAATATTGGTGAAATCAAATAGAAGGGAAAATATTGGTGGAATCAAATAGAAGGGAAATATTTGTGAAACGATTACAAATAGAAATAAAAAGGGAAACATTCGTAAAAGTATTTACAAATGGAATTGAAAAGGGAATATTCATGTAGGGAATAAAGAAAAGTTGACAGAAGTACTTATTTGTTAAATAAATAGAAAAGTTAAAAGAAATATTTATTTGTTGAATAAATAGAAAAGTTAAAGGGAATATTTATTTGTTAAATAAATAGAAGCGAAAAGAGAATAGTTATTTGTTGAGTAAACGAATAGAAAAAGAATCTATCCAAGGGAAGTAATTCAAAGGAATTATTCCAAAGGAATTATTCAAAAGAGAAAAGTCAAAGGGATTAATTAAAAAGAGTTAATCAACTAGAGTTAAACCGTTAGAGTTAAACTGTTAGAGTTAAACAGTTGGAGTTAAACTGTTAGAGTTAAACAGTTGGAGTTAGACTGTTAGAGTTAAACAGTTGGAGTTAAACTGTTAGAGTTAAACCGTTGAAGTTAAACTGTCAGAGTTAAACCGTAAAGTTAAACAGTTAGAGTTAGTTAGTTAGAGTTAACCAGTTAGAGTTATTCAGTTAGAGTTATTCAGTTAAGATTAACCAGTTAGAGTTAATCAGTTAGAGTTAATCGTTTTGAGTCAAATCGAACTAGAGTTATTCAAAGATAGTAATCGAATAAGGGTTAATTGAATATTAGTTATTCAATTAGAATTGATCGAATCTAATTATTCGAGATAGAGTTAAAAATAGAAAAAGTTATTTAAGGATGAATTTCCATTTAGCACGACTGCTAGCGTAATTCGTAGGGCTGCAGATAGCCTACGGCGGTCAGATGTTTCCTGGGGGAATCAGGCGTAACCATTGTGATCGCTGCGATCTAGAGTCAAGCAAATGGTGTTAAATCAAATAGTAACTAATCAATAGAAGTTAATTAAGTCGAGTTAGTCGAGTATTAGTAAATTAAGTAGGGTTAGTCAAAAAGGGAATTAATCGAATATCACCTATTCGAAGTAGAGTTATCGAATATAGTTTATTCGAGAAGAGTAATCGAATATAGTTCGTTCGAAGTGTGTTAAATCGAATATAGTTATTCGAAGGAGAGAATTATCGAATATGGTTTATTCGAAGTGAGATTTTTCGAATATTAGTTATTCGAAGAAAACGATTACAAATATTAGTTATTCGAACAGGGGAATCGAATATAGTTTATTCGAAAGAGAATTATCGGATAGTGATTATTCGATAGTGAATCATACATGGAAATTCGATTATATCGAATCAAGGGAAGTAATGTTTACTTTCCATTTCAAATCAAGTTTTAATTATCTGTTAATAAAGTAGTTGGTTGTTTATTTATCCAAATTAAGATATGGAAATATATTTAAGTTAACATATTTTGAAAGCATGGAATTATAACATTTATAGTTATAATCAAATGATTCAGTAAAGGAAGTGGATTCATAAATAGAATCCGAGAGTTCGCAAGGAAGTTTCTTAAAGAGTGAAGTTTGAACTCTGTCTATTTCGAAGTTAGAAATGTTGTTCAGTTAAGGTCTGAGAGGTAATTATACCCCAACTTGATTGACTTCGTTTTTAACTAAGAAGTGGATAAGGTTCGAGAGTGAAAGAGGTTAAGTGAATTTAGTTAATGAGCGAAATGGTTGGTGTTGGCATAGCGATGTTTATTCAAACATCAGTTTAAACCCAATGAAGGAGATTTGGAAATGTCTTCCAAATGAAAAATCAGAAATGTTTTCTAAATATAGAAAATGAGAAATGGAATTGTTTTCCATTATTAATAACGTATATTTTCTAAATATAGTAAATAAGAAATATAGGAAAACAAGAATAAGGAAAAGGGTAAATTTATGATAATTTGATGATGAATGATGATTGATCGATAGAATTTCCATCTGGAAATAATATCGTTGTTTGCACACCGACATGTTTTTATTTGATAGTTAAATCACCGACTATCAAAGTTTTGACCATTTTAACGTTGTTAATATGGAGAGACCGGTCGGATTATTATCCAGAGAACCACTCCGTATTGGCATAAGCGTTGCGAATCAAGTATGCTGAATATATTGAAGACGGAGTTATGCAAGGGCTATCCTATTTACAGAATAGTGCCTTCGGTTTGTCCAGTCCCAGGACAAACGTGAATGGACGAATGTCTGACAGAGTATATTCAAAGGATCACGTAAGTTGATCTCTTCAAATGTACTTACGTTTGGTGGCGGAGGAATTCGTTTCTCTTAGCTGTATACCCGTGGTATTTTTGGTGAAATCAATTTGTGATTTGGCGGGTATGACGATGTGGCATTCAAAGTAATGGAGGTGGGATCTGTCAAAAGATACGTTATGACCTCAAGCCTCATCCACCGGGTAATGACAAAAATCGGGCAGGCAGCATGGCTATGTGGGTCGCACCCATTAGGATGTATGATCACCTATCTAGAGAAATTCCTTTTGTTCTTAAATCTATCGATGCTGTCCCTTATCGGGAGACGGTTGCTGATCCCAACCGTTGGTGATCTACATTCGATACACTCAAGCGAAATGAGTGGTCGGTCATGTGTGGGCCGGGTTGCAAGATGTTCTTGTTGAACCCAGTGTATTTGCCTCTAGAGATACACGTTCGGAAGGTGGTCCCATACCTTGTCAAGTGTGAATCCAATCTCCAATAAGTGCCTGCGAGTTTGATTGTATATTATCTATGTAGAGCGTGAGATGCAAGCGTTCTACTATATTTTAATTACTTGTGATTAGACATTATTATAATATCAGATAATATATGATTTCCAAAGTGTTTTGGGTTATCGTAAGGTAAAAGCCATCCGTATTTATGAGTGGATTGGTCTTACGATTATCTTTTCTTTTGAAAAGGATTTTGAAAGTTAAACCAAATGATTTGAGTTTACTCACACCAGTCCCATGACTGACCCAGAGTTTATTTTGTTTTGTTTTCCCTAAACTCTTGGGTGCCCAAATTTGTACGGGCAGTCAAGTAGTCAGGATTTACAGGTATGCTTGAAGAGCTTGGAGCAGGAGGCTTCAAGATTTTTCTAGCTATTGATTATTTCGCTGTGATGAAAGTGTTGTACTCTGATAATGGTATGATATACATATACTACTTTGATTTCAAGATATGTTGTCTATTATATTTTATTCGTTCCGCTGTGAGATTCATGTTACTCTGATGTTGTTGTGTTCTTCTTCTTCTGTTCTAATTTTCTATCTTATCTATCCTCACCCTCTAATTTCTTTCTTGGACTATCCGATAATTTCGACTTTTGATTGTTCGATAGGTGTTATATATCGGATAACCAAGGTCGTCTTTTCCCGGGTCGTTACAATATTTGTTAATTTCAGAATTTGATATTGAATATAAGCCGATATATTTTCTATTTAGAGCCTTGTATTTAATAACAAATGGGTTTTTAGGTTTGTCGTGAATGGTATCTTTAATAATACTATTCTTGAACCCAATGGAGTTAATGAAATTAGAAAATAACTGGAGATTAGCTAAGTTGAATGGTTTCCTGGGTATTGATCTGATGTTGGTTTCGGCCTTCGGGATTAATACTTAGGGAATTGTTCTCTTACTAATTTACGGTTAGAGACTGATGGAATGTTGTCTTCATTAACACTGTTCTGAAACACCGTGTGAGAAGAATAAGTCTTTTAACTAAGATTAAAAGAAGAATTACCAATTAATTAAACATTTAATTGGAATTGAAATGGAATGTGAATTGGGTTTATTGTGAGCTTTATTTTTAACGACATACGTTCTTTAACCCGATTCAAAGTGAAATACGATTTGGAATTTATAAATCTTTTAACTAAGATTTAGGGGAAACTCCCAAAGAAAAGTTTTCCAGTTTAATAAAATAAATTGGAATGGAATGGAATTCGGTTCGGTAATAATCGAAGTGAACTTCTGTGGTTAAAGACTGTTACTACATATGGAATTTAAGAGGCTTTGCCGTTATTCCATTTATATTATCGGCTGGATATGGAAGTTTATATCGATTATATATATTGATTTGTTTTCCGTGCAGATTCCATAATTAATGGAATGGGATTTTGGGTTTATCGTGAAATGTTTTTTAAATGACATTAGTTCTTTAACCCAATTAAGATAAGATTAATTTCTTAACTTTGAATAATCATTAGGTGTTGATTTTTGAGATTAAAACTGAATTGAAGTTTAATGAGTCTTTAATTAGATTGAAAAAGAGGATGTGATAATTTAAATTATCAAATTCGGAAATGATCGAGAATGGAGTAGCACCAGTTTTACTCCAAGCGATAGTTAAATCTTTAATTAGATTTGAACGTGAAATGATAGTTAACTTTACTGATAACACCGTGGTGTTAGATATGAAGTATCACCAGTTTTTCTTTATAGGATGAATAGGTTGGGAATGGGAAATTAAACAAATGATTACTTCGGTAAGGTTCGTTAATCCCGTCTAGTTTGTATAAACCATAATTTGGTTTAAATTGATATCCAAAGGAAGATTAAAGAATAAATTTAAAGAATTTGTCTTTGATAAAATTTATGGGAGCCTTTCCCAATGTAACAACCCGAATTTTAACAACGTGTTAAAACTATAAATCAAGGCAGAATTAATTTTTAAAATAAGAATCAAGGGAAACGGGTTGCGCCATTGCGTTCGTCTCGGAATTATGCTTGAGATAGAGTCCGAGTTTGCGTAAAACGGATACCGTATGAAGAAGATATGGACGAACGAAGTTTGGCAGAAAAACCGGAAACAGGCCAGAATACACTGGCGCACTTGTGAAGTGCGCCAATACAAAAATACACTGGCGCACCTGCCAAGTGCGCCCATACAGATCCAACACAGAATTCTGGAGTGTTCTGTGATGACGTGTCTTCTTCTGAGTGGCTGGATGACCTGTCTTCGAGCTGGGTGGTTCTGATGACTTCTGGACTGATCTGAAGGCTCTAAATTACCTTATTCTCCTATTTAAACACCCCCTAAACCTAGCTTTCTTTCCACACCAAACCATTGGAATGTTATGCTGCCTCCACCTTAATTAAATTAAATTAAAAATAAAACACGAAGATTATTTCTTGAAGACTATGGCTAGGAATTAGGGATTTGCTTCTACAATCAAATCAAGATTCAACGATTCAACAATTCAACGACAAATTTCTAGACTTGACTTCTACATCTAAATTTCTTAGACCACGATCTGTAAGTTCAAGTTACTTTTAGATAAAAACTATAAATCTAATATGTGCATGGTATAATTTGGAAGTGATTTATGTATGATTCATATCTATTCTTGGTTTCTTCTTGGATCTTGACTATTGGGAATATTGCCTACGACGTTGAAACTATGGTTAATGACATAAGACTATGACTATGCCGATGACTGTGGACATAAGATTTTTCCTATGCCTATGACTATGACGGTGAACATAAGACTATGCCTATGACTATGACGGTGAACATAAGACTGCCTATGACTAATAAGACTATGCCTATGACTATGACGGTGAACATAAGATTGCCTATGACTATGAACAATAAGACTATTGCCTATGACTATGACAAGGACAATTGTGGTTAATCACCTATGATTCATTGCCTAGGATTATGACTATGAAATTGGATCTAAGCTTGATTTTCTATTCAAACCTATTTTCTTTATTTGTCCTTGGATCTCGATTTTGGGGATTTTTCTATTTAAGTTAGATCTATCCATGTTCTTGAATCTAGATTAGTATTCAAACCTTTTTATGTTCGTAATGTTATCAGATTTATATGTCTTTGATGTTTTAATCAATTTATTCAGTTATGTCATACCTTGAAAATAGATTGATTATGTTATTGAATGATATTGATCTATGCCTGTGGTTCTATTTTATTATCATGTTGAATTGGGAATTAATGAATAAGTCTATTCATATGTATAGGAACTTGAAGTATAACCTGTTATGATAAGTTGTGTAGTTTACCATGTTATGCAAGTTTTAAGTTGTAGAATCATATCACATATGTGACTAAATGTTAGATCTACATGTTTATGTGTATATGTTAAACCTATGTCATATTTCAAGTTCACACTTATTCATATGTTCGTGATTGATTGGCAAGTTCACATATATGTAAGTTGATTTAGTCTATGTTGCAAATTCACATATATGTATGTTGATTTAATCTATGTTGCAAGTTCACACCTACGATTTTCATGTTGATTATTTTGCAAGTACACACCTATGGTGTTTATATTGACTATACCGAGAATGCCAAGTTTACGCCTGTGTCATGCTTATTTTAATGAATTGCTTTATGCCAATTTTGTGTACGTTGAATTAGGCTAAGTTTTTAGCCTAATATTATATGTCAAAAATCATGCGGACGAGAAATTAGGCTAAGATTATTAGCCTAATATTTAGACGGGGTAACGTTGGGAAAAATTGGTAATCATAGGCAGCTTGGCATGAAACTTGCCTTGAAACTTGACAAGAACGTAACATGAAACTTATCCTTGAAACTTGACACGAACTTGACATGAATCTTGAACATGGACATGACACTAGAATGAACTTGAAAATGGCCAACTCAAGGTTGGGTTGAGTTTGCTGTGTAATTCTGCCCGGAACCGCCCGGCAAATCCAGTTACTGCAAACAATAGGATCCAATGTGGGTAGTTGGTCATATCGCACTTGAAAACCCGAGGTCAGACTGAGTTGTGGTGTAATTCTACCAGGAACCGCCCGACATATCCAGTGACCACAACAACAGGTCTGATGTGAGAGGTTGGGTGCATTAATGAATTAATGCCACATGATAGGGATAAGTCATGAACATGTAAGACAACACTTAACCAACTTGATACATGATTCGTAGGTGGGTTAAGTCACGAACTTGAAAGACAACACTTAACCAACTTGACATGCTAGACTGATAGGGGTTAAGTCACGAATTTAAATGACAACACTTAACCTATTGGACGGAAACCCTAGTTACGCGGTCCGTTACAGAAGTAACCCACTAGATGTATCATGGTACCCTGGGACTAGGCAGGGTGGGGCACGATTACTAGGCTGATTGTAAGCGACCAGAACCACGGCTATGTTGGTGCGCCAGTGTAGGTTCAGGCGGGCTATGGTCGTGCACGTGGTCCGGAGTTGAAAAAGTAGGCATTGGGCATCAGTAGGTTTATCTGTGCATTCTTGATTCGTGTCGATGGTTGGCACCCTAGGGCTTGATACACCCTATGGTGGACCTAGCACAGGTAACTACATTCGTGATAGGGCCGTATGACACAGATACACACGGCGAGCTAGAACTTGTAGGGAGCCGATCGACTAGTGGATCGTTTCGTTGGACCCAGTAATGGGTCATTTCATGATATTGGGCCAAGGAATCATTTCATGATTAATATAAGACATGGGTTTGGGATTCTAGTATGGTTGATGCAGTGAAACTTGAATACGTGATGCTATACTTGATTTATCATGTTATCTTAGTCTATCTTGCCCATCTTGTCATCATCCGTATGTTTACTTTCAATTTATACATGTCATGTTACCTTTATCTGTTTTTATGCTGAAAGTCACTTGGACTTACCAGTCTTTATGATTGACCCGTTTTCTTTCGCCTCTTTTTCTTCCGTTTCCCCCCCAGGTTCTCAGGGAGGAAACTCTGGCACTTAGCTTGGATTTCACTTGCTTTCAGTTCAGCTCATGTACGGTTTGATCTTGAGCTATGCTATGGCTGCATTTCTGCTACCTTTGGGGAATTAAGCTACTTTGATGTTTTAAGTTTATGTTTCTTTATTTATGCAAGACAGAATTTGTTGTAATGGAAAATAATGACCTTGGTTATTTGATGTAAAAGGTTTTGACTCTTTTTGAAAGTAATGAAATTTATCTTTTGATTCTTCCGCTGTTTTATCTATGTTCTGTCTTGTGATATTTCTGTGATTGTTTACCTCAATAACGCTCCTCCAAAACTAGTGCATTCCCTTTGTGAGTGACCCTAGCGGAGGTGGGGTGTTACATTTGGTATCAGAGCAGTAGGTTACCAGACTGGGCAAAAGTTTTTTAAAAAAACCTTCTAAAACTATTTTCAAAACCGGTTACAAAGAAGCATTTTTCAAGAAAAGTCTTGTTTTATTTAGAAGGCCATTCCCCGAAAGCCATTAGCACTATCCTTTGTTTCCTTGTTTAAATCCCTTTTCCTTTCTTTTCTCCATCTGTAGCCGCGGTAGTTCCATCTGCGACTAATCTTGTTTCACGCTTTGTTGGGTTGCCGTGCGATGGAGGTAGCTTTCGAGAAACTTGTCAACGAGCCTAAGGATGAGAAACTTGTTGATATGGGTTAATCCACAAAGGAGGAAAAGGTAAAAGCACAAAGGAGTTAAGCTCAAGGAAATGTGACTTAGAAGATTGAAGACTAGATACGCGCATCATATCTCTTTTTAAGAGTATATCCTTGATCCCTCTTTTCCTGTAAAGCTACTTGCAAGCTATCTTTTAAGTATAACCTCTCGGTCCTATTCTCATTCCTATTTCGGTTGCAAACCCCATAGGGAGTTTGACTCATCTGTTAGTAATACATGTTAGGGCTTGAGGGTGTCCGTTGGGTTAACTAAACTTTTTGGGTTTTATAGGATACATGTTGGTTTTTAGGAAGAGAATCCATCGTGCTTAGTTTTCTAGAAACATATGTATTAGTTGGGTTAAGAAATTCTTCGGGTATCAGTCTGATGTTGATTTCGATCTTCGGGGCAGGTGCTTAGGGAGTTCTTCTCCTAATCAGTATATATGTGATGTAGATTTCCAGTTTTGCCATTGCCTAATGGGCACAAAGTTTTTACTCGCTTCCATCATTCAACTATATCTTTAGGTAGAACCCTTTTGGATGTAAACATGTGATTGAAACATGTTATGGTTGATGTTGGCAAATGGTTGCAAGTGGTCGCAAGTGGTTGCTCGTGGTTGCATAACACACATTAGGCACTAGATAGGCTCAGACACATTTTTATATTGGATATGCATGAGTGTTTATACTTGTTTATGGATGAAATTGAACGTGTTATCATGTGGATGTTGCATATGGATGGATGTTTATGCACACATATAGTGTTTATGTGACTAGGACTATTTGCATACATGTTGGACTCATGGCACTAAACATATTTTGCATTAAGAAGATCAATCAGGTTTGATCATTTGCATTAGATAAGGAACATACACACACACTTTCTGCATATGTTCATATAGCATTAGAAATATTTTAAGGACAATGGTTGCTTGTGGATGATGGTTGAGTAGATGGTTGATTGGATGATAGGATGCATTCTTCTTAACTTGAAGATTTCGGGGACGAAATCCTCTAAGGAGGGAAGAATGTAACAACCCGAATTTTAACAACATGTTAAAACCATAAATCAAGGCTGAATTAATTTTTAAAATAAGAATCAAGGGAAAGGGGTTGCGCCATTGCGTTCGTCTCGGAATTCTGCTTGAGATAGAGTCCGAGATTGCGTAAAACGGATACCGTATGAAGAAGATATGGACGAACGAATTTAGGCAGAAAAACCGGAAACAGGCCAGAATACACTGGCGCACTTGTGAAGTGCGCCAATACAAAAATACACTGGCGCACCTGCCAAGTGCGCCCATACAGATCCAGCACAAAATTCTGGAGTGTTCTGTGATGACGTGTCTTCTTCTGAGTGGCTGGATGACCTGTCTTCGAGCTGGGTGGTTCTGATGACTTCTGGACGGATCTGAAGGCTCTAAATTACCCTGTTCTCCTATTTAAACACCCCCAAACCTAGCATTCTCTCCACACCAAACCATTGGAATGTTAGGATGCCTCCACCTCAATTAAATTAAATTAAAAATAAAACACGAAGATTATTTCTTGAAGACTACGGCTAGGAATTGGGGATTTGCTTCTACAATCAAATCAAGATTCAACGATTCAACAATTCAACGACAAATTTCTATACTTGACTTCTGCATCTAAATTTCTTAGACCACGATCTGTAAGTTCAAGTTACTTTTACATAAAAACTATAAATCTAATATGTGCATGGTATAATTTGGAAGTGATTTATGTATGATTCATATCTATTCTTGGTTTCTTCTTGGATCTTGACTATTGGGAATATTGCCTACGACGTTGAAACTATTGTTAATGACATAAGACTATGACTATTCCTATGACTGTGGACATAAGATTTTTCCTATGCCTATGACTATGACGGTGAACATAAGACTATGCTTATGACTATGACGGTGAACATAAGACTGCCTATGACTAATAAGACTATGCCTATGACTATGATGGCGAACATAAGACTGCCTATGACTATGAAAAATAAGACTATTGCCTATGACTATGACAAGGACAATTGTTGTTAATCACCTATGATTCATTGCCTAGGATTATGACTATGAAATTGGATCTAAGCTTGATTTTCTATTCAGACCTATTTTCTTTATTTGTCCTTGGATCTCGATTTTGGGGATTTTTCTATTTAAGTTAGATCTATCCATGTTCTTGAATCTAGATTAGTATTCAAACCTTTTTATGTTCGTAATGTTATCAGATTTATATGCCTGTGATGTTTTAATCAATTTATTCAGTTATGTCATACCTTGAAAATAAATTGATTATGTTATTGAATGATACTGATCTATGCCTGTGGTTCTATTTTATTATCATGTTGAATTGGGAATTAATGAATAAGTCTATTCATATGTATAGGAACTTAAAGTATAACCTGTTATGATAAGTTGTGTAGTTTATCATGTTATGCAAGTTTTAGGTTGTAGAATCATATCACATATGTGACTAAATGTTAGATCTACATGTTTATGTGTATATGTTAAACCTATGTCATATTTCAAGTTCACACTTATTCATATGTTCGTGATTGATTGGCAAGTTCACATATATGTAACTTGATTTAGTCTATGTTGCAAATTCACATATATGTATGTTGATTTAATTTATGTTGCAAGTTCACACCTATGATGTTCATGTTGATTATTTTGCAAGTACACACCTATGGTGTTTATATTGACTATACCGAGAATGCCAAGTTTATGCCTGTGTCATGCTTATGTTAATGAATTGCTTTACGCCAATTTTGTGTATGTTGAATTAGGCTAAGTTTTTAGCCTAATATAATATTTCAAAAGTCATGAGTATGAGAAATTAGGCTAAGATTATTAGCCTAATATTTAGACGGGGTAACGTTGGGAAAAATTGGTAATCATAGGAAGCTTGGCATGAAACTTGCCTTGAAACTTGACAAGAACGTGACATGAAACTTATCCTTGAAACTTGACACGAACTTGGCATGAATCTTGAAATGGACATGACACTAGAATGAACTTGAAAATGGCCAACTCGAGGTTGGGTTGAGTTTGCAGTGTAATTCTGCCCGGAACCGCCCGGCAAATCCAGTTACTGCAAACAATAGGATCCAATGTGGGTAGTTGGTCATATCGCACTTGAAAACCCGAGGTCAGACTGAGTTGTGGTGAAATTCTGCCCGGAACTGCCCGGCATATCCAGTGACCACAACAACAGGTCTGATGTGAGAGGTTGGGGTGCATTAATGAATTAATGCCACATGATAGGGTTAAGCCATGAACATGTAAGACAACACTTAACCAACTTGATACATGATTCGTAGGTGGGTTAAGTCACAAACTTGAATGACAACACTTAACCAACTTGACATGCTAGACTGATAGGGGTTAAGTTATGAATTTAAATGACAACACTTAACCTATTGGACGGAAACCCTAGTTACACGGTCCGTTTCAGCAATAACCCACTAGATGTATCATGTACCCTGGGACTAGGCAGGGTGGGGCACGATTACTGGGCTGATTGTAAGCGACCAAAACGACGGCTGTGTTGGTGCGCCAGTGTAGGTTCAGGCGGGCTATGGTCGTGCACGTGGTACGAAGGCATTGGGCATCAGTAGGTTTATCTGTGAATTCTTGATTCGTGTTGGTGGTTGGCACCCTAGGGCTTGATACACCCTATGGTGGACCTAGCACAGGTAACTACATTCATGATAGGGCCGTATGACACAGATACACACGACGAGCTAGAACTTGTAGGGAGCCGATCGACTAGTGGATCGTTTCGTTGGGCCTAGTAATGGGTCAGTTCATGATATTGGGCCAAGGAATCATTTCACGATTAGTATAAGACATGGGTTTGGGATTATGGTATGGTTGATGCAGTGAACCTTGAATACGTGATGCTATACTTGAGTTATACTTGATTTATCATGTTATTTTAGTCTATCTTGCCCATCTTGTCATCATCCGTATGTTTACTTTCAGTTTATACATGTCATGTTACCTTTATCTGTTTTTATGCTTAAAGTCACTTGGACTTACCAGTCTTTATGACTGATCCGTTTTCTTTCGCCTCTTTTTCTTCCGTATCCCCCCCAGGTTCTTAGGGAGGAAACTCTAGCACTTAGCTTGGATTTTGCTTGCTTTCAGTTCTGCTCATGTACGGTTTGATCTTGAGCTATGCTATGGCTGCATTTCTGCTACCTTTGGGGAATTAAGCTACTTTGATGTTTTAAGTTTATGTTTCTTTATTTATGCAAGACAGAATTTGCTGTAATGGAAAATAACGACCTTGGTTATTTGATGTAAAAGGTTTTGACTCTTTTTGAACGTAATGAAATTTATTTTTTGATTCTTCCGCTGTTTTATCTATGTTCTGTCTTGTGATATTTTTGTGATTGTTTACCTCGATAACGCTCCTCCAAAACTAGTGCATTCCCTTTGTGAGTGACCCTAGCGGAGGTGGGGTGTTACACCCAAAAGATATGAATATTTAAATAAAAGAATATTCAGAATTGGAATGAGGCGTATGTTGTGTTTTTATAGCACTTGTTTATAATATACGCGAGTTATTCGGAAAGACCGGGTTTATCCCATTCTGAATAACTGAATCGGCGATGAGTCGACGATGAAGACGGTGGTTGAAGACCGGAGGTCTTCATATCGTTTGGATGAGTACCATGTCTTGATTGGGCAATACACCCAAGACAAGCTAATAAGTGGTGATCGTCCAGACATACTTGGAGATCGACCGGATATTCGAGGACCTCTCCTGTATTGGACATATGGGGACGAGGAATAAGGTGCCTCCGGTTTCGTTCAGTCCCTGAACGAACTTGTAAATGGATGTGTGTCTGACATTGGATTTCATTCTGTGTGATTGATAGACATCGGTTGCATAGCGTGAATTGCCTATGTGGCATGCTGAGATGCAAATGAACAAGGCTTCTTTTGAAAAGCAGAGTCTTGTGGTTGATAATCAAAGCCCGGCTTTAATATAGCATAGCTTTGTGTATAGCGTTAATTCGCGAGCCTCACACCCCGATGTGAACCAGAAACGGGAGGGGACATCAGGGAGGACATTCGTTTCCGTCTAGTTAGGAGTGGTGTTTGGTTTTTGCACGCCCAGATATTTTACTTATATGGATGGTGGATAGCGAGGCGCCTTGGATATATCGGTCATACGGGCCGATATATGGTATGGTCTTTATACAGACCAATTTTACGCCCCATAGGACAGGAAATCGCATTGTTCAGGAATTTTAATCGACTAGCATAAGTGTGGACCGGCCCTGACAATCCAAAGGCTTGGCTGAGTACTTGCCTGAGACACGGGCTAGAGCATCTCGAAGCGGTAAGGACGATCCCTTGCCTTGGTTCACAGATGGAAATCCAACTTCCAATACGTGGCTTTGCGGTTTTGATTGTAGAGCCTAGTATTGGCGACATGATATATGGTACCCATGCCGTCTAGGATTGATACATTTATATTTGAAGTTGTCTTATACACTATGCACTTATAATAGTATCAAATGATTTGTTTTAAACATACCAAGCATGTTTGGCTATTATAAGGGAAAACCCTATCCTCCGGCTTGCGTTGCATTGTGTGATAGGACCTGGGTCTTATAATAGCGTCATTTTTGCAAAAAACATTGCACTGTTTGTTTTATGCACTGGTATTCTTGGGAGGAAAAGCGTTCCGTGTTATACGGCGTGGTCCCTTGATTTACCTTATTTTTAAAGTAAAGATTTAATAACTGTTTTAGTTCTACACCAATCACATGAGTGACCTGGAGTTTATTGTTTTAACCTAAACTCTAGGTGCCCCTATTTTCCACACGGGCAGCTAGTAGTTTTGGTTTTGCAGATTTATATTCACAGGATCCTGTTTAGCAGCTGGAATGATATTCGGAAAGCCCCATATCTGTATATTCCTTTCAGTAGTGTTTTGTATTATTTTCCGCTGCATTGTAATTTGTAAATCCCTGATATTTATTCAATGTATATTATTTATTCATACTCTGTATATTCTTGTATTCTGATGGAATTGTTGTAATAAGCAATGAAATGTTCATCTGTTTATGTTTCGATTTGTCGTGTTCTCAAAACAAACCGGGTATTCCTTCACAGGGAAGTTCGGGTCGTTATAATTTGGTATCAGAGCTTTGGTTTACAGAGCTCGAGAAGAAGACACATTAGAACCAAACAAAATAATTCATCAGAGATTGGATTAGTAATATCCAATGAGAATGACTCGTTAGAGATAGGATCAATAGTATCCTAGAATGAGTCGAAAGAGTTTTATTTTTAAAATAAAAGCGGAAACAAATTTTGTTTTGAAAATTTAAATCTTATTATACGTATTTGATTATTTATTTTATTTTGAATTTTGGACAATCGATTGTATAGAGATTTGCATATATGCCTAGCTAGCGTATGTATGAAGCATCAAATATACTAGATAGATTTAGAATCACACTCTAGCCGTCCGGGGATAATTCTGATGATGAAGCTTCATCATCAGTGTTTATGTTCGAGTGTTGAAAGTGGGATATCTATATATTTCAAATTACTGGTGTGAGAACCAAAACTAGATAGGGCTTATTGTTGTGATTTGACATCAAAAACATGATTTTGAATATTTATATCAAAGTTATATGATTGAAAAATTAACCAACTAATTGATTGTTGGTTGTGTTGTATGATTATTGGTATGATTAATTAAAATTTTAAACCATTAGCCAAATCGAATCAAAACATCGAACTGAATTGAAAATTGATTGAAATTGCATGCATATACATGTATATACATTGAACAGGTCATAGCAAGGAGGCTAGAGCAGAGCAATAAAATTGTATGCCTGACAAATAGGTACATGTTTACTAATTTCTTGGGTTTGGAAGATTTTATGAGCCGATTGGCTAGCCGCTTCGCTTTTACTTTTACATTTTTTTTTGAGATGAGAGGGCCTGTGTAGCGGTTTGGGGATTTTCACGGTGCTCCCCATACAAAGGAGGTTATGGCGAAATTTTTCGAAAATTTAGGGTGTTAGCTAAATTTTTGAAAAATTGGAAAATTCTTAGAAACTGAAAAGTTGAAGAATGAAAGCCAAACTGAAAGTTGAGTTGATTAGTTAAACAACTTTCAGCTCCGTTCCTTTTCGAGGATGAAAAAATTTTAAGTAGTGGAGATTGTAACAACCTGGAAAATCAGAACCAATTTAAAATTTTTATTTTTGCAATTTTAATGAATTTTGAATATTTAAAATGATTTATTTTAAAAAATAACGACTAGAAATCTATTCTGAATCGAGTTGGAATGTATATATTTATTTAAATCAAAGTTAGAATATTAATATTTATTTTAATTATAAAAGGAATTGGAAATTGCGCGATAGTTTAAAAATTCGATTTCAAATTTCAAATGAATGTACAGGATTCAAAATAAACCGGGTTTTAGTGAAACCAAAAATATTAGAACCTGTTTGAAAATATCTTTCCAACGAATCTGAAAAATTAAAATTTCATAGTGGGATAAAAAGTTATGCCCAATTGAAAATTCAAAATAGGCACTATGGAATTATAGCCCCTTAAAAATAACGATTTTGCAAACGACCTTCGTTTTCGATGAGACCACTTTTTTTGGATTCAGAATGTCAATTTATTGCTAGATTCCAATTTTCATAATTTTTGAAATCAATATGTGAGCGGGACAAAAGAAAACGTATTTTAACTGTTTCAGTCAATTTGGATTAACCTGAAAATGACCATTTTTCAAATAGTCTCCAAATTTGATGAAATTAGTTTTATTTGCACCGTATCGTCAATACAAAGCTAGAAATAAATTTTCAGTAATTTTTGGAGTCAGTGTGTGACCCCAGTAAATTGAAATGTACGTTTAAATTAAATATATATGGATTTATATTTTAATTTTGATGAAAACTGATCGAAATAGCCGAATTGGCTTGCGAAACATACCCATTGGGTCCGAAATGGGGGTAATTAGCTAGGGGGGACAGTCGTTGAAGTTCGTTTGGAGTTCAAAGCCAAATCGAAGTAATTTTAGAATTAAATATTAAAATAAATATAATATAAAAACCCTATATCTCTACCAACCCTAGGTCAAACTAGGAAACCGTGGTAAAATCCCACTTTGTATAAGCCGCGTTCAAAGTATTCAAGGGCCACGATTTCTCAGAAATTCTTCAATCGATTTCTCCCACCACACTTCGAATTACACCCTAAACTCTGATCGAAAATCGTGAGCATGGTCTTAGCTTCAGATCCATGCCAAGTTGATGAGCTATCGCGTTGTAATTTCAGATATTTATGGCCTCAAACAGCCGGTAGTCATACGTGATTGTAGGCAAGATGAGGGGGCCGAGTTCAATGCGCTTGCGGGTAGTGGCAGGCGTCGTTGAGGCGCTGGGAGGGGCAGGTCTCGATCATCACCCGGCATCTCGAATCTCGCGCTATCTGGAGCCGTTGTTTGAACGGTGGGTTTGTTCTATCCAGAAATGAGAAAAAAAAAACTAGTGAGCATTTCTTATTTTTTTTAATAACAATGTTTTTAAATTTCAGTTTTTTTTAAAATAAAATTTAACAAAGTTTAAAAATCAGTTTTGAAAATATATTTACAAAGTATAAAAATCAGTTTTGAAAATACATATTTACAAAGTATAAAAATCAGTTTTGAAAAAAAATTATATATATATACAAAGTTTAAACAGTTTTGAAAATATATATATATATATACAAAGTTTAAAAATCAGTTTTGAAAATATATATTTACAAAGTTTAAAAATCAATTTTGAAAATATATATACAATGTTTAAAAATCTGTTTTGAAAATATATATACAAAGTTTAAAAATCAGTTTTGAAAATATATTTACAAAGTTTAAAACTCAATTTTAAAAATATAAAGCATTGAATTAAATTTGATTTATATATATATATATATATATAATATCATGATAAAAATTTGATTTTTCGTATAGTAGCAATATAAAAATATGATTTTTATATATGTAATGACGACATAAAAATATGATCTTTATATATATAGTAGCAATATAAAAATTCGATTTTTATTTATATAACAGCAATATAAAAAATATGGTTTTTATTATATGAATAACAATATAAAAATGTGATTTTTATAGCGTTAAAATAAAAATGTGAT
The DNA here is from genome assembly GCA_030737875.1 of Allium sativum. NCBI lineage: Eukaryota > Viridiplantae > Streptophyta > Magnoliopsida > Asparagales > Amaryllidaceae > Allium > Allium sativum. The sequence goes on along the minus strand of CM060915.1, from coordinate 936,993,629 downwards.
TTTTAATATAAAAATCGTGTGAAACAGATTGCGATGGAACCGACAGAAAACAAATCCAAATCCGAACCATTCAGAAATAAAGAATGCAGGAGTGGATCCCAAAGGTGAGAACTTCTCACTTTAGTTTTATTTTCTAGTTAAAATATATACTAGGATGCAGACGGTGCTTAGCAACACCCGACACCCATCGTTCACAAATCATGGACGACTTGTTTGTTTGATTGTATTGTGTTATTGAAATTTATTGTGATGTGGAATGGAATAAATAAATTATTCATGTGTTAAAATAAATATTTTATAGTTAAAAAATATAATTTTTAATGTGTATATGAATAAAATAAATATTCATAAACAAATCGGACGATTTATTTATGTACACACATTTGACTAATATTGATTGGGATGATATATTTTACATATCGCTTAACTGCACAAATAAATTTATGCTTGTTGTTTGATACCCCACACAGGTATTGGGATGATATTTGACGTACACTAATCCTAATTGTTTAGTTGTATGTCAATCGATTGGTTGACAGGCTGTTATAAGCAATAGTTATTTATATTTAACGCTCATGCGGTTGTGTAATACACTCTGGATGATGGTTGACGGTGTTTGATTGTCGTTGTGTACTTGTGTTGTGTGAAATCCATATAAATAACATTATATGGTAATTGACTATGTCTGATTCCAGTTTAGAAAGGATGAATATTTTAAAATAACGAATATTTTAAAATAATGAACATTTTAAAATAATATTCAGTAAAAGATCAAAATCTGATTTTGATGTCCGATTTGGGATGGACACGAAAATATTTAATATATAAAGCCATGTTGATTAGATTAACGCCATTTTTACGTGAACGATATTTATATCCATTTTATTCATTTTAATAATGAATATCGAAAAGGAAGGGATTTCAAAATCTAATGTTTTGAAAATACTATCATTTATATATCGATGATATGGAATATTCAATTCTGATTTGAAATTGAATATGAAGTTGAAATCGTTTTGAAATCGAATTTAAAACGATTTATAAAATATGTTTTACATAGAAATCGACGAAATATATAATATATATATATATATATATAATGGCCTGAATAGAACGCGCCGCGCGGCGGTAGTTCGCGAATTTCGACAATTGACTTCGAAGGACCTTATGGGAGATCCGACCGTCGGATTCTCCTAAAACCGGAACCGTTGGGTTCGTATCGAAAAGGAATTTCCAACTAATATTAGAGATTTGAAATCTAACTGTTGGATTTGGAATTATGTCCAAATCAAATTTGGAAAAGGTCGTTGTAAGTGCAGTTTGATGGCCGTTTATGGAAATCGACTGTACGGGCCTTGATAAAATTATTAAAAATATTAATAATTTGTGTAAAATCATAATAAATGATTTGGAAATAATTGGGATGAAAAAATCCATATTTGAAAAGATAAAAATATATTTTTATCGAAATGAACTAATTATGAACTAGATTATAATCCAATATTTTTAAATAAATTAACTAGATTTGTAATGGTTTTAAAAATAACCAGAATTTCCAATATATGAATTGGAATGGATTTGAATCGAAATTATCTTCGGAATATTTCGATATTGGATTCCGTGATTATACGGATATTGTGGAGGAATTTGGAAGATATATATATCGTTATTCCAATACGATATTTGTTAATTTCAGAATTTGATATTGAATATAAGCCGATATATTTTCTATTCAGAGCCTTGTATTTAATATCAAATGGGATTTTGGGTTTGTCGTGAATGGTATCTTTAATAATACTGTTCTTAAACCCAATGGAGTTATGGAAATTAGAAACTAACTGGAGATTAGCTAAGTTGAATGGTTTCTTGGGTATTGATCTGATGTTGGTTTCGACCTTCCGGATTAATACTTAGGGAATTGTTCTCTTACTAATTTATGGTTAGAGACTGATGGAATGGCTTCTTCATTAACACTGTTCTGAAACCCCGTGTGAAAAGAATAAGTCTTTTAACTAAGATTTAAAGAAGAATTACCAATTACTTAAACATTTAATTGGAATTTAAATGGAATGTGAATTGGGTTTATTGTGAACTGTGTTTTTAACGACATTCGTTCTTTAACCCGATTCACAGTGAAATATGATATGGAATTTTTAAATCTTTTAATTAAGATTAAGGGGAAATTCCCAAAGAAAAGTTTTCCAGTTTAATAAAATAAATTTGAATTAAATGGAATTCGATTCGGTAATAATCGAAGTGAACTTCTATGGAGGAAGACTGTTACTATATATGGAATTTAAGAGGCTTTGTCGTTATTCCATTTATATTGGTTGGATATGGAAGTTTATATTGATTATATATATTGATCTGTTTTCCGTGAAGATTCCATAATTAATGGAATGGGATTTTGGGTTTATCGTGAACTGTGTTTTAAATGACATTAGTTCTTTAACCCTGTTAAAGATAAGATTAATTTCTTAACTTTGAATAATCATTAGGTAATGATTTTTGAGATTAAAACTGAATTGGAGTTTTAATGAATCTTTAATTAGATTGAAAAAGAGGATGTGATAATTTAAATTATCAAATCCGGGAAATGATCGAGAATGGATAGCACAGTTTTACTCCAAGCGATAGTTAAATCTTTAAATAGGTTTGAACGTGAAATGGTAATTAACTTTACCGATAACACCGTGGTGTTAAATATGAAGTATCACCAATTTTGCTTCATGGGATGAATAGGTTGGGATTGAGAAATTAAACAAATGATTACTTCGGTAAGGTTCGCTAATCCCGAGTAGTTTGAATAAACCATAATTTGGTTTAAAATGATATCCAAAGGAGGATTAAAGAATAAATTTAAAGAATTTATCTTTGATAAAATTAACGGAAGCCTTTCCCAAAAGATATGAATATTTAAATAAAAGAATATTCAGAATTGGAATGAGGCGTATGTTGTGTTTTTATAGCACTTGTTTATAATATACGCTAGTTATTCGGAAAGACCGGGTTTATCCCATTCCGAATAACTGAATCGGTGATGAGTCGACGATGAAGACAGTGGTTGAAGACCAGAGGTCTTCACATCGTTTGGATGATTACTGATGTCTTGATTGGGCTGTACACCCAAGACAAGCTAATAAGTGGTGATCGTCCAGACATACTTGGAGATCGACCGGATATGCGAGGAATTCTCTCCTATATTGGACATATGGGACGAGGAATAAGATGCCTCCGGTTTTGTTCAGTCCAGAATGAACTTGTAAATGGATGTGTGTCTGAAATCAGATTTCATTCTGTGTGATTGATAAACATCGGTTGCATAACGTGAATTGCCTGTGTGGCATGCTGAGATGCAAATGATCAAGGCTTCTCTTGAAAAGTAGAGTCTTGTGGTTGATGATCAAAGCACGGCTTTAATATAGCATAGCTTTGTGTATAGTGTTAATTCGCGAGCCTCACACACTGGTGCGAACCAGAAACGGGAGAGGACATCAGGGAGGACATGCGTTTCCTTCTAGCTAGGAGTGGTGTTTGGGTTTTGCACACCCAGATATTTTACTTATGTGGATGATGGATAGCGAGGCGCCTCGGATATATCGGTCATACGGGCCGATGGATGGTATGGTCTTTATACAGACCAATTTTACGCCCCATACGACGGGGAAACGCATTGTTCAGGAATTTTAATCCACTAACGTAAGTGTGGACCGGTCCGGACGATCCAAAGGCTTGACTGAGTACTTGCATGAGACACGGGCTGGAGCGTCTCGAAGCGGTAAGGATGGTCCCTTGTCTTGGTTCACAGATGGAAATCCAACTTCCAATACGTGACTTTTCGGTTTTGATTGTAGAGCCTAGTATTGGCAACATGATATATGGTACCCATGCCGTCCAGGATTGATACATTTATATTTGAAGTTGTTTTATACACTATGCGCTTATAATAGTACCAAATGATTTGTTTTAAACGTACCAAGCATGTTTGGCTATTATAAGGGAAAACCCTATCCTCCGGCTTGCGTTGAATTATGTGACGGGACCTTGGTCTTATAATAGCTTCATTTTTCCAATAAGCATTGCAATGTTTGTTTTATGCACTGGTATTCTTGGGAGGAAACCCGTTCCGCGTTATACGGCGTGGTCCCTTGATTTACTTTATTTTTAAAGTAATGATTTAATAACTGTTTTAGTTCTCACACCAGTCACATGACTGACCTGGAGTTTATTGTGTTAACCTAAACTCTGGGTGCCCCTATTTTCCACACGGGCAGCTAGTAGTTTTGGTTTTGCAGATTTATATTCACAGGATCCTGTTTAGCAGCCGGAATGATATTCGGGAAGCCCTGTATCCGTATATTCCTTTCAATTGTGTTTTGTATTAATTTCCGCTGCATTGTAGTTTGTAAATCCATGATATTTATTGAATGTATATTATTTATTCATACTTTGTATATTCTTGTATTCTGATGAAATTGTTGTAATAAGCAATGAAATGTCCTTCTGTTTATGTTCTAATTTGTCGTGTTGTCAAAACAATCAGGGTTTTCATTCACGGGGAAGTTCGGATCGTTTTATAATATAAGTTATATAGTTTAATTTGATAATTAATTACTTGGTTAAAGATTTACCAACATTAATTACATTTCTTAACCAGTTTCTTCTCATTTTGTTGTTCCATATAACACCAAAGTCACGACGTCCCCCATTCCACTCAATCACCCTTATTCTGTTTTCAAACAGCCCGATTCATTTTCGCGTTCAGTATACGAACAAGGTAAATGGACCAAGTGTAACATCCCGTATTTTTACGGTATAATAATTAATTTATATAATTATATAAATAGTGATTTAGAGATTTTAAATGGTTATTTAATTAAATAATATGGAATATTTAATTAATATTTATAATATAAAAATATATTATAATTCCGAAATAATCAAAAATAGCTGTATTCACAATACAGTGTGAATTGGAACATATATAAGGTAGAATACAGTTTAGAATTGAATTTGAATAACGAACATATTATTTAAATGACATTAGAACGTATAAATTATAATTTAATTATAATCGAGCCCCTAATGGCACGGCCGTTCATAATTTGGCGATTCGAACTTTAAACGAATATACATGATCCATTTTAAGTCGAATTTCTGTGAAATAAGAAACGTTCGGAGCCGGTGAAGTATATTTTTCTAATGGAAGAGAAAATTCGAGATTTCATCGTGTAGATTGTGAGATATGTCCAAATCAAATTTTCGAAAAGTCGCTATGCAATTCCTTTATAATTTATAATAATTTATTTATATTATAAAAGGATTTTTTATATAAATTGGATATCGATATAATTGGGAATTCTGAATATCGAGTTATAAATCTAGATAGGAATATTTTGGAGCTATATGATATTCTGTGTGAATATATATATATATATGATAATATTTATTTATAAATATTTAACTTAAATATATTTAAATATATTTAATATTTAAATGGGTTTATTTAGAGCTTTAAAAATATCCAGTTTTGCAAACGAGCTCCGTTTTCGACGAAACTAATTTTGTTGGATCTGGAATATTAAATTATTGCTAGATTTCAATTTTTGTATTTTTGGAATCAGTTTGTGCCATTACGGAATTTTAATATGAAAAACAGTCGATAATTTGACCTTTAAAAATACGTTGTGTGAGCAAACAGAGTCGGAATTCGACGAAATAAGTTTCGTTGGGTCTGTAATGTCGAACTGAAGGTGTATGTCCATTTTCGTGATTTTTGGGTATCGTATGTGATCATACGTATTTTAAAAGATAAATACAAATAGCGGTTCATTAAAAATGAATATAATAATCGATTAAAATAATATTTTCCTATCCCTATAAATACAATACTTATAACTCTTCTAACCCTAAAGCTATTATTCTCTAGTCAAACAATTTATCCGCCGTGATTTTGTTCCTACCAGTAAATTTATTTGATCTTTATAAATTCACCAAAAATCAAGGAAAAGTCCATAAATCATGAGAGATATATATTGATTCAGCAAAGGAAGAGCTTCATGCCGGTGGTTCCAGAATTTTATGCGATGGTTTTGGGGAGGCTTTACAGTTTTCCAACGTGCGAGGGAGTTAGGGTTGAGGTTCTCAAAGTTTAGAAGCATTTTTTTGTGAATTCGTATTTAGGATTAGAGTGGCAAATTCTATTTGATTTTCCCCTTTTCTTCACAAAGCCTAAGCAGGAAACATACCACGCGTACACCTTTTTTTTTAATATACTTATTACATATTTTAAAGTACCAAACGTACATACAAAAATTAAACAAGTAGAAATGAACATCCACGCAATGTAGCTGACCTGAAAACTGAAATTTTGGCAGAAAAATTTGAATGCCAGATAATCCGATTAAGTGAAATTTCCGTAACGCGTTTAAAAATGGAACAATGCAGTCAAACATTTTATGTAGCATTTTATTACGTTGGTTGCTGCAAATACAGACCTTTTTTTCTAAGACTGCCAAAATTTATATGGTCTACCAATGTTAATGATTCCAAACCACGTAAAGATCAAGTACAAACTTACTGTAGCAATAGCCATGGGTCTCTCAAGGTAATAAAATCTTTATAATTATAATTGTGTGTAAGCAAGCCATAGAATGAAGCACTTCAACGATTATCCTTCTCAAAATAAGCTTGTATGTATAATTGTAGCTATTCACATGTTTAAGCCGCAGAAGTGTAGAACTGAGCACGTTGAACAATTTACCTCTTCAGAATTTTATTTTAAAGGATACAAGCATGGCAGTTTGCATTTATGTTACGAACTATAGATCAAACCGTAAGTATTGAAAGAAAGGTAACTAACGCACATTGGGAAGTTTTAGTCTAAAAGATTGTCATCAGTAAATTTTGAGTATTTGCAGCTCATAAAGCTTTTTTTGGGGAAAAGTAAAAGAATACAGGAAAAATTATCATAAACGAAGATCCGCAGGGCATTTATCGAATGGGATTCCATGGTCAACGAAACACAAAAAAACAAGCGAGTCGAACACAAAAATAAGAGAGGAAAACCTAGGGCTGAAATCATAAACTATCCCCATGCGATTTCCTCCCTAAAACACCAACAAAATATATTTTTATTAACCAGAGGACCTGCCATGTGAGCGCACCTACATGGCAACGGTCTATTACAAAATACATACCATCGCCTTCTTCCTCGATGAAATTACTCCAATATTCCTTGATAATCCATTCCGAGTGCATCCATATTTATTGTTTTATTGCAGGACTAACTCTATTTCTACACCAAAAATTGCTTAACATTCACCAAAAAATAAAATAACTTAGTACACAACGAATATTACTTTACATACACTGTATATTTTACTAAATTACCCTTATTTGCATCTTCTTTCTCGTTCCTTTTTCAAACTTAAAACACATATACCCAAAATTAGAAATTCATTGCACCAAATTAAGATAATTGAACAAAATGAATTTCAGTTCTTGCACAAATATTGTTGCTATTTTAAAATTTTCCAAAAAAATCTTAATTTCAAAAGCATTACTTAAAATTTAGAAAAAAATTCAACACATCTAAATTATAACAATTATTTCTGAATCTTAAAGTAATTGAAATTTCAAGTTTCATGATGAAGTAAACCATTAACATTTAATTAGCGTGTCTGGTTTGTATCTAATTTTAATGATTTTGATGTTAATTTGATTTGTTTTATGCAAAATTTTAAAATATATAACCAAGAGAAAAGGGTATTTTAGTAATAATTTTTTATAAAACAAATATCAGTGTATGTTAAGTGATTTTTAATGTATAAATAGAATTTGCCTTATTGTAGATCTTAAGGAATTACATCATCAATCGACATCACTACAATAGATCTGCGAATTTATCAAATCCTGAATATGAATTCATTCGCCAAAAAAAGTAGGGAGCATTATCGAGATCGACGACACCAGACAATTATGATCCTAGCTTGACCAGCAACCGTTGATCCTGGTAAACCAAATGGAAAAAACAGAAGAAAACAAGATAACATTTGTTGACAAAATATAACAAATAGAAGAAGAAACGCAAACAATAAGAAGAGCACAACAATGAGGCAGAAGAGAGGCGGAATGGTGAAGAAATGGACAAAGGATATTTCTTGTAGATCTAGTAGACCGAAGAATGGACGGATGTGATAGAAATGAACGGTTTCGATCTGTACACTTGGAAATATTAAAATGGCCAGGACAGGGAATAACATCCAAGTTCTATGGAGACAGGATAAACATCTATCTCAGTGCCTAAATCGATCCGACCGGACCAGATGAAAATGTGTTCGGTTTGTGTTTTAAAAATAAATTGTATTGAATACGGACCGAACGATATTTTTTCTCGAACAAATCTTTTTTTCAAAATTTGTATCCTAAATAAAATCAGTTAGACATGAATATATGTTTTTTAGATACGGACACAAACGAACTCGGTCATACATGACTATTTATATCATAATTGATACTTTTTATTAGATTTTCTCTATTGTATTACGAGTAATTCAGACGAATTCGAACGCATATGGACCGAACGTGAATTTTTCTTGTACAATTTTGGTTGTACTAACTTGGGCCCTAAAAGAGAATCGGACGAATGCGAACGGACATATTTCGGTTATGAAAACTCATGGACGTCAGAAATTCGTACAAAATTTACGGTCCTACGTCCATCATTGCACTAATTATTCTATGGAAGGGTCGGCGGGTAAATAGATAGCGATTAGTTTAAATTAGGCAAGTAATATTTGGACGCCATCGCTCGAAATTTAGACAAAATACTAATACAATCGCACAATGGTAGGAAACCGACCGTTAGATTGAATAGTTAAAAAATATAATTTTTTTCAATTAATCTTAGTTGAACTTCAAAATATAATGTGATAACGAATATTTAAAATTCGATATATCTAAGAAAATAAGAGTGGAGAGAATTGAGTGGATTAGACCAGTGAGAATTAAATAAATTAAATTAAAAATATTTAAGAAAACATATTATAGACATGTTCCATGTTTTTTGGTTTCGAAAAAATTGATTTCAGTCAAGTGACAGCAAGCAAACTTACCTAACGGTTGATTTGATTAAGAAAATCGGGTTTTGTCATTGAACTCAATCTAAATACTAAATATAATATTTAGTTGGACATTCAGGAAACCGAATAGGGCCTGAGCTCCCACTTATTGGACATCCAACGCCAAACGCCCATTAAATAGGCACTTTATTATAAGTTTAAATTAAAAAAATTCCTAGACATCCATTTATTTGGTGCTTAATGTGCAACAACCTATTTCATTGGGTTAAAAATTTTCACAAAACACTAAAATCCAAATCCACTGAAACTCGAGTTGGTTATCTGATATCCTTAAAAAAGACAGAGATAAGTATATCAAAGCTCAAACAGATATCTCACAACGGTACTGAATAAAATATGATAATAAGTTAATATTAACCATATAATGAAACAAACTAAGCAAGCGTTTCTACATTGGAATTGTCGTCTATCTAGCATGAAGGCTTGTTATGATGATATGGTCAATACTAAAGTTCAGATGAACGGACAAATTATATATACTTTTAAGAATAATACTACATATGATGTTCTATCTTTATTTTAATGTTTATTAGTTTATTAGAGTTTTGAATACTTTGGCCTCTGTGCACAAATCGTACCCATCTACTCCCAAGTAGATCAAACCTAATAATAATACATATAGATATATGCTCAATATATCTAGCTACAACCCATAATAACCTAATATATATGTTTCGACAGGACTCTTTCGTTACGCTACGATTGAGTATGTTGCTACTTCATGAGGCTTACAATACAGATATTCCATCGTCTAATAATAAAATGTGAAACTGTGTCTGCATTGGACTCTCCGATGCTCAGACATTCACATTGTATCACCAGGTGCATACATCAAGGATTTACACATAATCGTTTTATTTATTCTTCAAGTTCCGCTGATAAGTTGCACGACTAGGCTCACTACGAAATTCAGTAGGGGTTTACTACAACCTGAAAGGGAAAACTACTGGTGCCCACAAATGTTAAACTAGGTTTGTCTTTTTTCTAGCATGGCTAAGGCTCCACGCAGCTGCCCTTCTGCTAGTGGAAAGATACTTTTTGTGGGTTAAGGACTGGACCCAAAACAAACGAACTAAACATCCAATTAGCATTACCACCTCATCCAACATCCGAATAGCGAATTTTCACTGTTATGTTGGTTTAACCAACATCTTCTTCGTGCTCCGTATTAGCTGGTGTTGACAGACATTCGACGATGACTATCATTTTGGGTCCTGACCATGAAGTCTGTTCACTACGCTGTGGTGACTGTCGTATCCTAAAGTCACCCATAGTCATGTGATTGTCTCCAATATGAATGCACTCAAGGCATACCCTCTAGATGGATAGTACAAACCTGTCTGCACACAGAGAAATGTGAAATATATGTTAGCCAGCTAAGGTGTTGCACAACTTTCTCCCCTCTGATTGTGGTCCATGTGTCTAAAAGAAATAAATCTAACGGTGTTCATTTAACCGACTTTTAAAACGTCGGCTAAGTAAACAACCCATGATTGCTTTGGAAATTTTACGGGTTACCAAAGCAACCCTGAAATGACCAATTAATCCCCTGCTAGAGTCAGTTGGTTCCCAATCCAACCTTGGGTTGGGAATGCTCTAAGAAAAAACATGTAATAAGTGCAACAGTAATTGAATTTTAAAGAAAACGAACTAATACTAAGTATTGCCATGGATCTTTAAATGCATTATACAATAAAACAAGTAATTAGTTGATTATGAAACAATTAAATCAAAATCACAAATTTATATCCCTTACTTAAGTGCTTAGTTAAAATGTTTGTTTGACGAAGCAAGTGCATACCCCGTTTTAACCTTCAGCTTCATTTCAATACCTCTCTTATATATTCCTATATGATAATACTCCAAAAATACGTTACTCTTAAACGCAAACAAACAATAAAATTAAACCTAGTCCACAACGTAGAAAATAGCATTTTCTGTAGCACTACTCATGACTAGTGGAAACTCGAAATAGCACTCTTGGCTTATCCATAGTAGATGGCCATTGCACTGCCATTATAACACTGTTCATCGAAGCTGTGTCAAATTGGAAATCTTGGAAAAAAACTATTAAACCTAACATGCGATGAACCAAAACTCTCTGAAGGTGGATACATCGACGAGGTCAACCACTCCAATTGATCGCACATCAACAACTCATAGATATAATTCTCCAATCAAGATTCCAACATCTAACCAATTAGTGCAATGTTCCAAAGCCAAGTCTATCCAATTACTTGCCCAGCAATTCCAGAAAGTCTAATACAACACCTTTGAACAAAAAGAGATAAAATGACGCAAAACTAAAGATCCGCAGCATTAAAAGAGAATGGATGGCTACTAAACTAATACATTGGTACCACCAGTAGGAAAAAGGGTGTACATGTGCAAGGAGCTGGATCTTGATGGATTCGAACCACCGACCTTTCAAGAAATTCAAAGAGAAAACAAAAAACTCTTTGAAATCCTGAGCACTCATGCCAACTTAGAGCTCAAAGACCCATTTATAACCACATCCGCTAAACATTATCTTGCCGAGTGCATCCTCATAAATGATATTAACGTAACTACCAAACTTAGTAGCCATGAGTAGTACAGTCATTTAAGCAAGAACATTCTGATGTACCCTAATCCTATAATTTCACTTTAACGAGCACGCACATGGAAGACGAACGTTGTCCTTCAAAAAATTAACAGACCATCAAGACGGAACATAGAAAGCTGCCCAAAAAAGTCATCGCTTTCGAAATACATTGCCTATCAAGATGGGGGTAGTTACAAGCTATGCAATTAGAAAGATAATTATCATCAGCATTCTTTAGTCAAGCCAAAATAGAATACAAACCGAAGTTCAATCACCCAAAATAGTATAGATCCTAAAAATATTTGAGTACAAGAAAATGTATGAACATGAAAATCGCCAATAGTGACCACAACTTGTATTTTGTAGCTTTCATCTGAAGCAGAGCAAGTAGCATTTAACAACGGTTGACAAACTTCCATGGCTACATGGAGATTTGAAATATAGTAAGATAAAAAAAGAAGCAGGTATCAACAAAATAAAATTCCAACATATATCGTAAAATCAACTTTAGAGCCTAACCAAAAATTGCTGTCATAAAAGAATTGAAGAAGCTAAGAAATCATCACATGACATAACTGAGCCTAAACATTACATCTTTAAGCGAACTGCTAGTTAACTCGAGAATAAATAAAGCAGCACAGAAGAGATCAAACAATATTATGGCACGGCATAGATTTTCTTAATGAATTCAAATCCAATAACAACGAGCCCAGCAGCAACCGTTTGTGGCATACTACACTGCAATGTAACGTTGAACCTTCCAAGTCTCCATCTGGAACATGCAAAGAAACACACATCTACAAGCCACTTCAATTGAAAAATTAAAAGCAGTACAGTCAGATGATTTGCTTCCAAAATTGCTAACGCGGAAGCTGTGTCCAGCGATAGATGCATTCAACCCGGCAACCGTCAGATGTGAATCCTCAGCAATCCAACTTTTGCAGTACATGAACCTATTACATCTAGGGCTGGGCAATTTTACCATATTACCACATACCAACCATTACCAACAGCTACCTACGAAAGTGATACCGAACAATTAGTAATAAATTTGATTGATACGGTATGTTAAACCAATATAAATATACGGTATGGTAATGGTAATTGAGCATTAACAATGGTGATTATCATACGTACCACATATCTTAAACAATACATATGTATATTCTTATATTTCATTATATATGATTATTACATAACAACGAACATCTAATATGTAATGATTTAATGAAATACCTAAGAAAATACTATTGTGATACAAGAATTGAATGCTATTTTTATCATATATCTTTAAAACCGTATAATTTATATGATATTTTAGTTCATCCATAATGTTTTCTTGAATGTTTGGCTACGTAAAATAAGATAGATAAATAATAATATAATAACAAAAAAATTATTTTTAATATTTAACGTTTCACTACAAAGATTGAACAGTATAGCAACAGTGGATTCCAACGGCCATTGACCAACGGCTTCCAACGGAAGCCAAAAATGTGTATTTTATTACGAAAGAAAAATATTGGCCGTTGTAAACCGTTGGCAGTCGTCGATTACAAAACCGATGGAGGCCGTTGGTAGCCGTTACACAGGCCTGCAGCTAAACAGCCCAAAGCTTCTCCTTCTTCCCCATTTTGCTTTCACCACGAATTTCAACCCAAAAACCCCAAATCCCACCCCTTTAATTCTGAAATCACCCTATTCCGCGCCTCCATCCACCAAGGACGTCTCCAAGTCGGTCAAGGCACTCTCTTCTCCTCTCTAATCTCGGATTCTCTCCAATTTGAAGGTATGTTTGTGTGTATTAACCCTAATTTTGTTAATTAGTGTATGTTTGTTTATGTTTGTATGTATGATGCTATTAATTAGTCGCTAATGTAGGGTTTAATCATTTAAGTTGCTAATTTAGGGTTTTTATTCGTAAATTACTTAGTTATTAATTAATTTAGGGTTTTAGTTAGTGTAATTGGTTGTTGTTAGTATGTTTGTATTTATAGATTTATTTGATTATGTTGCTAATCTAGGGTTTAATTAGTTCAAGTTGAATATGTATACATGTATACATGTATAGTGATGTATGCATTGAAAAATATATTTAATTTGTTGAAAACATGTGGTGGAAACGCGCACAATTCAATGTTGAAAATATACATGTATAGTAATGTATAGTTCGATTCTATGTTGAAAATATACGTATATATGATAAAATTCATATACGTACAATTCAAAGTAGTTAATTAAGGCGCTAAGGCGTAGAAACGCGCACGGCTTGAGCTTTAGCCTTTTTTTAAGTTCTGCAACTGATCGTAAACCCGCAACTATGATTTTGAAATATTTTTAGGTTGAAATTTCGAAATCAAAGTTGAAAAAAATACACTTCAATCACGAAAAAAAACCAAATCGTAATATGTTACATTCAGAAAGCCTTAGAGAGTTTTTTTGGCCCTGTCTGATAAGTATTGTATATAATCGTTATGTGAATGTTCGTTTTATTAACAAAACGGACTTTTATATTCGTCATATACAATATTTGTTGGATTTGTCCTTTGTATCGGACAAGTTACGAATACAATAACGAAATTAAATCTCGTAAAATATTTCATTTTAAACGGTTCTCAAAATTTTGAAAGTACTTCTTTTATGTTCCCTGTGTACACGCAATTGTGTACTTTTCAGGGAACTAAAGGGAAGTGCTGCCGAAATTTTGTTGAATCGTTTAAATTGAAAAGATTTACGCGATTTAATTACGTTATTGTATTTGTAATGGGAGGTAGGATAACCCACCATTAAATGATCAATTGACATAACATGCATTAATCACTAAAATTGTTTTAACACATTGTCAATGCAAATTTTATCATCATAATTAATATGTAAAAGAAATGTTGTCATTAAAATACAATCTTAGCGTTTGAGCGATCGGACACAAAAATTATGAATCTAATTTTATATAATTCTTTCTAATTTTATATGTACTTAGAAAAAATGGACGATTATTTTAATGATCGAAGCTGGATGTACAAACGAAGAGAAACCGATGGCACAATAAACAAACATTTTATTAATGGTGTCAGCGTGTTTATTGATTTCGCTTTAAGTAATATTGGAAACGACGTCGAAATCCGTTGTCCATGTAGTAGATGCAAGTTATTGAAGCATTTGATACCGCAAATGGTCAGAGTTCATTTATAGTTATGTTATGTTAACACTTTTATGAAACAAACTTGTACTCATGTTATGACATTTCTATTATCAAGTACTCATGTTATCTAATACCATGTTTTTACATATAGTTATGTTATGTTATGTTTTGTTATGTTTTTGTTTGTAACAGGTATGGCGTCAGGTGGCGAGGAGGGTGGTCCATCGTCGGAGTTATCTCGTCCTGTGGTCTGGCTTAAGCCAAAAGCATCAAAAGGGTAAAAACTAGGTTTTTAGTATAAATTTAATTTAAGTACAATAAATTATTTAAATTGTTGTTCTAGCAACCATGTATTTTTTTTCCCGTTTAACACAGGGGATTTGAGTTGGAGCCGTCCAATACCGTTTTGAGGATATCAAAACGTGCTTATCAGGCCCGCATGACTGCATGTTGGCCCACTTGGAGCTCGATACCCGATTTAGTTAAGGAGACCATATGGCAGGATTTTTTAGTATGTATGTATGATATAACATTTCTTATATTAAGTACATGCTCCTATTTGATAACTTTATATGTATGCTATTTATAAAAAAAACGCAGGGTGCGGTGGATCTCCAGGAGACGGATTTGGATCTCGTTAAGCGCCACTGGAACAGTAAAGTGGCTGCAAATTACAGACAAACAATGAACACTTTAAAATCAAGTGGGAAAAGGCAGTCTTGGGTGAGCGAGTCAGTGTGGAATGATCTACTTACTTATTGGAATAGTAATGAGGACTTTCTGGTAAATTTTACTGCATATTTTTAATTTCAATTATTCTATTCAACTAGTACGTGATTTAGGCTAAGACAATTTTTTTTTAAATTTAAATGTATAGGCCTCGTCTGAGAGAAATGCAGCTAATAGGAGCAAGAATCCGGTTACGCATCGAGGTGGGTCCAAGTCATTTCAGCATCATTGTGAGGATCTGGTATATTTTGTAATTGCACAGTTTAAAATTTTAATTCATAACTAGTTAAAATTAATAGTTGATTTAAGTTTAAGTTTTAATTTACATGTGTGCATGCTTATTTCAGGAGAGAGCGCGTATGGCTCCTGTGTCGTACTGGGATGTTTTCGAGCATACACATGCATTGAGTCAGACTGACGACACAGGCTCAGTTTCGTACACTTGGGACCATGATGATAAGGCGCGTGAGAGATATGTAAGTATAAAATAGTTAAGTAAACTTATAATTTAATTAAAATAGTGTTATCTAAATTTATTTTATTTTTGTTTAACAGGAGAAATTTCAGGAGCAAAGGGCCCAGGTACTGGAAGCTACAGGGAGGACTGAGCTGACCAAGGAAGATGAGGACAAGATATTTGATGCTGTCATGGATCCTGCTACTCGAAACAGACGATATGGTTATGGAAATCTAGAGGTAATACTAAAATTTATAATAAAAACTCAAATGTATTCGAACTACTAATATGAAATACTGAAAATCTGAAATTATATACAGATTACAGCATCTCAGCAGATGTATCAGAAGGCTCAGGAAAAGGAAGAAATCGCACAGTTGAAAGCACAGATTGCAGAGCTTCATGAACGTAATCGTCGACGTGAAGAGCAGATGGAGTTGCTTAACCAGCGATTGGCGGAGTACATTGCCCAGCACAGTACGACACCTTCATCTTCATGGGGAGAGAGTTGATCAGGTTAGCTTGTTTTGATGTGTTTTGAGAGTTGGTGAGGCTTGCTACATGCATGATAGTTGTATATATTTTGTTATGATTGCTTGGACATGATGTTATGATGGTTTGGTGATGGTACGGTTTGTACATGGTGTTGGTTATGTTGTTTGGAGATGGTTATGTTATTTTGGACATGGTGATGGTTTGGTGTTGTTTTGGCGAAATTTGGTGGTAATGTTATGTAAATATTGGTTAATTTATGTGTTTTGTGTTTGTTTTTTATTTCGTATTGTGTTTGGGTGTATATATGATTGAGATTGTGAGTTATATGCTCGAAATGGAGCAGTTCAGAATGTTTTATATTTGCTGTGTGGCTTGTAGTGGTAAATCTAAAATCTGCCCAAAAAAACACCCAGATTTCCAACGGCGAACAACGGCCAGCGACGGCTTACAGGTCATTCCATACAAACGGCTTCCAACGGCCTTTTTGCTCAAAACATCATACACGTGTCCTTATTTATCAGTTGGAAGCCGTTGGAAATTACGCGTCGTTTGCGTTGGAAGTCGTTGGAAGCCGTTGATCCGTGTACCAACGGATTGATCAAAGGCTTCCAACGGGGTTTCCAACGGCCGCCAACGGCCCCTGGCCGTTGGAAACCCCTGTTCCTCTTGTAGTGTTTTAACATAAAATATTGTAAAAAAAATCTCATATTAGTAAATGGTAAAAACTTATTGCCGACCTCTATCAACCATTACCAATCATAAACAAAATGACCAAAAAAATATAAATAAATAGGAGTGTAACTGTAGTAGGAATGACTTCTTTGTGAAACTGCAAATCTTAGTAGAAGTCTTAAGCAAAAAATTCTTTCAAATTAAAATTGAACACAAAATAAAAAAATTCTTTTTATCGGATTAAAAAAAATTCACTTTAGTGAATCAGAGTACCTGATATAAACAGATTAATTAAGCGAGCAAATGGGATTAACTGTCTCCAAAATGAAGCATCGTTTATTGAATTAGATGAAACGGTTCGATTCGTACAGGAATATGGTCGTTAATTTGGAACTCTTATGAAAAAATGTCTCGCTTGTTGCGTAAGATGAAACCGTCGCTAGCTTTTAGAGACTTGATTGAGAGGAATGCCAAGTTGTTGAAGGGAATTTGGTGGCTTTTAAAGACGTAATCGAGGACGAAGAGGAAATAGATCAAATATGTGGATTTTGGACTTTGCAAAGAACAATTGAGGGAATGGATATTATTTCTAAGAAGGAAATTGGTGGTTTTTTTAAATGTAATCTAAGATGAGAGGAAAGAGATAGGTGATTTGATTTTCAACGAAGAAATTGGCTCGGCATATCATTGGAGGAAGAGTCGGACAAGATTTGATTTGCAGGAAGAATCGGTGGAGAGAAACAAGGAGGAAAATATTTGGAAAAATGAAATTTTTCAGCGATTTTCATTGGCACGGACAAATTTATTTTGGCTCTTACAGTAGGGAAACCTCCACAACAACCAGTCTAATAAACTTTTCCATTATTAAGACAAAACATTGTCTATGTGGACAGTGCGCAAAGCACTATTTCAAAATACTCTTCACAGTTCAAAACAATGTTATTTTTACATCTCGCTGTTTCGATTGTTCAACACTTACATCGCACGCAAACATGTCAGGAGTCACTTTGGCCGCATAATCTAGAAATATAATCATTCGCTCATCCTTTTTGCTCTTAAATTAAATCCACAGCCTTACCTGCCATCTTCAGCCATGTCTATCCTCTTTCATATTGGGCATTGTTATTGACACTCCAAATATTGTTAGGGGAAGGCTAATTTTTTACTTTTTAAAAAATTATTAAGGAGAGTACCAAGGAGGAAAGTAGCTCCTTAACAAATAAATGTACTTTTACAATATTATCCATTAAGGTTTAATTTGGGTTTTTGTGATTTAGGAGAGTTATGATTTTACAGTTGGCTAATTCTATTTATACACCAAAAATTGCTAAACATATAACAAAAATTATAATAAACTAATATACACCATATATTACTTTACATACACCGTTTCTTTTACTAAAATATCCATGTTCTCATCTTCTTTTTCTTTCCTTTTTCAAATTTAAAACACAATTACCAAAAAATAGAAATTCTTTGCATCAAATTGAGTAAAATTTTACAAAATGAAATATATTTCTTGTACTAATATTGCAGCTTTTATTAACTTTATGAAAAAAAATTCAATTTCAACAAAATTACTGTAATTTTACAAACCATTATTTATGAATGTTTTCTTAATTGAAATTTTAGATTTCATGATTAAATAATTCATTAACATATCTAGTTTGTATCAAATTTCAATACTTTGAAGAATGATTTGACTTTTTATATGCAGAAGTATTAAAAAAGCAACTATGAGAAAAGGGTAATTTAGTAATAAAATTTTATAGAAAAAATAATGGTGTATGTTAAGGAATTTTCGGTGTATAAATAGAATTTGCCTTTATGGTGAGTAATTTTTAGAAGTAAGGGAAAAAACGTAAAAAGTAAAAAAAAAAATAGTCACCTACATTAATCCCTCCCTTAATAATTTTAAAAAAGTGGAGTGTTATTAAAATTTGACCTCCCATTAACAGAAAATGGAGTGTCAATAACAATGCCCTTCATATTTACCAACTAGAAATCGATTTGAATTTGTCCTCCTTAAAATTCTGCAATTTCACTAAAGTTTTTCGTCAATCACCCTACTCGAATGCCCATCTCTTTTTTTTCTCCATACTACCCACAACTCCCTTTTATCCCCAAATTTTGTAATACACTGCCCTAAATTCCCTCCATCTAATATTGATTTTAACATCGATAATAAAGGTCAACTTCGCTCCGTTTGTTTTCCAGTCGACTTTATTTCTTTCCCACTACACACTTTCGATAACTTTGTCTTTCAATTATTTCTATTTTGACACTGTTGTAGCGACTGGTCTTCGATCGCTTCATCTCTTTCTCCATCTGGCTCTGAACCCACAACGAACTCCAATCACCACTAGCTAATCATGTTAATTTTAGGCAAAACATGTTGCATGACAAAACCACTTGAAGCAGATTTTATCTGAAACATAGGTTATTATATCTACTCATAAAATCTTTGTTTTTATTTTAATTCTTATTTCTACATGTCTATTTGTTTTCCAACAGCATGAAGTGATATAAAATGACGACATAAAGATTACTATGGCAAGTTTCTAGCTGTGGAACATCCATGGATGAGTTTTAGAGGTAATAAATATGGTGGTACATTATTGTTGATGCGCAAAAGCTGGCAACAACAACAAACGAGATCCAAGACAATGGAACTAAACGTCCGAAGTGAAAAATATGCAACAAAGTAAATTAACACAGTGTTTATAATGGTTCGACCCATGAGAATCTATGTCCACTTTGAAGGTTTTACTTTTTTTATTCACTTTTATGTCACAGTACAATGGCAATAACAATAGTTCTCAATGATTACAATGGAAAATGTTGAAAGTATGTTCAACAAGGTTCATGGAGCTCAATTTCTTCTTCCCAAAATGCCTATGCAGTCCGAAAAGTCTAAGGGTCCAAAGAGAGGTAAGTTTCTTAGTTATGCTATGATGGAACAAGGTTGAGGATCAAAGAAACAATATTTTCTTCCCAACACTATGCCATAGATGGCCCACTGCAACGAAAATCCAAGGTGTTGCCAGCTAAATGTTGTCACAGTTGATTTTTGTTTATTGCTACGCACTCTTCAATATGTTAGCGTAGATATCAAGTTGTGTTGCAGTAGCTATAGTTACGAACTTATAAGTTTAATTTTTCACATCATCAATTTGCATCTATAAAAATATGCATATTTGTCCATCAATTTACCTTTTAAAAATGACATTTGTAGTTGACACCTCACTAATCCGTTATAATCTTCCACCACTAGTAGAAATCAACTTATGTTACTCATTCCATTCCTCTTTCTCAACCTCTCAGATTTTTTCATTCTCACCCCCAAATTTCAAATTCCAATCCCTAATTTTCATTGACCTGCTTCTTCCACTCCAACCCTCTCTGTGTCCTCCACTTATTCCAACTAGTCCTCGACTCCAACTACAAACGCACCCACTTCTCCCCTTCTCTGTCATCAAACGGAAGTCAATCCAAGAATAAAGGTGCTAGCTTTTTATCCTGGATTTCTCATATACATTTATCTTTCTTTTTTGTCAATGAATCCATACTTTTTTCAGTTTGAAGTTGTATATGATTAGTTTCTGTTATTTGTGGTTCCATTGTATGTTGATTCGCTGAAATGTTCTTCGAGCAACTATTGGGTTGTTAATAAATTTAATAACACAGAACTTTCCTAATGTAGTGTGGTTGTGAACAATTAGACCATTAACCTTATATGAGCTGCATGTTATAAACAACTGCTTAGGTTTCAGTTTGAAGTTGTATACGATTCGTCAATTTATTTCTTAAGTATTTTCACGTTTTTCATATGCATGATTTTTCATCTAGTTCCCAATCAGATAAGTTCTGTATGCATAGTTAGAAATTATGCGCAAATTCACTTCATCTATGAATATTTATACCTGCTATACATTGATGTGTGCATCACCATTGACATCAAAGGCCATACAATGATATATCTGCACACATGGATCAATAAACTGCTAATGGATGATTGTTTCTTCATGATGCATGCTTCTAAAAATTATATGTGAGCTTTGTTTTGGTGTGTGTGTGTGTGTGTGTGTGTAAGACTGTCTGATAAATATGCGCATGTTTCGTTCTGGTGAAATGATTTGCAGTTTGTGATATCACTTCAATTCTTCCTTCAATTCGAGTTCAATGACGGTTCAATCAATTTATACTTCAAATTCATCAACAACGGCTGCAAGAAAGAACTACCACCATAAAATCCCAGCGAAGATGAGGATTGTGAAGGTAAGGTCGAATGCGGGGAAGAGGTTTTTTGATTGCTCCATATGGCCGGTAAGTATAAATTAGGTTTTTTGGGTTGCTTTGTTGTTTATCATATCTTTTAGTGATGTTCTAGTCGAGAATTTATGAGACACCCCACGTTCGTTAATGTTACTCACTAAGGGAATGCATTAAGTTTTGTGAAGCGCTATAGGTAAACATACACAGAATAATTACAAGGCAGATATAAATAAGGCAGCAGCTGGAAAATTTGAACTTTTATTTCAAACATAAGTCATAATACCGTGGTCCACAATTTCATAAGTCAAAAAAACCATTACAATAAAGTAACTTCTGTCTTGCACCATCAGAGTACATAAGTAAATAAAAAGCATCATTCCCTCAATTAAAAGAGTTAAGCCATAGTAGAGACAAGAACTTGAGCCATTCTTCAGAAGTAGCTTCTAGCAGGATGATATCTGATTCCTGATTAAGTCTGAGTGTTTCCTCCCCGACAACTTGGGGGGGGGGGGGGAAGGGGGAACGGAAGAAAGAAGGAGAAACAACAGGGTCAGACATAACGTCTGACGAGTCTAGATACTTTTACCCAGTAGATAAACAAAAGCAACATGATAGGCCTATAAAGTGGATAAGAGAGATCACTACATAAATGGCAGATGTGACAAGGTAAGCAAGTTAAGGTGTATGTACCTCACTAATGATTACTCTGCATTATTACTAGTATAAATGAAATGAGAGGATCCCTTCCACTATGAGTTGGTAGGCTTAGGTCATATGTCCAAGTATACTCTAACCTCTACCATAATCGATCGACTCCCTAGCCTATAAATATCCTATGCCGGCCCTACAGTAGGAGGTATCACTTCCTGAAGTGGGAACCCATGGTGTCCACAACCATATCTACTGGTGTCACGGTCGTCTTAGCCCCCTCTGCCCGGCCCATGCATGCACATATTCCCAGTCGGTTTGCGCTGCCCACACCATCCGCCTCGTTTGGATCTCTTACAATCAATCAGTAAGCGTGCCCCTTCTCTGCCTAGTACAGAGGTCTTTACTTGATACCAACTCCAGGTTACTAACTGAAATGGGTCCCACACAATATGATACAAGCTCTCCCCTTTGTCTTGTATCCCCACTAGGTTTTCCACTGACTATGTATACCCTTAGGTGTCTTTAATTACATAGCCCTATACTAGTTATGCTTACCCTAAAGGGTGTCTTTAATTACATAACTTCATTACATTATCTATCGGTTATGTATACAACTAGGTATCTTTAATAACATGACCTTATTACATTATCTACCGGTTATGTATACCACTAGGTGTCTTTAATTACATAACCTTATTACATTATCTACCGGTTATGTATACCACTAGGTGTCTTTAATTACATAACCTTACTGGGTTAAGTTCGTGAGCCTATATGTAAATATTACCCACCCCCTCTTAACCAACCCACTACCCATCCAATTTTACTTAACCCTAACTTAAGTTCATAGTCATATTAAATTAGGTTAAGTAGTCCGTTTCATTACCATGTCTAATTATGGTTATAATGGGCTAGACCTCCCACATTAGGCCTACAACGTGTGGATGCTGGATATGTCGGTCGGGTCCGGGCAGTCTTATTCCACAGTTGTGCCTAACCTCGTGCCTTATCCCGATTAGTATTTGCGTACTTAAACCTTCCACATTAGGTTTAACATTAGTGGCTGCTGGATATGCCGGTCGGGTCTGGGTAGACTTCCACCACTAATGTAACCTAACCTCGTGTCATAAGTAAAATTTACAATTCCTAATTGTAAATTACTAAACATTCCAAATTAATCCAAATCTACCTATGTCAATATAGGTAACTATTTATATGTTTTCCCCATTTGACAAGAATTTCTGAATTAGATTTTTAGAATATGTTGTTGTAGAAAACGGTTCAATTCGCACTCCAGCAGCATATGGCCTCCATGACTCCCAATGAAGAAAATATGAGAAATATGACATGTATATATAGCTGCCAGACCCCCTGAAACCAAGTGGCACCTCAGCCTTAGGGGTGTCGACACCCCTATGGGGTCGACCCCTAGGTCGACACCCTTCCAGGGGGGTCGACTCTCTAGAGCGGGAATTTTACCGCTCAGAGGAATTTTTCAAATTTGAATCCTCTGGATAGGATTCTGACTCATCTCTGACTCATGCATATATATAAAATATTTCTGTGCATATACAACTTAAAACCTTCATAACTTCTTCATATGGTGTCCGTTTTACGCAAATAAAACGTCTATCTTGACCAGAATTTCAAGACGGATGCAAATAGTGTAGTCTATTTCCTCTAATTATGAATATTAAATTAATTATTATATAATTTATTCTCTTTAATGTTGTTAAAAATTTGCGGTCTTACATTTTCCCTTACTCAAAGGATTTCGTCCCGAAATCTCTAAGTCGGGAAGAATGCATATCCTACCATCCATTATCCATCTACTCATCCACCAATCACTAACATCCATTGTCCCTAAAGATTTCTAATGCTTATATGAATATATGCAAAGGTGTGTGTATATGTCCCAACACTAATGCGAAGATCAGGCGGTTTACTGATTCAGTTGACCTCCCTAATGCAATGTATGTTAGTGCCATGAATCCATTATGTATGCAAATAAATCTATTGTATCATATAAGTTCTATATGTGTGCACACCCATTCATCCAAATCCGACATCCATATGGCCGTTCATCCATTTCCATCCATAAAAGAAAAGAAAATGCACACACATCCATATGCAATATGAAAGTGATTGAGCCGATCTTAGTGCCTAATGTGTGTGTATATGCGTCCACATGAAACCACTACCAAACACTTGCATCCACCTGCATCCATCAAACATAACATGTTTCAAACACATGTTTACATCCATAGGATTCCTATCTTAAAGGTCGAAAATACGATGGATAAGATATACTCTATTGACAGAAACAAGTACTGAGAAAACTTAGGAAAGGATGTAAGAACATACCCTCGAAAAGAAAAGGGTAGGAAGCATGAATCTTGTCTTCGGTCTCCTAAGTCGCATCTTTGGGGTTATCTCCCAATTGAACCTTTAGCAACTTGATTTCCTTATTGCCAGCTTCTTAACCTCTGACCTAAGAATACGGGTAGGGACTCGTCTGACTGTCGCCTCCCGTTCCACTTCGACTTCTTCCAACATGCTCATCTCAACAACTTCCGCGGTGTCATGCAGGCACTTCCGCAGATGAAAGACATGGAAAATGTCATGAACACTGGATAGATTTTTTGGGAGCTTTACTCTGTGGCCATTTGGCCAATCCTCTCGGTTATGGGAAATGGTCCCACAAACCTAGGTGCCAACTTCCCTACTGATCCGAAGCGAACCACATTCCTCAAAGGTGATACTTTGATAAAAACTAAGTCTCCCACTTCGAATTCGATGTCAGTCCTTCTCTTGTCTGCATGGGACTTCGGCCTATTTTGAGCTGTCTTCATTCCCGGTCGAATAAGGTCAATCTTTTCGGACATTTCCCTAACCATATCTGGTCCAAGTAATAATCTTTCTGTAGATTCCCACTAACAAGTTAGCGATATACAGGGTCATCCGCACAATGCTTCGAATGGTGCCATGCCGATGCTAGCCTGATAGCTGTTATTATAGGCAAACTCTACTAAAGGAAGATGCTCTTCCCAAGTCCCTCCGAAGTCAAGGATACATAGCCTTAAAAGATCTTCTAGAATTCTGTTCACCCTCTCCGTCTGCCCATCGGTTTGAGGATAATAAGCGGTGCTCAAACACAACTGTGTACCTAATGCTTCTTGCAAGCTCCTCCAAAATTCGTTGGTAAAGATGGGGTCACGATCGCTCACGATGCTGGAAGGAACTCCGTGGAGACGAACTATCTCACGAACATAAATTGTTGTCAACCATGATGCCGTTCTCTTATTTTTAACTGGAATAAAGTGAGCACTCTTAGTGAATCTGTCCACTATCACCTAAATACTAGTATTACCTTTCTTCGATCTAGGCAACCCATCTATGAAATCCATAGAGACACTCTCCCATTTCCACTGTGGAACCTCCAATAGATGAAGTAATCTACCGGGCTTCTTTTGCTCAGCTTTGACTTGCTGGCAAACTAAACATTGAGAAACAAATTCGGCCACATCCTTGTTCTTCCTAGCCCAAAAGAAAACCCTCTTCATGTCCCTGTACGTTTTATCACCGCCTGGATGCATGGTCCTTTTAGAATGGTGGGCTTCTTCTAGGACTGCCTTTTTCAAGCTTCCACTTTGAGGAATACAAAGCCTTCCATCTCGTCGCAACCACCCCTTTTCATCCATGGCATACCTACTGAGGTGACTAGAAGTCTCCCCTCTTCTGAGCTTATGTCTAGAATGTGTGGGTCACCTTGTTGTGAAGCTCCTATCTGACCCACAAGAGTCGGTCGTATCTCCAAGGATGTAAATAAATCAGGAAAAACCTCGATGGAGGGTCTAAAATCAAAAGCAGATATGAACTCCAAGTTCTTTCTTTCCACAAACAGAGGACTCAGGGCCACCCTCTGCCTACCTAGTGCGTATGCCACCACATTACCCTTGTTAGGGGTATAAGCAATTTCAAAATCATATGAAGCTAAGAAGTCCATCCACCGTTACTGCCTTAAGTTGAGATCCTTCTGTGAGAACAGATACTCGAGAAATTTACAATCAGTGTATAATTCGAACTTTTCTCCAAGTAAATAATGACGCCACGTCTTTAATGCGAATACCATGGCAGCTAGCTCTAGATCATGGGTGGGGTAGTTCTTCTCATGAACTCTCAACTGTCTAACCCCATAAAATATTACCTTCCTTTCTTGCATCAGAACCGCACCAAGTCCTGTACCACACGCATCAGTGTAAATAGTAAACACTTTACTTCCATCGGGCAAGGTCAAGACTGGGGCTGTTGTTAGAGCCCTTTTTAGTCGTTGCAAAGCAACGTCACAGTCTATATCCCATGAAAATGTCAAATTCTTCTTTGTTAGCCTAGTGAGAGGGGCTGATATCTTCGCGAAGTCCTTAATGAACTTCCTATAATAACCTGCCAACCCAAGAAATCTTCTTACCTTGGTTGCATTTTTAGGAATCTTCCAATCTTGTACTGCAACCACTTTGGCGGGATCTACAGCTATCCCTTCTTTGGAGACTACATGCCCCAAGAATCTCACCTCCTTTCTCTAGAAATGGCATTTGGAGAACTTTGCTTTTAACTGATGGTCACAGAGAATTTTCAAAACTTCTCCTAAATGCTGGGCATGCTCTTCTTCACTCTTGGAGAAGAACAAAATATCATGAATGAAGACTACGACGAATTTGTTTTGGAACTCCCGAAACACTCTACTCATCAAATTAACAAAATAGGAAGGTGCATTTGTCAGCCTAAAAGGCATAACTAGCCATTCAAAGAAACCGTATGTAGTTCTGAAAGCAGTCTTATCTATGCTGTTCTCAGCCACCCTCAACTGATTGAACCACGTAGCCAAGTCCAATTGAGAAAATACTGAGGCACCAACAAGCTGATCAAATAAATCATCAATCCTCAGAAGTGGGTGCCTATTCTTCTTGGTGAGCTTATTTAACTCTCTATAGTCAACACACAAACGAAGCGAACCATCCGCTTTAGCTGCGAATACTACTGAAGCACCCCACTCAGATATGCTTCGTTTGATAAACCCTTTTTCAAGCAGCTCCCCTACTTGCTTACTCATCTCCCTCCTTTCTCTTGGAGCCATGTGGCGCACTGGTAATGCAACTAGCTTTGAATTGTCCATCAGATATATGCGGAAGTCGATCTCGCGCCTTGGAGGTAAACCCCGTACCTCATCAAAAACACCGGGATAATCTTGAACCACTGGAACATATTGCAAATCATCTATGGATGCATCTAGAGACTCTAGGAAGCTAACCATAACAGATCCTTGGGGGTCACAAGAAACTTCGAGGGTCTTTCCATGACAAGTCAGGAGTCTAAAAACCGTCCTCTCACAATCCAGAATGGCCCCATACGTGGTAAGCCAATCCATTCCTTGATTCAACCCATAGCCCATAAACCCGAGCACATACGCGTCGCATTCAAACTCGACGCCTAACACAGATATTTTCAAACCCCGATAAATCATTGATAAATGAGCCGAACCACCAACAGGGTTTGAAACAACTACGCGATCTACTACCATACTAGTAATTAAACGCAGAGATTCAACCACAGAACTAGATATAAACGAATGTGAAGCACCAGAATCAAAAAGTGTTCCAACTGGATAAACTAAACTTTTACCAGAATCGCAAGAGCATGCACCTGCCCTCCAGAAGTCCCTGCTCTTTACCCTTGTCCCTACGATCCATGTTTCTTCGGGCACTCTTTAGAGAAGTGTCTGACCTCTCCGCAATTAAAGCAACTGGCCTTCCTTCTTTTACAATCTTTGATCAAGTGACCCTCCTTTCCACAATTGTGACATTTTCTCTTATCCTTGCCTTTGTCATCTTTCACTACAACAAAAACACCATATTACAACTTTACTTTTACAACGGTGGTAAATGCACCGTTGTAATAAATGTTTTTTACAACTTTTTTCCAGAAAAGTTGTAATAAACTTATTTTTAACAACTGTGTTCTTTTGTCCGTTGTAATAAAAGCCTATGACAACCTTTGTTTTTTTGACTATTGTAATATATATTACTATATTTTAATATAATTAATAACTAATAATTAATATTAATACATTTATATTGATTATTTATAATTAATAACTAATAATTACTATTAATAATCAATTAGGAAGTAATAATCAATCTGTAATATTTAATACTTAGAAATTAAGAAGAATAATTAAAAAATATAGTTAATATTACATAATTAATATTAAATAGTTAATAATTAAAGTATAATAATTAATGCTAATAATGAATAATCAATGATTGCTTTTAATAATTAAGAAGTAGAGATTAATAATTACGAAGAAGAGATTAATAACTAAGATTATATTTAATAAATAATTTATAATAACGAACGATTAATAAGAAATCTTTAATAATTAAAATGTAATACTTATTATTAGTATTTAATATTTAATAGTTATGGGTAATAATTATATTTAGCATCCAATATTTCAAAAAAAGTTTAAATTTTTCTAGACAAAACTTATAAAATATTGAAATTTTCACAAATTAATTAAAAAAAATCAGTGAACTAGAATTTTTATAAAATATCCAAAATTTCGAAAAATTAGTTCGTTTTTTTTATTTTTTTCTTATGATAATTGAACCTTAAAATCGAAATGAATATTTAGATGACTTAACCAACGTCATCCATTGAGTGTTGAAATTTGTTAATTGATTTCTATGAGAAATAATATTATGTATAGTGCTGAAAACAGTTGAAATTTAAGATATAATCACATTAGTAAGTACCAATCACGTAAACGTGAAAAAATCAATCGTTTGAAGAAGTGGCGGCACCTTGAAAATTTTGGCGGCCAACCCTAATATTTTACTTCCTCACGTTATACTTTATCAGCCGACAAAAAAAAAAAAATCCCCCAAATCTTTTCCCCAATTCGAAATTAATGGCCTACTCCAGATCCGACGCCTCCTCCATCCTTGGCCCTAATTCACACCACCAGAATTTGCCTTGACCACTCCTCTTCGTTCAACACCTACTCCAGATCCGACGCCTCCTCCATCCTCAATCGAACCGCTCACTGTTTCCATCGCAACGCTCCTGCTTCTTTCCCGCTATCCTTTCTCTCACAAGTTCAACCGGACCACCTGTTGCTTCAACTATTGCCGTTCCATTATCCGTTCCTCAGCCTCTGCCTCGCAAAGATCTCTGTCCTGCACCAACGCCTGTTTGGCAAATCGAACCGTGTCACTGTCGCAAACCCGAAGACCGCCTATGCCCGAAAGCTGCTGCCTTTTCCATACCCGAGCCTTCACTTCCATTCAACACCGCCCTGTCATCGACCTAAAGTAAGTTCGCTTACCATTATTATTCTTTCAAATTGGCTGCGTCGGTTTCTAATTATAAACTGTTTGGGGTTACTTGGATGCTATTCCTGTCGATGAACATGAATTTGTAAGTGAAACATGAATTTTGTTTGAGTTTTGTTTGAGTTTAGTTTGTAAGTGAACATGGTTAGCATCTGCTTCTAATCGCCAAGATGAACATGAATTTTGTTTGAGTTTAGTTTTAGGTAAGTGAAACCATATTGTAGAAAAAATAGAGACTATTGGTGTAAATAAGCTAGTTGTTAAACAAGATACTGATAAAGAAAAAATTACAGCTTAGATACAATCAGATATATGGGTTTAGAAGCACATCTTGGTTTGCATTATGAGGATCATACACTAATGCTCATGACAAAGTGATAAATTGCTTGCTGC
The DNA here is from genome assembly GCA_030737875.1 of Allium sativum. Classification (NCBI taxonomy): domain Eukaryota; kingdom Viridiplantae; phylum Streptophyta; class Magnoliopsida; order Asparagales; family Amaryllidaceae; genus Allium; species Allium sativum. The sequence continues at coordinate 936,963,697 of CM060915.1, read as the reverse complement.
TACTAAATTTATTGCACATCTTGTGAACCAGCAAGTAGCGCATGAAATCCTTGTATTGGAATTGCTCACAATTCTTCTGGAAAATCCAACAGATGACAGTGTAGAGGTATAATTTCCTTTTTATGGTATAATGATGTTGCCAGTTTGAATTTTTATGTATTCCTGTTCTTTTGTCATATGCAGGTAGCTGTTGGTTTGTAAAAGAATGTGGTGTACTCCATATATAATAATCTATATTTGCTTTTTGTGTAGTATATTTCATGAATTTTGTTGTGAAAAACTCAGGAGGATCTATGAAGGTAGCTTTTGTCATATGCAGGTAGCTTTTGTCATATGCAGGTAGTATATTTCATGAATTTTGTTGTAAAAGAATGTGTAGTATATGAGTTTTCATGAATTTTGTCATATGCAGGTAGCATTTGTCATATGCAGGTACTATATTTCATGAATTTTGTTGTAAAAGAATGTGTAGTATATTTCATGTAAAAGAATGCAGGTAGCTTATGATACCTCCATTGTTAGCATATGGACCTTAGCCTGCCGGATGCTTTAAAGGTGAAGCTTAATTGTGTTATTTCCAAATTTCTTTCTTATAGTTACCTACACTGTTGTATAATCTCATATTTGTATCATATTTACGAAATCGAAGCATTTTATTTGTAGGTGATTGCAATATCCCTGCCAATGCAACACTTCTCTATGATATGTTCTCCCTCTTCTTACCTGAGGATTGCGATGGTAAGAAGCGAATTTATGAAGATCAACCGTCCTATATTAACGTGTGTAAAATTCTGTGATAGGTAACTGGATTGGATGCTGGAGCATAAAGACTCAATGTGTGTCAGTGTGTATGTATATTTATACGAAAGTGTGTATGTAACTGAGTGTATTGAGTGATCAGTTTGTAGTGAGGAATGTATGTATTGTTGTATTAATTCAAATATTGAAATAAAATATTTAATTGATTATTTCAGTCCAGAGTAGTATCATTTTATTCAGTATAAATATTTATTTTTATATGAAATGTAATGTATAACGAAACAAAAATCATATTGTTATAATTAATTGTAGTAGGAATTACTACAACGGTGAAAAAGTTGTAATATGTATTACTACAACAGTGCAAAAATGTTGTAATATGTATTACTACAACGGTGGAAAACAGTTGTAAAATATACATTTCACAACGGTGTCGCAACGGTGCAGAAAAGTTGTAAAAGATATTAGTCTAATACAACTTCTTAATACACGACGGTTTGCCCACCGTTGTAAAAAGTATATTACAACGGTGTTCCACCGTTGTAATAGGGTCATTTTGTTGTAGTGTTTTCCCCTTTCTTCTATTGTTGTTGTTGTTGCTGCTGTTGCTGCCCCTTCTTGGGCCACACCTTCTTATTCTGCGATGTCCCCTCAGTCTTTGTTTCCTTCTTCTCTCCCTTCTCCTCCTCATGCATTAGGGCCATATCTACAAGCTTTTCAAAAGTGGTCCTCATTGGAATATGGGACATGGCTAAACCATGCAGAGGCTCATTCAGCTCTATAGCAAACCGCAAAGCCCCTTTTGCGGTATGTCTACCAACTCTAACCCGAACCTTGCCAGCTGGTTGAACTTGTTCACATACTTCTTTACCATCAAATTTCCTTATTTGAGAGTTAAGAACCTCTCCATTCGTATGTTTCTCTCCGCTTGGGAAAGAAATTTCATTTCGAACCTTTGTCTAAAGTCTTCCCAAGTTTCTACCGGACGTCCAACTTGGGTGATTTCCCACCAAAATGAGGCTTCGTCCTTTAATAGCCAAGCAGCTAATTGAATTTTACTTCGGTCCTCCACTTCAAAGATTAAGAATAAGTCCTCTGTCTCCTTAAGCCAATTCCAAGCTACTACGAATGTCTCATTCCCAATGAATGGCCTTCCTCTCATAGCCCGGAAGTCTTTACAGATCTTGGCAAAGTTATCGGCTCTTGGAGGGGGAGGAGGTGGAGGAATGACTGGTGCAACTAGGGGAGGAACGTTTTCTTAGCCTTCGGCAGACACCAGGGCCTCCAAATACGTACGGAACCATCTGGGTATTGTAATGACCTCTGCGATATTAGGGATGTTTTGTTCCCCAAACATGCTGAAAAAGGGGAAAGGAAGAAATTTAGATAAAGGATACTACATATGGCTTTTTGGAGAATGTTTTTCAAAATAGACTTTTGTTTTGAAAATACTTTTCTTTTAAAATCTTTTTGAAAATAATTTCCAAAAACTTTTATCTAATCTGGTAACCTTCAGCTCTGATACCAAGAGAGACACCCCACGTCTGTTAATGTCACTCACTAAGGGAATGCATTAAGTTTCGTGAAGCGCTATAGGTAAACAAACACAAAATAATTACAAGACAGATATAAATAAGGTAGCAGTGGAAAATTTAAACTTTTATTTCAAACATAAGTCATAATACTGTGGTCCACAATTTCATAAGTCAAAAAACCATTACAATAAAATAACTTCTATCTTGCACCATCAGAGTACATAAGTAAATAAAAAGCATCATTCCCCAATAAAAAGATTTAAGCCATAGTATAGACAAGAACTTGAGCCATACTTTAGAAGTAGCTCCTAGCAAGATGATATCTGATTCCTGATTATGTCTGAGTGTCTCCTCCCTGAGAACCTGAGGGGGGAGACAGAAGAAAAAAGGAGATACAACAGGGTCATACGTAAAGTCTGGCAATCTAGTTACTTTTAGCCAGTTGATAAATAAAAGCAACATGATAAGCATATAAAGTGGATAAGAGAGATCACTACATAAATGGCAGGTGCGACAAGGTAAGCAAGTTAAGGTGTATGTGCCTCACTAATGATTACTCTGCATTATTACTAAGTATAACTGAAATGAGAGGATCCCTTCCACTATGAGTTGGTAGGCTTAGGTCATACGTCCAAGTAAACCTAACCACTACCCTAATCGATCGGCTCCCTACCCTGTAGATATCCTGTGTTGGCCCCACAGTAGGAGGTATCACATCCTAAAGTGGCAACCCATGGTGTGCACAACCATATCTACTGGTGTGCACACCCCTGAGGGTGGGTCGACCCCTAGGTCGACACCCCTCTAGGGGGGTCGACCCCCTAGAGCAGGAATTTTGCCGCTTAGAGGAATTTTTCGAATTTGAATCCTCTGGATAGGATTCTGACTCATCTCTGACTCATGCCTATATATAAAATATTTCTATGTGTATACAAACTTATAACCGTCATAACTTCTACATACGGTGTCCGTTTTACGCAAACAAAACCTCTATCTTGACCACAATTTCGAGACGGACGCAAAAGTGCAGTCCGTTTCCTCTAATTCTGAATATTAAATTAATTACTATATAATTTATTCTCCTTAATGTCTTAAAAATTCGGGGTGTTATAATTTAAGATATGTGCAAAATGACGATTGTGGGTATTTTATGTGGAATGACGAAGTGTATGAAACCGATATCAATGTGGAATTAGATGATACTACTGTTGAATTGATGGAAAAAGAAAAGGCTATATCGCAATTGCTCGTGGAAAGGATGACAATTGAAGAAAAGTTGCTGGAGAAAAAACAAAAGAGGACAAAATCCGATGAATTTGTGGGAGATATGAAGGAAGAATTGGCCCTAATGCGCACTACATGTGGAAAACACGAGAAAGGAGAAAAATTCTTTGCAACAGCTTTAGCTATGTCCTTGATCATGTTTGGAGTTCTTTTGTATGTTGCTATGACAATGTAGTGTAGTGAAGTAACATGAAATAGCATGCATCGACGGTTTTCAGGTATAATTTTAAGTTTTGTCACATTGTAGATTAGTGATAATTTTGCAACTGAGTTACTCTCTAATTTTGCAGGAAATGGCATCCACATTGTAACTGTCTAATTGTTTACTCAGTATTGTTGTGCTTTGAACAAACTGAGTCATCACATCAATTTGCAACTGAGTTACTCGGTATCTTTCAATTATGCAACTCAGTTATGCAAATGAAATGCAAATAAAACTCAGTTATGCAACTGAAATTCAAATGTAACTTAGTTTGTGCTGAAATGAAATTGAAACTCAGTTATGTCACTCAGTTATGCAACTCAGTTTGTGCTGAAATGAAAATGGAACTCAGTTTGTACTGAAATGTAACTGAGGCATGCAGGTAAAGGAGGCAGTGATGAGGTTGTTCAAGATTTTGTTACTAAAGGAACTATAGGTACTCGAGGCAGTAGAGGCACTTAACACTGAATGCATTGGAGGCTCGCGCTAAAATATGGAACTGTTTTAGTTTGATGTAAACATGAATTTAGTATTGGTTGTGTTTGTAACTGAAATGTCTGTAAAATTGAATTTAGTGGCTATGTTTTGTAGTTGACTTTTTGTTGCTGTTTAATTTGAAATAAAAAGTTCTTTTTCATATTCCATTGTGATGTTAATTGCTGTTATGTTGCAGTATGTATTGTAATGTTGCCATAGCTATGATATAATGTTCTAGAATGTGATGTTAAATGTTGCCATAGCTATATCATAGTGTTTCCATTAGATGGTAAAAGTGTTGCCATAGATTAATGCATTTGGTCCCCACAACATGATTCCGTGAACCCAGGCTACAGATTATAGTGGGGATTCCGTGAACCCGGGATGCAGATTTTACAAGGCCCCATATTTTTCTAAATTTAGTACCTATGGCATCACTTGTATCGATGTTGTCTTAGGGTCGCAAAGATTTTGCCTTTAACTCTAAGGCAACGCGGCAAAACGCAACTCGAAGAAAGTGTTGCCACAGATAATTTTTGGTCTATGGCAACATTTTTTGGCACTTCCTGCATCACTTCTCTGGTGTTGCAGTATGCAATCTATGGCGTAGTGCAAAGTATCGAAAGAGAAAGAATCCAACCCTTTTCTCGAAGCAGAATGGTGGGTATTTATAGGAGAGAGGAGCAGGTGTGTGTAGGTAGGATGTGAGACACATGGGTACGTGCCTACAATTTTCATATCCTCAAATTGATACCGATACCGGGATCGGTACATATCCCAGGATCGGTAGATATCCCAGGATACTTAGATGATTTTCTACCTGCTTGCCGAAGTTCTGAAGCTTTGAATCCTCTTGCTCTTCGTCTTCATATCCCATGATACAAAATGATTTGTAACGACCCTAGAAGTTAACTTATGGGAGTACGAAAATGTGTGAACGCTGGGACACAAAATTGGTTTAGAGGCTCCAGGATACGAAGGGGGTGAAGGTTACCAGGATACCAAATATGGAAGTGAGTTTCGAGATACGAATTTATGGAGGGATGTTTCTACCCAATCCTGAGAGTTTGGTTGTGGGGATATGAAATTTTGTGTAAAGGCTTTGGGATACGAAAAGTGGTGGATGGTGAATGCTGATTAAGAAGTGCTTGACCAATTTTGAGTAATTTCGACGAGCCGTGACGACCATACTTGAACGACTCCATCTAGTCTTGAATCCTAAGTGTTTTGGCAACACTTCTATGTTGTTTTACCATGAGATGGGCCAAGTCGTGAAGGTCTGGACTGCTTCTGGTAGCCGGACCAAAAGGTCGGGTAACACTTGATGTGAGACCCCAAACTCCCGTAGTACGAAAGCAAGGATAATCATTGGAACATAACACATAAACAGTAACAGCAGAATAGAAATAGAATTACAGTAGAAAATGTACATCAAATTACACTCGGAATAATATATCATTAGAGTTACACAGCATAATAGGATCATACTTAGTACAAATACAGTTTTCAACTTAATATAAAATGTCTACAACAGAATCAAGCATAATATACTAAATGAAGTCTGAACAGCATAATAGAAATGATAGGATCCATCTTCAGCTCCGTAGCTATCCAGAATAAATCTGCTAAACCTGTACAAAAGGTTGCCCATGTGGAAAAGAGGGCACCCGAGTTTGCAATGTGAAACAAACTACGAGTCAATCATGGGACCGGTTTGAGAAATCTTCTATAACCTATTTAATAATAAGGCTAATTGCAGGACCATGCTGCTAACGCAGAACGGGTTTACTCCATTGGATTGCCAGTACATAAATAAAGTAAATCGTTAAACAACGCGATGCTTTTTAGAAAAATGAAACCATTATAAGACTCAAGTCCCATCACACAATGCAACGCAAACTGGAGGATAGAGTTTTACCTTATAATGGTAAAAAATGCTTGATACGATAAAACGGAGTTGATATTATTATTAGTGTATATATGTTTCAAAAACATTTCAATCATAACATAGAAATCATAGACTGCATAGCTACCATATACTATGTCGCCAAATATAGGTTTACAATCAATACCGCATGGGTCATATTGGAAGTTGGATTTCCATCATGAACCAAGGCAAGAGATAGTCCTTACCAAATTTGAGACAATCTAGCCTACCACGTCTCAGGATACAGCCGCAACTGCACCTAGGAGCGCCAAGGCCGGTCCACAAAAAATGTTAGTGGATTAGTAATGCCTGAACAATACGTTTTCCCGCCCTATGGGGCGTAAAATAGAGCCACTAGGGACTCAAATCCGAGGTACCTCGCTTTCCATCATCCACATAAGTAAAAATATATGGGCTTGTAAAACGCAGACACCACTTCTGGCTAGAAAGAAACGCATGTTCTCCCTGGGCTCCTTCTCCCGTTTCTGGTTCATACCGGGGTGTGAGGCTCGCGAAGTAACGCTATACACAAAGCTATGCTATAATAAAGCTGTGCTTTGATCATCAACCACAAGGCTCCGCTTTTCAACAATAAGCCTTGATCATTCACATCTTGGCTTGCCACACTGACAATTCACACCATGCGACCGATAATTATCAATATAAAACCTCTGAGCTCGTGCGTCTCAGAGAAGGGTGTAAATAAAGAGAATAAATTCTCCGCCACCAAATAGATATATGTTAAATAGAAATCAACCAGCACAGAATAAAATCCAATGTCAGATATACATCCATTTACAAGTCCGTGCTGGGTCTGAACGAAATCGGAGATACCTTATTCCTCGTCCCATATGTCCAATACGGAAGAGAGGCGCTCAACAAGTACGTCCGAAAAACTACCACTGTAACCCTTTCAAGGCAGCAACTCCAATTAAAGGCATTAGTAGTCATCCATTCAATGTGAAGATCGCCGGTCTTCAATCACCATCTTTAAATCTTCGACTTCCGATCGTCGTATAATTATTTGAAATGAGATTTAATTCGGATTTTTCAAATAATTCTCGAATATATATAATTTAAATCAATTCTTTTCGTTCCATATTATTTATAATATTTTATAACAATTTATCGCTATTTTTATTTATTCAAAAATAGCCATTTTCAATTAAACGATGCTTCGGGTCATTATAGGGTCCTGGCGTTGTTTTCATCGAAATTTGATTTACACATTTCTCAAAATCTAACTGCTGGATCTTAGCAAACTTTATATCGTTGGAAAGATCTTTCCAAAACGAACCCAACGGTTCCAGTTTTGGGAAAATCCGATGGTCGGATCTTTCGGTATAATCGTTTGAAGTCACGATTTTAAAACGCGAAATGTAGCAGCGCGATTCGTTTATTTTAATTAATATTTATACATATAAATACAAATTGTTTAACGATTTCAACACCAATTTCAATTCAACATTGATTTCTTTTATATATGAAATCATATATAACATTAAAAATGAAATTTTTAATGTTAATGCAACTTCTTTCAACATTGAATCCTTTATATGATCCATATATATTACATAAAAATGTAATTTATTATGTCATTCATCTATAGAATTAAAATTGTAATCCGTTATTTCAATATATTATTACATTGAAAAATGTAATCTTTTATTTCAATATATTATTACATTGAAAAATGTAATCTTTTATTCGTTCTTTTATTACACTAAAATAATGTAATTTTTTATCATTCCTTTTATTACATTAAAATAATGTAATCTTTCTAATGAAACCTTTATTTCATTAAAAATGTAAATTTTTATTTCAATCTATTATCACATTGAAAATGGTAATCTTTCTAATGAAATCTTTTATTTCATTAAAAATTTGAACTTTTAAAGAAAAACATATTTTATATAGCAATAGACATTTTTAATGTTTCATTTACATTAAAAATGTAAATTCCAATGTCACTACATTTTATTTTCAAAATGTTAATGTTTATTATTGCATTTACATTAAGAATGTAAATGTCAATGCTAGTACATTTTTATTTATCAATGTTTTATTTTTAATGTAGTATATACATTAAAAATGTAAATGACAATGTTAATTCCTTTTTTATTCTATAAATGTTTTATTTTTAATGTAGCATATACATTAAAAATGTAAATGTCAATGTTAATAACTTTTTAATTCTATCAATTTTTCTTTAACTATGATCATTTTCATATTCAATAAAAAAATGTTTTTTTACTGTTAATCAAGTTTTCTTTAACTATGATCATTTTCTTATTCAATAAAAAATGTATTTTTTTACTGTTATTCAATTTTTCTTTAACTATGATCATTTTCATATTCAATAAAAAAATGTATTTTTTTATTGTTAATCAATTTTTCTTTAACTATGATCATTTTCATGTTTTATATATATACAATGAAAATCTAATTTTTATATTATTCAAACAATTTTATCTAACAATATGAACATTTTATAACAAAAGAATATTTTAGCAAATTTCGGCAGTATAACGGCAGGGTAATTAAAACCGGCACCGTCCGGATGTACGACTCCTCGTACTACCTTAGGCCTCGCGGCGTTTACAAGGGGTTTAATTTCCTAATACATTTTTCTAGGCAATCTATTGCCACAATATCAACCAATTTCATTTCAACCACAATCAAACACCAAAAATCAACCAATTCCACATCACAATAAAGTCAAGTCATCCATGGTCTGTGGACGACGGGTGTCGGAAGTTTTAAAACTTCGTTTGTATCCTAATATAATTTTATTTAATTAATTTGGATTCAAAAATCTCACATTGCTATTTATTTCTTCTAAAATGGTAGAATGCTCCAAAAAATTTGCGGTCTCTTTTGAAATGTAGATCTTGATTCAAGGATTCCAACGGATCTTGAATTATTGAATTCTGATTCAAAATGGCCAAGTTATGACACTCTAAAGCTTAATCGTGTTAGTAATATAATTAAATATATAATTAATTTTTTTAATTACATAGGTTGAGAAACACGTGACTCCTTCCACTTCGTTCTATACAGAACATCGCGAAACCCAACTCCGCCAAACCTCCCTCCTGTCGCATGCACAATCGAAGCCTCTGATCCTGATCCAACATTGCCCCTTCGTAGCCGCCAACACCATCTATCCATGCCTCCAATAGCTCCAAACTCGGTGGTCCTGTTAGTGCTGAAATATGCTGGGAAATCGACGACTTTAGGGCTCGGTTTCCCCCAAATCGCCAAGCGAAATCCGATCACAACCGTATTAGTTTGAAGATCTCATGATGCTCTTGATATTTGGCTTTGAAAATATGATTTAATTTGAAGATAAACAGAAGAAATTAACGGATTTGTTTGGGAGGTTTATGGCCATCAATTTTCAATGGTGGCGGCTGCTATATATTAGGATTAGGGTTTTACTGTATATACTAGGTGTTTATAGACTATATTATATATTATTTAATTTTTAAATTCAGAAATAACTTGTTAAACCATCCGTACTCCAAACGAAACCCAACGACTATCACCCCTAGCTAAATACCGCCATTCCGGACACGATGGGATATGTTTCGTAACCCAGTTCGGCTGTTATGATATATTTTTCATTAAATTTAAATATAAAACATTTAATTATTTAATTTTGATCGTACATTTTAATCTACCGGGGCCACAGACTGACTCTAAAAATTCCCCAAAAATAAATCTAGGAATGCTTTGACGATACGGTCCTAAAATAATAATTTCATCAAATTTGGAGAACGTTTGAAAAATGTTCATTTTCTAGTCGATCCAAATTGACTGAAATTGACCAAACGCATTTTCCTTTGCCACGCACTCATATTAATTCCAAAAATTATGAAAATTGGAATCCTACAATAATTTGACATTCTGGATCCAACCAGGGTGGTTTCATCAAAAACGGAGGTCGTTTGCAAAATGGCTATTTTACGGGTTATATATTATATTAAATTCCACAACGACTATTCTGAATATTCATCTAACCATAACTTTTGATTCCCGCTATGAAATTTCAATTTTTCGGATTTGTTGGAAAGATATTCTTAAACAGAATCAAATATTTTTGGTTTCACTAAAATCCGATTCATTTTGCATCCTGTACATTCAGTCAAAATTCGAATTCAAAATTTCAAACTACCGCGCTATTTCTAACTCCTTTTAAAATTAAAATAAATATATTTGTTCTAACTTTTATTTAAATAAATTTTTATTCGTTATTATTTAAAATAAATTATTTTAACTATTTAAAATTCAACAAAATGGCCAAAATAAAAAATTTAAATTGGCTTTGATTTTCCGGGTTATTACAATCTCCCCCACTTTAAAAACTTTTCTTCTCCGAAAAGGAAACAACAGTAAAGTAGGAAACAAAACCGAAAATGTAAAATATTGCAACTACACCTTGCGTCAGAGATATCCACTCTGCAATGGGGATAAGCCTGTTTGATGCTATCCTCAGTCTCCCATGTACAGTCTCTAGGATCTCCGCTCCACTGCACTTTGACTAAATGAATTCTTTTGTTCCTCAGAACTCGGGTTTCTTTGCCAATGATCTTTACCGGCTCCCTTCTTACTGCTAAACTTGGGGTAATCTCCAAATCTTACTGTGCAGCTTCCTCCACAATCAAGTCTGGATCATGTACATGCTTCTAGAGTTGAGACACATGGAATACATCATGTACCCCTGGCAACTAGTCAGGCAGCTGAACCCTGTAAGCGAGAGTTCCAATTCTTTCTAGAACAGGGAATGGACCAATGAATCTAGGAGCCAACTTCCCAGTCTTCCCAAAACGAACTACGCCTCTTAATGGAGAAACTCTCAAGTACACATAACCGCCAACAACAAATTCCAAATCCCTTCTTCTTGAATCTGCATAACTTTTCTATCGGCTCTAAACTACTAGTAGTCTCTTCTTAATAAAATCAACTTTATCCTAAGCTTCTCGAATCATGTCGGGACCCAATACTAGTCTATTGCCTGGTTCAACCAAACATGCGGGAGATCTACAAGCCCTGCCATACAATGCTTCGAGTGGCGACATTTGCAAGCTTACTTGGTAACTGTTATTATAAGAGAACTCAACCAAGTGCAAGTGATCTTCCCATGATCCGCCAAAGTCAAGAATACATGCCCGCAACAAATCTTCCAGTATACGGTTCACCCTCTCAGTTTGGCCATCTGTTTGAGGATGATATGCGGTGCTCAGATTTAACGTTGTCCCCAGCTTCTCTGGGAATGCTTCCCAGAATTTACTAGCAAATATAGGGTCATGGTCACTAACAATGCTACTGGGAACTCCATGTAGTCGAACAATTTCTTTGAAATAAATTTTCGCCAAACTTTGAGCTGTTCTAGTTGATCTGACAGGAATAAAATGAGCAGACTTCGTGAAACAATCAACGATCACCCAAATACTTTCATTACCTTTTCTGGTTCGGGGCAAGCCATTAATAAAATCCATGGAAATTTGATCCCCCTTCCAGCTTGGAACTTCTAATGGTTGTAACAAGCCGGCAGGTTTCTTCTGATCACTTTTGACTTGCTGGCAAGTAGAACATCTGATAACATATATGGAGATATCTCTTTTCATAGATTTCCACCAGAACGTGCGGTTGAGATCACGATACATCTTGCTCACCCCTGGATGAATCCAAAGCTTGGATTTATGACATTCATCCATTACTTCTCTTCTGAGCTCAGGAATATTTGGGACACAAATTCAGCCTTTCAACCTCAGAACTCCTTTGTTATCTTTTTGGAAACTTGAGGGTTCGCCTTCCCGAACTATTTTACTAATTCTTTGGATAAATTCATCATTTTTCTGAAGATAAGAGATTTTGTCAATCAATGAAGGTGTAATGATAAGATGGGCAATGATGAGATTGGCGGTGACCGCATTCTTTCTGCTGAGCGCATCAGCCACAACATTGGATTTTCCTGGAGTATACAAGACATCCAGATCATAGGCCGCAAGAAATTCTAACCAACATTGCTGCCTCAAATTCAAGTCCTTTTGGTGAACGGATACTTCAATGCTTTATGATCTGTGTATAATTCGAACTTCTCACACAAGAGATAGTGTCCCCATATCTTTAAAGCAAAAACAATGGCTAACAACTCAAGATCATGAGTAGGATATCTCTTCTCATGTGCCTTCAATTGACGGCTAGCATAAGCAACTACTTTGTATCTTTGCATTAGTACCTCACCAATACCTTTAATAGAAGCATCAGTCCAGACTTTCAAATCTTGATTGCCATCAATAATAGTCAACACTGGAGCATTGGTCAACCTCAATTTCAGCTCTTGGAAAGCTACCTCACATTCAGGTGTCCAATTAAACTTTGTGTGCTTCTTTGTAGGCTTTGTTAATGGACAAGAAAATTTTGATAAATCCTTAACGAATTTCCGATAATAGCCAGCCAATCCTAGGAAACTTCTAACTTCAGTAGGAGTGCTAGGCTTCTTCCAATCTTGAATAGCTGTGAGTTTGCTAGGATCCACCGAAATTCCTTCCTTCGATACTACATGACCGAGGAACTCCACTTCTTCTTGCCAGAATACACATTTAGAAAATTTGGCTTTTAATACATTCTTTCTCAGAATTTACAAAACTTGTTCCAAATGTTTTTCATGCTCGGCAGTTGATTTTGAGAAGATTAAAATGTCGTTGATGAAAACCAGTACAAATTTATTTTGGACATCGCGGAATACTCGATTCATTAAATCCATAAAATAGGCAGGAGCATTGTATAAGCCGAATGACATCACTAACCATTCATAAAATATGTCTGGGCCTCTGAAAGTTGTCAAAGGAACACATTCTTTGGCAATCCGCAGTTGATGGAAACCTGTAGCTAGGTCCATTTTAGAAAATACTTTCGCTCCATTTAACTGATCCAACAAATCACCTGTACGGGGCAATGGGTATTTATTCTTGAGTGTCTGCTTGTTTAAATCTCGGTAATCCACACACAGTCTGAGAGTACCGACTGACTTTGGAACAAACACTACTGCTGCATCCCAATTTGAAAAGCTAGGCCTGATCAAACCTTTCCACAAAAACTGTTTAGTTTGATTACCTAGTTCTTCTTTCTCTTTCCATGTCATTCTTCAAATAGGATGTACCACTGGTCTTGCATTCAGAACTAGATCAGTCCCAAAGTCAATTTCTCTTCGCGGAGGTAAGCTATCAACTTCTTCGAACACATCCACATGAATCTTGACGACAGGGATATCTTCAACAGCAGCAGGAGAAAGATCAAGAGCAGACCAAAATTCTTTTCTATCTGAATTCGGTCCTATGCATGGTATCGTTATAAAATTTTTATACTTGGTCTTCGCCTTAACGATTCTTCCTACACATTTAACCTCGGCTTCATATTTGGTCAACCAGTCCATCCCAAGAATGATGTCAAATTCAGGGAAATCCATGATGATTAAATTAAAAGGAAACCGGTAATGGAAAAAGGAAATAGGCACTCTACAATACACACCGAGAATAATAGAACCCCCTATCGGATTATGAACTCTAACCGATTCCTTAAAGTTCCTTAGCTTTAGCTTTAACTTCTTAACTGTATTGCTTGAAATAAAGCTTTATGACGCGCCCGTATCAAATAATACTTTAACAGGAATATTATTGACAGTAATAGTACCTTCTAAAACATCTGGCCTTTACTGACTAGCCGAGTGTGCTGGAGCACCTGCCGTGCTATTGATTTGAGCTTCTGCCACTTTATTGACTTGAGCCACCTTCGTCGTTTTCAAAAGCGGGCAATCTTGTTTTACATGACCCATCTGATGGCAAAGATTGCATCCTCTATCCTCTTGAAACTTTTCATTGGATTTAGATCCATTCTTCTTTAGTTTCTTCGAAAATTTGCAGTTTCTTATCGAATGCCCTTACTTATTACACTTGAGACATACGACTGTCTTTACCTTTTGCTGACGACTTTAGGCTTCTTACTAACCTCAGGCTTTGTACTTGCCTCAAGGCAATCAGTTTCAAACTTTCTTTTGCTGTTAGAGCTATCTTCTTCTTCATCTTCCCAACCATGTTGTTTATCAATATACTCATAGCGGTAACCATTTGCATCATCTCATAAAAAGGGAGATTCACATGAGCAAGTACTCTACCTTCGTATTTCTTTTGAAGACCTTTGATAAATCTCAGATTCTTCCTTATAGGATCTTGATTTAGTTCTGGGGCAAAGCGAGAAAGTTCATTGAATTTATTCTGATATTTTTGGATGGTCATATCTCCTTGTTTCAGATTGTAAAACTCATCATATAGTCGCTCAGTTTCTTCTGGAGGAATAAATCTTACTTTGAACATTTCTTTAAATCTGTCCCAAGCAATATTACCTTCTGGATTTTCCTCAGTAACAGTTTCCCACCAGATTAGGGCTTCGTCTTTGAGTGCCCAAGATGCAAGTAATATTTTCTGATCATCTCTCAGCTTTAAGCCTTGAAAGATTCTCTCAGCAGAATGCATCCATGCTTGTGTTTCAATAACGGATTCTTTGCCCAAAAATTATACTCCACCCAGATTTCGATATTTCAGTACTAGAGCTTCTAGATCTGGTTCTCGTTATGGGAGCACGATTGGGTCATTAGATTGTCGAACCATAGAACTACTTCTTCTGTTTCTGCCACTCATTTTCTACTATGTCTGCAAATAGCAGACAAAGAGTCAGGCCAACAGTAAAGATATTGTAAAACATAGAGGCATATATTTAAATGTAAATGAATCTATGGGGGATGTATTTATTTAGCCATACTCATTCTAGGAGATTACTAGTCCTCTCTATAATGAGTTATTCGTTTTAGAATATTGCTGATTCTACTCCTGTCTGGTTTATTTATATGTTATATTCTGAGCTAATTTTAACCAAAGCTCTGATACCAACTGTGAAGACCCCAAACTCCCGTAGTACGAAAGCAGGGATAATCATTGGAACATAACACATAAACAACAAAAGCAGAACAGAAAAATAGAATTACAACAGAAAATGTACATCAAACTACACTGGAAATAATTTATCATCAGAGTTACACAGCATAATAGGATCATACTTAGTACAAATACAATTTTCAACTTAATATAAAACGTTTGCAGCGGAATCAAACATAATATACTAAATGAAGTCTGAACAGCATAATAGAATTGATAGGATCCATCTTCAGCTCCGTAGCTATCCAGAATAAATCTGCTAAACCTGTACACAAGGCTGCCCGTGTGGAAAAGAGGCCACCCGAGTTTGTAAAGTGAAACAAACTACGAGTCAATCATGGGACTGGTATGAGAAATCTTCTATAACCTATTTAATAATAAGGCTAATCGCAGAACCACGCTGCTAATGCGGAACGGGTTTACTCCATTGGATTGCCAGAGCATAAATAAAGTAAATCGTCAAACAACGCAGTGTTTTTTAGAAAAATGAAACCATTATAAGACTCAAGTCCCATCACATAATGCAACGCAAACCGGAGGATAGAGTTTTACCTTATAATGATAAAAAATGCTTGATACGATAAAATGGATTTGATATTATTATTAGTGTATATATGTTTCAAAAACATTTCAATCATAATATATCAATCATAGACGGCATAGCAACCATATACTATGTCGCCAAATATATGTTTACAATCAAAACCGAATGGGTCTTATTGGAAGTTGAATTTCCATCGTGAACCAAGGAAATAGATAGTCCTTACCGAATTCGAGACAATCTAGCCTACTGTGTCTCAGGATACAGCCGCAACTGCACCTAGGAGCGCCAGGGCCAGTCCACAAATAATGTTGGTGGATTATTAATGCCTGAACAATATGTCTTCCCGCTCTATGGGGCATAAAATAGAGCCACTAGGGACTCAAATCCGAGGTACCTCGCTTTCCATCATCCACATAAGTAAAAATATCTGGGCTTGTATAACCTAGACACCACTTCTAGCTAGAAAGAAACACATTTTCTCCCTGGGGTCCTTCTCCCGTTTTTGGTTCATACCGGGGTTTGAGGCTCGCGAAGTAACACTATACACAAAGCTATGCTACAATAAAGCAGTGCTTTGATCATCAACCACAAGGCTCTGCTTTTCAACAATAAGCCTTGATCATTTGCATGTATGCCACACTGACAATCCACGACATGCAACCGATAACTATCAATATATAACCTCTGAGCTCGTGCATCTCAGAGAAGGATGTTAAGAAAGAGAAAAAATTCACCACCACCAAACATATATATATTAAATAGAAATCAATCAACACAGAATAAAATCCAATGTCAGACATACATCCATTCACAAGTCCGTTCTGGGTCTGAACGAAACTGAAGATACCTTATTCCTTGTCCCATATGTCCAATATGGAAGAGAGGCTCTCGCATATCCGGACGATCACCAAGTAGGTCCGGACAACTACCACTGTAACCCTTTCAAGGCAGCAACTCAAATCAAAGGCATCAGTAGTCTTCCATTCGATGTGAAGATCGTCGGTCTTCAATCAACTTCTTCAAATCTTCAACTTCCAATCGTCGTATAATTATTTGAAATGAGATTTAACTCGGACTTTTCAAATAATTCTCGAATATATATAATTTAAATCAATTCTTTTCGTTTCATATCTTTTATAATATTTTATAATGATTTATCGCTATTTTTATTTATTCAAAAAATAGACATTTTCAATTAAATGACGCTTCGGGTCATTACACGACCCTAGCGATGTTTTCATCAAAATTGGATTTACACATTTCTCAAAATCTAACCATTGGATCTTAGCAAATTTTATATCATTGGAAAGATTTTTCCAAAATGAACCCAACAGTTCCAGTTTTGGGAAAATCTGACAGTTGGATTTTTCGGTATAATCGTTTGAAGTTACGATTTTAAAACACGAACTATAACAGCGCGATTCATTTATTTTAATTAATATTTATAAATATAAATTGTTCAACGATTTCAACACCATTTTCGATTCAACATTGATTTCTTTTATAAATGAAATCATATATAACATTAAAAATGAAATTTTTAATGTTAATACAACTTCTTTCAACATTGAATTCTTTTTTATGATTCATATATATTACATAAAAATGTAATTTATTTTTTCATCATCTATAGAATTAAAATTGTAATCCTTTGTTTCAATATATTATTACACTGAAAAATGTAATCTTTTATTTTAATATATTATTACATTGAAAAATGTAATCTTTTATTCATTCTTTTACTACATTAAAATAATGTAATTTTTTATCATTCCATTTATTACATTAAAATAATGTAATCTTTCTAATGAAACCTTTATTTCATTAAAAATGTAAATTTTTATTTCAATCTATTATTACACTGAAAAATGTAATCTTTCTAATGAAATCTTTTATTTCATTTAAAATATGAACTTTTAAAGAAAAACATATTTTATATAGCAATGGACATTTTTAATGTTTCATTTACATTAAAAATGTAAATTTCAATGTCACTACATTTTATTTTCAAAATGTTTATTTTTAATATTGCATTTACATTAAAAATGTAAATGTCAATGCTAATACATTTTTATTTATCAATGTTTTATTTTTAATGTAGTATATACATTAAAAATGTAAATGACAATGTTAACACCTTTTTTATTCTATCAATGTTTTATTTTTAATGTAGCATATACATTAAAAATGTAAACGTCAATGTTGATACCCTTTTTATTCTATCAATTTTTCTTAAACTATGATCATTTCCATATTCAATTAAAAAATGTTTTTTTATTGTTAATCAATTTTTCTTTAACTATGATCATGTTCATATTCAATAAAAAACTGTATTTTTTTATTGTTATTCAATTTTTCTTTAACTATGATCATTTTCATATTCAATAAAAAATGTATATTTTTTTATTGTTAATCAATTTTTCTTTAGCTATGATCATTTTCATACTTTATATATATATATATATACAATGAAAATCTAATTTTTATATTATTCAAACAATTTTATATAACAACAAGAACATTTTATAACGCAAGAATATTTCAGAAAATTTCGGCAGTATAACGGCAGGGTAATTAAAACCGGCACCGTCCCGATGTACGGCTCCTCGTACTACCTTAGGCCTCGCGGCGTTTACAAGGGGTTTAATTTCCTAATACATTTTTCTAGGCAATCTATTGCCACAATATCAACCAATTTCATTTCAACCACAATCAAACACCAAAAATCAACCAATTCCACAACACAATAAAATCAAGTCATCTATGGTCTGTGGACGATGGGTGTCGGGAGTTTCTAAACTCCGTATGTATCCTAATATAATTTTATTTAATTAATTTGGATTCAGAAATCTCACATTGCTATTTATTTCTTCTAAAATTGTAGAATGCTCCAAAAATTCTGCGGACTTTTCTGAAATGTAGATCTCGATTCAAGGATTCCAACGCATCTTGAATTATTGAATTCTGATAGCTTAATCATATTAATAATATAATTAAATATTTAATTAATTTTTTTAATTACATAGGTTGAGAAACACGTGACTCCTTCCTCTTCGTTCTATACAGAACATCGCGAAACCCAACTCCGCCAAACCTCCCTCATGTCGCACGCACAATCGAAGCCTCCGATCCCGATCCAACACCGCCCCTTTGTAGCCGCCAATACCCTCTCTCCACGCCTCCAATAGCTCCAAACTCCGTAGTCACATTAGCGCTGAAATATGCCGCGAAGTCAACGACTTTAGGGCTCGATTTCCCCCTAATCTCCAAGTGAAATCCGATCACAACTGTATCAGTTTGAAGAGCTCATGATGCTCTTGATATTTGTCTTTGGAATACGATTTAATTTGAAGAGAAATAAAAGAAATTAACGAATTTGTTTGGGAGGTTTTTGGCCATCAATTATCAATGGTGGCGGTAATATATGTTAGGATTAGGGTTTTACTGTATATACTAGGTATTTATAGAGTATATTATATATTATTTAATTTTTAAATTCAGAAATAACTTGTTAAACCATCCGTACTCCAAACGAAACCCAACGAATGTCGCC
Source organism: Allium sativum (assembly GCA_030737875.1). Taxonomy (NCBI): domain Eukaryota; kingdom Viridiplantae; phylum Streptophyta; class Magnoliopsida; order Asparagales; family Amaryllidaceae; genus Allium; species Allium sativum. Next base: position 936,944,420 of record CM060915.1, on the reverse strand, counting down.
CTAGCTAAATACCACCATTCCGGACGCGATGGGATATGTTTCGTAAACCAATTCGGCTGTTACGATATGTTTTCTTTAAATTTAAATATATAACATTTAATCATTTAATTTTGATCATACATTTTAATCTACCGGGGCCACAGACTGACTCTAAAAATTCCTAAAAAATAAATCTAGCTATGTTTTGACGATACGGTCCTAACAAAATTTATTTTGTTGTTTTTGGAGACCATTTGAAAAATGGCCATTTTCTGGTCGATCCAAAGAGAGTTGGTGTAACAACTATAACAGTGAAATGCACTTCTAAAATTTTGCATTTAAGCTTAAATGTAAAAGTCGTGATCAACATGAAATTGTGTAACATCACATGTATTCAGGAATGAAAGTAAAGAAAACCCATTCATTTAAATTTCCATGCATGTGTGTTCAAAAAGGGATACATGCTCACGTTATTCGCATCTTCCCACTTCATCCCACTCAATACACAACCACACACACATACTCAACACACATGTATAAAGGTTTGTAATCTAGAAAACCACAAGTAAAACTAAGGATTGAAAGCAAAGGTACTAAATAAATTTAATGGTCAAACATAAACATTGCAGGATGCCAAAGAAGATGAAGACAAAATGAAAAGCCTCGGTCCAGTTACAAACTTATACAAAAAATGAGCATCCAAACTCCAACGGTCCCAAACTAGTATGGTTGTAACCCTGTCTATTATTTATCTCGCACCATATACGCAGTATCCAACCAAAAATACAAATCTGCACATAAATGGACATGTTAAACAAAGATAAACAAATTGCTGGTACTTAAAATTTAAGCGCAAACAACCTAACATGGGGAAGAAAATTTTAATTATAAACTTAGCATTTGAAAGAAACCAGTCACAGCGAACCACAAATATCACTACCTTAATCTTCTTCCATATATAGACAGCAAAAAGGGAGAATTGAAGAAAATATGTTTATTTTCCTTCTCACGGAGACTGTAAAATTGAAGTATACAATAGAACCCATGTAATAGAGCTTCTCCAGCCAATAAATGATGTTGAAAAATATATTTATTTTTTGCTTTTCTATCAATAGATTGTTGAACTAACAAGTAAATTCTATTTAAATATAAGTTCCAACATATGCATGACAGTGCAGGGATATATGGAGTGACCCAACATGGTAGTGATTAAACTTCTGCAAGTTACAGCTCAGTGGAAACTATGAGTGAACATTCATATACATGTATTCCAGTTTCAACCAGATGAACTAATATCTCCAAGAAGTCCAACAAATGCCACAATGTATTTATGGCCAGTGTATGCTCAGTTTTTTTTTTCTATTCGGCTATTAACAAACAAATCCAACTATCGATAATAACATCATAGGACATACTCAAGTTCTATTTTTTTATGTGATCAAAAAATAAAGCATACTCCATACTGCAACCCAAATTTATATGAAATTGGTCAACATTTCAGGAAAATTTCGAAAGGACCAAGAGTACTAGGAACGATATACACAACAATTACAAGCAACATGGCAAACAAGTTGTAACAGGCAGACAAAATTGAGATTTGAATAGTCATAAGATATTTCAATACATATGCAGCATAACAACAACCAACAAGGAAACATGGATATTACACTCAACTACCTAGGCAGTTAAATTACTTGAATAACGATTAACCGTGAGAAAAATACTCACCTTTGGCGACGGTATCAAGGGTACACTAACAATTCCTGGCCTTAAAGCGTACTAGAAATAAAAGAGGGCTCACCGGTCCTTTGCAACAGTCATGGAAGCGGCACGAGACTGGTTTGGCTTCGATGGTGGTGAACTACTCCAATTTGTGGAGCTTTGATTTGATAAAGGCGACAACTTTTGACTTAAGGTGGAGCAAGTTTCGACTTTTATGGAAGATGAGTCATAGTTTGATTTATGGAGGAACGATAGGAGCTAGGGTTTCGATGGTGACTGCGGCAGTGAAGTGGAGGACGGAGATGAACGATGGATGTTGCGGTGGCTCCATGGGTGTTCTTTGATGATGGTGCAGGATTTCAACTTTTAAGAAAAAAGGGTTTCGGTTATTAAAAAAAGAGGGGATTGATTTTGTTTTGCTGGAGATAATGTGGGAAGTGGGTGATTTTTTTAGAGGAAGAATAAAGGGGATAAGAACGACATAAATCAGTAGATAATAGGGTTGCTGTGTGCTTCTCAGATGTAGGTCGGCATAGTGTATTGCTGAGGAAGGTTATATTTCTTTATAATTAAACATTAAACTGGCACCATAAACTAAATTTGAACGCTCAATATTCGTACAGTAACCATATTTTCCAAATACAACAAAATTTATACGTACCCCTTCGTTTCAACATTCTGAATTCAATAAAATTAATTTAATTATATTCCGACTCCGTTTGCGTACAACGTTATGTTAATTTTAAAATTATTTATCGCTTCACTGATTTTATTTCGTTTATTCATCAATAACTTCGTTTTATTCTAAATTTGAAACATTAAATTTTAAATTCCTTTATACATACAAATACGCACATATCCAAACTAATTTTCCATAGATTTCATAAGTTGAATTCCCATTTTAATTAACGTTAATAACGTATATTTTTAAATTTAACCATTTATTTTCTAGTCGAATTTCAAATTCAATTCAAATATGTAATCAATTCAATTCATATATTCAACAATAAATATTTGATTTCCAACCAGCCATTCTGAATTAAAAACTAAATTCAATTCATTCACAAAACAATATATTTAATTTTTAAACCTAAGTATCAATATAAAATTGATTGTACATGGTTAGGTCTCTCATAAATTCCATATTTCAGTTGCCGAAATTTCTGGGATGTTATAATCTCCCTGTAACGATATGGGTTTCGCTCAGATTTAATCAATCGCTAAACCGACCAAGACCATTCGAAGCACGGATACGCTAACTCTGGGCATACAACACATTAGAACAAATAAATAAGACTTTTGTAAACATCATAATAATGTTACATCATAGTACAAAATATATGAGAGTACATCGAAAAATAATACTACAACGGAAGATTAATTTACAATAATTTTAATGCAATGTAGCGAAACCAATAAACTAGCACAACGGAACCCTATCAATGCTCCGGACGTAGCTTTAAGCTTCAATCTAGAATCCTGATCAATAAATAAGTATCTGCAAAACAAACCACTCGACTGCCCGTGTGAAAATAGGGGCATCCGAGTTTGCAAGTGAAACAAACTACAAGTCAGTCATGGGATTGGTGTGAGAAATCTTACTTAACTTATTTAATAATAAGGCTAATCACAGGACCACGCCGCTAACGCAAAATGGGTTTACTCCATTGGATTGCCAGTGCATAAAATAAAGTAAATCTTTTAAACAACGCAATTCTTTTAGAAAAATGAAACCATTATAAGACTCAAGTCCAATCACACAATGCAACGCAAACCGGAGGATAAAGTTTTACCTTATAATGGTTAAATATGATTGATACGTATAAAACAAAAATTATTTGATATTATTATTATTGGTGTCTAGTCAGTTTAAAACACTTTTCAATATAAACGTATCAATCCTAGATGGCATAGTAACCCATCCTACTATGTCGCCATATATAGGTTTACAATCAAATCCGTAATGTCGTATTGGAAATTGGGTTTCCATCATGAGTCGAGGCTAGGGATGGCTCCTCCAGATTTGAGACACTCTAGCAAATGCCTCAGGATCACTCGTAGTGGACCTTGGATGCGGTAGGGCCGGTCCACACATACTTTAGTGGATTAATTATTCCTGAATAATACGTTTCCCGGTCCTATCGGACCTATCTCTGAGCTATTGGAGACTCAATATCCGAGGACTCGCAATCCATCATCCACATAAGTAAAAATGTCTAGGCTCCATACTATGACACCACTTTTAGCTAGAAAGAAACGCAAGTTCTCCCTACGGTCACGATCCCATTTTTGACTCATACCGGGGCGTGAGGCTCGCGACTTAACGTTATACACAAAGCTATGCTAATTAGAGCCGTGCTTTGATCATCAACCACAAGGCTCTACTTTTCAACAAAAGTGTTGATCATTTGCATCTTAGTATGTCACATTGACAATCCACGCCATGTAATTGATGTCTATCAATATATAACCTCTAAGCTCGTACATCTCAGAGAAGGGTGTTAAGTAAGAGAATAAATTCTCCGCCACCAAACAGATATATATTTAATAGAGATCAATCAACACAAAATAAAATTCAACGTCAGACACACATCCATTTACAAGGACGTTCTGGGTCTGAACGAAATCGGAGACACCTTATTCCTCGTTCCATATGTCCAATATGAAAGAGAGGTTCTCGCATATCCGGACAATCAACAAGTACGTCTGGACAACAACCACTTTAACCCTTTCCTAGGAGCTACCCAATCCCGGGCATCAACAGTCATCCTATGTGAAGAACGCCTGTCTTCAACCACCGTCTTCAATGTCATTGACTTTTATTAGTCGTATAATTACTTGAAACAAGATTTAACTCGGCCTTTTCAAATAATCCTCGAATATATATATAATTCAAATCATTTCTTTCTTTGGTTAAATTTAATTCAATTCTATATATTAATGTCAAATAAATCTAACCGTCCATATTAATTTATAAACCAAGGGAAATTGGTTTATTTCCATTCCATATTATTCATAATATTTTATAATGATTTATCGCTATTTTTATTTATACAAAAATAGCCCACTTAATTAGAACGACGTTTCGGGTCATTACACGGCCCCGACGCTGTTTTTATTCAGATTTGAATTACGTGTTTCTCAAAATCTAACCGTTGGATCTTAACAAATTTTATATCGTTGGAAAGATCTTTCCAAAGCAAACCCAATGGTTACAGTTTTCGGAAAATTGGACGGTCGGGGTCGGATCTCTCGGTACAATTGTTTAAAGTTACGATTCCAAAACGCGAACTACCGTGCGCGATTCGTTTAATATATATATATATATATATATATATATATATATATATATAATTCGTTCGACGATTTCAAAACCATTTATTTTTCAAATAATTTTGTACACTTTATATTCATGTTAAAAATGATTTTTTTAATGAACAAAAATATATTTTAAGACATGTAAATTTTATACACTTCACATACATGTTAAAAATAATATTTATAAATACACAAAACCATTCATTTCAACACATGAATATTTAATTCACTTCATTAACATGTTAAAAATAATATTTTAACATATGATTCTTTTATTACTTTACTAACATGTTAAAGACGACATTTTTATCTAGCGAAACATATATTAACATAATTCAGCATTTGACTATTTTTATAACTTCGCTAACTTGTTATAGACAATATTTTTAATGAACAAAATATATTTCAACATATGGTTTTTTATTTTCATTAACATATTTAAAGAGAATATTTTTATCTAACAATAACATATTTTAACATATGATTATTTTTAACTTCACTAACATGTTAAAGACAATATTTTTAATGAATAAAACATATGATTTTTTTTGACTTCACTAACATGTTAAAGATTACATTTTTAACGAACAAAATATTTTCTAACATATGATTCTTTTTAACTTCACTAACATGTTAAAGATTACATTTTAACGAAAAAAATATATTCTAACATATGATTCTTTTTAACTTCATTAAAATGTTAAAGATTACATTTTTAAGAACAAAATATATTCTAACATATGATTCTTTTTAACTTCACTAACATGTTAAAGATTACATTTTTAACGAACAAAATATATTCTAGCATGTGATTCTTTTTAACTTCACTAACATGTTAAAGATTACATTTTAACGAACAAAATATATTCTAACATATGATTCTTTTTAACTTCACTAACATGTAAAAGATAATATTTTTAACGAAAAAACATATTCTAACATATGATTCTTTTTAACTTCACTAACATGTAAAAAATAATATTTTTATCTAATAAAATCATATTTTAACATATGACTATTTTTATTGGTTTATACATACAATAAAAATGTGATTTTTATTGTTAAAACATTTTATTTCAAACATTGAATATTTTTGTTATTCATACATACAATAAAAATGTAATTTTTATTGTTAAAACATTTTATTTCAAACAATGAATATTTTGTGATTCATACATAAAATAAAAATGTAATTTTTATTGTTAAAACATATTATTTCAAACAATGAATATTTTTGTGATTCATACATACAATAAAAATGTAATTTTTAATGTTAAAACATTTTTATTCAAACATGAATCTTCTTGTGATTCATACATACAATAAAAATGTAATTTTTGTTGTTGAAACATTTTTATTCAAACATGAATCTTTTTAATGATTCCTACATAAAATAAAAATGTAATTTTTATTTTTGAAACATTTTTATTCAAACATAAATTTTCTTAATGATTCCTACATACAATTAAAATGTAATTTTAATTGTTGAAGCATTTTTATTCAAACATGAATCTTCTTAATGATTCCGGTATACAATAAAAATGTAATTTTTATTGTTAAAACAATTTTATTCAAAAATGAATCTTTTTAATGATTCCTACATATAATAAAAATGTAATTTTTATTGTTGAAACATTTTTATTCAAACATGAATTTTCTTATTTTTACTACACAATTCAATCCAACAATTCATCGCAACCACAATCAATCAATTCCAATTTTATACAGCGCATATAACTATTTTATATAGCGTATATATAAATTTAATATCACAATCACAATCAATTTTATTTTAAATTTAGAAATCTCACCGATGGTTTCCACTCCGCCAAAAATTGAGACGAGATCCAAATCAATCCAAATCAGTTTTGTTGCGAAGCTCTCATCGATATGGTTCCAACGGATCCTGTTTCGCCGAATTCCGAGTTCGTATGAGAAAGTTATGCTTATTATAAGATTGCATACATATATATGTCATTAACACTTAAGTTTTAAAATAATTAATTACCCCAACATGCTTCTAATCCTATACCTTATGATCCTCCTTCTCCAAAAGAACAACACGCTTCAGCCCATCAAAAAACTGCACGCTGCCCTACTTCCCCCCGACACTTTTCGGCTCTGAATCGCTTCAAACTCTGCATAAACCTTCTTTCGATGCTCTAAACTAAAATCAAACAACCAAAACACATACCATTGCTTCGATTCTCCACAAATTCGAACTCTAACCTATTTGAACCTTGCATTCAAAATTTTCAGTGTCCCAAACTTGTGCTGCAACCCTCTAAACTCATATAGACGCGAAGAGAATCATTCAAGCATTGCAAATATACTTGTATTGTGATTTATGGATTTTTGTATAAATTGTTTTTCATTTTAGAAGCTTGCAATTAGGGTTAGAGAAGCGGAAAAGGGGATTCCATGTTTTTCAGAATTGAAATGAGGTTTAGGGAGGTTGAGACAATTTATAGTGGAGCCTAATTATTTTTCTAATAATTTTATATTTTATTATACTCAAATATCGCTTATTTTCATCGTTTAAAAATCCGTGTGGTCACCTGTAACAACCCGAAAATCTGGGCCAGTTTAAAATTTTTATTTTGGCAATTTTAGCGAATTTTGATTATTTAAAATGAATTATTTTAAATAATATCGACGAGAAATTTATTTTGAATATAATTCGAACGTATATATTATACGCGTCGTCGTTAGAATATAAATATTTATATATAATTATAAATAGAATTGAAAATGACGCGGTAGTTCGAAAATTCGATTTCTAATTTCAAATGAATATACAGAATTCAATATAAGTCAGAATTGAACTAAACAAGAAATATTTGAATCTGTATAACTATATCTTTGTAACGAAGTTAACAAACTGAGATTTCATCTTAGAAATGATAAGATATGTCCAGTTTAAAACTAGAAATAGTCGCTGTGGAATTTATATATATTTTTATATATATAAGGCCCTTAAAAATAGCAATTTTGCAAACGACTTCGGATTTCGACGAAACCAGTTTTGTTGGGTCTGTGATGTTAAGTTATTGCTAGATTCCAAATTTCATAATTTTTCGAATCAATATGTGAGCGTGGCGAAGGAAAACGCGTTTGACCAGTTTCAGTTGATTTTAATCGACTGGAAATTGGCCATTTTTCAAACAGTCTCAGAATTCGACGAAACTAGTTTTGTTAGGACCATATCGTCAATACGAAGCTAGAAAATATTTTTCGTGAATTTTTAGAGTTAGTATGTGACCCCGGTAATTTGAAATGTACGTTTAAAATTCAATATAAGGATTTAAATGTAAATTTCAACAGAAACTGATTGTAACGATCAAACCAGCTTACGATACATATCCCATTGTGTTCGGAATGAGGTAAAACGCTATGGACGACAGGCGGTAGGCCTCGTTTCGAGGTCGTATATAAAAGTCAACCTTATTGAAAAATTAAATAATTAAATAATAAAAGGAAAAAAATATATTATTTTAATTTCTTTCCCCCTTTTTCTTCTTCATTGCCCCCCCCCCCCCCCCCGGATTCATTTACCAGAAACAAAAAAAAGGAAACCTAACCTAAATCAAATCGCCGCCGCTTCCTCCCTCCTGACATCGCCACCGCCTTACCTCGAAGCCGCTGCCTCGTCTCGAAGACGCCGACGAACCCTCGCGACGTCGAATCGAAGCAGCCCCCCTCCCCAGTCGAAGCCTCGAAGCCGCCGCGACACCTCCGAACGCCACCAGCGAGCCGCCGACGCTCCTTCTTCTTCCCTCCACTTCGAAATCTACGGTGAGCTTTTAGTTATTTTATTTTTGTTTTTATTTTTGTTTTGCAGTAAACTAATTACTGATTTTTATAGAATATCAAAACTGATTTTTTTTTTAGAATATAAAAACTGATTTTTTTTTTAGGTTTCAAAAACTGATTTTTTGAAGATGAAAAAAACTGATTTTTAAAGAAATAAATAAAACTGATTTTATTTTAAAGGTTTAAACTTTGAAATAGAAAAAGATTTGAACTTGCAAAAATAAAGATCATATTTTTAAAAAGAGAAAGGACGGGATTTTTATTAGGTAGAAGGAGCAAGACATAATTTTTGTATTTTTAAAGTAATAAAAATATAATTTTTACATCATAGGAATATTAAAAATATAATCTTTATTTTTGAAAAGGCGGAATCTACGAAGTAAAAATTCGATTTTTATATATTGAATAGCGAAGTAAAAATTCGATTTTTATATATTGAATAGCGAAGTAAAAATTCGATTTTTATATATTGAATAGCGAAGTAAAAATTCGATTTTTATATATTGAATAGCGAAGTAAAAATTCGATTTTTATATATTGAATAGCAAAGTAAAAATGTGACTTTTATATAGGTAGTGAATACGGGCAACGAAATAGACGAAAGAAAAGCACAGTGAAGATTTCCTACCCATGAAGAATTGCGTCATTCAGTTTAGCGAAAGGGTGAGAACTCCTCACTCTAACTTTCTTATTCTAGTTATACATACATATATATATATATATATATATACTAGGATGCAGACGGTGTTTAGTAGCACCCGACACCCGTCATCCACAGACCATGGATGACTTGTTTGTTAAATTTTTTGGTTGTGTAGTTGATAAGATGATTTGATTTGAAATTGAATTGTTGAGTGAAATAAATTGATTTGATTAATGTGTGAATGGCGTGGGCCTTCACTAGACCGGGGATAAGGCTAGGCCTTGTCCCGTTTCTAGTATCGTGCCGTTATGCCGCCGAAATTTTCTGAAATAAGTTAGAAAAATAAAAAATATCATTTTATTTAAAGAATGAACTGAATAGAAATTCATATGTTGGAATAAAATGTTTTATCGTTAAAAATATAATTTTTAACGTGATGTGAATAAATAAAATATTCATTTACAAACCAGACGGTTTGTTTATGTACACTGATTTGACTGACATTGATTGGGTCGATAAATTTTACACATCGCCCAACTGCACAAATAAAATATTTGTTTGATTGTTTGAAACCCCACACGGGTGTTGGGATGAAATTTGAAGTTCACTCATCCTGATTGATTAAATATGTCGATCGATTGATGGACAGGCTGTTATAAGCGTTAGATATCTATATTTGATGCTTATACAGTGTAGTACACTTTGGTTGATGGTTGATTATTTTTAAATGCTATTATATACATGTGTTGTATGAAAATCCATATAATTAATTTTATATGGTAATTGATTGGGCCTCATTCCAATTTAGAAAATAAAGAACAATATAAAATAAAAGTTCATGTGTTGACAGTACTCATCCATTGAGATTGGTCATGTGTTGAACGAAATATTTTACTAATAAAATTTATATCTTTATCAATATAAAATAAAAGTTCATGTGTTGACAGTACTCATCCATTGAGAATGGTCATGTGTTGAACGAAATATTTTAGTAATAAAATTTATATCTTTATCAATATAAAATAAAAGTTCATGTGTTGACAGTACTCATCCATTGAGATTGGTCATATGTTGAACGAAATATTTTGATAATAACAACTATTTTTGAAAAAGAAGTATTTGAAAAAGAATATTTGAAAATAGGAATTATATGAAGCCGTGTTGATTAGATTGACGCCATTTTGACGTGAACGATATTTATATCGATTTTATTCATTTCGAAATGAATTGAATTGAAAACGATTTCGAAATGAAATGAATTGAAAACGATTTCGAAATGAAATGAATTGAAAACGATTTCGAAAAGAATTGAATATAAAACGATTTCGAAAAGAATTGAATATAAAACGATTTAGAAATGAATTGAATTGAAAACGATTTCGAAATGAATTGAAAACGAATTCAAATTGAATTGAAAGCGAATTGAAACGAATTCAAATTGAATTGAAATTTGAATTGAATAGAAATGAATTTTAAAACGAATTTATAAAGAAGAATTCAATTTTGATTTGAATTGAAATGGAAGTTGAAGTTGCTTTTGAAACGAATTTTAAAACTATTTATATAATTCGTTTTAAATAGAAATCGACGAAATATATATTATATATATTATATATATAATATAATGGCCTGAATAGAACGCGTCGCGCCGCGGCAGTTCGTAAATTTCGACCATTTATTTCAAACGGACATTACGGGAGATCCGACCGTCGGATTCTCCTAAAACCAGAACCGTTGGGTTCGTATCGAAAAGAGCTTTCTAATGAATATTAGAAATTTGAAATCTAACAGTTGGATTTGGAATTATGTCCAAATCAAATTTGAAAAAGGTCGTTGTAAGTGCAGTTCGATGGCCATTGATGGAAATCGACTGTACAGGCCTTGATAAAATTATTAAAAATGGTAATAATTTGTGTAAAATCATAAGAAATGATTTAGAAAGAATTGGGAGGAAAAACTCCATATTTGAAAAGATAAAAATAGTTTTTTATCGAAATGAACTAGTTTTGAACTAGAATTATAATTCTGCTTATTTTTAAATAAATAAATTGAATTTGAAAAGGGTTTTAAAAATAACCAGAATTTCCAATGATTGCATTAGAGTGGAATTGAATCGAAATTGTCTTCGGAATATTTCGATGTTGGAATTCGTGATTATACGGATGTTGTTATGGAAATTTGAAAGATATACATTTATATCGTTATTTCCAATACGACATTTGTTAATCGTAGAATTTGGTATTGAATATAAGCCGATATATTTTCTATTCAGAGCCTTGTATTGAATATCAAATGTGATTTGGGTTTGTCGTGAATGGTGTCTTCACTAACACTGTTCTTGAACCCAGTTGAGAAAAGATTAAATCTTTTTTATTTAGATTTAATGAAGCGTACCAATTAAATAATATTTAATTGGAATTGAATTGATATTGATTTTTGGGTTTATCGTGGATAGTGTTTTAAATAACACTCGTTCTTTAACCCGATAATTAATGGAATGTGAATTTGGGTTTATCGTGAACTGTGTTTTAAATGACACCGATTCTTTAACCCAGTTAACGATTAAAACTAAGTGGAGTTTTAATGAATCTTTAATTAGATTGAAATGGTCGAGAATGGAGTATCGCCAGTTTTGCTCCAAAGCGATAGTTAAATCTTTAATTAGATTTGAACGTGAAATGGTAATTAATTTTACCGATAACACTGTGGTGTTAGATATGGAGTATTACCAGTTTTGCTTCATGGGATGAATAGGTTGGGATTGGGAAATAAAACAAATAATTACTTCGTAGTGGTTCGCTAATCTCGACTAGTTGGTAAAACCATAATTTGGTTCTAAACGACATCCAAAGGAAGATTACAGGATAAATTTTAAAGGATTTATCTTGGATAAAATTAATGGGAACCTTTCCCTAAGAATGTGGAGTTTAGAAACTAGCTGTAGGTTGGCTAAGAAGAATGGTTTCCTGGGTATTGATCTGATGTTGGTTTCGGCCTTCGGGGTTAATGTTTGGGGAATTGTTCCCTTGCTAATTTGCGGTTAGTGACTAATGAATTGGAATGAGGCGTATGCTGTGTTTGTGTAACATTCGTTTTAATATACGCGGGTTGTTCGGGAAGGCCGGGTTTATACCCATTCTGAATAACCGATTCGACGATAAGTCGAAGATGAAGACGGTGGTTAAAGACCGGAAGTCTTCACATCGTTCGGATAATTACTGACGATCCTGATTGGACTGTACACCCAAGAGGATGGAAATAGTTGGTGGTCGTCCAGACGTACTTGGAGATGGATGGATATGCGAGGAAAGTGCCTCCGGTTTCGTTCAGACCAAGAACGGACTTGTAAATGGATGGTGTGTCTGACATTGTATTCCTTTATATTGTATTTGTTGATCTCTGCTAAATATATATCTGTTTGGCGGCGGAGAATTTATTCTCTTGCTTAACGCCCTTCTCTGAGACATATGAGCTCAGAGGTTATATATTGGCAGAAATCAGTGGTACGATATGGATTGATAGTGTGGCATGTTGAGATGCAGTGATCCAGACTTTTGTTGAAAAGCAAAGTTTGGTGGTTGATGATCAAAGCGCAGCTGATATAGCATGGCTTTGTGTATAGCGTTGATCCGCGAGCCTCACACCCCGGTATGGTGGCAAACTGATGGTTTGATCAGTATGCTTTTTTCGTGGATGGGCACCTTAGTGGTGTCGTGGATTCGGTCGACCGAGATGAGCCTAGTGCTCAGGGATATATAGAGTAAGCGGTGTTTTCTCTCGCTGGGACGTAAGCCGCGGTGGTACTCTGGTCCCAAATGTGCGGATGTAGACGGTGTTCTCTTGTTGGGACGTAAGCCGTGGTGAATTGCATTCCGCGATCGATCTTTCGAATCAGGAGCCACCATGATGGAAATCCAATTTCCAATACGTGTATTCCGGCTTTATTTGTAGAGCCTAGTATGGCGACATAGTGGGATGGGGCACTCATGCCGTCTATGATTTATATTTATGATTGAAATTGTTTTGACACTATACACTTATTATAGTATCAAATGATTTGTTTTAAACGTATCAAGCATGTTTGGCTGTTATAAGGTAAAACCCTATCCTCCGGCTTGCGTTGCATTGTGTGATGGGACCTGGGTCTTATAACAGCTTCATTTTTCGAAAAAGCATTGCGTTGTTTATTCTATGCACTAGTATTCTTGGGAGGAAACCCGTTCCGTGTTATACGGCGTGGTCCCTTGAATTACTCTCTTTTAAAGTAAAGTTTTAAATAACTGTTTTAGTTCTCACACCAGTCACATGACTGACCTGGAGTTTATTGTTTTAACCTAAACTCTGGGTGCCCCTATTTTCGACACGGGCAGCTAGTAGTTTTGGTTTTGCAGGTTTATATCCACTGGATCCTGGTTTACAGCTGGAATGATATCCGGAAAGCTTTGTATCCGTATATCTCTTCTAGTTGTGCATTGTATTATTTTCCGCTGCTATGTATTTAAATGTAATTTAAATCTCTGATATTTCTGTGTAATATTCATTTATACTCTGTATATTCTTGTAATCTGATGCATTGTTGTAATATACAATGAAATGTTCTTCTGTATGCGTTCTGTTGTGGTTTGTTCTTGAACTATCCGACGCTTTCCTTTACGGAGAAGTTACGGGTTTTTACAGTTGGTATCAGAGCTTTGGTTTACAGAGCTCGAGAACAAGACACATTAGAACCATACGAAAGAATTCATCAGATATTGGATTAGAAATATCCAATTAGAATGACTCGTTAGAAGATAGGATCAGTAGTATCCTAGAACGAGTGTGAAGAGTATATTTTTCAAATGAAAACAATTTTGTGTTGTGAATTTAAACCATTTTAAACGTATTTGATTATTTATTTATTTTGAATATGGACAATCGAGTATATATAGATTTCGCGTATACGCGTCATGAACGTATAGTCGAAGTTTTAATATACTGGATAGATATAGAATCACATTCTAGACACCCGGAGATGGTTCTGATGATTGATATATCATCATCAGAATTTATGTTCGTGTTTCGAAGGTGTGATTTCTGTATATTTCCATTAGACTGGTGTGAGAACCAAACTTATATAGCTAGAACACATTGTTGTGAATTGGCATCAAAAATGAGATTTTTGTATATATATCAAAAATTATGGATTTGAAACTCTAATCCACTAATTGATTGATGTTTGTGTTGTTTGTTTATTCGTTTGCTAATTTTTGAACCATTAGGCCTAATATTGAATTATATTGAAAATTGGTCGCATTTGCTTGCATATACATATATATCATTGAACAGGTCATAGCAAGGAGGCTAGAGCCAGAGAATAAAATTTGTTTGCCCGACAAATAGGTACATGTTTACTACATAATTTACTGTTTTGTTTGGGTGATGATGATTTTATGAGCCTATTGGCTAGCCGCTTGGCTTTTTCTTTTTCTTTTTGAGATCTGAAGGACCGGGGAAGCTATTTGAAATTCCCCGATGCTCCCATTGCAGGGGAGGTTATGGCGAAATTTTTCGAAAATTTAGGGTGTTAGTCAAATTTTTGAAATTTTGAAAATTCTCAGAAACTGAAAAGTTGGAGAACGGAAGCCTGACCGATCGTAGAGTTGATTAATCAAACCACTTTCGACTTTGTTCCTTTTCGAGGACGAAAAGTTTTAAGTGGGGGAGATTGTAACAACCCGAAAATCTGGGCCAGTTTAAAATTTTTATTTTGGCAATTTTAGCGAATTTTGATTATTTAAAATGAATTATTTTAAATAATATCGACGAGAAATTTATTTTGAATATAATTCGAACGTATATATTATACGCGTCGTCGTTAGAATATAAATATTTATATATAATTATAAATATAATTGAAAATGGCGCGGTAGTTCGAAAATTCGATTTCTAATTTCAAATGAATATACAGAATTCAATATATGTCAGAATTGAACGAAACAAGAAATATTTGAATCTGTATAACTATATCTTTGTAACGAAGTTAACAAACTGAGATTTCATCTTAGAAATGATAAGATATGTCCAGTTTAAAATTAGAAATAGTCGCTGTGGAATTTATATATATTTTTATATATATAAGGCCCTTAAAAATAGCAATTTTGCAAACGACCTCGGATTTCGACGAAACCAGTTTTGTTGGGTCCGTGATGTTAAGTTATTGCTAGATTCCAAATTTCATAATTTTTCGAATCAATATGTGAGCGTGGCGAAGGAAAACGCGTTTGACCAGTTTTAGTTGATTTTAATCGACTGGAAATTGGCCATTTTTCAAACAGTCTCAGAATTCGACGAAACTAGTTTTGTTAGGACCGTATCGTCAATACGAAGCTAGAAAATATTTTTCGTGAATTTTTAGAGTTAGTATGTGACCCCGGTAATTTGAAATGTACGTTTAATATTCAATATAAGGATTTAAATGTAAATTTCAACGGAAACTGATTGTAACGATCAAACCAACTTACGATACATATCCCATTGTGTTCGGAATGGGGGTAAAACGCTATGGACGATAGGCGGTAGGCCTCATTTCGAGGTCGTATGTAAAAGTCAACCTTTTTGAAAAATTAAATAATTAAATAATAAAAGGAAAAAATATATTATTTTAATTTCTTTCCCCCTTTTTCTTCTTCATTGCCCCCCCCCCCCCCCGATTCATTTACCAGAAACAAAAAAAAAACCTAACCTAAATCAAATCGCCGCCGCTTCCTCCCTCCAGACATCGCCACCGCCTTACCTCGAAGCCGCCGCCTCATCTCGAAGACGCCGACGAACCCTCGCGACGTCGAATCGAAGCAGCCCCCCCCCCCAGTCGAAGCCTCGAAGCCGCCGCGACACCTCCGAATGCCACCAACGAGCCGCCGACGCTCCTTCTTCTTCCCTCCACTTCGAAATCTACGGTGAGCTTTTAGTTATTTTATTTTTGTTTTTATTTTTGTTTTGCAGTAAACTAATTACTGATTTTTATAGAATATCAAAACTGATTTTTTTTTTAGAATATAAAAACTGATTTTTTTTTTTAGGTTTCAAAAACTGATTTTTTGAAGATGAAAAAAACTGATTTTTAAAGAAATAAATAAAACTGATTTTATTTTAAAGGTTTAAACTTTGAAATAGAAAAAGATTTGAACTTGCAAAAATAAAGATCATATTTTTAAAAAGAGAAAGGACAGGATTTTTATTAGGTAGAAGGAGCAAGACATAATTTTTGTATTTTTAAAGTAATAAAAATATAATTTTTACATCATAGGAATATTAAAAATATAATCTTTATTTTTGAAAAGGCGGAATCTACGAAGTAAAAATTCGATTTTTATATATTGAATAGCGAAGTAAAAATTCGATTTTTATATATTGAAGTAAAAATTTGATTTTTATATATTGAATAGCGAAGCAAAAATTTGATTTTTATATATTGAATAGCGAAGTAAAAATTCGATTTTTATATATTGAATAGCAAAGTAAAAATGTGACTTTTATATAGGTAGTGAATACGGGCAACGAAATAGACGAAAGAAAAGCACAGTGAAGATTTCCTACCCATGAAGAATTGCGTCATTCAGTTTAGCGAAAGGGTGAGAACTCCTCACACTAACTTTCTTATTCTAGTTATACATACATACATATATATATATATATATACACTAGGATGCAGACGGTGTTTAGTAGCACCCGACACCCGTCATCCACAGACCATGGATGGCTTGTTTGTTAAATTGTTTGGTTGTGTAGTTGACAAGATGATTTGATTTGAAATTGAATTGTTGAGTGAAATAAATTGATTTGATTGATGTGTGAATGGCGTGGGCCTTCACTAGACCGGGGATAAGGCTAGGCCTTGTCCCGTTTCTAGTATCGTGCCGTTATGCCGCCGAAATTTTCTGAAATAAGTTAGAAAAATAAAAAATATCATTTTATTTAAAGAATGAACTGAATAGAAATTCATATGTTGGAATAAAATGTTTTATCGTTAAAAATATAATTTTTAACGTGATTTGAATAAATAAAATATTCATTTACAAACCAGACGGTTTGTTTATGTACACTGATTTGACTGACATTGATTGGGTCGATAAATTTTACACATCGCCCAACTGCACAAATAAAATATTTGTTTGATTGTTTGAAACCCCACACGGGTGTTGGGATGAAATTTGAAGTTCACTCATCCTGATTGATTAAATATGTCGATCGATTGATGGACAGGCTGTTATAAGCGTTAGATATCTATATTTGATGCTTATACAGTGTAGTACACTTTGGTTGATGGTTGATTATTTTTAAATGCTATTATATACATGTGTTGTATGAAAATCCATATAATTAATTTTATATGGTAATTGATTGGGCCTCATTCCAATTTAGAAAATAAAGAACAATATAAAATAAAAGTTCATGTGTTGACAGTACTCATCCATTGAGATTGGTCATGTGTTGAACGAAATATTTTAGTAATAAAATTTATATCTTTATCAATATAAAATAAAAGTTCATGTGTTGACAGTACTCATCCATTGAGATTCGTCATGTGTTGAACGAAATATTTTAGTAATAAAATTTATATCTTTATCAATATAAAATAAAAGTTCATGTGTTGACAGTACTCATCCATTGAGATTGGTCATGTGTTGAACGAAATATTTTGATAATAACAACTATTTTTGAAAAAGAAGTATTTGAAAAAGAATATTTGAAAATAGGAATTATATGAAGCCGTGTTGATTAGATTGACGCCATTTTGACGTGAACGATATTTATATCGATTTTATTCATTTCGAAATGAATTGAATTGAAAACGATTTTGAAATGAAATGAATTGAAAACGATTTCGAAATGAAATGAATTGAAAACGATTTCGAAAAGAATTGAATATAAAACGATTTCGAAAAGAATTGAATATAAAACGATTTAGAAATGAATTGAATTGAAAACGATTTCGAAATGAATTGAAAACGAATTCAAATTGAATTGAAAGCGAATTGAAACGAATTCAAATTGAATTGAAATTTGAATTGAATAGAAATGAATTTTAAAACGAATTTATAAAGAAGAATTCAATTTTGATTTGAATTGAAATGGAAGTTGAAGTTGCTTTTGAAATGAATTTTAAAACTATTTATATAATTCGTTTTAAATAGAAATCGACGAAATATATATTATATATATAATATAATGGCCTGAATAGAACGCGCCGCGCTGCGGCAGTTCGTAAATTTCGACCATTTATTTCAAACGGACATTACGGGAGATCCGACCGTCGGATTCTCCTAAAACCAGAACCGTTGGGTTCGTATCGAAAAGAGCTTTCTAATGAATATTAGAAATTTGAAATCTAACGGTTGGATTTGGAATTATGTCCAAATCAAATTTGAAAAAGGTCGTTGTAAGTGCAGTTCGATGGCCATTGATGGAAATCGACTGTACAGGCCTTGATAAAATTATTAAAAATGGTAATAATTTGTGTAAAATCATAAGAAATGATTTAGAAAGAATTGGGAGGAAAAACTCCATATTTGAAAAGATAAAAATAGATTTTTATCGAAATGAACTAGTTTTGAACTAGAATTAAATTCTGCTTATTTTTAAATAAATAAATTGAATTTGTAAAGGGTTTTAAAAATAACCAGAATTTCCAATGATTGCATTAGAGTGGAATTGAATCGAAATTGTCTTCGGAATATTTCGATGTTGGAATTCGTGATTATACGGATGTTGTTATGGAAATTTGAAAGATATACATTTATATCGTTATTTCCAATACGACATTTGTTAATCGTAGAATTTGATATTGAATATAAGCCGATATATTTTCTATTCAGAGCCTTGTATTGAATATCAAATGTGATTTGGGTTTGTCGTGAATGGTGTCTTCACTAACACTGTTCTTGAACCCAGTTGAGAAAAGATTAAATCTTTTTTATTTAGATTTAATGAAGCGTACCAATTAAATAATATTTAACTGGAATTGAATTGATATTGATTTTTGGGTTTATCGTGGACAGTGTTTTAAATAACACTCGTTCTTTAACCCGATAATTAATGGAATGTGAATTTGGGTTTATCGTGAACTGTGTTTTAAATGACACCGATTCTTTAACCCAGTTAACGATTAAAACTAAGTGGAGTTTTAATGAATCTTTAATTAGATTGAAATGGTCGAGAATGGAGTATCGCCAGTTTTGCTTCAAAGCGATAGTTAAATCTTTAATTAGATTTGAACGTGAAATGGTAATTAATTTTACCGATAACACTGTGGTGTTAGATATGGAGTATTACCAGTTTTGCTTCATGGGATGAATAGGTTGGGATTGGGAAATAAAACAAATAATTACTTCGTAGTGGTTCGCTAATCTCGACTAGTTGGTAAAACCATAATTTGGTTCTAAACGACATCCAAAGGAAGATTACAGGATAAATTTTAAAGGATTTATCTTGGATAAAATTAATGGGAACCTTTCCCTAAGAATGTGGAGTTTAGAAACTAGCTGTAGGTTGGCTAAGAAGAATGGTTTCCTGGGTATTGATCTGATGTTGGTTTCGGCCTTCGGGGTTAATGTTTGGGGAATTGTTCTCTTGCTAATTTGCGGTTAGTGACTAATGAATTGGAATGAGGCGTATGCTGTGTTTGTGTAACATTCGTTTTAATATACGCGGGTTGTTCGGGAAGGCCGGGTTTATACCCATTCTGAATAACCGATTCGACGATTAGTCGAAGATGAAGACGGTGGTTAAAGACCGGAAGTCTTCACATCGTTCGGATAATTACTGACGATCCTGATTGGGCTGTACACCCAAGAGGATGGAAATAGTTGGTGGTCGTCCAGACGTACTTGGAGATGGATGGATATGCGAGGAAAGTGCCTCCGGTTTCGTTCAGACCTAGAACGGACTTGTAAATGGATGGTGTGTCTGACATTGTATTCCTTTATATTGTATTTGTTGATCTCTGCGAAATATATATCTGTTTGGCGGCGGAGAATTTATTCTCTGGCTTAACGCCCTTCTCTGAGACATATGAGCTCAGAGGTTATATATTGGCAGAAATCAGTGGTACGATATGGATTGATAGTGTGGCATGCTGAGATGCAGTGATCCAGACTTTTGTTGAAAAGCAAAGTTTGGTGGTTGATGATCAAAGCGCAGCTGATATAGCATGGCTTTGTGTATAGCGTTGATCCGCGAGCCTCACACCCCGGTATGGTGGCAAACTGATGGTTTGATCAGTATGCTTTTTTCGTGGATGGGCACCTTAGTGGTGTCGTGGATTCGGTCAACCGAGATGAGCCTAGTGCTCAGGGATATATAGAGTAAGCGGTGTTTTCTCTCGCTGGGACGTAAGCCGCGGTGGTACTCTGGTCCCAAATGTGCGGATGTAGACGGTGTTCTCTTGTTGGGACGTAAGCCGTGGTGAATTGCATTCCGCGGTCGATCTTTCGAATCAGGAACCACCATGATGGAAATCCAATTTCCAATACGTGTATTCCGGCTTTATTTGTAGAGCCTAGTATGGCGACATAGTGGGATGGGGCACTCATGCCGTCTATGATTTATGTTTATGATTGAAATTGTTTTGACACTATACACTTATTATAGTATCAAATGATTTGTTTTAAACGTATCAAGCATGTTTGGCTGTTATAAGGTAAAACCCTATCCTCCGGCTTGCGTTGCATTGTGTGATGGGACCTGGGTCTTATAACAGCTTCATTTTTCGAAAAAGCATTGCGTTGTTTATTCTATGCACTAGTATTCTTGGGAGGAAACCCGTTCCGTGTTATACGGCGTGGTCCCTTGAATTACTCTCTTTTAAAGTAAAGTTTTAAATAACTGTTTTAGTTCTCACACCAGTCACATGACTGACCTGGAGTTTATTGTTTTAACCTAAACTCTGGGTGCCCCTATTTTCGACACGGGCAGCTAGTAGTTTTGGTTTTGCAGATTAATATCCACAGGATCCTGGTTTACAGCTGGAATGATATCCGGAAAGCTTTGTATCCGTATATCTCTTCTAGTTGTGCATTGTATTATTTTCCGCTGCTATGTATTTAAATGTAATTTAAATCTCTGATATTTCTGTGTAATATTCATTTATACTCTGTATATTCTTGTAATCTGATGCATTGTTGTAATATACAATGAAATGTTCTTCTGTATGCGTTCTGTTGTGGTTTGTTCTTGAACTATCCGACGCTTTCCTTTACGGGGAAGTTACGGGTTTTTACATCACCTACGGATCCTGTTTTCAATGAAAATTGACATGCAGCTACCCTCTAACATTACGGATCCAACGAAACTAGTTTCGTCAAATTTTAAGTCCATATGCACAAACAGCGAATTTTTAAAGTCAACATATTGTCTGTATTTCACTTTAAAAATCACGTCCGTCCACATACTAACTCTATAAATAACAAAATCTGGAATCTTACAATTATTCGATATTACGGATCCAATAAAAAAAGTTTCGTCGAATTCTGAGGTCATCTCAGTAGTGTTTCTTTGTAAAATTGCTCAAATTAGCTTCAAAAATGCGATTTTAGCGTACCTTTTCTTCTTGTACGCCCAAACGCTAACGTCAAAAATTATGCCCTTTTGGATTTAACCACTATTTGATGATACAAATCCAAAAAAAAAGTGAATCGAATTCCGAGATCGTATCAATAATGTTCCTTTGTAAAATGACTGTTTGTTTTTGAACAAATGGTTTTGCTTCCCATGGCCACATACTGACTCCGTTCGACTCACATTTTGGAACTTAACTATGATTTGTCATTAGGAATCCAAAAAAAATTATTTTGTTGAATTCTGAGCTTCCTAGCAAAATTTCACTTTTTAAGGGCTATGCGACAATTTTAAAAATCAAAATTTTCAAAACAAAGCTTATAAATCAATTTAATAATTTTACTAGGTTTATTTTAAGTCAAATAAAATTTAAAAACTAATTTTAAAATTATCTAAAATTTTATTTAGCAAAAATAACCAATCTATATTTACAAATTACTTAAAATAGCTTAAATTAAAATTTTAATTTGTTTCTGAAAATATGGGTTGTTACACTCCCCCCGTTAAAACTTTTCATCCCCGAGAAGGAGGGATCATTAGAGTTATAACAATATATACTTCAAATTTCCATATTTGTGTAAAAAATTTCCACAACTGATTTAAATATCGATATTTAAGCAATCAATCCTCATTATTTACCATCATACTCAATTAAGTCGAAAAATTAAATTCCTTTTCAAAAAAAAAAATTTCTCTTCTTGAATTCCAAATTCGACATAAGTTGGATTTACGTATCCCAAATAATTCCAAATTTCCTTGTAAACCTCATTTGTCAATGTTTACTTATCCGTCGTTCCACTTATTCCTTACAATCCAAATTCAACTAAATCTCATTACATTAAATCCTTAAATTTTTCACAACTCTCATTGAAGAGTGTAGATACCATCTCCTCTTCAAGTTGTCAATTTGTAACTTGAAAGCTTGAAAATTCCAAAATCTAAAATGATTTTATAACCTCCATACAGAACACGAAATTCATACAAAAAATATTTGTATTATTATTCCAAAGCTATGGATTTGAAAATACTTCGAAATTCTGTAACGTACCAGATTTTTCTGCAATTTAAATTGGGATATTTAAATCTTTTTTATATATTATATTGGAAATATAATGTATTTTATATCGATTTTATTTTATAAAATAGAGTTCGAATATATATAACTTATAATATAATTAAAACGAGCTCGAAATGACGCGGCGGTTCTTAATATTAAGTTTCGAACTTTAATTGAATATACCGTATTCGATATAAATCGGAATTCTGTGAAACAAAAACCGTTTGAATCTATGTGATTATATTTTTCTAATAAAAGAGAAAAATGGAGATATTATAGTACAGATTGTTAGTTATATCCAATTCAAATTTTCAAATAGTTGCTGCGAAATCGTGTATAAACCAATACGAATTATTAAATACAATAAATTATTGGTATCGAATTTGGACAAGATTTCCAAGACGTAGCTATAATTTAATTTTTAGCATTTTACTGAAATTTTTAATTTGAAAAATAAGCAAATTTTTATTTGGAGTATTTTACACCATACATAAGCATTTTGGGGTTTCACAGAATTAGTTAACTTATCTATTTTATTATACATTTGTGATCGTGGCACACTGCTGTGAGCGACGGTATTTTTATTTTTGTCAATAGCAAGGCGTATGCGAACAGAGATTTATATAGTAGTGTCCGTTCAACTTTAAAACTAAAAATCGATAGTCCTTTCTCCGAAATCAAATCAAATTTTGTTACATAACAAAGGAAGAACACAAGAAAACTAGAGAGAGAGAAGCCATTATTATTCATTCAGATACCTTTAGTACATACACTAGCTCTCTATTTATAGGCTTTACATGTCTCATCAATTACAATAGTGTCCCTTGCATTAAGCGTATTCACCCTTGAAAACATATATATTACAACACTCCCCCTTGAATATGCGTATGCAAATATGATAAGATCGATTGCCTCATTAAAAACCTTTTTATGAAAAACCCTGTGGGAAAAATCTTAAACAAAGAAAAGAGTACAATTTGTTTCATCTCTAGGTAACATATTGACAATATGTTCCAATGAGGGTTGATACTTCTGGATCAAAATAATGCCTCGTTAAAAACCTTACTAACAAAAACCCAGTGGGAAAAATATTAGTTAAGGAAAAGAGTACATTACAGCATAATATATGCTCCCCCTGATTCGTAACGCATTATTCAAATAGTTTGGTGGTGCAAACGACGCATACCAATTTTATAAACCATCTTCTGAAATGTTGTCTTTGGAAGTGCTTTGGTGAATAAATCTGCTGGATTTTCTTGAGACTGAATTTGCTTCACTTCTATCTTATTGTCTTTTTGAAGTTCATGTGTGAAGAATAATTTGGGAGAAATGTGCTTCGTCCTATCACCCTTGATATATCCTGCTTGAATCTGAGCTACGCATGCGGCATTATCTTCATAAATGATGGTTGATCTTTCTGTTGTTAAGGGAAGTTGACATGTGTTTCGAATATGTTCGATTAATGATCTCAACCAAATACATTCTCGACTTGCTTCATGTAGTGCTAGTATTTCAGAATGATTGGATGATGTTGCTACCAATGTTTGCTTTGTAGATCGCCATGAAATAGCTGCATTGCTATTAGTAAACACATATCTTGTTTGTGATCTTGCTTTATGTGGATCAGAGAGATAACCTGCATCAGCATAACCAACTAGAATCGGATTATTGCCTATGTTAGAATAATATAAGCCTAAATCAGTGGTTCCTCGTAGATATCTCATAATATGTTTTATGCCATTCCAGTGTCTTTTAGTTGGTGCAGAACTATATCTTGCTAGAAGATTGACTGAAAATGTAATATCTGGTCTCGTACATTGAGCTAAATATAACAATGCACCAATTGCACTAAGATATGGTACTTCTGGACCAAGTATGTTTTCATCATCTTCTTTTGGTCGGTAAGGGTCCCTTTTAATATCTAGTGATCTGACAACCATAGGCGTACTATTGTATATGCTGTATCCATTTGAAAACGCTTCAGGATTTTCTCATTGTAATTTGATTGATGAATCCGTATGCCATTTTTACTGTGCTCAACCTGTAGACCAAGACAGTATTTGGTTTTGCCAAGATCTTTCATTTAAAATTCCTGTTTTAGGTAATCTATTGTTTCATTGATCTCTTCTGGAGTTCCAATCAAATTTATATCATCAACATATACCGCCAAGATAGCAAATCCCTTTACCGATTTCTTTATAAAGACACATGGACAAATGAGATTGTTTTTGTTTCCAGCTTTTAATAAATATTCACTAAGACGGTTATACCACATTCTTCCAGATTGTTTCAAACCGTACAGTGATCGTCTCAATTTTAATGAATACATTGACTTCGATTTTTCTTTAGGCAATTTATATCCATCAGGGATTTTCATGTAAATATCGGTATCTAATTCACCGTATAGATAAGCTGTCACAACATCAGTCAATCTTATATCAAGCTTCTCAGAAACTACAAGGCTTATTAAATATCGAAATGTTATAACATCCATAACGGGAGAGTAAGTTTCTTTGAAGTCAAAACCTGGTCTCTGCAGGAAACCTTGTGCAACAAGCCTTGCTTTGTATCTCACAACTTCATTTTTATCATTTCGTTTCCTAACGAATACCCATTTGTAACCGACTGGTTTAACACCTTTTGGTGTTTTCTCTATTGGTCCAAATACACCATGTTTTTGGAGTGAATCTAACTCAACCTGAATAGCATCTTTCCACTTTGGCCAATCTTGTCTTTTTCGACATTCATTTATGCTAGTTGGTTCATTATCATTATCCTCATTATAGTCATGACTTTTAGTTATTTCAGTAGCTACTGCGAATGAGAATACATCATCAATTGTTAGTTTACATCGATCCCATATTTCTCCATAATTCGTATAAAACATTGAGATCTCATTATTATTAGGTACCATTTTATTTTCGGAAGCTTCTATTATTTCTTCTGGGATAATAGTTCCTTCACTGATTTTAGGAGAATTGAGATTTTCTTTTGAGTTATCCTTTGGATCATTTATAACCTTTTCGGGAGGTTTGCTAATTGATGATTTTTCATTAGACTTTCTTTTTATAGGCGCCAAGTCTTTTGAACCTATCGGTCTTCCACGTTTTTGTCTAGCTTTAGATTCATTTGCTGCTATCGGTCCTTCGGGGATTTCAATTCTAGCTGGTGTATTTGCTGCTGGAATGTGAGATTTAGTTATTTTTGCAGCATCATTAAATGCATCTGGCATTTGATTTGCAATATTTTGAATATGCAAAATTCTTTGTACCTCGTATTGACATTGTTTGGTACGTGGATCCAAATGAAACATAAAGGGATTATTCCATGAAATTTCACGCCGTTCTACTGGAACGGTCTTTTCTCCCCGTAACGGCGGGAAATTTGACTCATCAAATTTGCAATCTGCAAATCTTGCAGTAAAGACATCACTCGTAAAAGGTTCAAGATAACAAATTATCGAAGGTGAGTCAAATCCCACATAAATTCCCAACCTTCTTTGAGGACCCATTTTAGTATGAAGTGGGGGACTAATGGGTACATGCACAGCGCAACCAAATTTTCGTAGGTGTGAAATATTTGGTTGAGATCCAGTTAAAAGCTGTGATGGTGAAAATTGATGATAAGCCGTTGGTCTAATTTTAATCAATTTGGATGCATGCAAAATTGCATGTCCCCCAAGCTGTAACAGGCAACTTTGTTTGCATAAGTAAAGGTCTTGCAATAAGTTGCAAACGCTTAATTAATGATTCTGCCAGAGCATTTTGAGTGTGAACATGAGCTACTGGATGTTCAATTTCAATTCCCAGTGATAAACAATAATCATCAAATACTTGAGAAGTGAATTCTCCTGCATTATCTAATCGTATTGATTTAATTTGATGACCCAGGAAATGTGCTCTTAATTTAATTATTTGAGCAAGTAATTTGGCAAATGCCATGTTTCTAGTAGATAGCAAACATACATGTGACCAACGAGTTGATGCATCAATTAACACCATAAAGTATCTAAATGGCCCACAAGCGGATGGATCGGACCACATATATCACCTTGAATTCTTTGCAAAAATGCTGGAGATTCAAAGGTGATCTTACTGTATGAAGGTCGAGTAACTAATTTTCCTTGTGCACATGATGTACACATGTAATCATTTGGTAAATTCAACTGATTTGGTAAATCATGCCCATTTGAGTTCTTAGCAATTTTACGCATCATAGTAGATCCAGGATGACCTAAACGATCATGCCAAAGAATCAACTTCTTTGTATCTGTGAGCTTCTGGCTCATGTTTACAAAATGAGATTCAACTATGCCAATTTTGGTAAAGTATAATCCAGTTGAAATTGCACCAAATTTTTCTAAAATAAGCTTCTGGCTTTCAATTTTTGAAATAACACAAAGATATTCTTTGTTGTTTTCATTTATAGTTTCAATATGATATCCATTCATTCTTATATCTTTGAAGCTAAGCAAATTTCTTTTAGAATTGCTTGAATATAGTGCATTTTGAATGAATATATGTGTACCATTTGGTAACACTATATGGGCTCTTCCGGACCCTTCAATTATATTGGCTGAACCAACAATAGTTGAAATTTTATATGAAATATTTTCAGATAATTCAGAGAAAACTTCAGGTTTTTCAATATCGTATGAGTAGTTCCACTATCAACCAGACAAATATCATCGCTTAAACATTGTCGATCCATACCTTAAGAATTAAAAACAATACAGCGCGTCAATAACTGAAAAAAAAAACTTATAAATATAAATAAATGTCCACGAGAATAAACTAATTATCATATCCAACATTACACATTATTTCTGCAGTTCCATAAGAAAAGACTAAAAGAAAAATAAATAACAAAAGTTCCAAACTAATACATGCTGAAAATAAACAAACTGAAAATCACATAATAAGCTTCAGGCTACGTATTGGTTGGTTCGGTCATCTCTTCGAATATTGCATTCAAATTTTCGTCGCTGAACAAATTCCCATCATAGTCTTCAAAGAAATCATCTAACTTCAGGTCAGTGTTATCGGACAATCCCTCAGTATTATTTGTCTCGATATTCTTAGACTTATGATATTCTTCAATTGTTTTCTTCGACGATCTACAAGTCCGTGACCAGTGACCAGTACGCCCGCATCTGTAGCAAATTTCCTCATAATGCTTCTTATTTTCAGCAGCTGAATTATTGCTATTTTCAGGCTCATTTTTCATTTGCTGCTTAAAATTAGTAGTTTTGTTAACTCCAAAACCACTTATAACCACCTCTGCTGGGGTTGTATCCACGTCCACGTCCACGACCACGTCCTCTTCCTCTGCCTCTGCCTCTGCCACGACCTCTTCCGAAGTGGGCAAAGTTAGCATTAACTTCAGGTAATGCAGCTGAACCAGTTGGTCTTGAGGAGTGGTTTTTAAGAAGTAGTTCATTGTTTTGTTCAGCAATCAACAAGCACTCAATAAGTTCAGAATATTTTGTAAAGTGACGCTCTCAATATTGCTGCTGTAGGAGCACATTCGATGCATGAAATGTTGAAAAGGTCTTTTCTAACATTTGTGCGTCATCTACCTTCTCTCCACATAATTTCAGTTTAGAAGTTATTCTAAACATAGCGGAATTGTATTCCCTTACGGTTTTAAAATCTTGAAATCTCAAGTTCAACCATTCTTGTCTCGTATTTGGAAGTATGACCGTCTTTTGGTGGTCATATCGCTCCTTCAGGGAGTTCCATAGGTGAAGAGGGTCTTTTCAGTTAAATATTCTGATTTTAAATCATCGTGGATGTGGCGCCTTAAAAATATCAGAGCCTTTGCTTTGTCCTGCTGGGACATATTATTGCCATTTTTAATAGCATTTTCTAAGCACTGAGATTGCAAATGGATCTCGGCGTCCAGATTCCATGACAAATAATTGTCTCCAGAAATGTCCAATGCTTTGAATTCAAGCTTAGCAATGTTCGACATTTTATGAACTACACATGAAACAAATTGCAGATACCGAATTAAACGAAATTCAGAATAATCCAAAAATAAATAAATAAAATAAAACAAAACAATTCACATTTTTAACACTTCCTGATTTATGTACAAATATAATCAACTAGCATAACAGAGATCTTTTATATACACAGATCAACAAATATTCACAAATGAATATACAGTAAATTGATTGGTAAGTTAGCATGATAATAAAATTTCATCAAACAGCAGTGACAAGTATAACGTACAACAAAAGCAGGTGCTAACTGCGTCAAACGAAATGTATGCGTACAGCAAACTAAACCAAAAATAAAGCACAACATTTCGTGCACATTTACAGCAAAGTAACATAACCTGTGGAAATTAAACTATCACAGCAGTTCAACATTTCATGTGAAATTATGCAACAGTTTATTGAAATCAAATACAGACGTGATAAAACATTTAAACATAACACTGCCACATATATACATATAAACATAAAGATAAAAAGAAAGCCACTGTAACATGCTAAATATTGTATCAGAGTTGAACATGTAAATCATGAGCAACTTAGTCCATGGAGAGAAAAAATAATGAAATAAAGGTATCTAGTACCTTGCTGACAAAGAAGAACAGTGGATCCAAAATGAAATAAATGCCTTTTGCTTTTGAAGAAAAAGAGTCAGAGTTCTAATTGGAGAAATGTGACGTATAGAATAAAAGCAGTCTATATGTATCCATATATACATAAAACTGATGAGGCTTCCTTAAAAATGGAAGACTTAGTATTCCATGATACCAGGTCTGCAAAAGGAAAGATACTTATAATAATAAAATAAAATGCATCTCGTATGTGGCTTATGTATGCAGCAGATAGGAGAATGAGTAAAAGTTGGAAAATATCGTGATATTTCACTGTTTTGGGTCAGGCCGATGACAAAAAAAAAAGGTTTGAACGACCATCTCTAAACATTATATATACTACTGAGTAAAATAACGAAACCAGTAAAATTTTGAAAGTAATAAAATTAAGCAAAAAGCACAAATCGTGCTGATAACGTGTTACAAAACAAAGGAAGAACACAAGAAAATGAGAGAGAGAATCCATTATTATTCATTCAGATACCTTTAGTACATACACTAGCTCTTTATTTATAGGTTTTACATGTCTCATCAATTACAATAGTGTCCCTTGCATTAAGAGTATTCACCCTTTAAAACATATACTATATTACAACAAATTTAAGTCGACCTCTATTTTTCTTGGGGACAGAAGTTCTATCACCCTACAAAGTTAAAATCGATCTTTCCAATATTTAATTCTGCCGTCATTTTTCTAAACGTGGGGAGGTGAACATGTCTGCTGTCTCCTTTTTTGTCAAACCGCTTAGAAAATATCGCTGATGCGCCGCTCTACTTTTCTGAATCTTCATATGGTTCTGATATCTCTTTTTCTCGTGCTTTGCCCCACTTTCTTCTATATATCAATACATCTCCATTCATTCTTTACCCAAAAACAAATACACAAGTCTTTCCATCAACCTTATTTCTCTCTCCTTTCTGAAACCGAAGAAAAACAATAACACAATAGCAGATATTTTCGCTACCCTGTAGCGTGTACTGACCGCCGCGACTTATGGCAAGAGGCCGAACATGGAGGCGCATCGTCAGGCGGTAAGTACGATGGAGGATTTTGTTGTCAGTTCGCCGGAGTTGGTGGCACGCTGGAGTTAGTTCGGTGAAGGGCTGGGGTGGGTTACTGTGCATGGGAATGGTGACGCAGATAACGGTTGTTGGAGGACAAGGCGAGAGAAGGTGCTGGAGTTCGATTGTGGAGTTGCTGGGGTGTTCGAATAACTGTGAGATGTAGGGAAGCAAGGTTGGATGGTGGAGTCATGTGTATGGTAGTGGGAAAGGTACTGGAATGGTTTGAATGCGTGATGAAGAAGAAGGAATCAAGGCTTGGGAGGTGGAGTAGCAGCCGGGTGAAGTGCGGTTGGCTGAGAGGATTTGGTTGTTGTATCTGTAGGATTATGTCATAGAAGTGAAGAACGCACGTGGAAGGAAGCTAATGCATGAGAGACGGAGTTGAGCTGTTTCAATGGACAGTGGAGAGCGGTGGAGGCATGCGTTGGTCTGCCTGTAGCGTGGGTGGAATAAGGATGGGGAAGAGAATACTGGAAGGAAGTTATGGCGGTATTGGTGAAGGGGCAATAAAGTTTTGGGCCTGCATGGTTTTATAAATAAGGGAGAAGCACATTCAAAGAGGGTCCACCGACATATTCTTGAACAACGACTAGCATGCGTATTATGAAGAGAGATAACGTAGCACTCAGTTGACTATGGAATCATCTAGTCTTCTATTTATAACTATAATGAGGCCCTTCGCACACGGGCAGGGCGGAAGGAAGAAGGTAGGGGGATGCAGAGCTGATGCATGTCAAATCTATAATATGTTCGGTGGTTGCAGGTACTGGAAATCATGTACAATGGCTTGCAGTTGCAGGAGTCAGTCAACGGTGGATTTAGTGAAATCATTGGGAGGAGCAGTAGTATTGTACATTTTTGAAACATATAGCAAGGTAGGAATTAGCGTGATGAGTGGAGGAATTTCAGTTAGCATGCATAAATTTAGAGTTGAGATGGTAGTCTGAATGTGGTAATAGTTGTGTTTAACTGATTTCTAAAATTAATTATTATACCTAGTTAGAATTGCGGCATATGGATTTGCGTTATAGTGCACTTTCAAATATACAGCCTTTTCACGTAGAGTATCCAATGTTGCATAGAAATCTTATGTTGACTAAACATGTATATTTATTAGCCAATAATCTGTCAGTATACAATTATACTGAACACAATTTAAAAAAAAAACAAATAATAAAGTCGTAACATTGGAAATGAATCTAAATGCAGTTAGGTCTGCTTTGTTGGACTTCACAAAGGTAAACAACACAGCTTGCATGAGCGTCACCAGACTCACCACAGTTCTTTCCAATCATATCAAAACTCAAATGTGCACATGTATATAGTTAAATAATAAACATCCTCAACATAATTCATATTTAGACTGAAAAGCAACTTGTTATATAAAGAAAAACAAATCTGCAAGTAATAAGAAGACAATCTTCAATCTTTTCCACATTAGACTTACACCGAGGACACTTCATTAATTTGTTATTCTTCATGGTTTCGACGGTTCGAAATTCCGTTTTCCGTTTCCGTTCCGGACACAGATTAGTTTTAAATTCCCGGTTCCGTTCCGCTAATTTCGGTAATTCCGTTTTATTTCCGGTTTGATAATTCTGGTTCTTTTTTAAACTGAAAAAGGTTAAATATCCTCGTAAATGTTCAGTACTACCATAAATAATGCCGTATACTTTCAGACAAAAAACATGCTTGAATGAAAATATACAAAGTTCATCTATACAACTATTTTATGGAATTTATAAATTTAAGTGGTTCATTCTGAATTAATTCTACATAAGTTTATAATTCAATGGAGCCCAGCCCACATAAAAACTTAATACTAAAAATAAAGTCCATGTCACGTGCTTTCTACTTCAAGTCCTCTTCCATCTTGCCAGGTGCTTTCTAATTCTGTTCGTAATTCGTATGCTTCTTCCTAAACGCAAGTCCATGCCCTAACTTCATAATCCCAAATTTCGAAATTGATGGCTATAAAATCAAATCTCGGAACAAAATGCTCCGCCTCTTGTTAATATACACTCATTTCATCTTGCTCAACGATTGGGATTTTTTTTTTTTTGCAAGCTTTTGATGCTATCATCCGGAATCGGAATATTCTTCGAATTCCGTCCCGGCCACTCCCGGAACCGGGCCGAAATGGGCGGAATTCCGGCATGCCGGACGGAATCTCAAACCATGGTTTCGACCAATCCAAAATTCCTCGGCTTCTCCATCGTTAGCTGCTAAACTTTTGACCTCCTTGCAAACCAAGCCAACATGTGACTTAACATCACATTTTGAACAAAACAACCTTGTACATATGGGACTTTTAGGCTGATTTGCGCAAATTATCATCACGATCATTCAAAAACAAAGAAGAACAATCCGTAAAAGGGCGGTAACCGTATTTCTTGCCCAAAAATCATAGCCTCAGTTAGACAACTGCCCCACCATTCAAATCCTGTTAGTTCTTAAGAGACAATGCATTGGAAGTTTTCAGGTTCTATCACGGCTTTGCAATTTCATCAGGCCATTTTATAGCAGACATGTTCTCCTTGATCTCGGCGTTGATATTGTTGGAAATTTGTGTGAATTATTAAAATATTTGAATAAGTGTATGAGTGGCTCCTTAATGTGAATAGTCCCACATCATGAGATTATATGAAAGAAGCAAGTATTTATACTTGTTTCTAAGAAGCTTTAATGGGGCCTTAGGGCTCCAAATACATGTTTTGTTGTGAGGAGGGAGCCCATGCAGGCTTGGGCTTTGGGCCTTGGCTATGTGGTGTAGACACTTATATTTTTAGTCCAGAAAATACTGCATTTTTCGAACCTGTTTTTTTTTTTAAATCCGGATATTTCTGAACCGACTTTAATATGAAACGGTAAAAATTTTGACCAAGTATTTCGCAGATCCTATTTTCCTCCACTGACCAGTATTTTCGAATAACCTAATCCTCGTATATATATTATCATCAGATCAGACGAGATCCATATAGAAAAAAATTCTGCTTTTCTCTTCCTCCGCCATTAAAAATATTCTTAAGAAATTTTCGAACAGTTAAAAATCAGAAAGTGCAAATCTGCACTGGTTTGTTTGTGCAAAGCAAATCAGTTATTAATTTCGGAGAGGCTGTTTTATCCTAGAGTCGGCGGCGAAAGTACAAACTGGATTTGCACCACCGGCCAGATCGCCGAATCGTCTTCAAGAAAGCGACAGAGTACGTGACTCAGCCATTTGTTTCCCAACAAATTGAAGACGATTAGAAATAATGGCTTCGACAACAACCACAGATGATGCTGCTCCTTCCTCTGCATTCCAGATTCCATTGGTGACTGCTGCCCCGTTTCGTTTCGAGGGTCTGCACTTCAAACGATGGCGTCAGAAAATGGAGTTCTACCTGACGATGAGAAAGCTGGCTACTGCTCTGACCACCGACAAACCACAGCTGCCAGACAAGCCTGACGGAGCTGATGAAGCGCAGATGACATCCTCGACTGAACAATCAAAGCAGTTGCAGAGCTGGACTGAACAGGATTATCTGTGCAAGAATTTTATTCTGAACGGATTGAGCGATGATCTGTATGATTACTACAACTCAGAAGACAAGAGAGCGAAGCAGATCTGGGAAGCGCTGCAGAAGAAATACGATACAGAGGAGGCAGGGGCGAAGAAGTATGCTGTGAGCCGCTATCTGAAGTACCAGATGAAAGACGATAGGTCAGTAGAGATGCAGTCTCATGAGCTGCAAAAAATAGCTCATGAGATCATCTCCGAAGGTATGGTTTTAGATGAACATTTTCAAATTGCTGTTATTATTGACAAACTGCCCCCAGGTTGGAAAGACTTTAAAAATTTCTTAGGGCATAAGACTAAGGAATTTTCCTTAGAGAGTTTGATCACTCGCCTTCGCATTGAGGAGGCAGCACGCAAACAGGACCAGAAAGAGGAAGTGTTGTTTGTTTCAAACAACAATACTAAAAAGACCAAACCCGCAGTTCTGAAACCAAATCAGAAGTCTTTCAAGAATCAGAACAGACGCAACAAACAGAATGAGAATTCGCAAGGAAACCCAAAAGGACAGCAAAAACCAGCCCAAAAGAATGACTCTGGACAGTTGTTTCTATGTTACAACTGTGGAAAACCAGGTCATATGGCACGAAAGTGTCGGAACAAACCTAGCTCTGTACCACAGGCTAACTTGACTGAAGAGGAGCCTCTTATGGCTATGATTACTGAGATTCACCTTGTTGGTGGATCAGAGGGTTGGTGGATAGACACTGGTGCTTCTCGCCATGTCAGCTATGATCGTGCTATATTCTCCACATACACGGCTGCTGAAGATCAGAAAGTGTTGCTGGGAGATTCTCACACCACTAAAGTTGCAGGGGTTGGAAACGTGGAGATCAAGTTTACCTCTGGAAAGACTTTGATCCTCAAAGATGTTTTGCATACTCCAGAGATGAGGAAGAATCTGGTTTCTGGCTATCTCCTTAATAAGGCAGGGTTTACTCAATTTATTGGGGCTGACTTGTATACCATTGTGTATAAGGGAAACTTTGTAGGAAAGGGTTATGCTTGTGAGGGAATGTTCAAATTAAATGTTGAATCTAATAAAGTGAATAATTCTGCTTATATGCTGTGTGATTTTAATATTTGGCATTCTAGATTATGTCATGTTAATAAGCGAATAATTCATAACATGAGCACTCTAGATATGATACCTAAGATAGTAGAATCTGAATCTGATAAATGTGAATTGTGTACACAAGCAAAAATCACAAAGAAACCTCACAAGTCTGTTGATAGAGAAACTGAACCCTTAGACTTGATTCATTCTGATATATGTGAACTTGATGGTACTTTGACTAGACATGGACATCGCTATTTTATCACTTTTATCGATGATTGTTCTGATTTCACATATGTATATCTTATGAAAAATAAAAGTGATGCTTTTGAAATGTTTAAAACATTCAAAACTGAAATTGAGAATCAAGTAAATAGAAAAATTAAGAGACTTCGTAGTGATAGAGGAACAGAATATGAATCTAATTCAATTCTGGACTTCTATAAATTACACGGTATTGTACATGAGAGAACTGCACCCTATTCACCTGAAATGAACGGTAAAGCTGAAAGAAAAAATAGGACTTTTACCGAATTAGTAGTGGCCATCCTACTAAATTCTGGTGCAACAAAACATTGGTGGGGGGATATTTTATTGACTGTATGCTATGTTCTGAATAGAATTCCAAATCTAAGAATAAAATTTCACCTTATGAAATTTTAAAGAATCATAAACCTAATGTCTCGTACTTTAGAACTTGGGGTTGTTTAGCATATGTTCGCATTCCAGACCCTAAGAGAATAAAATTGGCAAGTAGAGCATATGAATGTGCATTTATAGGCTATGCTATTAATAGCAAAGCATACCGATTTTATGATCTAAATGCACATAATATAATTGAATCAAATGATGCCGATTTTTATGAAACTAAATTTTCTTTTAAATTAAGGAATAGTGGAGGCACATCAAGTACGCCTATTAGAACAGAACTTGATAAAAGTTCTGAAGTTGAACCTAGAAGAAGTAAAAGAGCAAGAACCGTAAAAGATTTTGGTTCGGATATTAGCGCTTTTACTATAGAGGAGGATCCCTTAAACCTCCAAGAGGCCTTATCTTCAATAGATGCCGATTTCTGGCGAGAGGCTATAAATGATGAGATGGATTCTCTTGAATCCAATAAGACTTGGCATTTGACAGATTTACCCCCTGGTTGTAAATCTATAGGCTGTAAATGGGTACTTAAAAAGAAACTAAAACCTGATGGTACTATAGATAAATACAAAGCAAGACTAGTAGCTAAAGGTTTTAGACAAAAAGAAAATATAGACTTCTTCGATACTTTTTCACCTGTAACTAGAAAAACATCCATTCGAATATTAATCTCACTTGCTTCCATCCATAATTTACTAATACACCAAATGGATGTTAAAACTGCCTTTTTGAACGGTGAATTAGATGAAGAAATTTATATGGACCAGCCTGAAGGATTTGTAGTACATGGTCAAGAACATAAAGTATGCAAATTGGATAAATCATTATATGGTTTAAAACAAGCACCTAAGCAATGGCATGAAAAATTTGATAACTTAACCATTTCAAATGGTTTTAAAGTTAATGAAAGTGACAAATGCATTTATTACAAATATGAGAATGACATTTGCACTATTATATGCCTTTATGTAGATGACCTACTCATCTTTGGGTCAAACATTCATGCCATAAACTCAGTCAAATCCTTATAAAGTGCCAATTTTGATATGAAAGATCTAGATAAGGCGAGTGTAATCCTTGGTATTAAAATTACTAGGTCAGAAAAGAGAATTTCTTTGGATCAGTCTCATTACATTGAGAAGATACTAAAGAAATATAATTACTTTGACTGTAAACCTGCATGTACACCATACGATCTAAGTGTAAAGTTATTTAAGAACACTGGTGAAGGTGTAAGACAGTCTGATTATGCGAGCATCATTGGCAGCCTTCGGTATGCCACTGATTGTACTAGACCCGACATTGCCTATGTCGTGGGATTATTGTGCAGGTTTACCAGTAGACCTAGTATAGAGCACTGACATGCTATTGAAAGGGTCATGAGATACCTTAAACGAACTATGAACCTTGGATTACATTATGAAAAGTTTCCAGCAGTACTTGAAGGATATTCAGATGCAGACTGGAATACTTTATCTGATGATTCGAAAGCGACCAGTAGCTATATATTTAACATCGCTGGAGGAGCTGTTTCTTGGAAATCCAAGAAACAGACTATTTTGGCTCAGTCTACTATGGAGTCTGAGATGATAGCACTAACAACAGCTAGTGAAGAAGCAGAGTATTTGAGAAATCTACTAGCTGAGATTCCCTTATGGGAAAAACCGATACCGGTTGTGCTGATACATTGCGATAGTACCGCGGCTATTGCAAAAGTTCAGAACCGTTATTATAATAGTAAGAGACGACAAATACGTCGTAAGCACAGCACGGTTAGAGAGCTACTTTCTACAGGTACCGTTAGAGTAGATTACGTACGTAGTGAAGAAAATTTGGCAGATCCTTTGACGAAAGGACTGTCAAGAGAGAAAGTCCATAATTCTTCTAAAAGAATGGGACTATTGCCCTTAAATTGTTGAGTCACACACAATGGTAACCCGACCTAAATGACTGGAGATCCCAAGAAATAGGTTCAATGGGTAAAAACAAGTTGTGTAGTGATAGAAGTTGAACATGCTATTTAACAAACTAAGAAGCATGTATTCCTGAAGTGATAGAGGATGAGTTAATAGAAACTCTTAATGGGATTTATACTCTATTTGGAGTGGAGTACCTACCTTCAGGAGTACTCTTGATAGACTCACCTATGTGAATGTGGAAATGAGGCCGTTTCCTATGGAGTTTTAGGCAAAACTTCTAGAGCGTTCACTAAACTGGGATAGACGTGCATGGCCATAAACGCACGGGCTTATTTGATTGCACTATAGAAAAGATTGTGTGTGGTTTGATGTCAGGAATAGAGTTCAAGACTACGTGTCACTCTAGTAAAAACTGAATCTTACTCACTATGCAAAGGTTCAAGTCGGATGACACCTTTGTTTATGCACAGTCTTATGTTTTTTTAGAAACTGCTCGATAATATTTTAAAAATTCAAGTGGGGGATTGTTGGAAATTTGTGTGAATTATTAAAATATTTGAATAAGTGTATGAGTGGCTCCTTAATGTGAATAGTCCCACATCATGGGATTATATGAAAGAAGCAAGTATTTATACTTGTTTCTAAGAAGCTTTGATGGGGCCTTGGGGCTCCCAATACATGCTTTGTTGTGAGGAGGGAGCCCATGCATCATGACCACTACACACGCGCGCGCGACCGACCGACCGACTCGACTCGATTCGACCCGGTCTGGCTCGGCTCGGTTCGGTTCGGTATTGGGCTTGGGCTTTGGGCCTTGGCTATGTGGTGTAGACACTTATATTTTTGGTCCAGAAAACACTGCATTTTTCGAACCTGTTTTTTTTTAATCTGGATATTTCTGAACCGACTTTAATATGAAGCGGTAAAAATTTTGACCAAGTATTTCGCAGATCCTATTTTTCTCCACTGACCAGTATTTTCGAATAACCTAATCCTCGTCTATATATTATCATCAGATCAGACGAGATCCATATAGAAAAAAATTCTGCTTTTCTCTTCCTCCGCCATTAAAAATATTCCTAAGAAATTTTCGAGCAGTTAAAAATCAGAAAGTGCAAATCTGCACTGGTTTGTTTGTGCAAAGCAAATCAGTTATTAATTTCGAAGAGGTTGTTTTATCCTAGAGGCGACGGCGAAAGTACGAACCGGATTTGCACCACCGGCCAGATCGCCGAATCGTCTTCAAGAAAGCGACAGAGTACGTGACTCAGCCATTTGTTTTCCAACAATGTACCTTCTCAACCAATTATTTCAAAATGCATGCGAAAATTTTTTGGCCAGGAAGGAAATTGACGAAGTTTCAATTCAAATGTTTATCTTTCTTAACACACTGAGCCCCTCATTAATTTGTCATATATCGGTCCAAGCAAGGATAGGTGAAAGGTTGGATTGTATAAGCTCCCACCTCACATGTATGATTGGATGGTCCATACATGTAGTAAATTTTATGGTTTGGGATGAAATATTTGTATTTCTACAATCGGCTCATTTATTCAGAGAAGAAAGCACACATAAACGTGTTTATGTGTAACAATAGACACACACACACATGTATATATATATATATATATATATATGTATATATATATATATATATATATATATATATATATGTATATATATATGTATGTATCTACGTATCTATGTATGTATCTATCTATGTTTTGCATATGTGTGTGTTTGTTGTTTACACATACGCTGACGCGTAGACAAATTGTTCTCAATTTGTTTACCTACTACCATGGAGAACAAATAATCAGTGTCAATGACTTCCAGAATTCTAGCTTTTGGATACTCAGTCGTTTGAATATCCTCTAAGCCTATAAGTATTCTTTTTGTTAGATAATGTGCCAAATTATCTTGCTAGCCCACAAACACGATGAAATATGCATGCGAATACTTCATACTTCATGGCACAGCAGAATAGAAGTAACACAAATAAATTTAGGCACTAATCACTCAAACCTTAAATAATATCAAATACACAAGAAGTATGCAAGGATACCGTTGATGTCAAAAGTTGGTTACTCGTGACAGTCAACCCCCAATCGTGTGTAGAGCACACGAATAACAATCACAGAGTACGATAAAATAAGTAAAACAGGGAACACGCAGAATTTTTATAATGGTTCGGCAAAAGGTAGTGCCTAGTCCACTTTATATATTGATTTGCTTTTGATTACAAGTACAGTTTATTTTCCTAGATGTCGTAATTAAAATCAAAATGCTAGTTCAACCGAAGATGTTAGTTTGAAAAAAAATAATTGAGCAAATTTAAAGAAAATGTTCCCGGTTTGAGCAAACTTAAAGAAAATGGTTGTTGGAGTATAATCATATGTTTAGTATTTTCAGCTCTCATATTGCAAAAATAGCAGAAGGTAAAGGGTAAATAAAGTGGTAACCATAACGTTTATTGTTAGGTACTCCAAATTGGTAGTCAAGCTTTAGGAAAAAAGCATTAAGAACATATACCGGCAGTCTGAAATTTAGAAAGTACAAATCTACATGCAAACATTTGGGAGTGCAAATATTACATTGTTTGCCTTTTAAAACTGCAAAAGATAGAATAAATAGGATGTTTTACTATTGCTAAAAGATGTCAATCATATATACAGGACCTGATAATGATCTTGTAGAGGTATATTTTGAGCATTTGTAGTGAGCAGCCGTGTGAAAAAAAAAAACCTTCACTTTAATGTGGTGGCAACTAAAATGTAAATGTTATGCAAACACGGTCTATCTATTTCCTATATTTATATTATACGGCATAAAATTAGTTATAATTGTATAAGCATGAACACCACGACCACGTAGATGTTAACACAATGATATATGTTTAACATGTTTTTAAAAACTAAAGGCAAACTAATTTAAATTTTTGTTGGAGTCGAGGAAGAAAAACTTCTGTTTGACTTACCAATCAACTTTATAAATGTAAACATTCAGCCCTGGGAAAAAAGACATGGTAAAGAAAAATAGATTTTAATAATAATTATGTTTTGATTATAAATCAATAACGTTTGGTAATAAGTGCAGAAGTAATGGTGGGGAACGTTGAAGCATACAAATCCCACTGTTAACCGTTCAACCACAATCTCATCATTGATCGGTGTTTGTAATGTAAATCTAACCAGATGCAGAACAGTCTTAGCATGAAGTGACAAATGGAGTAAAATTAAATCAAGTTTAAACTGCACTCCATTTTCTTTAAATCTAAAATGGACGCCAATTATAATTTTTTAACCAAACCACAATAACCAAGGCATTAATACTATAAAATAGAAGTAGGTGGTGAAACACCAAGTCAACAGGAAAGAACCGTTAATATTATGGAAAGTGAAATTGAAAAAATCGCACCATCGTCACGTAATAATCTACTGTGGAGGAGGCCAATACCAACAGGTGTGTATTTCCAGAGCAACGGAGGAGATGACGTAGTTAAGTTAGTGAGCAGTGGTATTTTTGTTAGCAGGTTGACACAGTGGAAGATAGATAAAGCGGAGTAGGCTAACGGCAGCAGTTGCTGTTGGTCAGATCAATGACGGAGGAGATATGGTAAAGGGAGGAGAAGTGGTATAAATGGAAGATAGATAAAGATATGTAAACTCGTTTTTTTTCAAAGGCAAGAATGCAATAATGTAGTGATCAAACGGCAGCATCCAAAATACTAGTAGGAAATAGATGACTGTCAGCACATAATCATAAAGCAATTCAAGAGATGCAGAACTGTCAGATTAAAAATAAATTAACCATCGTAAATAAAAACAACAAACACATGTAACATATACTGGGCAAATGAATTTCGTTAGGGTTGTATGCATCCAAAATCTAGGATTGACCAGAAATTATATAGTGGAACGGCGAGCAGCTGATACTGGCATTTTGGTAATGTCGCTTACCTCGGTGCCTATATCTGCTTGTTGAAGCATACCTCGTCAATTGCCCCATCTCTAATTGTTAGTGTCACGTTACTTGTCCTTGGTTGATTTTGTGACTTGACCACCATAAACCAAAGGAAAGGGATACCTGTAAACAAAGGGGAAAACAATAAAGAAAGAAAAGGAAAAAAAATCCACGACATGGAAAAGAATAGGATTGCCTTTTTTTT
The DNA here is from genome assembly GCA_030737875.1 of Allium sativum. Classification (NCBI taxonomy): domain Eukaryota; kingdom Viridiplantae; phylum Streptophyta; class Magnoliopsida; order Asparagales; family Amaryllidaceae; genus Allium; species Allium sativum. The sequence goes on along the minus strand of CM060915.1, from coordinate 936,902,266 downwards.
GGGAGAAGGGAGATGGGGGCAGGAGACATCATATGATCTAAGCACAACTGACTGTTAGCTGCAAAATTATGTCGTTAACATCATCCTATAAGCATAAATAGTGCTTTCCATCTATAATCAGAGTAAACGATTGCGATGTGTACTCAACTCAATATCATTTTCCTACAGATACTTCCTTTAGGTGCCTTAAGAGTTGAAATTTTAAACATTTTGCTATATAACCATCATGGATTCAAGGTACTGAGCTGCAGGAAATGACACGAGAGTTAGCATTATCATACCGTAGAAATGGCTGTCTTATTTTGTACATCTTTTGTGAAAAGCCATGCACAGCAGTTTCTACAGCCCGCTGTATTAGGACATCAAAATAAATAGTACATTGGTGGTAGGAGTTATGACTAATATATCAGACTGGACGCGAAATCCAAGATGGTAATGTAGCAGAATTGTAAAATTTGCAAAATCAGAGTATGATGAAAATCGAAAAAAGGAAAGGAAATGTTTTTTAAGGATAGTAATTAAACAAATTTAAAAAAAAATGTCATGACTAACAGATAGCAGGAAAGCTTAGCAAGGTGAGGAAGAATGAAAAGAATTATACTTTGTAGAATTCATTTCATCTGATGATGATAACAGATGGTAAAAATGGATGATTACCGTTTTAAATTATATACTTGAAGGTGAATTTTTTTAGCTGGTCATTCAATTTTTTATAAAGGTGAAAGTCCTGCAAGATTGATCTATACTTCAATCAAAATATTTAATGGCACTCTTTTTCCAAATAGCACGAATATATGTTCCTATTAAACAGTACATGGTTAAGGTATGGCACAGACATATGCAATGGTAGAATGATTTCCGATGCAAATTCAAAAGTTGCAATAAGAAAGCAATTATCATAAACACCAGTTTCCGTAAGAGAATAGCCGTCCTTAAACATATGAGCCCTTGCATATATCTAACAATGATTCCGATTCCATAACCTTCAACACAAACTTAGTAACCTACATTCTTTTTTATTTGATTTGTTTGTGCTGCACTTGTGTTTAAAAGCGTACATGCAAAGCTAAGTTTACTACTTTAACTCCAAGCAACTGCACATGCACGTCGTGCCAGTCATCAATAAACACATAATCACTTTCCCTGATTTTCCCAATTAGTACTTTATTCAACATATTTTGTTTGACTGATTACGGTTTGTAGTTCCTGAGTGGTAAAATGTACTTGTCTTTCAATTATGTCTAGAATGTATCAACCATTGGTTATTTATTCCATGCAAAAGAACTGAATAAATTATTGTAGATTAAATTGCTACCCACCAGCCTCAATAAAGTGTAACTGTGTTCAGAGAACAACATATTTCAATAGGGTGTAACAACATATCTTATGACATTCAACAGGTAGAGATGACTATAAATGCAGTGAGCAGTTATAAAATTTGTCAGAAGAGGCAATTAGATATATTAATAAATCTTTTGAATAGCAGACTGATGTTGAAATTTACCATGAATGAACGTAGTGCGGAAGCAAACTTCCCCTCATTTGGGCTTTTCCAATAACCCCCCCCCCCCCCCCCCCCCCGAGATGTAACAATGCGTATGATATTTCAGCAACAGACGGAAAACCAATTGAACATGAAACTGCGAAAAAGTGAAGCAAATATGAATTTTGTAGAGAAAAATGAAATTCTCTTACGTTATCAGTAATGTCATTTCTGTTTTGGTACCGACTATTGCCAATGGATGAAAGAAGCAAAATTAGTTGGATGTTGGCAAATTAGGGTTCCTAACTCCTCCAACCGATGTGTAAACTGGAATTGGGATGCGTAAACTGGTATCGACAGGCGAACTGAGAAATTCAAGGGATCGAAGTGGGAAAGCGAAAAATAATGTATCAATTATCCACCATCATCGTACATACATATTAATCAACTTATTATTGGTTATCAGAGTGGGTGAACGCGTACCTATTTGACGTCGTCGAAGTTCGTCCACCGGTTGCTGGGCAGGAGTATGTAAGACGACTAAAAAATCAAACAGGATGAGCGTTGAAGGTTTGACGATGAGATAATCGTTTGCGCGGACAGTGTACTTGCCTGAGAAGATACAGAGCGGGGAACTTGGGAAATTTGGGGAAGGGGAAAAAAGAGGAGAGGGAGAAGAATTTGAACGGTTTCGTATTAACGTTGTTTTCAAATTTTACGATGTTCAAAATAAATGGACTGGAGAACGGAAAAAATAGTAGTGGAACATAGATCGAATATTTTGAAATGCTGAAAAGAGACGACGCCACGGAAGCGGACAGAATTTCCTGTTTTTTAGTTTAAGTAATAGATTCGCCCTTGTATATGCAATGGAATCAACATTTGGAAGTAACATTCCCTGTTAATAATAAGAGTAAGCAAGTTTAATGAGGGGGTGCTTTATTTTCGAAGGCAGGAGACAATTTGGAGGAGATGCGAATGTGTTTTTGTGGGAACCAAGGGAGAAGGCATGCTGGGGGGAGAAACGCAAGGGGGTATTGGACTGTGAACGTTTTGTGGGCTTTGGGCCCTGTGATATTTTATTATATATATATATAAAGAGAAGAAGAAGGTGTATGGGCTTAGGACTGCATGCATTAGTGATGTATGGCGTAGGGAGAGTCCAACCGTTTAAGCATGCGCCGAAAAAAGGAAAATGGCTAGGGTTCGTATTATACGTGAATTGGAGAACGTATGGGGAAAATGGTTAAATGAATGACGCGTAACTGGATCCGATAGGGGTCGTATCAAAGAGGATATGCTGCTATGCTGATTCGGAAGCGATTGGATACAACTGGTTTTCCATTTAATTTTAAACGCTAGTTTAAAATTAAATGAAACAACGCGTGAATCGATCTGCAAAAATAACAGTGAGTTAATTCTCACACTTTTCTGGAATTCTATGCTGTGATTAAATTCATAAAATTAAACTTAATTGTAGTGAACCGCGATTTTACATTTTTAAAATTTGAATTTTTTTTGGAATTATTATTTAAGAAATTGATTTTTGTTATAAATTTAAATTTAGTCTGCTTATTTTGGGTTTAAATCGATTTTGTAAGTATAAAGTTAAATTTTCTTTCACATTTGATTTAAATATTTTGTTGTATTAAACAATTGTGATATTTTGAACAAATTGTTATATATAGATGTATTTTTAGAATTTATGTAAATAATTTTGTATGTTTTAAAATCTTATTTGGACCTTGTTATTATACATGTCTTCATTTTGCTACTATAAGTTCATATGTTAGCAAGATAAAGAGTAACATGCTACAAAGTTGCTTGGCATGAACCCTGTATATTTACGTACACGCTACGTAGATTTTTTTTCTTTTCTTTTTCAAGTCACTTCGATGTTGATGAAGTATTTGGGCAGTTTTGGGCATACTGGGAACTTATTAATGTTAGGATTAACTTATGAATTCCAGTTTTATTGAAATTATTTTACTTGAACAAATGATTAAGCCTGACTAGAGTGTTTTGTGTTTTTCATAGAATGCTAGGGTCAAATACGAGTGTTTTAGATTTAAAGGTTCAGCTCGCAAACTGGAGAGGAACGTGAAGACGCAAGACGCGTACACGTGCAAGGCCCGACCGAAGTGTAAACTCTTATTTATTTTAAATTCATGTATATATTTTATATTTCTCTTGCTGTATAAATAAATTTTGTAAAACTCTGATATGTATATAAAATTTCATTCCGCTGCAAATATTATTTTACTGTGATTCTGTGTTTGTCTGTTAAACCTACTAAGCTAAATAACGATTCGTCATTTTGAGCGTTCCGGGTTGGTTGAAATACTGACTTGGAGCGGTTAAAAATGCAGGTCGTTACATTAATCATTGATGATTGGATGTTTGATTGCCTTCGATGCCCATTATTGAATTAACGATTGCCGTTAATTATATTTTAGTCATTTAAAATATTGCATTTAAAACTATATGTTGTTATGAAATATTATAATGATCTGTGATGTAGGGAAGAACAGTTGGGAGGAATCAAACCGGATTCCTCAAATATTTAGTATGTTGTTTATTTCATATTATATATGAACTGATTGAACCCCTTTGACTTTAAAACCTGTTGATTGTTGAATGTGTTGTATTTTGAATCAATAGACGATATTAATTGAGGGATTGGAAGCAAATGGCCTGAAATCCATCTTTTTGTTAAAATGCTGATTTGTCATTAAGTGATATTGACGAGTTTAAGTTATAGAATTTATTTTATAATTAAAGTATATTTTTAATTATATCGAGGCTTATATTTAAATTATTATGGAATGATTCTATAATAAGAATCTGACGTTAAATAAGTTTTAAACGAAAATGAAGCCGAATAATTATATTTAAATAAATAATTAAGTAATATTATTAGACTAATTATATAAATCTAAATAGAAGATGTAAGTGGAAACGATTAACGAATTAATCGATTATTTAAGGTTGATTGAGCCAACTGTTTGATCAAAAGTGGTTATTAATAAATAGTAGTTTAATTTTTCTTCAACGTAATTTATTTAAAAATGTTTAAGGATTAATATCATAATTAGTAGTGTCATTTATTTCAAACGTGATTAACTAAGCTATTTAGTTAATGAAGAAATAAATTGTTTCTACTTCAGTAAATAATGGAGTTACTTATATTTAAAGAAATTTCTTCTTAAATCAAATCTTATTTAAGAAGAACATCGAGTATAAAATAAGGTTAGTAAATTTTGAAAGGAAATTATGAGGAAGATTTGATTAATAATATGGATTTTTAGTTATGAACTATTATTCATCTCGAGATATGAACGATATCGACCAAGGTCTGAGAGGTAAATGAAATACCCCAACTTGGATGGCTTCATTACTATCGAGGGATGGTATTAGTTTGTGACGACAAGAAATGTCGATATTAAGATTATTATTTCATAAAAAGAATATTGCGATGGTATTTACAAGATTGTTAAAATGTAATAAACGTATTGGGATTAAAAGAAATGATGTATACTTTAAACATTGGTTGACCTACTTTGAAGTACGATGATATGTATATCGTTTAATTTCTCAGATAATGGAAATAGTTTTCATGGGATGAGGTGATATTTTCAAAGTAAGGATAAATGGATAGGAGATTGGTAAACATGATATTTAAAGATTTGGATTATAGTAAATGTTTCAGAATTAACGGAAACAAATATGATTTGTCGATAAGAATAAATGAAATTGATTTTAATTGAAGAAATGGGTTTTGAGAGTTAATGATTATTAAATAATAAGACCTGAGCTGCCAATATACTTGATCGTACTATCTTGATAATGATAGTTAAAACACCGATTATCAATGAAATATATATTGGACCTTTTGACGTGTTGTTTCCGAAGAGACCGAGACGAGAACTAGACCCAAAACCACTTCGAATCAACATAGCGCTCGAAACTAATCAGCAGGGTTAAAGACGGAGCATTGAAGACCATAGATCTTCATAAAACGGAAGAATTACTTAAAACCTCTAGCTGATCCCTAGAGATATACACTGTGGTTCTATCGTGGTTGAAATCTGTGGATTGCAAGGACTGCTCGCTACTGATCTGTAGGGTGATTCCTAAGATGTAGTAGGAGGGTGTCTTCGGTTCATCCTGTTCCTGGATGACTTGTATAGACGAATGTCTGACAGAGTATTTCCTGAAACTCATATACGTTGATTTTTACAAATATACCAAGTTCGATGGCGGATAATTTCTCTTGCTTAACACCCAGAGTATATTTGTGGATGTCAATTAGTGATTTGACGGATCTGACAATGAGGCATTCAAAGTGAATGATAGCCAGATATTCTAAAAGACAATCGTGACCTCAAGCCTTACAACCGGGAAGTGACAAAAACCGGGCAGGAAGCATGGCTATGTGTGTCATACCTAAGCAGAGTGTATTATCACCAATCTAGAGAAATTCCTTATTTGTTCTTCTTTCGATTCTGTATCTCCGCGGATGGACAATGGGCCCGTAAAACTGTCGGATGATAATACACTCGCTACACTCAAGCTAAATGAGTGGACGGTCATGTGTGGTCAGGTTGCAAGACGTTCTTGTTGAACCCCATTGTATACCCTCTAGAGTACACTGATCGGAAGGTGGTCCCATACCTTGTCATAGTTGGAATCCATTCTCCAATAAGCACCATGCGGTTTTTGATTTTATAATGAATATGTAGAGCGTGAGATGCAAGCGTTTTACTAGATGGTTATTTACTTGTGATTTGATAGACACTATTATAATATCATTGGATTTTGATATATCAAAACTGTTTTGGGTTATAGTGAGGTAAAAACCGTCCGTGTTTTTGTATGGGCTGGTCTTACTATTATCCTTTTCTTTCAAAAGGATTTTCAAAGTTAAACAATTTGTTTGTCATATATGAATTTACCACTGAAAGTATTCCAGACTGATCCGGGTGAATTTTGCTTTGCTTCAAATGTGCTCGGGTCAAACCGAGTATATTTCCAGGTTAGATTTCGCTTGGGGTTCTGGAGAAGGAGTTGAAGAAGAGACATATTCCATATATTTACCAGTACTAGTTTATTTCTACTATGTGTATTGATTGATATGAATGTATACTCTGATGTTTTAATCATATATATAGTTCTTTTGTACAAAGTATTTTGATATATTATATTTTGTTTGTTCCGCTGCGAGACTCTGATCTTCTTATTCTTCTATTCTAACATTTCTTTCTTTCCTATCTCATCCTCTAATTTCTTTCTAATAGCCTTCTGGGTTTTCGATACTTGAGTTTTGAAACGGGTTGTATTAGTGTCTGAGTTCGAGTGTCGAATTTCCCGGGACACTACAAATTCTTTTCTTAACTTATTAAGTTAGGTATATTTAATTTCAAATTATTGATTTGAAAATATTTGATAACTCGAAGTTTGACAAGTCTATTGTCGTTCTCACAGATGTGAGTCATACACTGGCCAAACGCATGACTAAAATCTCTAAGTACTAAATACCCTTGCTTCAACTCCCAGTGAAAATATTTCAAAAACTATTTTTAAAAGAAAACAGATATGAAAAGTACCAATATGATATTGATATGTTGATTGCTCATGAATTGCAAATACACAATGGTTTCATATGGATCCCCCAGAAAACATCTGTGTTTGTAGGAAATCACTCCCCTGCGGATTTCGTTATGGACAGATCAACGGACGATAATTAAGAATAAAAAAAAATTGAGGTCACTCAGCATTGACTACTCTATCTTAGGGTCACTAAAACAAAGTTCAATTTATGAAGATAAAACAAGTTACAAGGACCAATCAAGTCACAAAGCCTAATCGAGTCACGAAGACAAATCCTGTCATGAAGACACAATGTTGCATCAAACAGGTGGCTCCATATTACTAAGATATCTCAAACATCGGATAGCTCCATTCTACCTTTAGTCACTCTAGTGGTTACATCTCTTTCACTTGTAGATATGCCATTTGGACCGTAGGTGTACAGTGGTTATGCCTAGCTTCCCCAGGAGACATCTATACCCGTAAGCTTTCACAACTCTACGGATTACGCCCTTATCACGACTGCAGATCGCAGCATACACAATGGTTACGCTTGGTTCCCCCAAGAAACACCCCTCCGCCGTAGGCCATCATCAGCCCTGCGAATTACGCTACACGGTCATGTTCTTCCAGGAAGGTACTTTTCTTAAAGGAGAAGGAAGGTACATTTCTTATATTGATTTGAAAACATATGATATTTGGTGCATATAGTACTTTATTTCATACTCCTTATAAATCATACTTACGATTTTCTTTCCAAAACATATTTTCAAACATCTCATTTTTATATAAATTCCGTCAAATAAGATTTCATTTCAAATTGATTACCTTCCAATCCAATAGTTTTCGAATTTGTTATATTCTTATATATTTTCCATATAAGTTTCGAAAACTTCTATATCCAATATATAAAATCGATTATCCTTAAATTTCCATTCCAATTACAAAATTCCAGTTTTGATCAATTCAACTATTTGATAACTTTTCAAATTCACATTTATGAATCCATTGCTATAAACCAATTTTTCTTCCATATTTTCTAGTTATTACGTTCATCGTTTAATTCCAATTTTTATGCTCTCAAAATTCCAGAATTCTTTATTCTTATAACAAATTTCTCATTCACCTATTATTACTGTTCCATATTCACGTCTTTCGACTGCAAATTAGCAAGCAAACAACTACCTAAGTATCAACCCCGAAGGCCGAAACCAACATCAGATCAACATTCAGGAAACCATTCAACTTAACTAATATCCACTCAGTTTCCAATTTTCTTAACTCCATTTCCTAATTTCTTATTAAATCCTTTCTTACGCAGCTCTTATATTCAATTTACAAATCCACTTCTTTTACAACAATCGTTAATCAAGCATTCACGTCTTCAAAGTATTTGACTTTAAAATATTCTTTAATCTGAATATTAATTAATAATACATTAATTTTTAATTAAAATGGAAAGTAAATAATATTTTCCTGAAATTCGACATAATTGACCCTACACATAAACTTCTCCTGAATAATCTCTTATTCGATAATATATTCTGAACTTGGGAAAAATCTCACCGTACTGGTCAACTTCATTTCCTTTATTCCCAAATCCATTTGCAACATTTTTGCTTTCAAACATTACTTACTTCTAAAAACTGAATATTATTCCTTTTATTGAAATCTGAACTCGTCACATCAATTCAGTTTTGACTTCATTTGAATATAGATTCAAATCTCCTTAAAAATCTTCATTCACATCTCACTTCATTCATAACTTTTGTTTACAATTCACTTCTTGTTAATTAAGTAAAAAGTTTATACTTACCATTGAATTCATATATTCGATTATACATTAATAGTTTGAAACCAGTTATAATTTATCTTGCCAAGTTCTAAATAATTTAAATCAATTAGTAATAAAATCTAACACAATCGAATTCCAACTATAACCTTTTTGATTTTTATTTCATTAATTTATATTCTGAATATCGGAATAAAATGCATTGTTTCATTTTTGAAATGATTTCAAATTTCCCTTTTCATTCAAATTCCCATCGGAATTCTTATTCCTAATCAATTTCATTTATCTTTGATTACTAAACTACACGATTAGAGAAACAGATTCATTGATTATCTTATACTTATTTTCCTTTAACACCGTTCGACGACGGATCTGAGATTCAATTCTAGAGGAACTTATTGAAGAACAACTCTCGCTAATCTAGATCCAAAGACTGGGGATTTCGAAAATTTTTAAATCTCAAAATAATGTTTTTATTTCCACTGTATCAATTCCAAAATATGAATTTCAAAATATATAATATTTCCAAAATAATTCATCTTTCAAATTTATATTTTTCATAATTGTTTTTATTTTCAAAATTCATTTTTTGTCTAGTGCCGATTCTACTCATTTTAAACCCGATAAGCTACGCTTTGAATAAACCAAAGATCTGAAACCACTTGTAACGTCCCGCCTTTTTGAGCGCTTCAAATTGGTAATTAAACCAGCTTAAAATGTTCAAATTGATGATCGTTATTTAGCTTACAGAGTTTAAAAACAGAATCAACAGAGAAATCGCAGAATAAATAAATAACACAGTATTGAACAGCGAAATAAACTTTTATATATTAATCAGAATTTTTGAATAAAATAATTTTCTATACATCAGAATCTAAAAATAATACAGGAAAAAAATCTTTACTGGCTCGAAAACTTTAGAGTGCACCATCTCCGAAATCGCCAGCTTTGCTAATCTTTGAACCTGTAATGACCCGCATTGGCAGAGGTATTATAATTAATTTATTTAATTATTTAAATAGTGAATTAAAGGATTTAATTGTCGTGGAATTAAATAATGGTGAATATTTAATTAAAATAATAAATTAAATAATATATTTAATTCTGAAATAATCAGAATTGGCTGAAATGGCGATATGGTGTGAACTGGATCATCTGTGATATTTAATTCAGTTTAGAATTGAATTAGAATAACGAATATATTTAAATAACGACAGTTTGAACATATAATTATATTATAATTAAAATCAAGCTTGAAATGGCGCTGCAGTTCGTAAATTGGCGATTCGAACTTCAACTGAATGTACAGGATTCGTTTTAAGCCGGATTTCTGTGAAACAAGAAACGTGTGGAGCTGGTGGAGTATATCTTTCTAATGGAAGAGAAAAATTGGGATTTCATCATGTAGATTTTGATTTACGTCCAAATCAAATTTTAGAAAAGTCGCTGTAGAATTCCTTTATAATTTATAAAGGAATTATTTATATTTTAAAAAGGAATTTCAATATAAATCGAATATCGGGTTGACCCAGAAGTCAATATCGAGTTAGAAATTCATATAGGAATATTCTAGAGCTGTATGGTATTCCACTGTGAATATATACGATAATATTAATTTATTAATATTTAATTAAATTATATTTATATATTTAAATAGGGTCATTCAGAGCTTTAAAATATAGCCGGTTTCGCAAACGAAGTCGGAATTCGACGAAACTAATTTAGTTGGATCCGTAATGTCAAATAGTTGTTAGATTCCCAGTTTCATGATTTTTAGAGTCACCGTGTGGTCGTACGGATTTTTAGAGTGAGAAACAGTCAGTATTTCGATGGTTAAAAATACGCTGTGTGAGCAAACGGAGTCGGAATTCGATGAAACCAGTTTCGTTGGGACCGTAATGTCGAATTGTAGATGCATGTCCATTTTCGTGATTTTTTGGTATCGTGTGTGGTCATGGGGATTTTTAACAATAAATATTAACAGCGTAAGGATAGATATTAACATAATAATCAAAATAAAAATATCTAGAAAAACCTATAAATACCTAACTTTCTTCTAACCTAAATTCTATTCTCTCTAGTCAAACAAAAATGCGCCGCCACCAAACATTTCTTCACAGCAGAAAATCGGTGTCTTCCAACAATCAAAGAATTTGAAATAAATTCAAATGAATTGCAAACTATATATGTATGAGATGTTGTTGGAATCCTATTTAGTCTGGTATACGTTTCCTCCCATTCGACTTCTTCTTGGTTTGCCCCAAAATATATCAGCTAGGCTAGGGCTGCGATTTGCTAGTGATTAAGAGATCGATTGGCAGAATAAAGTAGGTATTTGGATTCATATAGAGAAACGACAGTTTGGGTGAGAGTTTGGGGGAGATCGACATCACTTAGTATCGCAGGTTGCTGTAGCACGGCCGACGACGCGGTTTACAGATGAAGGCCGATTCACATACAGTGGTGATGATTAGGAGGAGGTCGGTTTGGTGTGTTGTTTGGTTGCGTCGGAGCTGACATACGGCGACTGAGGGGATGGCAGAGGCCAGTAAACGCGAGGTAAAACGATTACAGGGAGGATGAGTTCTGATTTCAGTAGACAAGACCGAGTATGAATTCATGGCTGTGAGGTCGAAGAGGGTTTGATGAGGAGAGAGTGGGTGAGTTCAGTTGTTTGTTTTGTTGGGTATGGAAGTAGGATTGTGTTTTCAAAGGTGCGGCCATGTCCAAAATATCATCACTGGAGGAGCGGCTCGCATCTGGAAGGAAGGAGAGTTACGGGGTCGGGCTTGTAAAAGTGAAGATGGGCCTATTTTGGGAAGGTTGGCCCATTTATAAAGTTAAAACCAAGTTTAAACTATTTAAAATTTGTATTAACTTGTGAATGTGATATCTCATCCATACGAGGTCAGAATCGAGAACCGTAAGTTGCGTTAGGATCGTATGGACGGACACTACACGATGGAACTGACTGGAAGTCCATCAGAGCTCGTTACAATTTATAGTGAAATAAATTGTCGGTCTAAATCAAGCGATGGTTATCGTCATTAACGATGATCGTCCAATGTGAGTAAATCTCACTAACACTGAACAGTTTATAATTTCATGTTGTATTTTTAGAACTGTTAAATATTGGCTGATTGACTGTTTGATTGAACTGCTAGTCAGTTAGTTGAATTTCTATATTGATTCCGTTTAACAGAATATATCATATGGAACTGAAAGTGATGTTATCCATATTGTTTAACATCTGTGATGCAGGGAAACAGGTTGGAGGAATCCAACTGGATTCCTCAACATTTATTTAACTGTGATTCATATATTGTGATATATGATGTGATATATAATATGTTGTCGATTATATGTGTTTGAACGATACTGATCATTGTTGTATGGTATGTAAAATACCATGATATACTGGAATGTTGATAAGGGAATATTTTCAAAGTGATATTTGAAAATAAAATATTTATAAATGGAATATTTATAAATAAGAAATATTTATAAATTGGAATATTTATAAATAGGAGATATTTAGAAAAAGAAAAAAAAACGTTATAAAAAGGAAACTGTTATAATAAGGAAATCATTTTAAAGTGGAGAACCGTTACTAAAAGTAAATCTTTATAAATGAATAGTTTAATCGAGTTAAAAGGAGTTAATCGATGTTAGTTTAATCGATTAGAGTTAAAGCAAAGGAGTTAATCAATGTTAGTTTAATCGAAGTGAGTAATCGAATAGAGTTTATTCGAAAGGAATTATCGAATTTGGTTATTCGAAGGAGTTATCGAATTTAGTTATTCGATGGAATTAATCGATTAGAGTTAAAGCAAATGAGTTGATCGAATATAGTTTATTCGAATAGAAAGTAAAAGGAGTTAACCGAATATAGTTTATTCGAATATAGTTAAAGGAGTTATCGAATTTAGTTATTCGATGGAGTTAATCAATTAGAGTTAAAGCAAATGAGTTAATCGAATATAGTTTAATCGAATAGAAAGTAAAAGGAGTTAATCGAATATAGTTTATTCGAATAGAGTTAAAGGAGTTATCGAATTTAGTTAATCGATGGAGTTAATCGATTAGAGTCAAAGTAAAAGGAGTTAATCGAATATAATTTATTCGAATAGAGTTAAAGGAGTTATCGAATTTAGTTATTCGATGGAGTTAATCGATTAGAGTTAAAGCTAAGGAGTTAATCAAATATAGTTTATTCGAATAGAAAGTAAAAGGAGTTAATCGAATATAGTTTATTCGAATAGAGTTAAAGGAGTTATCGAATATAGTTTATTCGAAAGGAGTTAAGTGAGACGAGTTAATCAATAGCGTTAGTCCAATAAAGTTAATCAAATAGCGTTAGTCCAATAGGGTAAATTGATAAGGGTTAATCTATTGTAAATTGAATAGAGTTATCAAATATACCTTATTCGAAGGGAGGAGTTATCGAATAGAGATGTATTCGAACGAGAGTCACGTAAGGAAGTGTTAAAGGGTTAAAAGATGAACTTGCCCTATTTCGAGATTTGAAATGTTGTTCAGTTAAGGTCTGAGAGGTAGTTATACCCCAACTTGATTGACTTCGTTTTAATTTAGAAATGGGTAAGTTTCGAGAGTGAATGTGGTTAAGTGAATTATTTAAATAAGTAAAGTTGTTTGAGTTGTCGTCACGATGTTGATTTAAACATCTGTTTAAATCCAAGTAAAGAAGATTTGGAAATGTTTTCCAGTGTTAATAACGTATATTTTCTAAACATAGAAAATAAGGAAATATATATATATATATATATATATGAATGATGATTGATCGATATAATTTCCTCCTGGAAATAATATCGTTGTTTGCACACATGTTTTTCTTTGATGGTTAAATCATAGACTATCGAATTTTTGACCATTTTAACGTTGTTAATATAGAGAGACCGGTTGGATTATTATCCAAAGAACCACTCTATATTGGCATAAGCGTTGCGAACCATATATGCCAAAGATAATTGAAGATGGAGTAAAGTGCAAGGGCTATTGTATAAGTCTTATATAACAGTACCTAAGATGGATGTACTGAATAGTGCCTTCGGTTCATCCTGTTCCTGGATGACTTGTATGGACGGATGTCGGACAGAGTATTTCCAGACGATCACGTATATTGATTTCTCCAACCGTACCAAGAGTGGAAGCGGAGAAGGAAACTTCTTTTAGCTAGCACATAATGTATGGTTGAGGACGTCAATCGGTGATTTGATGGATTTGACGATGTGGCATTCGAAGTGAATCTGATTTGATGATGAAGCGTAACCTCAAGCCTCACATCCGGTAAATGACAGAAATCGGGCAGGCAACATGGCTAAGTCGGTCGCACCGAAGTAGGGTGTATAATCACCTGATCTAGAGTTTCATTTTATTTCCAAAAATCTATTGTTGATGCTGTCCCATTCGGGAAACGGTTGCTGATCCCAACCGTTGGTGGTATACATTCGATACACTCAAGCGAAATGAGTGGTCGGTCATGTGTGGCCAGGTTACAAGATGTTCTTGTTGAACCCAGTGTATTCCTTTCTAGAGGTACACCAGCAAAAGGTTGTTCCATACCTTGTCATAGTTGGAAATCCATTACCCAATATGTGCTTGCGGTTTTAATTGTATACTATATATGTAGAACGTGAGATGAAAGCGTTTCTGCTAGATGATTATTATATTGTGGTTTTTAGACATTATTATAATATCAAAAGGGTTTTTGATATAAAGATAATTTGGATTCTCATAAGGGAAAAACCCATTCCGTTATACGGCGTGGTCTTATGAGATATCGTTTACTTGTTCGAACTGTTTTACTCATACCAGTCCCATGACTGACCCGGAGTTTATTTGTTTTGTTTTCCCTAAACTTTTGGGTGCCTAAATTTGTACGGGCAGTCAAGTAGTCGGGATTTTACAGATATACTTGGAGAGCTGGAGCAGGAGGCTTCAGGATTATATAACTATTGTTTATTTCCGTTGTGTTTTAAGTATTGTACTTTGAAATGATATGTATATGCAAGTACAAATTTATATTTCAAAGTTATGTTATATATTATATGTTATTCGTTCCGCTGTGAGATTCGTGTTACTCTGATGTTGTGTTCTTCTTCTTCTTCTATTCTAAGTTTCTATCTTATCTATCCTCACCCTCTAATTTCTTTCATTTATGACCGGTATTATCGATCCTTGGATGTTCGATATGTGTCGATCCTTGGATGTTCGATATGTGTTGTATATCGGATAACCAAGATCGTCAAAAACCCGGGTCATTACAGTTGGTATCAGAGCTTAAGTTAAGTGAATTACCTTAGCTCTGTGGCGTGACTCAGTAGAGATGGGGTTAGTAATACCCTAGATTGAGTTTGATTGTATATATATATGAGTGAACGTATTTGTTATTGATATAAAAATTTGTTTTATATTGTGGGGATTTATCGGTTGAGTTGTTTATGGGTTCTGGTCGATCAGTTTGATCCACTTTATCGGTAGGAGTTACTAAACACTCGAATACGATGGGTCGACACGATATGTTTTGAAAAGAGGGTAAATTAAAATAAGTTTACCCAAGGTATATCTTGATATAGAGAAGATATATATATCAAAATTTTAATATAGTGGATATATTGGTTGTGATTATAATCGAGTAAGATTATAAATTAAATGGTTATGTAAATAACCAATCAGAATTCATAAAAGTGAAATACGTGAAATCAGATGAGTTAAATCTGAAATTTAAACCAGAAATTTAGTTAAAACTCTGGAAAATTGGATAAGTGTTTGTAAATGGATTTGGATTAAAAATTAGGAAAATTTAAGATCCTGGGAGATTTTAAATTGTTTTACAAGCAGTGTGAATTATATTTTGAAATAAATTTCAAAGTGGAAATGTTTAGAAATGGTTTTATAGTATTGAACTCACTTCGAGTGCTGGAAAATAGATTCTGATGATGACAGCTGCATCATCAGTATTCATTTTCGAGTTGTAAGTGACGAATTACTACCAGAGATACGGTTTTGAATTTGTTTTGGGAAAGACAAGTTGTGTTGAATTTCAAAAAGGAAAAATTGATTTTTGAGAAGAGTAAACTGTTTAAAAACTCCCAGGGAAAGACTGTTTGAATTAAAAACAAATTTAACAGAAATTTGTGAAAGCAAAATTGAATTAAAGTAAAGCCAGTAAAGTGGTAACTGAGATTGAATTAGAATGATATCAAGACAAATTGGATTGTGAGATTCGAATTTGAAGTGTAAATTGATAATCAAGTTAAGAGTTGGGAATCGAGAGTGAAACTCGAGTTTGAAATGGTATTTGGCTCGGAGATAAGCGAATGGTTGTGTTGTGGATAGAAGCAGATTGGAATTTGATTGGGATGACCCTTGTATCCGCTGAATTGATAACAGGTGGAAAGGATATAATGATATGCCGACAAAAGGTACAAGTTTATATTTCTATTGGATATAATATTTATGAGCCTAATTGGCAAGCCGCTTGGCTGTTTGATTTTCTTTTGGGTTGGAGATGGCCCAGAGAGGCGAGTTGGAGTTTGAGCTATTGACCAGTACAAAGGAGGTGCTGGCGAAATTTTTCGAAAAAAATTAAGGCGTTAGAAAATTTTCAGGTTTTTTGAAAATTTTCGTTGATAAGAATTAATGAATAATTTAATTGAAATTAAATTGGTACAGTTGAAACTGAAGTTAAGAAGTGAACAAATATGTTCTAACCTGTCGATAGGGACGTTGTCTACCTTAGCAATTTCGAGGACGAAATTATTTTAAGTGGGGAAGATTGTAATGACCCTCATTGGCAGAGGTATTATAATTAATTTATTTAATTATTTAAATAGTGAATTAAAGGATTTAATGGTCGTGGAATTAAATAATGGTGAATATTTAATTAAAATAATAAATTAAATAATATATTTAATTCTGAAATAATCAGAATTGGCTGAAATGGCGATATGGTGTGAACTGGATCATCTGTGATATTTAATTCAGTTTAGAATTGAATTAGAATAACGAATATATTTAAATAACGACAGTTTGAACGTATAATTATATTAAAATTAAAATCGAGCTTGAAATGGCGCTGCAGTTCGTAAATTGGCGATTCGAACTTCAACTGAATGTACAGGATTCGTTTTAAGCCGGATTTCGGTGAAAGAAGAAACGTGTGGAGCTGGTGGAGTATATCTTTCGAGTGGAAGAGAAAAATCGGGATTTCGTCATGTAGATTTTGATTCACGTCCAAATCAAATTTCAGAAAAGTCGCTGTAGAATTCCTTTATAATTTATAAAGGAATTATTTATATTTTAAAAAGGAATTTCAATATAAATCGAATATTGGGTTGACCCAGAAGTGAATATCGAGTTAGAAATTCATATAGGAATATTCTAGAGTTGTATGGTATTCTACTGTGAATATATACGATAATATTAATTTATTAATATTTAATTAAATTATATTTATATATTTAAATAGGGTCATTCAGAGCTTTAAAATATAGCCAGTTTAGCAAACGAAGTCGGAATTCGATGAAACTAATTTTGTTGGATCCGCAATGTCAAATAGTTGTTAGATTCCCAGTTTCATGATTTTTAGAGTCACCGTGTAGTCGTACGGATTTTTAGAGTGAGAAACAGTCAGTATTTCGACGGTTAAAAATACGCTGTGTGAGCAAACGGAGTCGGAATTCGACGAAACCAGTTTCGTAGGGACTGTAATGTCGAATTGTAGCTGCATGTCCATTTTCGTGATTTTTGCGTATCGTGTGTGGTCATGGGGATTTTTAACAATAAATATAAACAGCGTAAGGATAGATATTAATATAATAATCAAAATAAAAATATCTAGAAAAACCTATAAATACCTAACTTTCTTCTAACCTAAATTCTATTCTCTCTAGTCAAACAAAAATGCGCCGCCACCAAACATTTCTTCACAGCAGAAAATCGGTGTCTTCCAACAATCAAAGAATTTGAAATAAATTCAAATGAATTGCAAACTATATATGTATGAGATGTTGTTGGAATCCTATTTAGTCTGGTATACGTTTCCTCCCATTCGACATCTTCTTGGTTTGCCCCAAAATATATCAGCTAGGCTAGGGCTGCGATTTGCTAGTGATTAAGAGATCGATTGGCAGAATAAAGTAGGTATTTGGATTCATATAGAGAAACGACAGTTTGGGTGAGAGTTTGGGGGAGATCGACATCACTTAGTATCGCAGGTTGCTGTAGCACGGCCGACGACGCGGTTTACAGATGAAGGCCGATTCACATACAGTGGTGATGATTAGGAGGAGGTCGGTTTGGTGTGTTGTTTGGTTGCGTCGGAGCTGACATACGGCGACTGAGGGGATGGCAGAGGCCAGTAAACGCGAGGTAAAACGATTACAGGGAGGATGAGTTCTGATTTCAGTAGACAAGACCGAGTATGAATTCATGGCTGTGAGGTCGAAGAGGGTTTGATGAGGAGAGAGTGGGTGAGTTCGGTTGTTTGTTTTGTTGGGTATGGAAGTAGGATTGTGTTTTCAAAGGTGCGGCCATGTCCAAAATATCATCACTGGAGGAGCGGCTTGCATCTGGAAGTAAGGAGAGTTACGGGGTCGGGCTAGTAGAAGTGAAGATGGGCCTATTTTGGGAAGGTTGGCCCATTTACAAAGTTAAAACCAAGTTTAAACTATTTAAAATTTGTATTAACTTGTGAATGTGATATCTCATCCATACGAGGTCAGAATCGAGAACCGTAAGTTGCATTAGGATCGTATGGACGGACACTACACGATGGAACTGACTGGAAGTCCATCAGAGCTCGTTACAATTTATAGCGAAATAAATTGTCGGTCTAAATCAAGCGATGGTTATCGTCATTAACGATGATCGTCCAATGTGAGTAAATCTCACTAACTCTGAACAGTTTATAATTTCATGTTGTATTTTTAGAACTGTTAAATATTGGCTGATTGACTGTTTGATTGAACTGCTAGTCAGTTAGTTGAATTTCTATATTGATTCTGTTTAACAGAATATATCATATGGAACTGAAAGTGATGTTATCCATATTGTTTAACATCTGTGATGCAGGGAAACAGGTTGGAGGAATCCAACTGGATTCCTCAACATTTATTTTACCGTGATTCATATATTGTGATATATGATGTGATATATAATCTGTTGTCGATTATATGTGTTTGAACGATACTGATCATTGTTGTATGGTATGTTAAATACCATGACATACTGGAATGTTGATAAGGGAATATTTTCAAAGTGATATTTGAAAATAAAATATTTATAAATGGAATATTTATAAATAAGAAATATTTATAAATTGGAATATTTATAAATAGGAGATATTTAGAAAAAGGGAAAAAACGTTATAAAAAGGAAACTGTTATAAGAAGGAAATCATTTTAAAGTGGAGAACCGTTACTAAAAGTAAATCTTTATAAATGAATAGTTTAATCGGGTTAAAAGGAGTTAATCGATGTTAGTTTAATCGATTAGAGTTAAAGCAAAGGAGTTAATCGATGTTAGTTTAATCGAAGTGAGTAATCGAATAGAGTTTATTCAAAAGGAATTATCGAATTTGGTTATTCGAAGGAGTTATCGAATTTTGTTATTCGATGGAATTAATCGATTAGAGTTAAAGCAAATGAGTTAATCGAATATAGTTTATTCGAATAGAAAGTAAAAGGAGTTAACCGAATATAGTTTATTCGAATAGAGTTAAAGGAGTTATCGAATTTAGTTATTCGATGGAGTTAATTGATTAGAGTTAAAGCAAATGAGTTAATCGAATATAGTTTATTCGAATAGAAAGTAAAAGGAGTTAGTCGAATATAGTTTATTCGAATAGAGTTAAAGGAGTTATCGAATTTAGTTATTCGATGGATTTAATCGATTAGAGTTAAAGTAAAAGGAGTTAATCGAATATAGTTTATTCGAATTGAGTTAAAGGAGTTAATCGAATATAGTTTATTCGAATTGAGTTAAAGGAGTTATCGAATTTAGTTATTCGATGGAGTTAATCGATTAGAGTTAAAGCAAATGAGTTAATCGAATATAGTCTATTCGAATAGAAAGTAAAAGGAGTTAATCGAATATAGTTTATTCGAATAGAGTTAAAGGAGTTATCGAATATAGTTTATTCGAAAGGAGTTAAGTGAGACGAGTAAATCAATAGCGTTAGACCAATAGAGTTAATCAAATAGCGTTAGTCCAATAGGGTAAATTGATAAGGGTTAATCGAATAGAGTAAATTGAATAAAGTTATCGAATATACCTTATTCGAAGGGAGGAGTGAATAGAGATGTATTCGAATGAGAGTCACATAAGGAAGTGTTAAAGGGTTAAAAGATGAACTTGGCCTATTTCGAGATTTGAAATGTTGTTCAGTTAAGGTCTGAGAGGTAGTTGTACCCCA
This sequence comes from Allium sativum, assembly GCA_030737875.1. Lineage (NCBI taxonomy): Eukaryota > Viridiplantae > Streptophyta > Magnoliopsida > Asparagales > Amaryllidaceae > Allium > Allium sativum. The sequence goes on along the minus strand of CM060915.1, from coordinate 936,881,962 downwards.
ACTTGATTGACTTCGTTTTAATTTAGAAATGGGTAAGGTTCGAGAGTGAAAGTGGTTAAGTGAATTTAGTAAATAAGTAAAGTGGTTTGAGTTGTCGTCGCGATGTTGATTTAAACATCTGTTTAAATCCAAGTAAAGAAGATTTGGAAATGTTTTCCAGTGTTAATAACGTATATTTTCTAAACATAGAAAATAAGGATATATATATATATATGAATGATGATTGATCGATATAATTTCCTTTTGGAAATAATATCGTTGTTTGCACACCTGTTTTTCTTTGATGGTTAAATCACAGACTATCGAAGTTTTTACCATTTTAACGTTGTTAATATGGAGAGACCGGTTGGATTATTATCCAAAGAACCACTCTGTATTGGCATAAGAGTTGCGAACCATATATGCCAAAGATAATTGAAGAAGGAGTAAAGTGCAAGGGCTATTGTATAATCTTAGATAATAGTACCTAAGATGGATGTACTGAATAGTGCCTTCGGTTCATCCTGTTCCTGGATGACTTGTATGGACGGATGTCGGACAGAGTATTTCCATACGATCACATATATTGATTTCTCCAACTGTACCAAGAGTGGAAGCGGAGAAGGAAACTTCTTTTAGCTAACACATAATGTATGGTTGAGGACGTCAATCGGTGATTTGATGGATTTGATGATGTGGCATTCGAAGTGAATCTGATGTGATGATGAAGCGTAACCTCAAGCCTCACATCCGGTAAATGACAGAAATCGGGCAGGCAATATGGCTAAGTCGGTCGCACCGAAGTTGGGTGTATAATCACCTGATCTAGAGTTTCATTTTATTTCCAAAAATCTATTGTTGATGCTGTCCCATTCGGGAAACGGTTGCTGATCCCAACCGTTGATGATATACATTCGATACACTCAAGCGAAATGAGTGGTCGGTCATGTGTGGCTGGGTTGCAAGATGTTCTTGTTGTACCCAGTGTATTCCTTTATAGAGGTACACTAGCGAAAGGTGGTGCCATACCTTGTCATAGTTGGAAATCCATTACCCAATACGTGCTTGCGGTTTTAATTGTATACAATATATGCAGAACGTGATATGAAAGCGTTTCTGCTAGATGATTATTATATTGTGGTTGATAGACATTATTATAATATCAAAAGGGTTTTTGATATAAAGATAATTTGGATTCTCATAAGGGAAAAACCCGTTCCGTTATACAGCATGGTCTTATGAGATATCGTTTACTTGTTTGAACTGTTTTAAACTGTTTTACTCATACCAGTCCCATGACTGACCCGGAGTTTATTTGTTTTGTTTTCCCCAAACTCTTGGGTGCTTAAATTTGTACGGGCAGTCAAGTAGTCGGGATTTTTCAGATATACTTGGAGAGCTGGAGCAGGAGGCTTCAGGATTATATAGCTATTGTTTATTTCCGCTGTGTTGTAAGTGTTGTACTTTGAAATGATATGTATATGCAAGTACAAATTTATATTTCAAAGTTATGTTATATATTATATGTTATTCGTTCCGCTGTGCGATTCGTGTTACTCTGATGTTGTGTTCTTCTTCTTCTATTCTAAGTTTCTATCTTATCTATCCTCACTCTCTAATTTCTTTCATTTATGACCGGTATTTTCGATCCTTGGATGTTCGATATGTGTTTTATATCGGATAACCAAGATCATCAAAAACCCAGGTCATTACAGAACCCTATGCTGTAATCTTTAAATATGAGATGCTTGGGTCTAACCCGAGCATTCCATGCAAACATAAAACACTCGAGTCAGGATTAATCATTGGTCAAGTAAATTAACTTCAATAGAAACTGAAATATAATAGTTAATCCTGTAATTCACTATAATTTGAGTACATCAAACCTATGCAAAACTATCATAATATATCGTAGCAACTTAGGATGAACAAATCAGGCCATCATATATATACGCACACGTATGTCGATGACATGTATATACACACATATAATGGTATATATATACATATGTGTACATCGGCCACCACATATATATACTAAAAACATATGTACTATGTCGATGACATATACACACGCATACAGTGGTATATATGCATATGTGTACATCAGCCACCACATATATATACTAAAAACATGCTTATCATAAGCAAGAAACGCAAAAGGAGGTATATGATTAATCCAACTTTAAATCTTAGATTCTTTCGATATGGGCACAAAAATTACAAGTACATGGGTTGGTAGTTTCAAAGTTTGCAGCCATGCCCATATCAAGGCATGATAAAATAGTACTAAGTTTTATACTCGGGTTCCTTTCTGTAATGGACAAATATGTTAAAACCACAAGTGTATATAACTCCAGGTCCAAAGAGAGTTGGTGTAACAGCTATAACAGTGAAAAGAACTTCAAAAATTCTACATTTAAGCTCAAACGTAAAAGTGATGGTCAACATGAAATTGTGCAACATCACATGTATTCAGGGATGAAAGTAAAGCAAACCCATTCATTTAAATTTCTGTGCGTGTGTGTTCAAAATGGGATACCTTCTCACGTTATTCGCATCTGCCCACTTCATCCCACTCAATACACATCCACAAACACATATACTCAACACACATGTATAAAGGTTTGTAATCTAGAAAACCACAAGTAAAACTAAGGATTGAAAGCAGAGGTACTAAATAAATTTAACGGTCAAACATAGACATTGTCGGATGCTACAAAAGATAAAGACAAAATGAAAAGCCTTGGTCCAGTTTCAAACTTATACAAAAAATGAGAATCCAAACTCCAATGGTTCCAAACTAGTACAGTTGTAACCCTATCCATTATTTATCTCGCACATATACAGAGTACCCAACCATAAATTACGCATCTGCACATAAATGGACATGTTAAACAAAGATAAACAAAATGTTGTTGCTTAAAATTTAAGCGCAAACAACTTATCATAGGAAAGAAAATTTTAGTTGTAAACTTAGCATTTGACAGAAACCAGTCACAGCGAACCACAAATATCACTACCTTAATCTTCTTCCATACACTGATAGCAAAAAGGGAGAATTGAAGAAAATATGTTTATTTTCCTTCTCACAAAGACTGTAAAATTGAAGTATACAATAGAACCCATGTAGAACAGCTTCTCCAACCAATAAATGATGTTGAACAACATATTTTTATTTTTCTACTCATTGGATTGTTGAATTAACAGGTAAATTCTATTTCAACATAAGTTCCAACATATGCATGACAATACAGGGATATATAGAGTGACCCGGGAGTGGAACTAAGGGTGGACCAGTGGGGGTTATGGCCCCCCCAAGGTTTCAATTTATTGGATTACAAAGGTGAGCCCATAAATGTAATATAGTTAACATATTATTCTGCGGTCTATACATTATTCTAACTTTATCCCTCAAACCTAGGTTTTCGCCTTCGAGAATTAGATAAGTCCGAGGTCACCAATTCTTAAAACTAGAAATCTAGAACTTTCAACTACTTTCCTCCGAGCTCCTGAAGCTTTGTTGACAGTAGATCTGACTTCAGATTTGGTTTTATTCGCTTGAGATCTGTCGAGGCTGAGAGAGTTAGAACTTAAGATAAATGTTGCGATTTTTGAGATAATAAGATTTCAGTGTTTCTGTCCTTCTTGCATATGCTTGAATTTTCTTGAGATTTTGCTTTTGTATGGATTTCGACTAGAAGACTATGACTTTTGTGCAATTCAGTTCTCACTTCTCATAAGTTCCTCTAGATTCTGAATGCTCAAATTTGCTTTACGGTCACTTCTAGTATGTCCCTTATCTGAAAGGGACACTCTAGTATAACAATGAACCTTGGTATGCTTTCTTCTTTTTCATTATCATCTTCATCTTCTTCCTCTTTTCTCTTTTTTAATGGGCAATTCTAATTTAGAAATTGATTTGTTGTCTTGAATTTTTTGGCCCCCCAACATATAATTCATGACTATGCCCTTGGAGTGACCCAACTTGGTACTGATTAAATTTCTGAAGTTACAGCTCAGTGGCAACTATGAGCAAACATTCATATATATATATATATATATATATATATATATATTGTAACACCCCGCAAATTTTCAAACTAGTATATAAGTAACAGTGCATATATATTAATGTTGAAATTAATAATACGCATGCAATTAATTATGTGCATATGAATATATGCATAATTATGAATAAATTTATAAATGGAAGTTTATATTGTTTATGCATATAATAATTAAAAAATACATATGCGTGAAAAAAATAAAAGAGAAAAAAGTGCATAACTTAATATGCAAGTGGTAAAGAAAGAATTGATGAGTAAATGCATGCAGTAATTTTAAAATGAGGAACATTGTGCAATAAAAACAATAAATGCATGCGAGGGAGAAAGATTAATATGCTAATGCAATTAATTATAGGAGAGAAGATGTATATGACAAATAAGAATATTAATGCAAGATAAAAAGGGAAAAGTTAAATAAGAATGCATGCAAATAAATAAATAAATAAAAAAGAAAGAAAGCAAATAAATAAAAGCATGAAGGAAAGAGGTTACTATGTAATGCGATAAAAATAGTATAATATAGTGTACTAATTAGAAAAGCAAGAAAATAAGGTATTAAATGAATTAATAAGCATACAATTCGAATTGTATGAATAATATAATGACACACGGATATAAATGTAAAGGAAGAATGCATTAATGGAAAATGAACAATCATTGCAATGCATTGTGAAAAGGGTTAAGAAGGTTTCTTTTAATTAAAGGAGCATTCAGTGTGAAAAGGGTTAAATTCTAGAGTGTTCTTTTTTTAGTGAGGTGGTTGGTTCAAATAGGTTTTAGATTAAATCCAAAGGGCCTAGTTCCTCTGACACACCTATAAATAGATGACTAGGTTTTCTTTCACTCTCATAATTTTAGAGGAGACGCGAAAACTCTGCTCCTTCTTCTTCCTCAAGCAACCACTTTCCTATTTCTTAGATCTAATCAATCGGAACCTTTTCTTAAAATAAAAGTTAGATCTAGGATTCTTTCGCTTCAAAATGAGAGAAAAGAATTTAGATCTGCAATATAGATGCCTATATCTATGCTGCGCGAGAGGTGAGTATTGAATCTGACCTATTTTTGAGTTCTTCTTCCCTTTTTCTTCCTCTTTTCCCTTTCTTTTTGGGTATAATTTATAGACCCATGGTTCTTTAGATCTTAAATTCAGTTAGGGAAACAATAGAGGAATGGATCTAATCAGATTCAAGATTTTGGAAAGCTTTAGGTGAGTGGGTTTAAATTATCCTTTGTGAATAATAGTATGTTTACCATTTGATCATTCCCCATGAATATTCATAATGAATGTATTGGAAAAGTTAATTGATGTGATGGATAATTGCGCTAAAATGAAAAATTATGTTCAATCGGTTAGCATGTTACAATATACATGGATATTGTTATAAAGATTTTTTTTGTGGACATGACAATTGGAATAAATGAGATTTTTGGGTAAATAAGACATTATTTGAGAACTACCTCTTTATTCAAAAGAGGTTAATTACATGTATAAAAGCATGCAAAATATATTGGAATTTGGGCATAATTTGTAATGAAATTTTAGGGACATAATTTATGATTGGGAATTTTGGGGTAATTGGCGCATAACTAGAGTTCTTAATTTAATATATTAATGAAAATATGTGAGAAATGAATTGGACAATTAGACATGTTTAGATGATGGAAAAAAAATGAAAAAAAAAGAATTTGGGAAGATTAAGACATGTTAGGTTGATATTACCTTAAGATAAAATAAAATATGTGTCGGAAAAACATGCGATAAATGTTAGGCATAATATGTAAGAAAAGAATGCAGTAAAATTCTAAGAAAAATAAATATGCCTAAAACTGAACCATGCCAAGGAAGGAGGTTAGGTTGCATTGGTGGTGGAAGTTTGCCCGGACCCGACCTGCATATCCAGCAGCCACTAATGTTGAACCTAATGAGAGAGGTCTAAGTGCACAAATACGAGATGGTCTATGACACAAGGTTAAGCCCAACTTGTGGAAGAAGTCTGCCTGGACCCGACCAGCATATCCAACATCCATAAGTTATAGGCCTAATGTGAGAGGTCTAGGCCATTATAAACCATAAATGGACATGGCAATGAATTGGACTACTTAACCAAATCTAATCCATAGGGATTGTATGAATATGAACTAAAGTTAGGGTTAAGTAAAAATTGGTTGGACAGTAGGTGGGCTAAGCAAACTTGAAGGGGTGGGTAATATTTACATATAGGCCCGTAAACTTAGCCGATAAGGTTATGTAATTAAAGATACCTAGTGGTATACATCACTGGTAGAAATAATAAAGTTACGCAATTAAAACACCTTTAGGGTAAGCATAAATTTTAGAAATGATAATCACCTATTATAAATAAGTAGCATTAATGAAAATGTTGTATAATAGGTAAACTTGTCCAAGTGGAGATTATAACTTAGGTAATAATAAGTTAATAAGAGAATGGGATAACTGGTGAATTGAGTTAAGGGACACTTAATTGTAAATTAAGTAATCAGTAAAGAGGGGAAATCTGAAACTAGTTAAGAAAAGGGGTAAAATATATTGTACTTAATTATAAATTAAGTAATCTATAAGCTTGGAAGTCAGAAACCCACTGATAAGAATGTTTAGGCTTGTCCTAGGGACAAGAGGAAATTATAACATAGGTTAAAAAAAATGGGTAGAGAAACTTATTAATAGACCTTAGTTAATATAACTAAGTTAATAAGTAAACAACAATAGGTTATATTGACAATGTAAAATTGAGTTATGATTGAATGAGAAAGGATGAGGAAAACTTATGAAATGAAATAAGTTATATTTAATGTAACGACCCAGAAAATCTGAACCAATTTAAAATTTTTAAATTGGCTAAAATAATGGGTTTTAAATATTTAAAATAAATATTGTAAATAATGGCAATGGAAAGTGAGTTTAAATCGACCATTGAAAACAAATATAATTAATTATAATAATAAACAAGTCCTGAAATAGCGCTGTAGTTTCAAAAATGGAATTCAAACTTTGTCGGACTGTACCGGGTGCAAAACAAAACGGATTTTAGTGAAACCAAAATTATTTAAATCTGTTAGTGAATACCTTTCTAACGAATCTGAAAAATCGAATTTTCATAGCGGAATGCTAAAGTTATGGCCGAATGAATTTTCAGAGAGGACGCTATGGAATTTATATAGCCCGTGAAATTGGCCATTTTGCATACAACCTCAGAATTCGACGAAACCACTTTTGTTGGATCCGGGATGTGAAGTTATTACTAGGTTTTAAATTTCATATTTTTTGAAGCTAGTATGTGAGCGTGGCAAAGGAAAACGTGTTTTGGCCAATTACAGTTAAATTGGATCGACCAGAAATGGGCCTTTTTGCAAACGGTCTCAGAATTTGACGAAACCACTTTTGTTGGGACCGTACCGTCAAAACATAGCCAGATTTATTTTTCTGGAATTTTTCGAATTAATTTGTGGCCCTGGCAAATTGAAATGTACGTTCAAATCAAATATTGAATGTTATATATTTTAAATTGAATGGAAACTGACTGAAACAGTCGAATGGGCCTAAAAAACATATCCCATTGTGTTCGGAATGGGGGTAAAATGCTAGGGATGACAGTTGTTGGGTTTGGATTGGGGTTCGTGGGCGAAAGGGGTATTTTAGAAATTTTAAAAATATATAAATAAAAGAAAAAATATGATTGGCCGATATCTTTTCTCTCTCCCCGACATTTCTAAATCGCGAACGACGGAAGAGGGTTCCGAGCTTTTCCCCTCGTTTTCTCCTCCTACACGCATCAATAGCCTTCGACCCAGTTGGGGTTTTTGAAGAGCTCCCCTCAAGCTTCAAATCCATGGTCGTGGCACCCCCTCTCCTCTGGTAAATCGCAAGATCCAGGCCTTCAAAGTCGCGGCCTTTCAACCTCCGCCGCCATCGCCTGGGTCCACCGAGCTGGCCCACTCCCCCACGCGCGTGAAGCCCTCTCCTAGCCCTTCGACGCTGCGAAGGTCGATCGTCCTGTAGCTTCACGGATTTCGCGAGAGATCGAAACCTAGTTTCGAACAAAAACAGTGGAGGTACGCCTGTTAATTATTTAACTGATTTCGACAGTTTAAAACCGTTGCAAACTTTGAAAAATCATATCTTTTTGCTGTTTTAACGAAATTCGATGAAACAGGAAACATCGTGACCGTGTGGACGTCTTATACCTTTTAGAAGAGACCGCATATTTTTTTGAGCCTTCTGCTATTTTTGGTGGAGTGGATCCCAATGTGAGATTTCTAATTTATAAACGATATGGAAAACGACGATGTATAAATTATATAGTCGATGTATGAGTTAAATAAGCGTTGTATAAGTTGTACGTTCGATGTATAAGTTATATATGCGTTGTAAAAATTATATATGTGTTGAAATAGAAGTGAGTTGCTATATATAAATATATATAAATATATATATATATATATATATATATATATACGCCCCTCGTCCACTAACCGTGGACGATATTTATTGATTGTGATTGGTGTGAAAATTGATTGATAGCGAGTGGTTGTTTGGGATTGTTTGTGGTTGATATTGATTGATTGTGGTTGAAAAATACCCATTTGTGGTTGAGAAATATTTGGTTGAAACCACATAGGATTAGTTTGTGGAAATGAAATAAATATATACATGTCGCCTGCGTGCGAACTAGATGCATGATCCCCATTGTCAAAAACCGCGAGGTTTTAAGGTAGAGTGAGGAGCCGTACTAGGGACGGTCCCGGTTTTAACTACCCTGCCGTTATGCTTCCGAAATTTTGAATAATATTCATGTGTTTGAATTATTTTCATTTGCTGAAACTATATTTATTCATTGAATAAAAAACCTTCATGTGTTGAATCGACATTCATTCGTTGATTAGAAATTCATGTGTTGAATGGTATTCATATTTTGAAATAAATTGTTTTATAATAAAAATCACCTTTTTATCATCTATATAGACTATATAAAATAATAGTGTTTTGAAATGAATTGTTTTACAATGAAAATCACATCTTTATTACATACATGATTTGTTGAAATGTGAAGTGTTAAAAATAGCAACTCGTTCAAATAAATATGCATGAGTCGAAATATTCATTAATTAGCTAATGATATGATTTTTGCCTATGCATGCAACATTAGAATGAATGGTATTTTAAAAACCAAATGGAATCAAATGTGAAGTTGAAAGGAAAATGATAAATAATAAGAACTATATATATATGTACATGCATATTTATTGAACAAGTTATAGCAAAGGGGCTAGAGAAGAGGAATAAAATTTTGTGCCCGACAAATAGGTACACATTTACTGTTTTGTTTGGGTGATGATTTTATGAGCCTGTTGGCTAGCCGCTTGGCTTTTTCTTTTTCTTTTTGACATGAGACGCCCGTGTGGCTATTTGGGAATTTTCCTAGCCCCTCCCGTACAAAGGAGGTTATGGAGAAATTTTCCAAAATTTAAAGGCGTTAGTGAAATATTTGAAGTAGAAACAATGTAGGAATTTTTAAATGAACTATATTTATATAAATATATAAATATAAATAAAATTAAAACGAAACATGGCCGTTCATTTCGTGTTTTGAAACCGTGATTTCAAACGATTAATACGGGAGACCCGACCATCGGATTTTCCTGAAATCACAACCGTTGGGTTCGTTTTGGAAAAATCTTCCCAACGGCACCAACTTTATAAAAATCCAACGGTTGGATTGTCTGGAATGTTTAATTCAAATCTGAAGAAAAACAGCGCTAGAAACGATTATATATATATATATATAAATATAATTATATTTAATCAAATAACGACGCTGCAGTTCGTATTTTGGAAATCGAAACTTCAAAGGATTGTACCGGGAGATCTGACCGTCGGATTTTCCCGACACTGGAACCATTGGATTCGTTTTGAAAAGACCTTTCTGATGATGTAAATTTTGTGAAGATCCAACGGATAGATTTTCAGATGTGTGTAATTCAAATCTGAAGAAAAACAGCGCCACGACCGCATTATGGCCCGAAGCGTCGTTTTGAATAAATTGGCTATTTTAAAATAAATAAAAATAGCGATAAATCGTTATAAAATATCATAAATGATATGGAATGGAAATAAACTGAATTTGCTTGATTTATGTTGTATTTGATGGTTGAATGTGTCTGGTGTGAAAATTACATTAAAGAACAAAATTGGTGTTGTCGAATGATTTAACCATTGAAATAAATTGATTTGAAATTCTAAATATACGTGAGTTATTTTAAAAGCCCGAGTTAATTCTCATTTCAAATAATTGACCGATGATTGAAAGTCGAAGATGAAGACGGTGGTCGAAGACCGGAGATCTTCGCCTCGTTTGGATGGTAACCGAGGTCCTGATTGGGAGGCATCCCGAAATATGGATAATGAGTGGTGATCGTCCTGACGTACGTGGTGATCGATGGGTTTGCGAGGTATTTAGTGCCTCCGGTTTCGTTCAGACCCAGAACGGACTTGTAAATGGACTGTGTGTCTGACATTGGATTTTATTCTGTGTTGATTGATCTCTATTAAATATACATCTGTTTGGCGGCGGAGAATTTATTCTTTTGCTTAACGCCCTTCTCTGAAACGCACGAGCTCAGAGGTTGTATATCGATGGACATCAGTCGCATGGCATGAATTGCCTGTGTGGCATGCTAAGATGCAGTGATCAGGGCTTCTGTTGAAAAGCACAGTCTTGTGGTGATGATCAAAGCACCGCCGGTGTGGCGTAGCTTTGTGTATAACGTAAAATCGCGAGCCTCACACCCCGGTATGAACCAGAAACGGGAGAAGGACCTCAGGGAGGGCATGCGTTTCTTTCTAGCTAGGGTGGTGTCAGTGACCTACCAGCCCTGACATTTATATATACTTTTCACCTATGTGGTTGTTGCTGTTGCGAGGCGCCTCGGTTTGATCGGACGATCCGGGTCCGATGGAGTCATTCGTTGGCTCATTTCCGCCCCAAAGGGCGGGGAAACGTATTGTTCAGGCACTATAATCCACTCCGTGTGGACCGGCCCTGATGATCCAAGGGGCAGTTGCGGCTGTTCCGGAGGCTCGGGCTAGAGAGTATCAAAGTCGGTAAGGACTATCTTTTGCCTTGGTTCATGATGGAAATCCAATTTCCAAATACGTCATCGAGCGATTTTGATTGTATACCTATATATATGGCGACATAGTGGTATGGGGCATTAATGCCGTCTATGATTGATAGTTATGATTTGAAATTGTTTTCAAAACATATAAACACTAGTAGTAATATCAAATGCCTTTGTTTTATTCGTATCAAGCATATCTTGGCCGTTATAAGGTAAAAACTCTATCCTCCGGTTTGCGTTGCATTGTGTGATGGGAACTGAGTCTTATAACGGCTTCATTTTTATAAAATGCATTGCGTTGTTTAAAAGAAAGATTTGTTTTGAAGCACTAGCAATCCAATGGAGTAAACCCGTTCCACGAAAGTGGCGTGGTCCTGTGATTAGCCAAATTATATATGTGTGGAGTAGATTTCTCATACCAGTCCCATGACTGACTCGTAGTTTGTTTCACTTTCAAACTCGGGTGCCCCTTTTTCTACACGGGCAGCCTTGTATTCAGGTTTAGCTGGTTCTTTCTGGATAGCTGGAGCTGAAGATGGATTCTATCATTTATCCCTCTTTATGCTGTTCAGCTCCTATTGTACATTATGTTTGTTTTTCCGCTGTAGATATATATGTATAGTTGAACTGTATTTGTACTAAGTAAGATCCTGTATACTGTGTAACTCTGATGATTACTTTTATCCAGTATATTCTATTGTTCATTATCTCGTGAATTTATTTAATTCTGTTCTGCTATTATCTGTTTCTGTGTTATATTCCAAAGATAACCCTTGTCTCCGTCAGTACGGGATTTGAAGTCGTCACAAACGTGGTATCAGAGCTTTGGTTAAGCTTAGTTCTGGGATATAACATATTAACGAACTCGTCAGAAATAGAACCAGTAGTGTTCTAGGACGTGTAACTCTATACAGATAGGATCAGTAATATCCTAGTATGAGTAAAGCATAATGAAATTACACCTCGATAGACACATTTACATTTGAAGTATGTGTTTCTATATTTTAAAATATCTTTTCTGTTGACCTGGCACTTGATCTGCCATTTGCAGAAGTACTAGAAAATGAGTGTTAGAAACAGAAGGAATGCAGAACCGGATATTGAAGCTCTATTTATGAAATATAGAAATATGGGTGGAAAACCCTTCTCGGGCGAAGAATCTATTATGAGAACACAAGCTTGGATTCGTTCGGCTGAGAAAATCTTCGAAGCATTAAAGCTGAGGGATGACCAGAAAAGATTACTGGCCTCTTGGGCACTCGAAGACGAAGCTTTGTTCTGGTGGGATTCAGTTATATAGGATAATCCAGAAGGTCATATCACCTAGGAAAGATTCAAGGTGATTTTCCTGGAAAGATTTACTCCTCCCGAAGCGATTGAGCGATTATGCGATGAATTTTCCTATCTGATACAAGGTGACATGACAATTCCAGAATATCATAAGAAATTCAATGAACTTTCTCACTTTGCTCCTCATCTAATTCAAAATCCGAAGAGAAGGAATTTGAGATTCATCAATGGGCTTCAAAGGAAATACCAGAATAAAGTATTGGGGGCATGTGAAGCTTCCTTTTTCAGAAATGATTTATATGGCTTATCAATACGAGGATCTCGACAAGAAAGGTATGTTACAGTACGATGAGGAGGTCAGCTCTGGTAATAAAATTGAATCTGAAACTGATCGTCCGGAGGCCAGTACAATGTCTGAGGTCAGTAAGAAGGCCAGTGCCAAGAGAAAAAGGGAAAAATCTGAGAAGAAACCAGTAACGACAACTGTATGCTCTAACTGCAATAAGCAAGGACATCTCTCGATAAGTTGCCGATCTCTAAAGAAACAAAGAAAGGAAAGATCTAAGTCTAATAAGAAGTTTCAAGAGATCAGAGGATGCAGCATTTCCATCGGTTTGGCCATGTAAAATAGGATTGTCGGCTGTTAAGGGCAACCAAGGAGGCTCAAGTCAATGAAGTGGCAGAAACTTCTGAGCCCTCAGCTATTCAGGAAAGGCCAGATGTTTTAGAAGGCACGCTTACGGTCAAAGATATTCCAGTTAAATTACTGTTTGACACAGGCGCGTCACGAAGCTTCATTGCAAAGGATGCAGCTAAGAAACTGGATTTGAATTTGAAAAAGCTCAAAGAACCAATGACTGTCCAGAATCCGGTTGGGGGTTCCATCGATCTCAGTTGGGTTTGTGGAGTCCCGGTTTCTTTCTCTCGTTATCGGTTTCCTACCATCGCGGTCGTCATGAATTTTAAAGAGTTTGATCTTATCTTGGGGTTAGACTGGTTGACCAAATATGAAGCTGAAGTTAAATGCGCCGACAGAGTCGTAAAGGCGAAGATTAAATCGGGTGATTATATAACCATTCCCTGTGAAGGTCAGAATGCTAATAGAAAAGACTTATGGGCAGCTCTGGATGTTTCTCCAGCTCAAATGGAAAATATCCCAGAAGTCACAGAGAATATTCCTGAACTCATCAAAGACATTCCTATCGTCAAAAATTATGCGGATGTGTTTGAAGAATTTGTTCGTTTGCCTCCGCAGAGAGAAATAGATTTCAAGATCGCTTTGATTCCCAATGCAAGGCTGGTAGTTCACTCTATTCGAAGAATGTCCTTGAAAGAGAAAGAAGAACTTGACAATCAAACACGACAGCTAGTGTGGAAGGGTCTGATCAGGCCTAGTTTCTCTGACTGGGGTGCAGCAGTGGTGTTTGTCCCAAAATCTGACGGTACTCTACGTCTATGTGTGGATTATCGTGATTTGAACAAGCAGACCATAAAGAACAAATATCCATTGCCGCGGATTGATGATTTGTTGGATCGATTAAATGGCGCACAAGTATTTTCACGAATGGACCTAACTACAGGTTTCCAACAACTTCGAATTGCCGAAGAGTGTGTTCCAATGACAGCATTCAGAGGTCCCGACTTATTCTACGAGTGGTTAGTAATGCCGTTCGGCTTATGTAACGCTCTAGCTTACTTCGTCGATCTGATGAATAGAGTGTTCAGAAGAGTTTTGAATAAATTTGTTCTGGTTTTTATTGACGATATTCTAATCTTCTCTAAATCAAAGGCCGAACATGAAAAGCATCTGGAACAGGTTCTAGAAATTCTGAGACGAAATGTATTAAAAGCCAAATTTTCCAAATGTATCTTCTGGAAAGATGAAGTAAAATTTCTAGGCCACGTCGTATCAAAAAAAGGAATTGCTGTGGATCCAAGAAAAATCACAGCTATTCAAAATTGGAAACAGCCCAGTACCCCCACTGAAGTCCGCAGTTTTCTCGGATTGGCTAGCTATTACTGGAAGTTTGTTAAAAACTTTTCGAAGATATCTGGTCATTTAACGAAGCTTACGAAGAAGCACTCTAAATTCAAGTGGACTCCAGAAAGTGAGGAGGCTTTCGAAGAGCTAAAATTAAGACTAACGACTGCTCCAGTGTTAACCATCATCGATGGCAACCAGGATTTGAAAGTCTGGACTGATGCTTCTAGAGAAGGCCTTGGCGCAGTGTTAATGCAAAGAGGCCAAGTGATTGCTTATGCTAGCCGGCAACTGAAGCCACACGAGAAGAACTACGTAACTCATGATCTTGAGTTATTGGCTATAGTATTCGCCTTGAAAATATGGAGATACTATCTTCTGGGTGAGAGATTTGAACTGTTTATAGATCATCAGTCGTTAAAGTATCTGTTCACTCAGAAAGACCTGAATCTGAGGCAACAGCGTTGGCTGGAGTTTCTTGCAGCATATGACTTTGAAATTATATATACTCCAGGGAAAGCCAATGTCGTGGCCGATGCGCTGAGCCGAAAGAATGTAATGATCGCCAGCTTTATTATCACGACTTCCTTGATTGACAAAATATCTATTCTTCAGAAGGAGGATAACTTTATTAAGGATATGATCAAAAGGATTCGGAAAGGCGAACCCTCGTGTTTTCAAATCGATAACGATGAGACCTTGAGGTTGAAAGGAAGGATTTGTGTTCCTGACATCCCAGAGTTAAAAAGGGAAGTGTTAGACGAGTGTCACAAGTCCAAGCTGAGTATCCATCCTGGTGTGGCCAAAATGTATAACGATCTCAAACGAACATTCTGGTGGAAGGCTATGAAAAGGGACGTTTAAATATATGTTAGCCGATTCCCTACTTGCCAGCTAGTCAAGGGCGACCAACAGAAACTAGCTGGATTGTTACAACCGCTAGAAGTTCCTGGCTGGAAGTGGGAACATATTTCTATGGATTTCATTGATGGTCTGCCCAGAACTAGAAAAGGGAATGACAGTATTTGGGTGATCGTAGATCGCTTCACGAAGACCGCCCATTTCATATCTGCCAGATCAAACAGAACTGCTCAGAGTCTAGCGCAAATTTACTTCAGGGAAATAGTTAGACTACATGGAGTGCCCTCAGTATAGTCAGTGATAGAGATACAATATTTACTAGCAAATTCTGGGAAGCATTTCAAGTCGAGCTGGGAACGAAGTTGAACTTGAGCACTGCTTATCATCCTCAGACAGACGGGCAGACTGAGAGGTTGAATCGTATTTTAGAAGATCTATTGCGGGCTTGTGTTATAGATTTCGGTGGATCATGGGAAGACCATCTGCATTGGGCCGAATTCTCTTATAACAACAGCTACCAGGCGAGTCTGACAATGTCGCCATTCGAAGCATTGTATGGTAGACCGTGCCGATCTCCTGCTTGTTGGGTCGAGCCAGGTAATAGACTTGTGTTGGGTCCTGATATGATTCGAGAAGCCGCCGACAAAGTCGATTTCGTTAAGAAGCGATTACTCGCCGCTCAAAGCCGACAAAAGAGCTATGCCGATAGAAGAAGAAGAGATATATCCTTTGCTGTTGGCGACTATGTATATTTAAAAGTATCGCCGATGAGAGGGGTGATCCGGTTCGGTAAAATTGGAAAGTTGGCGCCCAAATTCATAGGTCCGTTTCCTATTCTGGAACGAATCAGGACTCTCGCTTATAGGGTCAAATTGCCTGATTGGTTGCCTAGGGTCCATGATGTATTCCACATATCTCAACTTCGAAAGCACGTTCATGATCCAGACTTGATCGTGGAAGAAGCAGCTCAACAGGATATTGAAATTACTCCAGAATTAGCTGTGAGACGAGAGCTGCTAAAGATTATCGGCAAAGAAACAAAAGAGCTGAGGAACAAGAAGTTTCACTTAGTCAAAGTGCAATGGAGTGGAGATCCGCGATATTGTACTTGGGAAACTGAGGAGAGCATTCAGAAAGCTTATCCTAGATGCCGAGTAGATATCTCTGATTGACTCTGGTGCAAGGTACATTTACCCTACTTTGCATTACCATTTAATTCCCTACTCTGTTCTTATTTTCTTTTCATGGATGTGCACTTTTAAATTCTATAGTCTGAATGATTTTAAAAGGAGTATAGGAATTGGTTAGTGTATTTTTGAAAGGTTGAAAACAATTGGATTGGTTGTTGTGTTGTGTGATTGTAGATTTATCAAACCACTTTCGACTTTGTTCCTTTTCGGGGACGAAAAGTTTTAAGTGGGGGAGATTGTAACGACCCAGAAAATCTGAACCAATTTAAAATTTTTAAATTGGCTAAAATAACGGGTTTTAAATATTTAAAATAAATATTGTAAATAATGGCAATGGAAAGTGAGTTTAAATCGACCATTGAAAACAAATATAATAAATTATAATAATAAACAAGTCCTGAAATAGCGCTGCAGTTCCAAAAATGGAATTCAAACTTTGTCAGACTGTACCGAGTGCAAAACAAAACGGATTTAATGGTCGTGGATTAAAGGATTTAATGGTCGTGGAATTAAATAATGGTGAATATTTAATTAAAATAATAAATTAAATAATATATTTAATTTTGAAATAATCAGAATTGGCTGAAATGGCGATATGGTGTGAACTAGATCATCTGTGATATTTAATTCAGTTTAGAATTGAATTAGAATAACGAATATATTTAAATAACGACAGTTTGAACGTATAATTATATTATAATTAAAATCGAGCTTGAAATGGCGCTGCAGTTCATAAATTGGCGATTCGAACTTCAACTGAATGTACAGGATTCGTTTTAAGTCGGATTTCTGTGAAACAAGAAACGTGTGGAGCTGGTGGAGTATATCTTTCGAGTGGAAGAGAAAAATCGGGATTTTGTCATGTAGATTTTGATTCACGTCCAAATCAAATTTCAGAAAAGTCGCTGTAGAATTCCTTTATAACTTATAAAGGAATTATTTATATTTTAAAAAGGAATTTCAATATAAATCGAATATCGGGTTGACCCAGAAGTGAATATCGATTTAGAAATTCATATAGGAATATTCTAGAGTTGTATGGTATTCCAATGTGAATATATACGATAATATTAATTTATTAATATTTAATTAAATTATATTTAAATAGGGTCATTCAGAGCTTTAAAATATAGCCGGTTTTGCAAATGAAGTCGGAATTCGATGAAACTAATTTTGTTGGATCCGCAATGTCAAATAGTTGTTAGATTCCCAGTTTCATGATTTTTAGAGTCACCATGTGGTCTTACGGATTTTTAGAGTGAGAAACAGTCAGTATTTCGACGGTTAAAAATACGCTGTGTGAGCAAACGGAGTCGGAATTCGACGAAACCAGTTTCGTAGGGACCGTAATGTCGAATTGTAGCTGCATGTCCATTTTCGTGATTTTTGCGTATCGTGTGTGGTCATGGGGATTTTTAACAATAAATATAAACAGCGTAAGGATAGATATTAATATAATAATCAAGATAAAAATATCTAGAAAATCCTATAAATACCTAACTTTCTTCTAACCTAAATTCTATTCACTTTAGTCAAACAAAAATGCGCCGCCACCAAACATTTCTTCACAGCAGAAAATCGGTGTCTTCCAAAAATCAAAGAATTTGAAATAAATTCAAATAAATTGCAAACTATATATGTATGAGATGTTGTTGGAATCCTATTTAGTCTGGTATACGTTTCCTCCCGTTCGAAGTCTTCTTGGTTTGCCCCAAAATACATCAGCTCGGCTAGGGCTGCGTTTTGCTAGTGATTAAGAGATCGATTTGCAGAATAAAGTAGGTATTTGGATTCATATAGAGAAACGGCAGTTTGGGTGAGAGTTTGGGGGAGATCGACATCACTTAGTATCGCAGGTTGCTGTAGCACGGCCGACGACGCGGTTTACAGATGAAGGCCGATTCACATACAGTGGTGATGATTAGGAAGAGGTCGGTTTGGTGTTTTGTTTGGTTGCGTCGGAGCTGACATACGGCGACTGAGGGGATGGCAGAGGCCAGTAAACGCGAGGTTAAACGGTTACAGATTTCTGTAGACAAGACCGAGTATGAATTCATGGCTGTGAGGTCGAAGAGGGTTTGATGAGGAGAGAGTGGGTGAGTTCGATTGTTTGTTTTGTTGGGTATGGAAGTAGGATTGTGTTTTCAAAGGTGCGGCCATGTCCAAAATATCATCACTGGAGGAGCGACTTGCATCTGGAAGTAAGGAGAGTTACGGGGTCGGGCTTGTAGAAGTGAAGATGGGCCTATTTTGGGAAGGTTGGCCCATTTATAAAGTTAAAACCAAGTTTAAACTATTTAAAATTTGTATTAACTTGTGAATGTGATATCTCATCCATACGAGGTCAGAATCGAGAACCGTAAGTTGCGTTAGGATCGTATGGACGGACACTACACGATGGAACTGACTGGAAGTCCATCAGATCTCGTTACAATTTATAGCAAAATAAATTGTCGGTCTAAATCAAGCGATGGTTATCGTCATTAACGATGATCGTCCAATGTGAGTAAATCTCACTAACTCTGAACAGTTTATAATTTCATGTTGTATTTTTAGAACTGTTAAATATTGGCTGATTGACTGTTTGATTGAACTGCTAGTCAGTTAGTTGAATTTCTATATTGATTCTGTTTAACAGAATATATCATATGGAACTGAAAGTGATGTTATCCATATTGTTTAACATCTGTGATGCAGGTAAACAGGTTGGAGGAATCCAACTGGATTCCTCAACATTTATTTTTCCGTGATTCATATATTGTGATATTTGATGTGATATATAATCTATTGTCAATTATATGTGTTTGAACGATACTGATCATTGTTGTATGGTATGTTAAATACCATGACATACCGGAATGTTGATAAGGGAATATTTTCAAAGTGATATTTGAAAATAAAATATTTATAAATGGAATATTTATAAATAAGAAATATGTATAAATTGGAATATTTATAAATAGGAGATATTTAGAAAAAGGGAAAAAACGTTATAAAAAGGAAACTGTTATAAGAAGGAAATCATTTTAAAGTGGAGAACCGTTACTAAAAGTAAATCTTTATAAATGAATAGTTTAATCGGGTTAAAAGTAGTTAATCGATGTTAGTTTAATCGATTAGAGTTAAAGCAAAGGAGTTAATCGATGTTAGTTTAATCGAAGTGAGAAATCGAATAGAGTTTATTCGAAAGGAATTATCGAATTTGGTTATTTGAAGGAGTTATCGAATTTAGTTATTCGATGGAATTAATCGATTAGAGTTAAAGCAAAGGATTTAATCGAATATAGTTTATTCGAATAGAAAGTAAAAGGAGTTAACCGAATATAGTTTATTCGAATAGAGTTAAAGGAGTTATCGAATTTAGTTATTCGATGGAGTTAATTGATTAGAGTTAAAGCAAATGAGTTAATCGAATATAGTTTATTCGAATAGAAAGTAAAAGGAGTTAATCGAATATAGTTTATTCGAATAGAGTTAAAGGAGTTATCGAATTTAGTTATTCGATGGAGTTAATCGATTAGAGTTAAAGTAAAAGGAGTTAATCGAATATAGTTTATTCGAATAGAGTTAAAGGAGTTATCGAATTTAGTTATTCGATGGAGTTAATCGATTAGAGTTAAAGCAAATGAGTTAGTCGAATATAGTTTATTCGAATAGAAAGTAAAAGGAGTTAATCGAATATAGTTTATTCGAATAGAGTTAAAGGAGTTATCGAATATAGTTTATTCGAAAGGAGTTAAGTGAGACGAGTTAATCAATAGCGTTAGTCCAATAGAGTTAATCAAATAGCGTTAGTCCAATAGGGTAAATTGATAAGGGTTAATGAAATAGAGTAAATTGAATAGAGTTATCGAATATACCTTATTCGAAGGGAGGAGTTATCGAATAGAGATGTATTCGAACGAGAGTCACATAAGGAAGTGTTAAAGGGTTAAAAGATGAACTTGCCCTATTTCGAGATTTGAAATGTTGTTCAGTTAAGGTCTGAGAGGTAGTTGTACCCCAACTTGATTGACTTCGTTTTAATTTAGAAATGGGTAAGGTTCAAGTGTGAAAGTGGTTAAGTAAATTTAGTAAATAAGTAAAGTGGTTTGAGTTGTCGTCGCGATGTTGATTTAAACATCTGTTTAAATCCAAGTAAAGGAGATTTAGAAATGTTTTCCAGTGTTAATAACGTATATTTTCTAAACATAGAAAATAAGGAAATATATATATATATATAGATATATATATATGAATGATGATTGATCGATATAATTTCCTTTTGGAAATAATATCGTTGTTTGCACACCTGTTTTTCTTTGATGGTTAAATCACAGACTATCGAAGTTTTGACCATTTTAACGTTGTTAATATGGAGAGACCGGTTGGATTATTATCCAAAGAACCACTCTGTATTGGCATAAGCGTTGCGAACCATATATGCCAAAGATAATTGAAGAAGGAGTAAAGTGCAAGGGCTATTGTATAATCTTAGATAATAGTACTTAAGATGGATGTACTGAATAGTGCCTTCGGTTCATCCTGTTCTTGGATGACTTGTATGGACGGATGTCGGACAGAGTATTTCCAGACGATCACGTATATTGATTTCTCCAACTGTACCAAGAGTGGAAGCGGAGAAGGAAACTTCTTTTAGCTAACACATAATGTATGGTTGGGGACGACAATCAGTGATTTGATGGATTTGACGATGTGGCATTCGAAGTGAATCTGATGTGATGATGAAGCGTAACCTCAAGCCTCACATCCGGTAAATGACAGAAATCGGGCAGGCAGTATGGCTAAGTCGGTCGCACCAAAGTAGGGTGTATAATCACCTGATCTAGAGTTTCATTTTATTTCCAAAAATCTATTGTTGATGCTGTCCCATTCGGGAAACGGTTGCTGATCCCAACCGTTGGTGATATACATTCGATACACTCAAGCGAAATGAGTGGTCGGTCATGTGTGGCTGGGTTGCAAGATGTTCTTTTTGTACCCAGTGTATTCCTTTCTAGAGGTACACTAGCGAAAGGTGGTTCCATACCTTGTTATAGTTGGAAATCCATTACCCAATACGTGCTTGCGGTTTTAATTGTATACTATATATGCAGAGCGTGATATGAAAGCGTTTCTGCTAGATGATTATTATATTGTGGTTGATAGACATTATTATAATATCAAAAGGGTTTTTGATATAAAGATAATTTGGATTCTCATAAGGGAAAAACCCGTTCCGTTATACAACATGGTCTTATGAGATATCGTTTACTTGTTCGAACTGTTTTAAACTGTTTTACTCATACCAGTCCCATGACTGACCCGGAGTTTATTTGTTTTGTTTTCCCTAAACTCTTGGGTGCCTAAATTTGTACGGGCAGTCAAGTAGTCGGGATTTTTCAGATATACTTGGAGAGCTGGAGCAGGAGGCTTCAGGATTATATAGCTATTGTTTATTTCCGCTGTGTTGTAAGTGTTGTACTTTGAAATGATATGTATATGCAAGTACAAATTTATATTTCAAAGTTATGTTATATATTATATGTTATTAGTTCCGCTGTGAGATTCGTGTTACTCTGATGTTGTGTTCTTCTTCTTCTTCTTCTATTCTAAGTTTCTATCTTATCTATCCTCACTCTCTAATTTCTTTCATTTATGACCGGTATTTTCGATCCTTGGATATTCGATATGTGTTTTATATCGGATAACCAAGATCGTCAAAGACCCAGGTCATTACAGAACCCTATGCTGTAATCTTTAAATATGAGATGATCGGGTCTAACCCGAGCATTCCATGCAAACATAAAACACTTGAGTCAGGATTAATCATTGGTCAAGTAAATTAACTTCAATAGAAACTGAAATATAATAGTTAATCCTGTAATTCACTAAAATTTGAGTACATCAAACCTATGCAAAACTATCATAATATATCGTAGCAACTTAGGATGAACAAATCAGGCCATCATATATATACACACACACGTATGTCGATGACATGTATATACACACATATAATGGTATATATATATACATATGTGTACATCGGCCACCACATATATATACTAAAAACATATGTACTATGTCGATGACATATATACACACATACAGTGGTATATATACGCATATGTGTACATCAGCCACCACATATATATACTAAAAACATGCTTATCATAAGCAAGAAATGCAAAAGGAGGTATATGATTAATCCAACTTTAAATCTTAGATTCTTTCGATATGGGCACAAAAATTACAAGTACATGGGTTGGTAGTTTCAAAGTTTGCAGCCATGCCCATATCAAGGCATGATAAAATAGTATTAAGTTTTATACTCGGGTTCCTTTCTGTAATGGACAAATAAGTTAAAACCACATGTGTATATAACTCCAAGTCCAAAGAGAGTTGGTGTAACAGCTATAACAGTGAATAGAACTTCTAAAATTCTACATTTAAGCTCAAACGTAAAAGTGATGGTCAACATGAAATTGTGCAACATCACATGTATTCAGGGATGAAAGTAAAGCAAACCAAACCCATTCATTTAAATTTCCGTGCATGTGTGTTCAAAATGGGATACCTGCTCACGTTATTCACATCTGCCCACTTCATCCCACTCAATACACATCCACAAACACATATACTCAACACACATGTATAAAGGTTTGTAATCTAGAAAACCACAAGTAAAACTAAGGATTGAAAGCAGAGGTACTAAATAAATTTAACGGTCCAACATAGACATTGTAGGATGCTACAAAAGATAAAGACAAAATGAAAAGCCTTGGTCCAGTTTCAAACTTATACAAAAAATGAGAATCCAAACTCCAATGGTTCCAAACTAGTATAGTTGTAACCCTATCTATTATTTATCTCGCACATATACAGAGTACCCAACCATAAATTACGCATCTGCACATAAATGGACATGTTAAACAAAGATAAACAAAATGTTGTTGCTTAAAATTTAAGCGCAAACAACTTATCATAGGAAAGAAAATTTTAGTTGTAAACTTAGCATTTGAAAGAAACCAGTCACAGCGAACCACAAATATCACTACCTTAATCTTCTTCCATACACTGATAGCAAAAAGGGAGAATTGAAGAAAATATGTTTATTTTCCTTCTCACAAAAACTATAAAATTGAAGTATACAATAGAACCCATGTAGAACAGCTTCTCCAACCAATAAATGATGTTGAACAACATATTTTTATTTTTCTACTCATTGGATTGTTGAATTAACAGGTAAATTCTATTTCAACATAAGTTCCAACATGTGCATGACAATACAGGGATATATAGAGTAACCCGGGAGTGGAACTAAGGGTGGACCAGTGGGGGTTATTTCCCCCCCAAGGTTTCAAGTTATTGGATTACAAAGGTAGCCCATAAATGTAATATAGTTAACATATTATTCTGCGGTCTATACATTATTCTAACTTTCTCCCTCAAACATAGGTTTTTGCCTTCGAGAATTAGATAAGTCCGAGGTCACCAATTCTTAAAACTAGAAATCTAGAACTTTCAACTACTTTCCTCCGAGCTGCTGAAGCTTTGTTGATAGTAGATCTGACTTCAGATTTGGTTTTGTTTGCTTGAGATCTGTCGAGGCCGAGAGAGTTAGAACTTAAGATAAATGTTGCGATTTTTGAGATAATAAGATTTCAGTGTTTCTGTCCTTCTTGCATATGCTTGAATTTGCTTGAGATTTTGCTTTCGTATGGCTTTCGACTAGAAGACTATGACTTTTGTGCAATTCAGTTCTCACTTCTCATAAGTTCCTCTAGATTCTGAATGCTCAAATTTGCTTTACGGTCACTTCTAGTATGTCCCTTATCTGAAAGGGACACTCTAGTATAACAATGAACCTTGGTGTGCTTTCTTCTTCTTCATTATCATCTTCATCTTCTTTTTCTTTTCTCTTTTTAATGGGCAATTCTAATTTAGAAATTGATTTGTTGTCTTGAATTTTTTGGCCCCCCAACATATAATTCATGGCTATGCCCTTGGAGTGACCCAACTTGGTACTGATTAAATTTCTGCAAGTTACAGCTCAGTGGCAACTATGAGCGAACATTCATATATATATATATATATATTGTGTAACACCCCGCAAATTTTCTAACTAGTATATAAGTAACAGTGCATATATATTAATGTTGAATTTAATAATACGCATGCAATTAATTACGTGCATATGAATATATGCATAATTAAGAATAAATTTATAAATGGAAGTTTATATTGTTTATGCATACAATAATTAAAAAATACATATGCATGAAAAAAATAAAAGAGAAAAGAGTGCATAACTTAATATGCAAGTGGTAAAGAAAGAATTGATGAGTAAATGCATGCAGTAATTTTAAAATGAGGAACATTGTGCAATAAAAACAATAAATGCATGCGAGGGAGAAAGATTAATATGCTAATGCAATTAATTATAGGAGAGAAGATGTGTATGACAAATAAGAATATTAATGCAAGATAAAAAGGGAAAAGTTAAATAAGAATGCATGCAAATAAATAAATAAATAAGAAAGAACGCAAATAAATAGAAGCATGAAGGAAAGAGGTTACTATGTAATGCGATAAAAATAGTATAATATAGTGTACTAATTAGAAAAGCAAGAAAAAAAGGTATTAAATGAATTAATAAGCATACAATTCGAATTGTATGAATAATATAATGACACACGGATATAAATGTAAAGGAAGAATGCATTAATGGAAAATGAACAATCATTGCAATGCATTGTGAAAAGGGTTAAGAAGGTTTCTTTTAATTAAAGGAGCATTCAGTGTGAAATGGGTTAAATTCTAGAGTGTTCTTTTTTTAGTGAGGTGGTTGGTTCAAATAGGTTTTAGATTAAATCCAAAGGGCCTAGTTCCTCTAACACACCTATAAATAGATGACTAGGTTTTCTTTCACTCTCATAATTTTAGAGGAGACGCGAAAACTCTGCTCCTTCTTCTTCCTCAAGCAACCACTTTCCTATTTCTTAGATCTAATCAATTGGAACCTTTTCTTAAAATAAAAGTTAGATCTCGGATTCTTTCGCTTCAAAATGAGAGAAAAGAATTTAGATCTGCAATATAGATGCCTAAATCTATGCTGCTCGAGAGGTGAGTATTGAATCTGACCTATTTTTGAGTTCTTCTTCCCTTTTTCTTCCTCTTTTCCCTTTCCTTTTGGGTATAATTTATAGACCCATGGTTCTTTAGATCTTAAATTCAGTTAGGGAAACAATAGAGGAATGGATCTAATCAGATTCAAGATTTTGGAAAGCTTTAGGTGAGTGGGCTTAAATTATCCTTTGTGAATAATAGTATGTTTACCATTTGATCATTCCCCATGAATATTCATAATGAATGTATTGGAAAAGTTAATTGATGTGATGGATAATTGCGCTAAAATGAAAAATTATGTTCAATCGGTTAGCATGTTACAATATACATGGATATTGTTATAAAGATTTTTTTTGTGGACATGACAATTGGAATAAATGAGATTTTTGGGTAAATAAGACATTATTTGAGAACTACCTCTTTATTCAAAAGAGGTTAATTACATGTATAAAAGCATGCAAAATATATTGGAATTTGGGCATAATTTGTAATGAAATTTTAGGGACATAATTTATGATTGGGAATTTTGGGGTAATTGGCGCATAACTAGAGGTCTTAATTTAATATATTAATTAAAATATGTGAGAAATGAATTGGACAATTAGACATGTTTAGATGATGGAAAAAAAATAAAAAAAGAATTTGGGAAGATTAAGACATGTTGGGTTGATATTACCTTAAGATAAAATAAAATATGTGTTGGGAAAAACATGCGATAAATGTTAGGCATAATATGTAAGAAAAGAATGCAGTAAAATTCTAAGAAAAATAAATATGCCTAAAACTGAACCATGCCAAGGAAGGAGGTTAGGTTGCATTGGTGGTGGAAGTCTGCCCGGACCCGACCTGCATATCCAGCAGCCACTAATGTTGAACCTAATGAGAGAGGTCTAAGTGCACAAATACGAGATGGTCTATGACACAAGGTTAAGCCCAACTTGTGGAAGAAGTCTGCCTGGACCCGACCAGCATATCCAGCATCTATAAGTTATAGGCCTAATGTGGGAGGTCTAGCCCATTAAAAACCATAAATGGACATGGCAATGAATTGGACTACTTAACCTAATCTAATCCATAGGGATTCTATGAATATGAACTAAAGTTAGGGTTAAGTAAAAATTGGTTGGACAGTAGGTGGGCTAAGCAAACTTCAAGGGTTGGGTAATATTTACATATAGGCCCGTAAACTTAGCCGATAAGGTTATGTAATTAAAGATACCTAGTGGTATACATCACCGGTAGAAATAATAAAGTTACGCAATTAAAACACCTTTAGGGTAAGCATAAATTTTAGAAATGATAATCACCTATTATAAATAAGTAACATTAATGAAAATGTTGTATAATAGGTAAACTTGTCCAAGTGGAGATTATAACTTAGGTAATAATAAGTTAATAAGAGAATGGGATAACTGGTGAATTGAGTTAAGGGACACTTAATTGTAAATTAAGTAATCAGTAAAGAGGGAAAATCTGAAACCAGTTAAGAAAAGGGGTAAAATATATTGTACTTAATTATAAATTAAGTAATCTATAAGCTTGGAAGTCAGAAACCCACTGATAAGAATGTTTAGGCTTGTCCTAGGGACAAGAGGAAATTATAACATAGGTTAAAAAAATGGGTAGAGAAACTTATTAATAGACCTTAGTTAATATAACTAAGTTAATAAGTAAACAACGATAAGTTGTATTGACAATGTAAAATTGAGTTATGATTGAATGAGAAAGGATGAGGAAAACTTATGAAATGAAATAAGTTATATTTAATGTAACGACCCAGAAAATCTGAACCAATTTAAAAATTTTAAATTGGCTAAAATAATGGGTTTTAAATATTTAAAATAAATATTGTAAATAATGGCAATGGAAAGTGAGTTTAAATCGACCATTGAAAACAAATATAATTAATTATAATAATAAACAAGTCCTGAAATACCGCTGCAGTTTCAAAAATGGAATTCAAACTTTGTCGGATTGTACCAGGTGGAAAACAAAACGGATTTTAGTGAAACCAAAATTATTTAAATCTGTTAGTAAATACCTTTCTAACGAATCTGAAAAATCGAATTTTCATAGCGGAAAGCAAAAGTTATGGCCGAATGAATTTTCAGAGAGGTCGCTATGGAATTTATATAGCCCGTGAAATTGGCCATTTTGCATACGACCTCAGAATTCGTCGAAACCACTTTTGTTGGATCCGGGATGTGAAGTTATTACTAGGTTTTAAATTTCATAATTTTTGAAGCTAGTATGTGAGCGTGGCAAAGGAAAACGTGTTTTGGCCAATTACAGTTAAAGTGGATCGACCGGAAATGGGCCTTTTTGCAAATGGTCTCAGAATTTGACGAAACCACTTTTGTTGGGACCGTACCGTCAAAATATAGCCAGATTTATTTTTCTGGAATTTTTCGAATTAACTTGTGGCCCTGGCAAATTGGAATGTACGTTCAAATCAAATATTGAATGTTATATATTTTAAATTGAATGGAAACTGACTGAAACAGTCGAATGGGCCTACGAAACATATCCCATTGTGTTCGGAATGGGGGTAAAACGCTAGGAGCGACAGTCGTTGGGTTTGGATTGGGGTTCGTGGGCAAAAGGGGTATTTTAGAAATTTTAAAAATATATAAATAAAAGAAAAAATATAATTGGCCGATATCTTTTCTCTCTCCCCGACATTTCTAAATCGCGAACGACGAAAGAGGGTTCCGAGCTTTCCCCCTCGTTTTCTCCTCCTACACGCATCAATAGCCTTCGACCCAGTTGGGGTTTTTGAAGAGCTCCCCTCAAGCTTCAAATCCATGGTCGTGGCACCCCCTCTCATCTGGTGAATCGCGAGATCCAGGCCTTCAAAGTCGCGGCCTTTCAACCGCCGCCGCCATCACCTGGGTCCACCGAGCTGGCCCACTCCCCCACGCGCGCGAAGCCCTCTCCTAGCCCTTCGACGCTGCGAAGGCCGATCGTCCTCTAGCTTCACGGATTTTGCGAGAGATCGAAACCTAGTTTCGAACAAAAACAGTGGAGGTACGGCTGTTAATTATTTAACTGATTTCGACAGTTTAAAACCGTTGCAAACTTTGAAAAATCATATCTTTTTGCTATGTTAACGAAATTTGATGAAACATGAAACATCGTGACCGTGTGGACATCTTATACATTTTAGAAGATACCGCATATTTTTCTGAGCCTTCTGCTATTTTTGGTGGAGTAGAACCCAATGTGAGATTTCTAATTTATAAACGATATGGAAAACGACGATGTATAAATTATATAGTCGATGTATGAGTTATATAAGCGTTGTACACCTCATCTATAAGCGTTGTTTAAGTTGTACGTTCGATGTATAAGTTATATATGCATTGTAAAAATTATATATATGTTGAAATAGAAGTGAATTGCTATATATATATACGCCCCTCGTCCACAAACCATGGACGATATTTATTGATTGTGATTGGTGTGAAAATTGATTGATAGCGAATGGTTGTTTGGGATTGTTTGTGGTTGATATTGATTGATTGTGGTTGAAAAATACCCATTTGTGGTTGAGAAATATTTGGTTGAAACCACATAGGATTAGTTTGTGGAAATGAAATAAATATATACATGCCTCCTGCGTGCGAACTAGATGCATGATCCCCATTGTCAAAAACCGCGAGGTTTTAAGGTAGAGCGAGGAGCCGTACTAGGGACGGTCCCGGTTTTAACTACCCTGCCGTTATGCTGCCGAAATTTTGAATAATATTCATGTGTTTGAATTATTTTCATTTGCTGAAACTATATTTATTCATTGAATAGAAAACCTTCATGTGTTGAATCGACATTCATTCGTTGATTAGAAATTCATGTGTTGAATGGTATTCATATTTTGAAATAAATTGTTTTATAATAAAAATCACCTTTTTATCATCTATATAGACTATATAAAATAATAGTGTTTTGAAATGAATTGTTTTACAATAAAAATCACATCTTTATTACATACATGATTTGTTGAAATGTGAAGTGTTAAAAATAGCAACTCGTTCAAATAAATATGCATGAGTCGAAATATTCATTAATTAGCTAATAATATGATTTTTGCCTATGCATGCAACATTAGAATGAATGGTATTTTTAAAACCAAATGGAATCAAATGTGGAGTTGAAAGGAAAATGATAAATGATAAGAACTATATATATGTACATGCATATTTATTGAACAGGTTATAGCAAAGGGGCTAGAGAAGAGGAATAAAATTTTGTGCCCGACAAATAGGTACACATTTACTGTTTTGTTTGGGTGATGATTTTATGAGCCTGTTGGCTAGCCTCTTGGCTTTTTCTTTTTCTTTTTAACATGAGACGCCCGTGTGGCTATTTGGGAATTTTCCCAGCCCCTCCCGTACAAAGGAGATTATGGCGAAATTTTCCAAAATTTAAAGACGTTAGTGAAGTATTTGAAGTAGAAACAATGTAGGAATTTTTGAATGAACTATATTTATATAAATATATAAATATAAATAAAATTAAAACGAAACGTTGTGACGACAAAGAATTTCGCTCGGTTCGAACCTGTCGCTAAACCGACCTAGACAGTTCGAAACGCCCTATCGTTTTGAGAACAGGACAAATCAGAATGCATACAGAAGAACATTTCATTGTATATTACAACAATGCATCAGAATACAAGAATATACAGAGTATAAATGAATATTACACAGAAATATCAGAGATTTAAATTACATTTAAATACATAGCAGCGGAAAATAATACCATACACAACTGAAGGAGATATACGGATACAAAGCTTTCCGGATATCGTTCCAGCTGTAAACCAGGATCCTGTGAATATAAATCTGCAAAACCAAAACTACTAGCTGCCCGTGTCAAAATAAGGGCACCCAGAGTTTAGGTTAAAACAATAAACTCCAGGTCAGTCATGTGACTGGTGTGAGAACTAAAACAGTTAATCTTTATTTTTTTTAGTTCGGTAAATCAAGGGACCACGCCGTATAACACGGAACGGGTTTCCTCCCAAGAATACCAGTGCATGAAACAAACAACGCAATGCTAAATAAAGAAAAATGAAGCTGTTATAAGACCCAGGTCCTATCACACAATGCAACGCAAGCCGGGGGATAGGGTTTTCCCTTATAACAGCCAAAGCATGCTTGATATGTTTAAAACAAATCATTTGATACTATAACAAGTGCATAGTGTATAAAACAACTTCAAATCATAAGTATCAATCATAGGCGGCACGGGTACCATATATCATGTCGCCATATATAGGTTTACAAATAAAACCGCTAATGTCACGTATTTGGAAATTGGATTTCCTTCTGTGAACCGAGGCCAGGGATCGTCCTCTACCGATTCGTGACTCTCTAGCCCGAGCCACAGGAACAGCCGCAACTGCCCCATGGAGCGACAGGGCCGGTCCACCGATGTGGATTATAGTGCCTGAACAATACGTTTCCCCGCCCTTTGGGGCGTAAATGAGCCAACTAAATGACTCCATCGGTTCGAGAACGACCGATCAATCCGAGGCGCCTCGCAACAGCAACAACCACATAAGTCAAACTCGTCAGGGCGTGTAAAACCACTGACGCCACTTCTAACTAGATGGAAACGCATGCCCTCCCTGAGGTCCTCTCCCGTTTTTGGTTCACAACCGGGGTGCGAAACTCACGAAGCAAACGTTACACAAAGCTACGCCACGAAGGCCGTGCTTCGATCATCAACCACAAGACTTTGCTTTTCAGCAGAAGCCTCGATCAATTGCCACTTAGGCATGCCACACAGGCAATTCACTCCATGCGTTTGATATCCATCAATATATAACCCCTGAGCTTGTACGTCTCAGAGAAGGGCGTTAAGCAAGAGAATAAATTCTCCGCCGCCAAACAGATATATATTTAATAGAGATCAATCACACGGACTAAAATCCAATGTCAGACACACAGTCCATTTACAAGTTCGTTCTGGGTCTGAACGAAACCGGAGGCACCTGGTACCCCGCATATCCATCGATCTCCAAGTACGTCTGGACGATCACCAACTGTTTCCATCTTCTTGGGTGTACAGCCCAATCAAGATCATCAGTAATTACCCAAACGACGTGAAGACCTCCGGTCTTCGACCATCGTCTTCATCTTCGACTTATCGTCGTATCAGTTATTCAGAATGGGATAAACCCGGTCTTTCCGAATAACTCGCGTATATTTTAAATAAGTGTTACACAAACACAACATACGCCTCATTCCAATTCATCAGTCACTAACCGTAAATTAATCAAGAGAATAATTTCCCAAATATTAACCCCGAAGGCCGAAACCAAATCAGATCAATATCCAGAAAACCATTCTGCTTGGCTAACCGACAGTTAGTTTCTAAATTTCACATTCATAGGGAAAGGTTCCCATTAATTTTATCCAAGATAAATTTCTTGAATTTATTCTTTAATCTATTTTTGAATATCAATTCAAACTAGTCGGGATTAACGAAATTTACCGAAGTAATTATTTGTTTTAATTTCCCAATCCCAACCTATTCATCCCATGAAGTAAAACTGGTAATACTTCGTATCTAACACTACAGTGTTATCGGTAAATTCAATTACCATTTCACGTTCAAATCTAATTAAAGATTTAACTATCGCCTGGAGCAAAACTGGTGATACTCCATTCTCGATCATTTCAATCTAATTAAAGATTCATTAAAACTCCACTTAGTTTTAATCTTTAATTGGGTTAAAGAATCAGTGTCATTTAAAACACAGTTCACGATGAACCCAAAATCACATTCATTAATTATCGGGTTAAAGAACGAGTGTTATTTAAAACACTGTTCACGATAAACCCAAAAATCAATATCAATTCAATTCCAATTAAATATTATTTAATTGGTACACTTCATTAAATCTAAATAAAAAGATTTAATCTTTTCTCAACTGGGTTCAAGAACAGTGTTAGTGAAGACACCATTCACGACAAACCCAAATCACATTTGATATTCAGTACAAGGCTCTGAATAGAAAATATATCGGCTTATATTCAATATCAGATTCTACGACCAACAGATATCGTATTGGAAATAACGATATATATATCTATATCTTTCAAATTTCCATAGCAACATCTGTATAATCATGAAATCAAACATCGAAATATTCCGAAGACAATTTCGATTCAAATCCATTCCAATGCAATTATTGGAAGTTCTGGTTATTTTCAAAACCATTTCAAATCCAATTTATTTATTTAAAATAAATAAATAAATTACTATTCTAGTTCAAAACTAGTTCATTTCGATAAAAATCTATTTTTATCTTTTCAAATATGGAGTTTTTCATCCCAATTCTTTCTAAATCATTTCTTATGATTTTACACAAATTATTACTATTTTTAATAATTTTATCAAGGCCCGTACAGTCGATTTCCACCAATGGCCATCGAACTGCACTTACAGCGACCTTTTTCAAATTTGATTTGGTCATAATTCCAAATCCAACCGTTAGATTTCTAATTTCTAATATTCTTTAGAAAGCTCTTTTCGATACGAACCCAACGGTTCCGGTTTCAGGAGAATCCGACGGTCGAATCTCCCGTTTGAAGTCAATGGTCGAAATTCGCGAACTGCCGCGGCGCGGCGCGTTCTATTCAGGCCATTATATTATATATATAATATATATAATATATACTTCGTCGATTTCAATTCAAAACGTGCTTTATAAATCGTTTTTAAATTCATTTTCTAAACGGTTTCAACTTCATATTCAATTTCAAATCAAAATTGAATATTCCAATATAAATTCGGTTTAAATTCATGTCAAATTGATTTCAATTCAATTTCGATTTTAATTCGATTTGAATTCATTTTCTTTTCAATTCAATTCAATACGAATCCGTTTTAAATTCAATTCACTTCGAATTCGTTTTATATTCAATTCAATTCGAATTCGTTTCACATTCAATTCAATTCGAATTCATTTCTATTCCTTTTGATATATCAGATTTTTGAAATCATTTTTGATATTCATTATAGAATGAATAAAATCGATATAAATATCGTTCACGTCAAAATGGCGTCAATCTAATCAACACGGCTTCATATATTCCTATTTTCAATTTTTCTATTTCAAATATAATTCGTTCAACACATGACTAATCTCAACGGGTGAGTACTGTCAACACATGAACCTTTATTTTATATTGATAAAGATGCAAATTTTATTATTAAAATATTTCGTTCAACACATGACTAATCTCAACGGGTGAGTACTGTCAACACATGAACCTTTATTTTATATTGATAAAGATGCAAATTTTATTATTAAAATATTTCGTTCAACACATGACTAATCTCAACGAGTGAGTACTGTCAACACATGAACCTTTATTTTATATTGATAAAGATGCAAATTTTATTATTAAAATATTTCGTTCAACACATGACTAATCTCAACGGGTGAGTACAGTCAACACATGAACCTTTATTTTATATTGATAAAGATGCAAATTTTATTATTAAAATATTTCGTTCAACACATGACTAATCTCAACGGGTGAGTACTGTCAACACATGAACCTTTATTTTATATTGATAAAGATGCAAATTTTATTATTAAAATATTTCGTTCAACACATGACTAATCTCAACGGGTGAGTACTGTCAACACATGAACCTTTATTTTATATTTTTTTTCAAATTGGAATGAGGCCTAATCAATTACCATATAAAGTTAATTATATGGATTCCATACAACACATGTATATAATAGCATTGAAAAATCATCAACCATCAACCAAAGTGCACTACACTGTATAAGCATCAAATATAGATATCTAACGCTTATAACAGCCTGTCAATCAATCGATCGACATATTTAATCAATCAGGATGAGTGAACTTCAAATTTCATCCCAACACCCGTGTGGGGTTTCAAATAATCAAACATAGATTTTATTTGTGTAGTTGGGCGATGTGTAAAATTTATCGACCCAATCAATATCAGTCAAATCAGTGTATATAAACAAATCGGCCGATTTGTTTATAAATATTTATTTATTTACTTTCACGTTAAAAATTATATTTTTAACGATAAAACATTTTATTCAACCTATGAATATTCTATTCGGTTCATTTATTCAATAAAATGATATTCTTATTTTTCTAACATATTTTAGAAAATTTCGGCGGCATAACGGCACGATACTAGAAACGGGACGAGGCCTAGCCTTATCCCCGGTCTAGTGAAGGCCCACGCCATTCACACATCAATCAAATCCATTCATTTCACCAAACAATTCAATTTCAAATCAAATCATCTAACTAATTTATGCAACCAAGCAAACAAGTCCATGGTCTGTGGACGATTGTGTTGGGTGCTACTAAGCACCGTCTGCATCCTAGTATATATATATATAACTAGAAAAGAAATTGAAGAGTGAGAAATTCTCACCGATAGCTATCCAAACCCATGACTCTTCATCTATAGAAATCTTCATCGTTGCTATCGCATTTTTGTCATCTTCGTTGTCCGTAGCCACTACATATGTAAAAATCGAATTTTTATTTCACTGTTCAATATATAAAAATCGAATTTTTACTTCGATGTTCAATATATAATAATCATATTTTTACTTCGATGTTCAATATATAAAAATCATATTTTTACTTCGATGTTCAATATATAAAAATCATATTTTTACTTCGATGTTCAATATATAAAAATCGAATTCTTATCTTCACTTCTATTTGTTTTCGAACGAATAAAAATCACATCTTTTTAACCCTATGTTAATAAATGAATTTTTGAAAAATAAAACAATGCTATTTTATATTTTTATAAACCAAGGTTATTTATATTTTAAAAACAATATCTATTTTTATCTTTAAAACAAACAAAGCTGTTTATATTTTAAAAACTAAGTTGTTTATATTTCATAAAAATCTTATTTTTACTTTACAAAGCTATTTCATAAAAATCCTATTTTTACTTTATAAAAATCTGAATTTTTATCCTATGTTTTTTTTCTACATATAAAAAAAACTGAGTTTTGAACCAATGCTCTTTCTATTAAAATAATATTTTTAAACATTGTTTTATAAATCAAAATCCGAAAATTAAGACAATACTATTTTATTATAAAATCTGAAATTTTAAAACAATGTTTCACAAATTTCAGTTTTAAAGCTAAACAACTTAATGAATAAAAAAAAAAGAAAAAAGAAACTTACCACGTGAGAGAGAGGGAGGAAGAAATCGCGGCGCTGGAGGTGGCGGTCTGACCTACGGTGGAGTGGTGGATGATGGGCGGAGTAACGCGGGGAGGAGGCAATCGAGGTGGAGGCGAAGCGGAGGCGGGCATCTTCGGTGATGGCGGTGGGAGGGTTTTCTCGATCGAAGGAAGTCAGTTTGGGGGAGAATGGATGGTGGCGCGCAAGACTGAACGGGGAAGGAGGTTAGTGGAGAGAGAGAGGGAGTGTGACGCGGCCTAGGTGGTGGCGATTCGGAGCAGAGGGCGGCGACGATGGCCCCCGGACGGCGGCGGAAACCAGATCGACGTTCTCCTTTTTTTTTTCACTGTTCGATTTTTTTTTTGATAGGGGGGGCCAGAAGAATATAGAGAGGAGGATATTATTATTATTATTATTTAATTATTTAATTTGGCAAAAAGTTGACTTCCACATACGACCTCGAAACGAGGCCCACCGCCTGTCGTCCATAGCGTTTCACCCCCATTCTGAACACAAAGGGATATATATCGTAAGCTGATTCGATCGTTACAATCAGTTTCCTTTGAATTTACATTTAAATCACTATATTGAATTTTAAATGTACATTTCAAATTACCGGGGTCACATACTAACTAGAAAAATTCCTGAAAAAATATTTTCTAGCTTCGTATTGACGATACGGTCCTAACAAAACTAGTTTCATCGAATTCTGAGACCATTGGAAAAATGGCCATTTTCCAGTCGATTAAAATCAACTGAAACCGGTCAAACGCGTTTGCCTTTGCCACGCTCACATACTGATTCAGAAAATTATGAAATTTGGAATCTAGCAATAATTTGACACTGCGGACCCAACAAAACTGGTTTCGTCGAGATCCGAGGTCATTTACAAAATGTCCATTTTTAAGGGCCTGAATTCCATAGCGACTATTCAGAATTTTCAACTGGACATATCTTTTGATCCCCGCTATGAAAATTTGATTATTCGGATTCGTTGGAAATATATTATCAATTAGATCCCATTATTTTTGGTTTCACTAAAATCCGGATTGTTTTGCATCCGGTATGATCAATTGAAGTTTGAAATCGAATTATCGAACTACCGCGCCATTTTCAATTCTATTTATAATTATATATAAATATTTATATTCTAACGACGATGCGTATAATATATACGTCGAATTATATTAAAAATAAATTTTCTCGTCGATATTATTTAAAATAATTCATTTTAAATAATCAAAATTCACTAAAATTGCCAAAATAAAAATTTTAAACTGGCCCAGATTTTCGGGTTGTTACAATCGTGGCCGTGCAGTTCGTGTTTTGAAACCGTGATTTCAAACGATTAATACGGGAGACCCGACCATCGGATTTTCCTGAAATCACAACCGTTGGGTTCGCTATGGAAAAATCTTCCCAATGACACCAACTTTGTAAAAATCCAACGGTTGGATTGTCTGGAATGTTTAATTCAAATCTGAAGAAAAACAGCGCCAGAAATGATTATATTTATATATATATATAAATATAATTATATTTAATCGAATAACGACGCTGCAGTTCGTATTTTGGAAATCGAAACTTCAAAGGATTGTACCGGGAGATCCGACCGTCGGATTTTCCCGAAACTGGAACCATTGGATTCGTTTTGAAAAGACCTTTCTAATGATGTAAATTTTGTGAAGATCCAACGGATAGATTTTCAGATGTGTGTAATTCAAATCTGAAGAAAAATAGCGCCACGTCCGCATTATGGCCCGAAGCGTCGTTTTGAATAAATTGGCTATTTTAAAATAAATAAAAATAGCATTAAGTCGTTATAAAATATCATAAACGATATGGAATGGAAATAAACAGAATTTGCTTGATTTATGTTGTATTTGATGGTTGAATGTGTTTGGTGTGAAAATTACATTAAAGAACAAAATTGGTGTTGTCGAATGATTTAACCATTGAAATAAATTGATTTGAAATTTTAAATATACGTGAGTTATTTGAAAAGGCCGAGTTAATTCTCATTTCAAATAATTAACCGACGATTGAAAGTCGAAGATGAAGACGGTGGTCGAAGACCGGAGATCTTCACCTCGTTTGGATGGTAACCGAGGTCCTGATTGGGAGGCATCCCGAAATATGGATAATGAGTGGTGATCGTCCCGACGTACGTGGTGATCGATGGGTTTGCGAGGTATTTAGTGCCTCCGGTTTCGTTCAGACCCAGAACGGACTTGTAAACTGTAATAACCCGGAAAATGTGAACCAATTTAAAATTTTTAAATTTGGTTATTACCAAAGAATTTGAATAATTGAAATAGCATATTTCAATAAAATAGAGAATTGGGTATAGTAAGGCAGTTTGAAATTTTGAATACAAACTTTGTCTGACTGTACAGGGTGGAAAATATAACGGATTTTAGCAAAACTGAAAATATTTAAATCTGTTTATGAATACCTTTCTAACGAATCTGAAAAATCGAAGTTTCATAGCGGGAATCAAAAGTTATGGCCAAATGAATTTTCAGAAAGGTCGCTATATAGCATATATAGCCCCTGAAAATTGATATTTTGCATACGACCTCGGAATTCGACGAAACCACTTTTGTTGGGTCCGGGATGTCAAATTATTGCTAAGTTTCAAATTTCATAATTTTTGAAGCTAGTATGTGGGCGGGGCAAAAGAAATTGTGATTGGTCAATTTCTATTAAAATGGGTCGACCTAAAAATGGTCGTTTTTCAAACGAGCTCAGAATTCGACGAAACTTGTTTTGTTAGGACCGTATCGTCAAAAAAAAGCTAGATTTATTTTTCTGAAGTTTTTCGATTCAGTTTGTGGCCCTGGCAAATTGAAATGTACGTTCAAATTAAATATCGAATGTTTTATATTTTAATTTGAAAAATAACTGACTGTAACAGTCGAATTAGCCAACGAAACATATCCCATTGTGTCCGGAATGGGGGTAATTAGCTAGGGGCGATAGTCGTTGGGTTTGATTTCGAGTCCGTTTGTGAAAACACTATTTAAATTTTCCTATAAAGCTTCGACCAATAGGATTTTTCCTTTATATATAAAAAAAATTAAATATCCCAAAACCCTAGCCGCCAGAGACGATTTGGACGATCCTCGTTGCTCCACGCTTCTCCTCCCTTTTCCGACCGCCACAGGCGACGCTAGGCCGCGCCACCACCACCAGTCGACAGCCCTTCGCCTCCTCTCCACATCCGACCAAACGCCGCCCCTATCGTCAGCTCCTTCGCCTGAACGACGTCGAGGAAGTCGTCGACTTCCCAACGCCGCCGCCGCCTCGATTCGCCATCGCACCCCCTCAAA
Organism: Allium sativum; assembly: GCA_030737875.1. Taxonomy (NCBI): domain Eukaryota; kingdom Viridiplantae; phylum Streptophyta; class Magnoliopsida; order Asparagales; family Amaryllidaceae; genus Allium; species Allium sativum. The sequence continues at coordinate 936,842,785 of CM060915.1, read as the reverse complement.
CCACCAGCACCGTGAAGCCCTCGCCGCCCCCTTCCACGTCAGCACCGCCGATCATCCCCATACTTCACGGATTTTGCAAAAATCCCAAACCTAGTTTCGAAGCAAAAATAAAGGTACGACCTTTATTATTCAGAATTGAAAATAACACTATAAAGCGTTGCAAAACTTTGAAAAATCATATCTTTTTAGTGTGTTAACGAAATTCGATGAAACAGGAGACACCGTGACCGCAAGGAGGCTCTCTACATTCTAGAAGAAGCCGCGGATTTTTCTGATCTTCCTACGATTTTTAGCACTGCAGAAACCAATGTGAGGAATCTAAACTAATTGTGTGAATGAAATTGCGTTGTATAAATTATATAAGCGAAGTGTAAATTATATACGCATTGTATACCTCATGCACATGTGTTGTATAAGTTATACGAGCGATGTATAATTTAAACAAGCGTTGAATGAAACATATATGCTTTGAATTGTGATGAAATACAAGTGAATTATAATATTATATATATATATATATATATATATATATATATATATATATATATACTCCCCTCGTCCACAGACCATGGACGATATTTATTGCTTGTGATTGACGTGATATTATATGGTATGACGAATGATTGGAAATAATTGTTTGTGGTTGATATTGTGGTTGAAAAATACCTTTGTGGTTGAAAAATACCCTCTTGTGGTTGAAACAAAATAGAATAGGATTGTGGAATTGAAAATAAAACATGCCGCCTGCGTGCGAACTATATGCATGATCCCCATTGTCAAAAACCGCGAGGTTTTAAGGTAGAGCGAGGAGCCGTACTAGGGACGGTCCCGGTTTTAACTACCCTGCCGTTATGCTGCCGAATTTTTCTGAAATATACATGTGTTAGAATAATTTTCATTCGTTGAAATAAATTACATATATAGCCAATATTCATGTGTTGAGTTGAAATTCATTCGTTGAATCAAAATTCATGTGTTGAATATTATTTGAGTTTAAACAAATAGCTTTAGCGATAAAAATCACATTTTTATATATATACAAACCATAGCGAATATTCATGTGTTGAGTTGCAATTCATTCGTTGAGTTGAAATTCATGTGTTGAATATTATTTGAATTTAAACAAATAGCTTTAGCGATGAAAATCACCTTTTTTATATATATACAAACTATATAGAATATTCATGTGTTGAGTGGCAATTCATTCATTGAGTTGAAATTCATGTGTTGAATATTATTTAAATTTAAACAAATAGCTTTAGCGATAAAAATCACATATTATACAAACTATATAGAATATTCATGTGTTTAGTGGCAATTCATTCGTTGAGTTGAAATTCATGTGTTGAATATTATTTGAATTTTAACAAATAGCTTTAGCGATAAAAATCACATTTTTATATATATACAAACTATATAGGATATTCATGTGTTGAGTTGCAATTCTTTCGTTAATTTGAAATTCATGTGTTGAATGTTATCGTATTTTAAAATAAAATGAAGCGACAATAAAAACTACATTTTTATTGTGAATATGAAGTGTTAAAAACATTCACGTGTTGAACAAATATTTTTGACGATAAAAATATTTCTTTTACCATGTATATGCTTTGATAAAAATACACATGTGTTAAAATAAATAATAGTTTGCTAGAAATATTATTATTATCTTTGTTCTGCATATATATACATGTGTTGAACAGGAAAAATGGATTAGCTGTAGAGTAAAGAAATTATTTGCGTGCCCGACAAATAGGTAAACCTTGATGAGTTGGCTGCGCAATTTTATTTATATATCAACTCCTGTGAATGCCATTGGATGCAGAGTGCTGGTTATTCTGTGTGAAATAATAAATATCGCCATAGGATAGTAACAATTAATTTTGAACTACACTACATGGCATACTTCTTGACGATAGACATACTTCATCATATCCCGCATAAGCAATTGGAGCTTGTGTGACGAGGTGGAAGATTTACCATACGAGCGAGAGGCTTGTATGGCGATGACTATATACTACAGGTTGAACTGATGACTGATATGGACTATATAAAATATAATGATAAATTGCCAGATTAATAAAACCCCACACGGGTCTGGAGTTGACAATAATCACGTCTCTCTAGTTATTAGATACGAACGGGGTGATGAGAATTTATTCTTTGGAGTGATTATCTATACATGCTCCCCCGTAAACACCGGAATATATCACTATAAATATGTGGATGCTTTTTAGGATTTATTGGGTACCTAACACGGCCCAATAAATTTCCAAACCCCTCCCCGTACAAAGGAGGTTATGGCGAAATTTTTCGAAATATTAAGGCGTTAGTGAAATATTTGAAGTGAAAACGAAGTTGAAAATATGGAATGAACTATAGTTGAAATTATAGAATGAACTATATTTATATATATAAATATAAATATAATTAAAAGGAATCGAAGCCGTGCAGTTCGTGTTTCAGAATCGTAATTTGAAACGATTAGTACGAAAAATCCGACCATCGGATTTTCCCGAAACCGCAACCGCTGGGTTCGCCTTGGAAATATCTTCCCAACGGCACCAACCTTGTAAAAATCCAACGGCTGGATTGTCCAGAATGTTTAATTCAAATCTGAAGAAAAAAAGCGCCAGAATCGTTATATTTATATGTAAATATAAATATAATTAAATTAAATCGAATAACGACACTGCAGTTCGAATTTTGAAACCGTAACTTCAAACGACTGGTGTGGAAGATCCGACCGTCGGATTCTCACGAAACTGGAACCGTTGGGTTCGCTCTGGGAATATCTTCCCACTGATATAGACTTTGTAGAAATCCAACGGTTAGATTTTCCGATATGTGTAAAACAAAATAGGGGAAAAACAGCGCCAGTGCCACGGCACGACCTGAAACGTCATTTAATTAAATATGGCCATTTTTAAATAAATAAAAATGGCGAAAAATCGTTATAAAATATTATAGGCAACATAGATTGCAAATAAACCAATTGGGCTTGAATTGTTTGATATTTGATGGTTGTATGTATTTGACACGAAAATAACACTAAAGAACTGAAAGATGGATGTCGAATAATATAACCATAGAAAGAATCGATTTAAATTCTAATGACGTGAATTATTTGAAAAGGCCGAGCTAACCCTCATTTCAAATAATTTATCGAGCGATTCGAATTGGAAAATGCAAAGAAAATTCAAGACCGACGATCTTCGTATCGGTTGGATGAGCGCTACTGAGGTTCCTGACCGGAGTAGCTACCGGAAAGGGACGGAAGTAGTAGCCGTCTAAACGTATGTGTTGATTGGATGGATATACGAGGAATTTGACGCCTCCGGTTTCGTTCAGACCCAGAACGGACTTGTAAAAGGACTGTGTGTCTGACATTGGATTTTGTTCTATACTGATTGATCTCTGTTAAATATATATCTGTTTGGCGGTGGAGAATTTATTCTTTTGCTTAACGCCCTTCTCTGAGACGTACGAGCTTAGGGGTTATATATCGATAGAAATCAATCGTATGGAGTGGACTGCCTATGTGGCATGCCAAGATGCTGTGATCAAGGCTTCTGTTGCAAAGCAAAGTCTTGTGGATGATGATCAAAGCCCGGTCTACGTGGCCTAGCTTTGTGTATTTCGTAGATTCGCGAGCCTCACACCCCGGTATGAGTTAAAAACGGGATACGGACCGCTGGGAGAGCACGACGTTTCTTTCTGGTTATGGTGGTGTCAGTGTCTTACCAGCTCTGACATTTATATCTACTTTTCACCTTTGTGGTTGTTGGAATGCGAGGCGCCTCGATTATAGGTCTGTAAGGACTGGGAAACGTGTGTTCAGGAATTGCCAATCCTCAAACATAAGAGAGGACCGGCCTAGCCGAATCCAGGGTTGCCCAGAGTGCGTAGTCCTGAGGCATTTGCTAGAATGTCTCGAAGCGGAGAGGCGCTTGCCCCTTGCCTCGACTCATGACGGAAATCCAATTTCCAATACGAAATAACGGATTCGATTGTAACTTATATATGGCGACATAGTGGCATGGGATGCTCATGTCGCCTATGATTGATATTTATGATGCTATTCGCTTTTGAAACATATATGCACTAGTAATAATATCAAATGATTTTGCTTTATACGTACCAAGCATATTTGGCCATTATAAGGTAAAACTCTATCCTCCGGCTTGCGTTGCATTGTGTGATGGGACCTGAGTCTTATAATGGCTTCATTCTTTTTAAAAGCATTGCGTTGTTTTAAAAGAATTTACTTTGTTTTAAATGCACTAGCAATCACTGGAGTAAACCCGTTCTGCGAAAGTGGCGTGGTCCTATGATTTGTTATCACTGTTGTTTAATTGTTAAATAGATTTCTCATACCAGTCCCCATGACTGACTCGTTGTTTGTTTCACTTTGCAAATGCGGGTGCCCTTATTTTCACACGGGCAGCCTAGTTCACAGGTGACAGGTTGTTTTTGGCTCTACACTATTGCATAGAGTGCATTTTTGGCTCATGGCGAGGCTGACTACACAGAGACGACTTTGACATTTTCCGCCATTACTGTACCTATATTATGATTCCGCCTCGGGCGATGCAGACTGATTTACTTTCAGTACTTCTTATTGTATGTATATGTACCGCCTTCGGCGATGTAGACTGATACCCTTATTATGTCTCACTGCATGTATGTATTCCGCCTCTGGCGATGATGACTGATCACTTCCCTTTTATTTACTAGGTTATATCCTACGCTATGCTATTCTGATGTTATTACATGTTGTGATTCCGCTGTCATGTCCATGTAAAATTATTCTATTTATTGTTTCTGCTATTATCTGTACTCTGCTATGATGATTAATGTGTTATATTCCAATGATTATCCTTAATACCGCCCCTCGGATTTTGGGATCATCGCATAAATGGACCGTGTGTCTGACATTGGATTTTATTCTGTGTTGATTGATCTCTATTAAATATACATCTGTTTGGTGGCGGAGAATTTATTCTTTTGCTTAACGCCCTTCTCTGAAACGCACGAGCTCAGAGGTTGTATATCGATGGACATCAGTCGCATGGCATGAATTGCCTGTGTGGCATTCTAAGATGCAGTGATCAGGGCTTCTGTTGAAAAGCAAAGTCTTGTGGTGATGATCAAAGCACCGCCGGTGTGGCGTAGCTTTGTGTATAACGTAAAATCGCGAGCCTCACACCTCGGTATGAACCAGAAACGGGAGAAGGACCTCAGGGAGGGCATGCGTTTCTTTCTAGCTAGGGTGGTGTCAGTGACCTACCAGCCCTGACATTTATATATACTTTTCACCTATGAGGTTGTTGCTGTTGCGAGGCGCCTCGGTTTGATCGGACGATCCGGGTCCGATGGAGTCATTCGTTGGCTCATTTACGCCCCAAAGGGCGGGGAAACGTATTGTTCAGGCACTATAATCCACTCTGTGTGGACCGGCCCTGACGATCCAAGAGGCAGTTGTGGCTGTTCCGGAGGCTCGGGCTAGAGAGTCTCGAAGTCGGTAAGGACTATCTTTTGCCTTGGTTCATGATGGAAATCCAATTTCCAAATACGTCATCGAGCGATTTTGATTGTATACCTATATATATGGCGACATAGTGGTATGGGGCATTAATGCCGTCTATGATTGATAGTTATGATTTGAAATTGTTTTCAAAACATATAAACACTAGCAGTAATATCAAATGCCTTTGTTTTATTCGTATCAAGCATATCTTGGCCGTTATAAGGTAAAAACTCTATCCTCCGGTTTGCGTTGCATTGTGTGATGGGAACTGAGTCTTATAACGGCTTCATTTTTATAAAATGCATTGCGTTGTTTAAAAGAAAGATTTGTTTTGAAGCACTAGCAATCCAATGGAGTAAACCCGTTCCACGAAAGTGGCGTGGTCCTGTGATTAGCCAAATTATATATGTGTGGAGTAGATTTCTCATACCAGTCCCATGACTGACTCGTAGTTTGTTTCACTTTCAAACTCGGGTGCCCCTTTTTCTACATGGGCAGCCTTGTATTCAGGTTTAGCTGGTTCTTTCTGGATAGCTGGAGCTGAAGATGGATTCTATCATTTATCTCTTTTTATGTTGTTCAGCTCCTATTGTACATTATGTTTGTTTTTCCGCTGTAGACATATATGTATAGTTGAACTGTATTTGTACTAAGTAAGATCCTGTATACTGTGTAACTCTGATGATTACTTTTATCCAGTATATTATATTGTTCATTATCTGGTGAATTTATTTAATTCTGTTATGCTATTATTTGCTTCTATGTTATATTCCAAAGATAACCCTTGTCTCCGTCAGTACGCGGTTTGGGGTCGTCACATTTAATCATAAATAGTAAGTGTCATGTTAATTACAAAACATGTGAATTGAGATATACTTAATTACATATTAAGTAAAACATGTTATTGTAACGATAAAACCAAACAAGAATATAAAGGGATTGTGGATCACAGACCTTGGACCATAATCTAGAGAATAACATGTTGTGGGTTATTAATAAACTTAAATGGGTTAAGTTATATGACTGAAATTAATAAGCAAGAGAAACTTGGAATAAGAATTTAATGTGAATAAGAATAACTAAGTTAAATGGAAACATGTTAAGGTAAGACAAGCGTGTAAAAGAATGTTTAGACATAGGGTCTAAAAACATATTAAAGTGAGGCGCTTGGGACCACTCCTCACGTTTGAGGGTGAATTACCCAATGGGTTAGATCATCATGGTGTTATAAGGCATAAGGGGAGCGCACATTCATCTGTTTGTTCTGACGGCTCCAAAGTACTGGAAGGGGAAGCAAGCAGCTTCATGAGGGGCGTAAGGTGCTCCTAGTAGTCTCTGTGCGGTGGAAGATGTCTTAGGATGTGATAGCAGAGGTTAGGTCTGCGCGTAACTACTAAGTGGGTGGGCCTTGACTGCAGATGTAGCTATGCAGTCAGAATGCTGTGACGAGGTGACACCAAGGTGATTCGGTGGTTGCCTCACGAGGAGGTAGAGAGGGTCATGACCAACAAGGATATTAGACCGTCAGATACCCGTCATCGGCAGCCAGCGGGATGCGAAAAGACTAGAGCTAAACCCAAGATACCATTTCACCTTTCACTATCGAGGTACGGGGTTGAGGGTAGATGCCACATAGATGTTTAGATTGGTTGTTAGTAGGGGCAGTCGCTTAACTCTTGTAGTCTTTACTTGTTGAGGGAGGGGCCGAGGTAGGGTCATTGCCACCATGAAAACAGACCCTAGGTATATCTGTAGAGACTCTTTATAGACGGACCTGTACAGATATGGAAAACTCCCGACCGAGTTCCGTGTTTCTTGTATCGCCCTACCATGGAACTCGGTGCATATTAAAGGACGTGCGATTGAGACATCGAGCTACAATTGAAGATACATATGGGGGACAGTCTAGATACATGCATGTCGGCTCTGGGTGGTGTATCGTAGGATTGAGGGCATTACTCCGGTATGGAGTCTGATTCGAACAAAGGTGGTATTCAGTACGTTTACGTAGTAATGATAGATGTATGCAGAACGTAATATTGTTATCCGTAGGTCACTATGGCGTAGGATGAGGGACTTCTTATATACGGTGGAGACCATGCGAGTAGGGTACCGTGGGGTGTACCTTAGTTGGGGGTGACTACATATACATTATATTAGGTTAATCTACTAGGGAGTAGATGGATGCGACGTGTGTCTGTAAGCCTTGAGTGCTAATAACACACATAACCTTATAAATAAGAGAATGTAATTGAACGGTATATGTAGGATTATCCAGATGCGTAATTTAAGTCTACTCACCAGAACTTATGTTCTGACCCCCCTCCTCATAACATTTGCAGGTTAGGTTCAGGACAGAGATTGTATAGCTTTGGATACTGGTTTAGCAGTACTAATATTAAGGTAATGCAATGTTTTGATTACATTATATTTTGTTCCTTCCACTATGAGATGTTTTTCGAACTCTGACATGTTTTATATCTCTGTCTTTTCTGCAGGATACCAGATCAACTCAATCCAAGTTTCGATAGATTGGAATTTTTGAAAAAATTCGGTCTATCGAAATTCGAGTTGTCACATCTGGTATTAGAGCTTAGGTTTAGGATTCCGATATAAATAGTGAGTGAACATATTTGTATTTTTAAAAATATAAATATATTATATATATACCTAGATCGATAGAGGAACCCGCTAAATAGAAAGAGTATAACGAGGTAAGAAATGGGATCTTTGTTTTGTACACTAAAGGGATGAATATGAGACCCTTAGGTAATTTGGGTGGAAAGTGTACAATATATTTTGTGTGGAAGGAAAGTGAATCCCATATGATTAGTACTTTGGGTTAGTGGGCTTGAAAACCTTATAAATTGGAAAAGGTTAAAAAGAGAAAAATGAATTAGGAATATATATAGTTGAGAGAATTGACCTTTTGCGGGTGTCTTGGAAAGCCTAGAAGAAAATTGGAAACCCACTTTGAGTCTAACCCCATTGTTAACTTTTAAGTACTTGAAATTATAAAAGTTTTGGGAAAAAGGTTTACGGTGTTTTCAAGTTTTAATCTTAAAAGTTGTAGTTTTAAAATATGTAAAGAAGTACATATTGAGTTTTTAAGTAGAGTTCTCTCAGTAAAAAGGTGCATATTATAGAGCATGTATAGCTCGCTAGTTTTCTTGTTACATTTCATACAAGAATTTTTAATAAAGAATGATTTGAAATCTCTATTCTTATGACAACCATTTTTGATAAATTATTTTAAGATAATTTTATGGGTGGACAACATAAGTTGTAGAAAATAAGAATAGAGTGGATGTTGGCACCTTGTAGTAAGAGACTGAACCGACCTTATAGGTAAGAACAAGTCATAAACCTGATTGAGAAAAGATGAATAAGAATGGAAAATTTCCACGATAAGATGAAGAGAAAATCAGTAACAAAAGACAATTTTCTTATGTGGACTGTGTTTGGATAGGAAAATAGGAAAATTTTATAAATAGTTACATAAAAACCCAAGTACAATTAGAAAAAAGTTGGAAAAGAAAAACAGAGGATGCAGAATTTTTCGTTTTCCACCTTTTCGTGACATAAGAAATCGAATTTAGAAAGTTATATTTTTCTAAATTTCGAAATTTAATGATGACTGGTAGGGTTTTGGATGCAGCAATTGGATGAACTACGTTCTTACTCTTTAAGAGAGTGGGAAAATTTGGCTGAAAAATGTTATGATTTTTCAAAAATATTGCATTCATATGGAACTGCAAGTTTATTTAGGATGTGAGCACCATGTTTTGAAAAAGTTTTTGAAAAGTTTGCAAACATATAGGTGGTATTAGGCATACATGCATTACTAGGATGTATTTCACTTTGCACATGCGCGCAATGTTTGCAAAAATTGGGTGAACACATGATGGATGAATATTATGCGAGGGATTATCTATTTTACCCTCATCGAATTTCGAGGACGAGATTCCTTAAGGGTGGGACAATGTAACACCCCGCAATTTTTCTAAATAGTATATAAGTAACGGTGCATATATAATAATGTTGAAATTAATAAATGCATGCAATTAATTACGTGCATATGAATATATGCATAATTAAGAATACATTTATAAGTGGAATTTTGTATTGTTTATGCATACAATAATTAAAACATATATATGCATAAAAAAACAAAAGAGAAAAGGGTGCATAACTTAATATGCAAGCGGTAAAGAAAGAATTGATGTGTAAATGCACGCCGTAATTTTAAAATGAGGAACATTGTGCAATAAAAACAATAAATGCATGCGAGAGAGAAAGATTAATATGCTAATGCAATTAATTATAGGAGAGAAGATGTGTATGACAAATAAGAATATTAATGCAAAATAAAAAGGGAAAAGTTAAATAAGAATGCATGTAAATAAATAAATAAAAAGATGAAAGAAAGAAAATAAATAAATGCATGAAGGAAAGAGGTTAATATGTAATGCGTTAAAAATAGTATAATATAGTGTAATAATTGGAAAAGCTAGAAAAAAGGCATTAAATGAATTAATAAGCATACAGTTCGAATTTTATAAATAATATAATGACACATGGATATAAATGTAAAGGAAGAATGCATGAATGGAAAATGAGCAATCAATGCAATACAATGTGAAAAGGGTTAAGGCAGTTTCTTTTAATTAAAGGAGCATTCAGTGTGAAAAGGGTTAAATTCTAGAGTGTTCTTTTTTTACTGAGGTGGTTGGTTCAGATAGGTTTTAGATTAAATCCAAAGGGCCTAGTTTCTCTGACACACCTATAAATAGATGGCTAGGTTTTCTTTCACACTCATAATTTTAGAGGAGATGCCAAAACTCTACTCCTTCTTCTTCCTCAAGCAACCACTTTCCTATTTCTTAGATCTATTTCTTAGATCTAATCAATCGGAACCTTTTCTTAAAATAAAATTTAGATCTAGGATTCTTCTACATCAAAATGAGAGAAAAGAATTTAGATTTACAATATAGATGCCTAGATTTACGCTGCGCGAGAGGTAAGTATTGAATCTGACCTATTTTTGAGTTCTTCTTCCCTTTTTCTTCCTCTTTTCCCTTTCTTTTTAGGTTTAATTTATTGATCCATGGTTCTTTAGGTCTTAAATTCAGTTAGGGAAACCATGGAGGAATGGATCTAATCAGATTCAAGATTTTGGAATGCATTAGGTGAGTGGGTTTAAATTATCCTTTGTGAATAATAGTATGTTTATCGTTTGATCATTCCCCATGAATGTTCATAATGAATGTACTGGAAAAGTTAATTGATGCGATGGATAGGGGTGTAAATCGGTCGGACCGGACCGGACGGAGGTGTGTTCAGTTTCTGTCCTAAAAAAAATCGGACCGAACACGGATCGGACCAAATTTTTTCTCGGACAAATTTCGTTGTCCTAATTCGTGTCCTAAATAAAATCGGTCGGACACGGACACATGGTTTTCAGACACGGACACGATCGGACTCGGTCGGACATGAATATTTATATCACCTTTTGTACATTTTACTAGATTTTCTTTCAACTATACGCCGAGTTACAAGGAATTCGGACAAATTCGGACGAGCCCGGACCGGACGTGATTTTTTCTCGTACAAATTTTGTTGTCCTAACTCGTGTCCTAAATGAAAATCGGACGAACTCGGACGGACGTATTTCGGTCACGGACACGAGCGGACGTCGGACATTCGTACAAAATTTACAGCCCTAGCGATGGATAATTGCGCTAAAATGAAAAATTATGTTCAATCAGTTAGCATGTTACGATATGCATGGATATTGTTATAAAGATTTATTTTGTGGACATGACAATTGGAATAAATGAGATTTTTGGGTAAATAAGACATTATTTGAGAACTACCTCTTTATTCTAAATGAGGTTAACTACATGTATGAAGGCATGCAAAATATATTGGAATTTGGACATAATTTGTAATGAAATTTTGGGGACATAATTTGTGATTGGGAATTTTGGGGTAATTGGCGCATAACTAGAGGTCTTAATTTAATATATTAATGAAAATATGTGAGAATTGAATTGGAAAATTAGACATGTTTAGATGATGAAAAAAAGGAAAAAAAAGAATTTGGGAAGATTCAGACATGTTGGGTTGATATTAACTTAAGATAAAATATGTGTTGAAAAGAACATGCGATAAATGTTAGGCATAGTATATAAGAAAAGAATGCAACAAAATTCTAAGAAAAATAAATATGCCTAAAACTGAACCACGCCTAGGCACGAGGTTAGGTTGCATTGGTTGTGGAAGCTTGCCCGGACCCGACCAGCATATCCAGCAGCCACTAATGTTGAACCTAATGTGAGAGGTCTAAGTGCGCATAAACGAGACGGGCTATGACACGAGGTTAGGCCCAACTTGTGGAAGAAGTCTACCCAGACCTGACCAGCGTATCTAGCATCCACAAGTTGTAGGCCAAATTTGGGAGGTCAAGCCCATTATAAACCATAAATGGACATGGTAATGAATTGGACTACTTAACCTAATCTAATCCATAGGGATTGTATGAATACGAACTAAAGTTAGGGTTAAGTAAAAATTTGTTAGACAGTACGTGGGCTAAGAAAACTTGAGGGGTAGGTAATATTTACATATAGGCCCGCAAACTTAGCCTATATGGTTATGTAATTAAAGATACCTAGTGGTATACATCACCGGTAGAAATAATAAAGTTGTGTAATTAAAGACACCTTAAGGGTAAGCATAACTTGTAGAGATGATAATCACCTATTATAAATAAGTAACATTAATGAAAATGTTGTCTAATATGTAAACTTGTCCTAGAGACAAGTGGAGATTATAACTTAGGTTATAATAAGTTAGTAAGAGAATGGGATAACTGGTGAATTGAGTTAAGGGACACTTAATTGTAAATTAAGTAATCGGTAAAGGGGTAAAACCTGAAACCAGTTAAGAAAAAGGGGAAAATATATTGTACTTAATTATAAATTAAGTAATCTGTAAGCTTGGAAGTCTGAAACACGTTGATAAGAATATTTAGGCTTGTCCTTGGGACAAGAGGAAATTATAACATTGGTTAAAATAAACGGTAGAGAAACTTATTAATGGACCTTAGTTAATATAACTAAGTTAATAAGTAAACAACGATAAGTTGTATTGACAATGTAAAATTGAATTATGATTAAATGAGAAAGGATGAGGAAAACTTATGAAATGAAATAAGTTATATTTAATCATAAATGGTAAGTGCCATGTTAATTGGAAAACATGTGAATTGAGATATACTTAATTACATATTAAGTAAAACATGTTATTGTAACAATAAAACCAAACAAGAATATAAAGGGATTGTGGATCACAGACCTTGGACCACAATCTAGAGAATAACATGTTGTAGGCTTATTAATAAACTTAAATGGGTTAAGTTATATGATTGAAATTAATAAGCAAGAGAAACTTGGAATAATAATTCAATGTGAATAAGAATAACCAAGTTAAATGGAAACCTGGTGAGGTAAGGCAAGCGCGTAAAAGAATGTTTAGACATAGGGTCTAAAAACATATTAAAGTGAGGTGCTTGGGACCAGTCTGCACGTTTGAGGGTGTATAACCCAACATGGTAGATCATCGTGGTGTTATAAGGCACGAGGGGGGAACACATTCATCTGATTGTTCTGACGGCTCCGAAGGACTGGAAGGGGAAGCACGCGGCTTCCTGAGGGACGTAAAGTGCTCCTAGTAGTCCTCTATGCGGTGGCAGATGTCTTAGGCTATGCTCATAGAGGTTGGATCTCCGCGTAACTACTAAATGGGTGGGCCTTGACTACAGATGTAGCTATGCAGTCAAAATGCTGTGACGAGGTGACACCAGGGTGATTCAATGGTTGCCTCTCGAGGAGGTAGAGAGGGTCACGACCAACAAGGATGGTAGATCGTCGGATACCCGTCATCGGCAGCCAGCGGGATGCGAAAAGACTAGAGCAAAACCCAAGATACCATTTCACCTTTCACTATCGAGGTACGGGGTTGAGGGTAGATGCCATATGGATGTTTAGATTGGTCGTTAGTAGGGGAGGTCGCTTATCTCTTGTAGTCTTTACTGGTTGAGGGAGGGGTCGAGGTGGGGCCATAGCCACCATGAAAACAGACCCTAGGTATATCTCTAGAGACTCTTTAAAGACTGGCCTGTACATATATGGAAAAGCTCCCGACCGAGTTTCGTGTTTCTTGTATCGCCCTGCCATGGAACTCGGTGCACATTAGAGGACATGTGATTGAGACATCGAGCTCCAATTGAAGATACATATGGTGGACAGTCTAGATACATGCATGTCGGCTCTAGGTGGTGTATCGTAGGCTTGGGGGCATTACTCCGGTATGGAGTCTAATTCGAACAAAGGTGGTAGTCAGTACGTTTACATAGTGATTATAGATATATGCAGAACGTAATATTGTTATCTGTATGTCACTATGGCGTAGGATGATGGACTGCTTATATATGGTGGAGACCGTGCGAGTAGGGTACCGTGGGGTGTACCTTTATTGGGGGTAGCTACATATACACTATATTAGGTTAATCTACTAGAGAGTAGATAACACAGCTAACCTAATAAATAAGAGAATGTAATTGAACGGTATATATAGGATTATCCAGAAGTGCAATTTAAGTCCAGTCACCAGAAATTATGTTCTGACCCCCCTCCTTATAACATTCGCAGGTTAGGTTCAGGACAGAGAATGTATAGCTTTGGATACTGGTTTAGTAGTATTGATATTAAGGTAAATCTATGTTTTGATTACATTATATTTTGTTCCTTCTGCTGTGAGATGTTTTCCAAACTCTGACATGTTTTATGTCTCTGTCTTTTCCACAGGATACTAGAGAAACTCAATCCAAGTTTCGATAGATTGGAATTTTTGAAAAAAATTCGGTCTGTCGAAATTCGGGTTGTCATATATATATATATGTATGTATGTATGTATTTCCAGTTTCAACCAGATGAACTAATATCTCCAAGATGTCCAACAAATACCACAATGTATGTATGGCCGGTGTATACTCAGTTTTTTTCTATTCATGGCTACTAACAAACGAATCCAACCGTCGATAATAACTTCATAGGACATGCTCAAGTTCTATTTTTTTATGTGATCAAAAAATAAAGCATACACCATATTGCAACCCAAGTTTATAATATGAAATTGGTCAACATTTCAGGAAAATTTCGAAAGGACTAAGAGTACTAGGAACGATATACACAACAGTTACAAGCAGCATGGTAAATGAATTGTAATAGGCATACAAAACTGAGATTTGAATGGTTATTAGATATTTCTATACTTGTGCAGCATAACAACAACCAACAAGGAAACATGGATATTACACTCAATTACCTAGGTAGTTAAATTACTTGAATAATGATTAACCATGAGAAAAATACTCACCTTTGGCGATGGCAGGAAGGGAACAACAACGATTCTTGGCCTTAAAGAGGACTGGAAATAAAAAAGGGCTCACCTGGTCCTTTGGCAACAGTCACGGTAGCGACACAAGACTGTTTAGCTTCGATGGTGGTGAACTACTCCGATTTGTGGAGCTTCGATTTGTTAAATGCAACAACTTTTGACCCAAGGTGGAGCAATTTTTGACTTCTATGGAAGAGGAGTCATAGTTCGATTTGTGGAGGAACGATGGGAGTTAGGGATTCGATGGTGACTGCGGCGGCGAAGTGGAGGACGAAGATGAACAACGGATGTTGCGGTGGTCAATGGGTGTGCTTTGATGATGGTGCAGGATTTGAATTTTTAGGAAAAAAGGTTTTTAGTTTGTGAGTACACGAGTGGTTAGAGAATCGAGTAGGTTTTGACAACCGAGATTTTGAAAACACGTATGTGTGGTCATTAATGTAATCATGAGATTTAAAAGTTTTTCTGATTCTAGAGTTGTCGAATTAATTATCCTTTTCTCCCCTTTCTCCTCTTTTTTATAAGCAAGATTGATACCGATCCCAAAACACTTAGAAGAGTTCTCTTTTTCTGGAGCATTTCTAGAGCCACGCTCTACTCCCCACTACAAATACGAGATATGATTCCCTTATTCCTTTCTCTTGTCATTTTTGTACTCTAGACCTAAGAATTTCGAGACTTCAAAACCCCTAAACACCACTTTAAACACCTTGAACCTTACTCCAGCTTAACTCCGGTGGGTCTTTGCACATAAGATCCGAGCCATAGTTCAGATTTGTGATTTTGATTTGAACTGTGTGAGTCGTTATCCAAGTCGAAGTTGGCATTGGAGATGGAGAAGCGAAGGTGGCCAGGAGTTGGAGTTTCCCTTCGATTCAGAGGGAGACAAAGTTCTATAAGGTACGGAGTGCCGGAGTATGATATTGGTGGAATGAGGAGCACGAAGTCGATGAGGAGAGAGTTTAATTTCAGAGTATGGAAATCACGGTGGAGGAGAACACAAGTTTAAGGATATGAAATTCTCATTTTTTTATTATGAAGGACTTGGAAAATTTCCCATGTCGTAGGGATATGAAATGGGAATTATGTGTCCCATGACTTGCGAAAAATTTGCTGGTTAAGGAGGGATTCTTATCCCAGAATAAGAGAGTGGTATAAAAAATTGGAGGAAGAAGGTGGACCAGGCGAGACGAGAAGAGGAGAAACCGAGTACTTTGGAGATAATAAATTGGATTTTATATCCCGATACTCGATGGTTTTTCAAGTTGAAAACTTTGGGATGGAAGTTCCTTGGAGCATGCGGCAATACAAAATAAAACGTCAAATCCTGGAAACTTAAGAAATATTCAACTTTGAAGATTAACATAGCAAATACAAGTCTTTTCGTGATGTCGCATGATTGGGTTGAGAATTAAGACGAACGTATTGTTGCATAACACGTCAATGCTCGAAAAACAGAACCGTTGGAACTGATAATTCGGACACATATATAGGATTTAAGCATAAATTTGGATTATAGACATATGACTGAACAACCAATCCCTTGGCTAGATCCTTAACCTGGTCATGACATAATCGTGACTCGACATGAATTCAACGACCTCCATCAGCGACGACAATGGTTTATGTTTATGAAACCAGAAACTTTCGTAGCCTCCAGACATGTTCTGCCGCAATTGCATCAGCACACACAACATTGCACGTTCCACGTTAATTTTCAACAACACAGAGGGGATCCAAATTTCAGTGTGCTTACTAACGCACCTATCTTGATAGCACAGTTTGCAATGACACAAAAAGACTCCAGATGACTTCAAGGCTTGGTAGTCAAAACAGTGAAACCATCATTGAGTTTTTCTGAATCCTCGTATGATTCCAAACCCATGGGCATCAAGCTTTAGACTTTCAAGGCTTCCACTTAGGGCTGGTAATTGGAAACGAGAACCGAAAACCATAACCGAACCAGATGGGTCTTGGGTCAGGTCTAGGTAATGAAAATACAATAAAGACTCGATACAACCCGATCTGACCTGACCTGAAAGACCTGACCAAATAACATTGAAATATATGTAATTTTAGGGTTATTGCCACCCAAACCTGACCTGACCTGAGCCGAAGCTCGGGTCGGGTCCATATTTTGGAAATGTATAGTTTAGACTTGACAAAATCCGACCCATCTACACCCGAGACCCGTCGGGTCTGCGTCTAACGGGTCGGGTCTAATTGTCACCCCACTTCCACCCCTTCCCAGCAAACGAGCCCACATGACTCGCATGACCAGAAGGAGCAATAATAAGGATTGTAATGTTCGGATGAGCTGGTCATGTAGGGAGAGGCATTATTTATAGGAGTAGGATCGTAAGGTGAGGAGGATGTTGGTGGCGAACAAGGAAGGCGTTCTTATGGAACTAAACATGATGGCAGATGCCATTATTCTACAGAATCTGTTGGATTTAGTGATTTTGCGAATCGATGAAGCTTCCCTAAGGTAGATTTGTGCGAAGTACATAATATCCTAGGATGTTGTTATTGTCCCAAGAAGGATGACTGGGCATTTGTACTCCCAGAGGGCTATATAACTTAAAACAGGCATATGTGTTCTGTCGAGCGCGTACCTCCATCATACCAGTAACAGGGATATTATGCACTTCTTTCGCCTAGCACTGACGTAGCTCCATCCAAACACATACGCCTTTCTGCTCGACACCTTCATACTACTCATCAAGTTGTTGGCATCGAACTAACTAGGGAATACATTTGATTCCTCTACCGTGAAGAGAATAAGTGCTTCGCCTTCCCCCGTTTACTTAAAGGCGGAGGCCAACAATTGCATCGTCCTAAAGGCGTGGAACAAACTCAGCTACTTCAAGCATGACTGGTTCTTCATCCTATTCCCTTGGGATTTGCGAGAAGATGGCTCGCAGGCCATAATTATTTAAATACTTACATTGTTTTTCAAGTTAATTTAGACGTAAGCTATAAACTAACATGAAACTTTATGTGGTTGGTATGCCCTAGATTTTCAAGGGATGGAGTTCACTTCGAGCAACTTTTAGAATTGACGAATGTGCCGAATGCATTTCGCAATGTCCAGATTCTGTTATCAGACCATCACCCTCATGTGTCAGGCTTAATTCCAAAGGTTGATCCAATGGTCCTAAAAATGATGATGAAGAAGAGGAAGGAGAGACGGAATCTGAGGGAGGTGTTGCTCCTCCATGTCTGCAATTGGAATTTCCCTCTGTCATGCATCTCGTTGTGCCCTTGGTCATAGAAGGGATTGTAGGAGCTCAGAGGGAATTAGGTGTCCATGATGGCAGTGATGAGGAGGAGTTCACCTGAGGAGATGAGTTGATTCCCACTCTTGTTTCATCTCCGTAAGAGGAAACAACCTTTGAGACCGCTGTGTTGATGGAGGTTGAGCATTAGTTACAGGGCTAGGGAATAGTCCTCATCGAGATGTATACTTTTGGGTTCAGCAACATTAAAGTCGAGAGCCTATTGCTGAGCGTTGGGGAAGTTACCCCTTCAAGTAGGGAGACATCTAGTCTGTAGAAGGAACACTTAGGACATACACACTCATAAGCACTACATGATACAACACTTATTTGTGTGCATGGAATGTTCGTTTCTGATTCAATACTTTCCTTGTGCAGCTACAATGTCCAAAAAGGAGATAAAGATTGAGATGAAGGATCCGGGGGCTCTCGAAGATCAAAAGGTAGAGTCATGAGCAATTTAATTAAGAGTGCGGAGTTACCCGAGAAGCTCTCCCTCCCCCGATTCTACGATCGTGACAGCAGTCGGCGCCATCGAAATTACCCCCGATGGTTGGCGTTCCCACCATCAAGTACAAGGCTAGTAGAAACATAAGCACAAAGCATCTAATGGCGATCATCCCTTCTCATGGCCCATCTGCATCGCCATTTACTAAGGTCACAAATAAGGTAATACGGGAAAAGGTTCCATGATAAGATTGGATCATCCCTACCTATTTTTAGTGCATCGAAAAGATAAAACCTTCGCGATGTTTAATTACTTGTATCTGTGGAAAGATTGGATGTTGTTGTAAGTGGCCTAATTCACAGTTAGCGGTGCGGTCCAATTAATTTGGAAATTTTAACTTTTTCCTTGTTCAATGTAAGTTTTTAGATTAATTTCATTGTTTCCATCGAGAAGTGTCATGCACTCTTCTCAGTGGGGTGTTGCTTTATTATTACCTTTTATGTTGACAAGTTTTTACATATGACATCCATTCATTTTGTTTTGGTGATTTTGTTTTGTGTTGATGCTTATTCATATATGTTGTTCCTATGAGGTAAAAATCCATTCCGTGATTAGCGGTGTGATCTTACAGAATTATTGTATGTTTCCTGTTACTTAAGTTTTCTCATATTAATATACTAGACCGATCCATATATTATTTCATTATAATGGTCGGGTAAGACCGATCTTGTTTCCAAGTTGTCTTCTGTTAGATGTAGAGCTTATGGAGTAAAGTTGGAAGTTTTCTTGTTGTATTATTTTATTTACAACGTATTTTATTTTACCTATCAGCAATTGTAAGGTCGGAATTTTATATCTATCTAGTTGATTGGAATTTTTTAACTATAATATAAAGTGTATCTTGGAGTGATAGTTCATTTGTTATTACTACTATTTTATGTTTCAATTCCACTGTGAGATTCTGTTTTTATTCTGTTATTTTCTTTTTCATTTTATTTTAACCCTGAAAATCTATGTTTTCGATGATTGGATGTTCGACATTAAAGTAGAATGGTCGTATTTAGTGTTGGCTTTCGATGGTCGGGAAGGTGGGTCGTCCATACAGCTAAGTTTTATGCTTCAATTTCTAGCTTCTTTTGCTCAGTATCAATTGTTAGCACTAAAATAACCAGAGAATGACCGAAAACCAAAACTATGGTGAATGGATGCTAAAGACAACTGGCCTTCGATACAGTCAACGTAAATCCTTTAATACATGCTTCTGAAATCAAAATTAAAGAAGCAAAGGAATCATTCCTGCAAGGATATCCCTTATCAGTGAAAGCCGAAGGGCATGATCTTCGGGGCAGTTATCTTCGACACTTAGAAAAAAATCTAGATGTGCCTTCCAGACTACACAAGGGGAATAATCTTAGATCATAAGCCTCCATTAGGTGATTATTGCAAGCAAACATCTTATCCAAAATAGGATGATGTCTCAAACAACATTAAAAGTCAGAAGCTCCCATAAGCTTACCCTTTCCGTAGGTAGCCAGGGCTTCTAATTTCGAAAGAATTCCTTCATAGAGATCTGGGTTAGTCCCATAGTTAATATTTTGGGGATATCAAAGGCATCTTCACCAGGTTTTTGTATGCCTTCTGCAGAAGTACTAAGCGAAGCCCATATGACGATGGGGGGTCAACCTGCACCTGTAAATACAACCCGGGGGTCCAGAATCAGGACTAAATTTCTCATTCTCGCTTTGGTGTCTGAAAGTCTGAGTTGTAAATCTTAATTACGAAGTTGACTTAGGGAAAATTCTGTAATACCTAAACTAAAAAATAAAGTGCTTTACTTACCTAATTGAAGTAATAAAATGATAATTCCTTAATTGTTATGTTATCATTATCTTATAATTTTGCAGGTTCAACACCGTGAGCACGAAAAGAAATAATTAAATAATTTGATAGAAGTACCTTTTGGAAACTCCAAAAGACCTTAAGTATCAATTTAAGTTGATTACAGTCACTTTAAGGATAGAACGACTAACCTCGTAATTCATGCTCATCAATGGTTTTCTAAGATAATCTGAACTAGTCAAAATCTCTAATCCCTTTCAGAAGATTTGAAAGACCCTTCACAAACTCGATCGAAACCTTTTAAGTAATAATAATATGCATGGTAATCCATTAAAAGAAATTTAAGAGTTCCAACGCTCTACGAAAGTGTCTAGCGGCCTGACCGAAAGGCTTACTACAAAACCTATAAAAGTCAAATGGTTGGAAATAGCATACCAAAGAGTAGATTCTTTCTGAATGGTCTTTTGAACCTCAACTAGCCTACAACTAATCATTACCTCTTGTTTTCTACAGGAATTCACTTTTGAAGATCAATAAAAGTATCTACAAGAATTATACTACATAAACAGCAGCGTAACCCGAGTTTACCATTTCACCAATAAAGGATTTTGTAAGGACTACACCATTTTAGGATGTTAACCAAATTTTTGGCTGACATTAGCAAACCTCCTTATTATATCAATTTTCTTCTGAGCTCGTATACTTCTGCCTTAAAGTCTTCTTTCATATATTTCATGTGCGACTGTCATTTTTACGTCCATCATAACATCAACTTTGTTCTTCTTCTTTGTAGCTTTGACTCTAATTGATCTATTGTCTTCACTTAGTCTTTGACTAAGCTTATCGACTTCGTTTTCAACTCAAACTAAGAATTCTTTCCAAATGACTTTCCAAAACTCGACGAGTAAGTTGATTTGAAGCTTATTTCTTTTCGTAACACCCTGAATTAGAATAAGTAATAATTAAATATAAAAGGGTAGTAAATTAAATATTAATTAGAATAAACTTTGGAATTAGACAACGGGACTAGCACCATTGGGTCCGTTTTAATTTTCTAATTAAAATGGATAGTTGTTTTATTGAAACCATGGTTAAAATGAATTAGTTATGAATAAAAGAAGTTTACAGAAAATAGGAATATATATATTTATATATATTGAACAAGCAGTCACCTGGGTGACCCACTCCCACTTCGGTTGACACTATGTCAACCTAAGCCAAGTTTAGTCGACCCTGGGTCAACCCAAGGCGCAGATGGGTTGACCCAAGGTAAGGAAATTATGTGCCTTGGTGCATACGTGTTATCAGTGAACGTTTAATTTTTACCGAACATTATTTTGATGATGTGGCATTGTTTTATTGGTTTATTTTGTACCGAAGGCTGATGTGGCGCTTTCTGATAGGCCCGATGATATGGCTAGTCCAGATCTAATCCTAAAATTGGATGGCTGTGGGCATCTAGTAAACCCTAATAGACTAGCAGATCTTCTCTCATTTATTCACATCCATTCTCTTTTTTTTCTTCTTCCCAGGCCTATCCTCAAAATTAGGAAAGGACAAATAATTAAACTTTTTATGGGGATAAAGAAGTTCTATACTTTCAAATATTTATTTTTATAAATACTTCGGGAGGTGGAGGTTCTTCTAGATTAGAGAAAAGCCATGGGGGAAGCTCTTTTCATCAAATATGTGAATTTCTATGTAATTTTTAGATTAGTAAAATTGTGTAGGAAATATTAAACAGTTAAATAGTTTTAAGTTATAAGATTAATTTTTATAGTTATTTACAGTATTTAAATGTTTAGTTTTTTTTGTAAAGTTACTATAATCTATTCATTGTCTATGCCTATTCCTTTTTGGTTACTTACTGCTTATAAGTTATTCTCTTTCTTTTATCCCCTTCTATGTTGTAGTTTTATTCATGGTTATGCTTATGAACTATTTTATTTGTTTTTGAGTCTAGTCCTTGTGAGTAGCCGAGACCATTTCCTTTTTCTTTTAGCGCCGAGCCTAGGCTTGAAGGGAGCCTATGCCTTTATCGTTATTTCTGCATTAAATTGGAATAATATTGGAATTGAATAAGAATGGATTTTTAGGCACATTGGAACTGATTAAGTATTATAATCAGAATTGGACTATAAATTGCAGACAAAGCTTGACATATAATTGGAGAACATGTAAACTAGAATAGGATTAACTTAGTTAGACGCTAAGTAATGTGGGGTGGGTTTTATAAAAACATAAACACAGATTAGAAATGTTTAATATAACCTACGAATATAACGTAACGTTATGTTGGGCTTAATAATAAACGTAAATTATGTTAAATTAAAGAAGAAACTAATAAGCTAAGATAATGGAGTCTATTCCGGCAGCACGGGGGCTGATTAGGGAAAATAAGTGGCTCTTGTGGCTCGTAGGTTCATTTCGGTAGCATGGGGGCTGATTGGGGAAAATAAGATGCATAATAAAATAATGAAATTGTAGTGGGAGTCGTTATAGTAGAACATGGGCTGATTGGGTAAAAAAGTGGCTCATAGGTCCGTTCCAATAACATGGGGCTGATTGGGGAAAATGAAAGGCCTAATAAAATGATAAAATCCTAGTTTAGGTCTATTTTGGCAGTGCGGGGATGATTGGAGAAACTATGTGGCCTAATAAAATAAATAGGGGCTAAGTCTAGGGGCTGACTTGTGTCAATTGCAAGTTTGGCTGGGGATCTGTATCAAGCAGTATCACTTTTATCATCTATGGGAGGTTTTACACCAGGTAGAGGCGAGGGCATACTTTACTGTGTTGGATAGTAAGAGGACCAAACGAGGTGGGTACATGCACATTTCGATGGGACGATGAGCATGCATTATACCGATTAGGGAAGATAAGCCACTGTAACGCCTGTGATTAATGACTATGTCCTTTTAGTTGATGGGTACGGGATTGATAACCACGAATTCCATAGCTGGCATAAATTATCACATTGTGGTTATAGGAGTCAATCGACGAGTAGAAATTAGGTAAATCCTAATTATAACATCTAGGTAAGTGGGTACAACAATCTTGGATATGAATGAGAAGCCAATATTTAATTTGGGCTTTACTTTGTTTACTGCTTTTACGTCTTATGTCTTTAAAACTATTCACTTGTTCAATGCTTCTTTAACTTATGGTCATGCTAGAAATTATTGGAACTCACTAGACATATGTCTAACCTAATTTGTTTTCTCCTTCTCTCTTCTGTCCCTCTACCCCAAGATTTACAGGGTAGAGGGTCTCAACAGTGATACTTGACTTTTCTGTTCTTCTTAGATTCAGATTCATTTCAGACTCATGCATTGGTTCACTTCTTGTTTTCTGGTTATTGTATTGACATTTGAGAGAGATAGCTTTACTTGTGTACTATGATATTATGGTTTTCCATGAGATAGTGTATTTGGTTTTATGTTAACCCTAATTTACCCCTAGTTTTGTCTAGGAAATAGATTACCTCTAGTTTTCTCTAGGCCTACCATCATAACCATGTATTCCAGTGTCGACGAAAAATATAGTTAACATTTTGGCACTAGAAGGAGGGCCTGAACCTCCAAACCTTTGGATAATCAACCACATCCCTAGTTATTCCACCTTGATTGGTTAAATCTTGTAGAGCTATACCATGGATAAAAAGTCTCAACAAGAGTCTTCTACTTTAGGCATTAGTGATACGAGAATTATCGAAGAACAAAGGCTAAGAATGGAAGCCCTGTGAATCATGAACAAGGAAAAGGAAGTAGAACCATATAATCATGATCGTTGGAGCATTAAAAACTTCCATGTAGGACCAACCCCAATTTTTCCTTTAAGTGTTCCTTCACCCAAGGAATATAACATATTCTCTCACATAAAAGAAGTTATCCATGCATAGGGTAAGGGAACTATATTCAAGAAAGGAATAATGAAGGATTTCAACCGTTTTACTTTAAGTTGGTCTAAGAAAGCCGCACCTCAGTCTCAAGATATAGTGAAAAGAAAATTTGAAGATAAAGATGAAGCAATAAAGCTGAGTAACAAAAGGGCTAAGTTCCAGCATCAAAAAGGAGTCTTTGAGTCAAGATTGCCTGAAGAATGCAACCTTACCACAGTAATTGAGAATGTCTACTTCCTAACCAAACATGAGCTTGACTTTTGGCCATCATTAAAGAAGAAACCCAAATATGAAGTAAAATTAGAAGGGCCATACTACTACTACCATATGATGAATGGACATGAAACCAATCACTATAGGGTTCTTGAAGGTATGATTGCCTAGTTCTTTAATCAAGGGCAGTTATATAGATACGTAAATAAAACCTAACTTGTTCTAACAAAGGATTCCTTGAAGAAAGAATGTCTACATGGTCGGGAGTAGAAAACCTAATTAAAAATTGAAAACCAACTGAAATGGGTGAAACTACCTATAATGGTAGAAAACCCTTGTCCGTGCCAAGATGGCCAGGGTAAGGCATCTCCTAAAGGGAGGCGGTGTGTAAGCCTTTATCCATGTTCAAACCAGAAAGGGTCAGGTTAAAGAATGAAAAGAATAAGTCTCTGTCCCCGGAGAGGAGCATCTAAAATCCTTACTCCCATCTATGGTGGCCTTGGTAAGGAACCCCTTGGAGGTGAGTGAGTGTAAGCCTTTATCCGCGTCCAAATCAGAAAGGGCCAGGGTAAAGCATCAAAAACTCTTATCCGCTCCTACGATGGCCAGATTAAGGCACCCCTCGGAGGGGATGGTGTGCAAGCCTCTATCACCGCCTACGATGGCCAGGGTAGAGCATCAAAAGAGTAAGCCTTTACCAGTGCCTATGATGGCCATGGTAAATCATCTAAGCCCTTATTACCACCTACGATGGACATGGTAAGGTGCCTCCTAGAGAGAACTCAGGTAAGTCCTTGGGCCTTTCTAGAGAATAACCTAGCCAAGCACACTAGACACACACAGCCTAAAGAGTGGCTCACAAGGATGAAACAAACAATCAAAACCCAACAGTGGATCACAAATCAAATTAGAGACCAGAGAGTGGTTATCTTACAAAGATGAAATGGCAATTCAAAATAGAAACTATAAATACCCGAATCTGGGTTACGGGATTTTTATGTTAATTTCCAGATATGGATTTCTGGTCTTATATTAAATACCTGAATAAGGGTTTTGGTTCAGAACTTTTATTAATGCCAGATATGTATTTTTGGTCCTCTATTAAATACTTGAATATGGGTTTTGATTTAGGACCTCTATTAATGCTAGATATGGATTTCTGGTCTTCTATTAAATACCTGAATCTGGGTTTCGGTTCAGGACTTCTATTAATGCCAGATACAGATATCTAGTCTTCTATTAAATACCTGAATCGGGTTTTTGGTTCAGGACTCCTATTAATGCCAGATATGGATTACTGGTCGTCTATTAAATATTTGACTCCGGGTTTCAGTTCGAGACTTCTACTATCGTCAGATGAGGATTTCTGGTCCTCTATTTTAAATACCCAAATCTGGGTTTTGGAATTTCTATTTATTATTGCTAAGTATGAATTTCAAGTCTTCCGCTATAAACACCCGAATATGAATTTTAGGTCATCTATCTTTAATTCCTTGAAGTAGATTTCCGGTCCTGTATATTCCCAAATATGTGATACGGAACTTCTATCTATGTTCCGAGAGTGGAATCCTGGATTCCTATTTTTAGTGCCTGGATCTGGATCTGGAGACTATGATGCCTATTTCCTGAAAGATGGATTATTGGAGTTCCGTTTATGTAAGCTCAAGTAAGAGCTTTGGACCTTTTCCTTTTATTTCTAGATGGATATTCTAGACTTATAATACTTTACGAAAATGGATCCTTATGTTCTAACACCTGAATCTAAGTTATGGATTTTTCGTTATTATTTCCAAAAGAAGATTTGCAAAACAATACTCGGGTTGGTATCTCGGGTCTTCTATATTGAAACCTTGTGACGAAGGTCATGATTTCTCACATCGCACACAGTGAGATTTTCTAAACCTATATGCACAAAATTTCTATTCATTATTCTAGCAAAATATAAAATACGAATGATCATATTATTCTGTATCAAGTTTTTTCTATTATCTGATTTCAATTCAGATGGTGTCTCATATTAGACGAGCAAATTTTTGTATACATCTTAATCTTAGCAAAAGGCTAACACATATATGTTATGTATTGAGTGTTATGCAGGATAATGCAGAAAGAATTCCTAGATGATGATGTTCAAAAACACGAACAAAGTTTATACATCAGGTGATATCTGCACAATTTACAAAATAATTTTACAAGTTTATTTACAAGGTCATTCCATAGTTAGAAAAATACAAAAGTTAGACCTTAACAATAATCTTATTACAAGTTTTATTTATTATGCGATTTCAATTAAAACAATGCTTCCCATAATATGAGCAGAAAATTAAATAGTCTACAGGGAACTAATGCAAAAAGTATCAATTGTTGTATTTGTTGCAGAAAATGCAAAAGAAATTCAAAATGTAGATATTAGAGATAAAGATAAAAGCCATTGATGTATATGCATACCACAGGCTTATTCACAAAAGCATATTACCAAATAACTACATCCAGAGGATGGAAAACAGCGTAATGTTGGAACCAGAACTCTAGTGCTTCCATGATCAAGTCCTCAGAAGCACGATTATTAGTTATTTGAATAATCACCTGGGCAAGAAACAGCTCTCTTAACCTTTCTCAAAGAATTACAATAAGAGTAAGTGTGTAATCGAAGGGAATTTCAAATTCTTTAGGTGTCTAAGCAGGGGGACATTTGTAATAATTCCATTCTCCGGTCGGAGGACTATCGTAACCCCGAGTCAATTTCGAATGATATTTCGAACCTCCTTTAAGAGTTTACCCTTCTCTTCACTTAGAAAATCAAGGTGGAGCCATGGACATTGAGTGTACACCTTCTCAAGGTATCTAATAAAGAAATATCTTTCCAATTTTGAAGACATAATAAGTGAAGACTTCTCACGGTAGTCTCTATTCAATCTAACAAAGCTTCCCAAGAAATCCCTAGAAAGTGAACCCATTATAGGAGACGAATTCTAAAAAAAGTATCGAGAAACCAGGAAAAAAAATTCATTACAATAATAATACGAAAAGCTGAGGGGATACACATATTACAGATATTCCTTTTGTTCATACAAAATGGATCTCTTAAAAGTTTCAGATACAAATCTATTCTTGTTGATTTTAAGCTTATCTAAAGGAAAATCTTTGGGAATTGAATGGACCTGTGGAAGATTCTAGCAAGCTCTTGGGTGGAGATCAATGCACAATCATATAAGCATCTTCTGTGAAGACGCCTGAGCATAACACCACTAAGGGCACTTATAAAATAAAAATCTACTATTTCATATCTGTTATAAACTTCGTATAAAAAGTCCCTTACAATATCACTATCCTCAATTAACATGTAGAAAGAGTAATTAGCTCAGCATTCTCTTTCAAAAGTCTCTCGCAACGCAGTCGAGCGGTTTTCAAACTGGGAGCCGCTTTTTTTCCTTAAAGGTAAGTAGTCATGCGACACCCTTATCAAGTTGATAGTATTTATCTGATGCGGTGTTATATTAACTCATTTTCTTATTTAGCTCCCTAGTGAGACAAGTTACTTCTGACATTTCCCTTTCGAGATGGATGTGCTTACGGCCTAATTGTTTCCTTTTACCTAATTGGGGAGAAGGAGGATAATTATTGAAAATATGAGTAATGAATGATACTATAAAAACTATCATACCTTAGAAATCGAAGTAGAGTGCAATGACCCAGTAGGAATTCAATGCTCGAATTCCAACAATAAAACATAAACCTGTATTACTTGCTAGAACTCAAGTATCGGAAATACCAGACAGTTAATGAAAGAAAATAGAGGATGAGAATAAAAAGAAAAGAAATATTAGAATATAAGAAGAAGAACAACACAACAACATCAGAGTCTGACGTCGCAGCGGAACAAATATAGAAATTAAATTTTATTGAGAGCTCTGCTGTAACGACCCGAAATCCCTCTTACGGGAAAGCCTGGATTGTTTTGAGAACACGGCGCATCAAAACGCAAACAATAGAACATTTCATTACAGTTACAATGATTTACTTCAGAGTACAAGAATAAATCAGAGTATGAATAATATTACACATTGGAAATACAATATCAGAGATTAAAATACATAGTAGTGGAAATTAAATGTATAAATACAATATACAACGGAAATACATTGACTAGCACAACTAAAAGAAATACACAGATACAAAGCTTTCCGAATATAGCTCCAGCTGTAAATCCAGGATCCTGTTAAAAAGAAGTATTCTGCAAAAACCAAAACTACTAGCTGCTCGTTTGGAAAATATGGGCACCCAGAGTTTAGTTAGAAACAATAAACTCTGAGTCAGTCATAGGACTGGTGTGAGAACTAAACAGTTATTATATATTTACTTTAAAAGTTGGGAAATCGTGGGACCACGCCATATACACGGAACGGGTTTACTCTACATGAATCTCAGTTGTAAAATAAAATAAAGCAATGCTTTTTCGAAAATGAAGCTTTTATAAGACTCAGGTCCCATCATACAATGCAACACAAGCCGGAGGATAGAATTTTCCCTTGTAATAGTCAAACATGCTTGGTACGTTTAAAACAAATCATTTTGATATTACTATAAGTGCATAGTGTCGAAACAATTTCAAATATAAATGAATCGATCATAGATGTCTCGGGTACCATATATCATGTTGCCATACTAGTTCTACAACTAAAACTGAAAAATGTCATATTGGAAATTGGATTTCCATCTATTAGTCGAGGCACGGGATCGTCCTCACCGATTCGAGACACTCTAGCCCGTGCCTCAGGATACAACCTCAACTGCACCTGGATCTTCAGGGCCGGTCCGCCCTTACGTTTCCCTTCCCTATGAGGCATAAAATATGGTCAGTATGTCGACCATATTAAGAGCCACTAGGGACTCAAATCCGAGGCTCCTCACAATTCATCAGCCATATAAGTAGAAATATCTGGGCTCCATACCATGATACCACTCCTAGCTAGAAAGAAACGTTGTGCACTTCATGCAGTCACTATCCGTTTTTGACTCATACCAGGTGTGTGGCTCGCGAATTAACGTTATACGCAAAGCTATGCTAATTAAAGTCGTGCTTTGATCATCATCCACAAGACTCTGCTTTTCAACAAAAGCCTTGATCATTGCATCTTAGCATGCCACACTGACAATTCACGCCATCCAACTGATGTCTATCCATATATAACCTTTAAGCTTGTACGTTTCTGAGAAGGGCATTAAGCAAGAGAATAAATTCTCCACCGCCAAATAGATATATATTTAATAGAAATCAATCAATACAGAATGAAATCCAAAGTCAGACACACATCCATTTACAAGTATGCTCTGGGTCTGAACAAAATCGGAGGCACCTTATTCCTCGTCCCATATGTCTAATATAGGAGAGAGGTCCTCGCATATCCGATCGATCTCCAAGTACGTCTGGATGATCACCACTTATTACCTTTTCTTCAGTGTACAGCCCAATAGAGGCATCAGTAATCATCCAAACAGTGGGAAGATCTCTGGTCCTCAACTACTGTCTTCATCGTCAACTTTAGTCACCGTATCAGTTATTCAGAATGGGATAAACCCGGTCTTCCTAAATAAGTCGTGTATTTCATAATCAATAATCAAGTGCTATAAAAACACATCATATACGTCATTCCAATTCAGAATATTCTTTTATTCAAATATTCACATCTTTAGGGAAATGTTCCCATTAATTTTATCAAAGATTGATTCTTTTAAATTTATTCTTTAATCTTCCTTTGGATATCAATTTCAAAAGATTCTATTTTACCTTTAATAATTCTAAACCAAATTAAGTTTTATAAAACTAGTTGGGATAATGGAGATTTACCGAAGTAATCATTTATTTTATTACCCCAATCCCAACCTATTCATCCCATGCAGCTAAACTGGTAGTACTCCATATCTAACACCTACGGTGTTATTAGTAAATTTAATTACCATTTCTCGATCAAATCTAATTAAAAGATTTAACTATCGCCTAGAGTAAAACTAGTGGTACTCCATTCTCAATCATTTATCTTGTTTGATAAATTTAATTATCTTATTCACTTTCCAATCTAATTAAAGATTCATTAAAACTCCATCTTGGTTTAAATCTCTAAAATCATTACTTTATGATCATTCAACTTTAGGAAAATTAATCCTTTTTTTAACTGGGGTAAAGAACCAATGTCATTTAAAACACAGTTCACGATAAACCCAAATCACCTTCCGTAAACCATGGAATCTTCACAGAAAATAGATCAATATATAATAGATATAAATTTTCGTATAATACTAATAATATAAATGGAATAATGACATAGCCTTTTAAATTCCATATATAGTACCGGTCTTCCTTCACAGAAGCTCATCTCGATTATTACCAAATCGAATTCCATTCACGACAAACGCAAAATCCCGCTTGATATTAAATACATGGCTCTAAATAGAAATTGTATCGGCTTGTATTCAATATCAAATTCTGAAACCAATAAATATCGTATTGGGAATAACGATATATATATATATATATATCTATATATCTTCCAAAATCCTCAACAATATCCATATAATTATGGAATCCAATATCGATATATTCTGAAGCTTATTTCCATTCAAATCTATTCCAATTTATTCATTGGAAAATTTTGGTTTTTTTAAAGCCCACTTTTCAATCCAATTTATTAATTTAAAAACTCTTGGATTATTATTCTAGTTAATAATTAGTTCTTTTCGATAAAAATATATTTTTATCTTTTCAAACTTGGAATTTTCCATCCAAAATCTTTCCAAATCATTTATTATGATTTAACACAATTTTTCCATATTTTTAATAATTTTTATAAGGCTCCTGCAGTCGATTTCCAATAACGGCCACATAACTGCATCCATAGCGACCTTCTCTGAAATTGATTTGGACATTCTAAAAATCTATCCATTAGATTTCAAATCTCTTATATTCATTGGAAAGCTCTTTTTGATATGAACCCAACGGTTCTGGTTTTAGGAGAATTCGACGGTCGGATCTCCCGTTACATCAATTTGAAGTTAATGGTCGAAATTCGCAAACGGTCGCTGCGCGGTGCGTTCTATTCAAACCATATATATATAATATATTTCGTCGATTTCTATTTAAAACATATTTTATAAATTGTTTATGAATTCGTTTTAAAATGATTTCAACTGCATTTTCAATATTAAATCAAACTTGAATATTCCATATCATTATAATATTAAAATGATAATATTTTCAAAAATCAGATTTTGAAATCAATTCTCTTCGATATTCATTATAAAATGAATAAAATCGATCGATAAACCCATTCGGTTTAAAATGGCGAATATCTACTAACTCGGCTTCACATATTCCAATATTTTCGTTTCCATCCAAAATCGGACATCAAAATCATATTTTAATTCTTCACTGAATATTATTTTGAAATATTTGTTATTTTAAAATATTTCTTATTTCTAAATCAGAATGCGACTCAACCAGTTACCATATAATTTCAGTTATATGGATTTCATATATCACATGTATTCAACAATAATGATAAATAGTCATTCAACATTCAAACATCATCCAGAGTGCAATTTACAACTGTATAAAGCATTAAAATAAATAAATAACACTCATCAAAGCATGTCATCCCATCGATCGACATGCCACTAATTATTAGGATTAGTTTATGTCAAATATCATCCCAATACCCGTGTGGGGTTTTCAAACAACAGTCTATTTCAAATAAATCATTGGTTAATAAATTTAACCAATCCAATTCGGTTTGAATTATTTTTCTAATTAACCAATTTTTACTGTTTAAATCATAAATAAATATTTATAAATTAATTTCAACTACCACATTAATGTTAACATTATTTTTAATACATTAAACATTTCAACAACACAATCAACACACAATACAGTCCATTAAATCGTCCTTGGTCTGTGGACGAGGGAGGTGAGGTAACAGGCACCGCATACAATTTATAATGATTAAAATTGATAGAAATCTACACTGTCAATTCTATATGTTTTTATACATGAATACAATAACATGATAAAATATAATTTAGTGAGAAGGAGTTCTCACTTAGGTTTCCACTCCATCATTCTTTATTTCTAAATTTCTGTTTTAAACTAAATTAAACGACTGTTTAATATAGTCCAAAAATTTCAAATTCTTCCATTTTTGTTCTGGTCAGTTCTAAGATGTATTACTCGATGATACAAGTGCAATGCAACTCGTTTCATAGAATTTCGATATCATATGCAAAAGTTATACAATTTTAAACATTGGATAGTTTATTACATAATTAAATAAATTAATTAAGGTTAATTAACCTTAATCCTCACCGTTAACTCCTCTTCCCTGTCGCCCCCTTTTTGTATAAAATTGAACCCAACGCTCTAACTTATGGTTCCTTTTCGCTCCACTATGAAGACACCGGACCATGATCCAAGGTAATCACTTCGAAGAGCCTGACGCCGTCTTCCTCCGCCGCCCTCAACACCCCATTACTTGTGCCCCTCTTTTGCCAGAAAAACTGCTCGAAACGTTGTGCCTTTAGGCCTTGAAATTGAACGAATTACTACACAATATTGGATCATGGCCGTATTAATCTGAAGCTCTTGAAGAGCCTAACGATTTCGTTTTAGATGTTTGATTTAATTTGGAACCATTTCGAATAGATTAGGGTGATTTGTTTTGAACGGTTTTGGCCATTAAACGTCTATAGCGGTAGAATAAAGAAGAGAATGATGGTCCTAGGGTTTGACCATATAAACTCTTTTGTTTAATTATATTTTTAATTATTTAATTCCAAAAATCCTTGCTTATCGATTCAAACTCCAAATCAAAACCAACGACTATCGTCCCCAACTAAATACACCCATTCCGGACACATTGGAATATACTTCGTAAGCCAATTCGACTGTTTCGATCCGTTTTCATCAAAATTAAAATATAAGTCAATATAATGGTCAATATTGAATTTGAATGTACATTTTAATTTACCAGGGCCACACTCTAATTCCAAAAATTGCAGAAAAATAAATTTAGCGGTGTTTTGATGATACGGTCCTAACAAAACTAATTTCGTTGAATTTGGAGACCGTTTGAAAAAT
Source organism: Allium sativum (assembly GCA_030737875.1). NCBI lineage: Eukaryota > Viridiplantae > Streptophyta > Magnoliopsida > Asparagales > Amaryllidaceae > Allium > Allium sativum. Next base: position 936,808,984 of record CM060915.1, on the reverse strand, counting down.
GGCCTTTTTCCCAGTCATTAAATTCAAACTAAAATTACCAAATACTTTTGAATTTACCACGCTCACATATTAATTCGAAAAATTATGAAATTTGAAACCTAGCACTAATTTGACATTCCGGATTCAACAAAAGTGGTTTCGTCGAAAACGGAGATCGTTTGCATAATGGCTATTTTTAAGCGCTATATATTATATTAAAATACATATTAATTCCACAACAACTATTTTAAATTTTAAATTTTAAATTGACCATAACTTACAATTTATAAAGTGAAATCTCAGTTTCTTACATTCGTTAGAATGATATAGTTCAAAGAATTCCAAAGTTTCCTATTTCATTGAAATCTGATTTAATTTGAATCCTATACATTCATTTGAAATTTAAAATAAAATTTTCAAACTACCATGCCATTTCAGGCTCGTTTTATAGTTTGAATAAATTTATACATTCTAACTTCATTTAAAATAAATTTTTAGTTCTTATTTTTTAAAATAAATCATTTTAAATATTCAAAATCCATTAAAATAGCTAAAATAAAAATTTTAAATTGGTTAGGAATTTCCGAGTTGTTACAATCTCCCCCACTTAAAATCTTTTCGTCCTCGAAAAGGAACGGAGCTGAAAGTTGTTTAACTAACCAACTCAACTTTCATTCTAGCTTTAATTTCTCAACTTTTTGGTTTCTAAGAATTATCTAATTTCTCAAAAATTTGGCTAACACCCTAAACTTTTGAAAAATTTCGCCATAACCTCCTTTATACGAGCTAATCGGTAAAACTGCAACTTGCCTCACAGGGCCCTCATCAATTAAAAAGAAAAAGAATAAGTCAAGCAGCTTGCCAATCGGCTCATAAAATCATTAAAACCCAATAAATACAGTAAATATGTACCTATTTGTCGGGCATACAATTTTATTCCTCTTCTTAGCTTCCATGCTATGACGTGTTCATTATATACACATGTACATATATGCAATTTCAATCAATTTTCAATATATTTCAATATTTTACTCGATTTGGCTAATTTACCTTTCTTCTCACATTGGTTTGATCCTTCCAATATTTTAATTAGTTGAACTAATTATCAAACATCACATCCAACAATCAATTTGTTGATTAGCTTTTCAAACATATAACTTTTATATATACTTAAAAATCAGATTTTTAGTGCCAAATCACAAACATAAACCCGAACTAAATTTTGGTTCTCACACCAGTTAACTGGAAATATATAGATATCCCACTTTCCAAACTCGAACATAGATTATGATGATGGTCAACCTATCATCCGAATCAACCCCGGGCGACTAGAGTGTGATTCTATATCTATCTAGAATATTTGAGACTTCGTATATACATTTGCAAGGCGTATATGCAAAATCTTCTTATACCCGGTAGTCCAAATTCAATATAAAATAAATAGTCAAATACATATAATAAGATATATAATTTCAAAACTAAATTTGTTTTTATAGATAATACTCTTCAAACTCATTCTAGGGCATTACTAACCCTATCTCTAACGAGTTATTCTTATAGGATATTATTAATCCTATCTCCGATTAATTCTTTTGTTTGGTAACGTGTCTTGTTCACGAGCTTTGTTAACCAAAGCTCTGATGCCAACTGTAATGACCTGAAATTCCCCTTATGGGAAATCCTGGATTGTTTTGAGAACACGGCGCATCAGAACGCAAACAATAGAACATTTCATTGTTATTACAACAATTACATCAGAGTACAAGAATATATCAGAGTATGAATAATATTACACACTGGAAATACAATATCAGAGATTAAAATAAATAGCAGCGAAAATTAAATGTATAAATACAATGTACAGCGGAAATACGTCGACTTGCACAACTAAAAGAAATACAAGGGTACAAAGCTTTCCAAATATAGCTCCAATTAGAAATCCAGGATCCTGTTAAAAAGAAGTAGCTGCAAAAACAAAAACTAATACCTGCCCATGTGGAAAATATGGGGACCCAGGGTTTAGGTAGAAACAATAAACTCAAAGTCAGCCATGGGACTGGTGTGAGAACTAAACAGTTATCAAATCTTTACTTTAAAAGTTGGTAAATCATGAGACCAAGCCGTATACACAGAACGGGTTTACTCCACGTAAATCTCAGTTTAAAATAAAACAACGCAATGCTTTTTAGAAAATGAAGCTATTATAAGACTCAGGTCCCATCACACAATGCAATGCAAGCCGAAGGATAGAGTTTTCCCTTATAATAGCCAAACGTGCTTGGTACGTTTCAAACAAATCATTTTGATGTTACTATAAGTGCATAGTGTCGAATCAATTTCAAATATAAATGTATCAATCATAGACGGCTTGTGTACCATATATCATGTCGCCATACTAGTTCTACAACTAAAACCGAAAAATATCATATTGGAAATTGGATTTCCATCTATGAGTCGAGGAAAGGGATCATCCTCACCGATTCGAGACACTCTAGCCCGTGCCTCAGGATACAGCCGCAACTGCATGTGGATCTTCAGGGTCGGTCCACACTTAATTTAGTGGATTGGTTATTCCTTAACAAACGTTTCCCTGCCCTATGGGGCATAAAATCTAGTCAGTATGTCGACCATATCAAGAGCCACTATGGACTCATATCTGAGGCGCCTCACAATCCATCATCCACATAATTAAAAATGTCTGGGCGCCATACCGTGACACCACTCCTAGCAAGAAAGAAACATCGTGCACTCCCTGCAGTCACAATCCCGTTTTTGACTCAAAATCGGGTGTGGGGCTCGCAAATTAACATTATACACAAAGCTATGCTAATTAAAGCCATGCTTTGATCATCATCCACAAGACTCTTCTTTTCAACGAAAGCCTTGATCATTGCATCTTAACATGCCACACTGACAATTAACGCCATCCAACTGATGTCTATCCATATATAACCACTCAGCTCGCACATCTCAGAGAAAGGCGTTAAGCAAGAGAATAAATTCTCCGTCGCCAAACAGATATATATTTAATAAAAATTAATCAACACAGAATGAAATCCAATGTCAGACACACATCCATTTACAAGTTTCTTCTGGGTCTGAACGAAACCGAAGGCACCTTATTCCTCGTCTCATATGTCCAATACAAGAGATAGGTCCTTGCATGTCCGGTCGATCTCCAAGTACGTCTAGACGATCACCACTTATTACCTTGTCTTGGGTGTACATCCAATCAAGACATCAGTAATCATCCAAATGATGTGAAGATCTCCGGTCTTAAACCATTGTCTTCGTCGTCGACTTTGTCGCCGTATCAGTTATTCAGAATGGGATAAACTCGGTCTTTGTAAATAACTCGCGTATTTCATAATCAATAATCAAGTGCTATAAAAACACATCATACACCTCATTCCAATTCAGAGTATACTTTTATTCAAATATTCACATCTTTAGGTAAAGGTTCCTATTAATTTCATCAAAGATAAATTCTTTTAAATTTATTCTTTAATCTTCCTTTGGATATCAATTTCAAAAGATTCTATTTTATCCTTTAACAATACTAAATTAAGGTTTATAAATCTAGCCGAGATTATCGAGCCTTACCGAAGTAATCATTTGTTTTATTACGCCAATCCCAACCTATTCATCCCATGGAGCAAAACTGGTAGTACTCCATATCTAACACCTACGGAGTTATTGGTAAATTTAATTACCATTTCTCGTTTAAATCAAATTAAAGATTTAACTATCGCCTAGAGTAAAACCGGCGGTACTCCATTCTCGATCATTTCTCTTGTTTGTTAAATTTAATTATCTCATTCACTTTCCAATCTAATTAAAGATTCATTAAAACTCGATCTGTAACAACCCAAGGGATTTTGGCCCAGAAAATCGACATACCTACAATTCCGTATCTCATGTCGACCTTTCTATGTAACAACCGGTAAAATGCGAGCCAGTTTGAAATTTTTATTTTGGCAATTTTAGCGAATTTTGATTATTTAAAATAGATTATTTTAAATAATATCGACGTGAAATCTATTTTGAATATAATTCGAACGTATATATTATACGCGTCGTCGTTAGAATATAAATATTTATATATAAATATAAAAGGAATTGAAAATGGCGCGGTAGTTCGAAAATTCGATTTCTAATTTCAAATGAATATACAGAATTCAATATAAGTCAGAATTGAACGAAACAAGAAATATTTGAATCTGTATAACTATATCTTTGTAACGAAGTTAACAAATTGAGATTTCATCTTAGGAATGATAAGATATGTCCAGTTTAAAACTAGAAATAGTCGCTGTGGAATTTATATATATTTTTATATATATAAGGCCCTTAAAAATGGACATTTTGCAAATGACCTCGGATTTCGACGAAACCAGTTTTGTTGGGTCCGTGATGTTAAGTTATTGCTAGATTCCAAATTTCATAATTTTTCGAATCAATATGTGAGCGTGGCAAAAGAAAACGCGTTTGACCAGTTTCAGTTGATTTTAATCGACTGGAAATTGGCCATTTTTCTAACGATCTCAGAATTCGACGAAACTAGTTTTGTTAGGACCGTATCGTCAATACGAAGCTAGAAAATATTTTTATGGAATTTATAGAGTTAGTATGTGACCCCGGTGATTTGAAATGTACGTTTAATATTCAATATAGTGATTTAAATGTAAATTTAACAAAAACTGATCGTAACGTCCGAATCAACCTACGATACATATCCCATTGTGTTCGGAATGGGGGTGAAACGCTATGGACGACAGGCGGTGGGCCTCGTTTAGATGTCGTATGAAAAAGTCAACTTTTTTTGCAATTAAATTAATTAAATTAATTAAAAATTAATTTTCTTTTCCCTCCCCTTTAACCCACTTTGGCCCCCCCCTATTCCATTCGTTGATTTCTGAAAAAAAAAAAAAAAAAAAAAAAAAGAAGAGAAGAACAGCGGAGGACCGCCGCCCCCCTCTGATGAGCCACCGCGCCTAGGCGCGCCAACCACCGCAAGTTCCCCAGCCCCCCCTCCTCTACGCCTCCCTCTCTTCTTCGATTCCCCAGAAAACCCGTAACCCCCCCCTTACCCCCAAAACCGATCTGAAACCGCTACCCCCTCCTTGCGAGAGACCGCCTCCGACTGCCACTACAAGCCACCGCTCCGGCCAACTGTTGCGGCCAGCGCCCCCTTGGCCTCCTCAACCGCGGTGAAGACGCCCTTCAACAACTTCGATTGTAGCGAAGTAAGTTTTATAATTTTTAATTTTCATTTTTAAACTGATTTTTTTTTTCTGCAAGATAAAAACTGATTTTAAATAAGATTTTAAAACTGATTTTAAAATAAAAGTAAAAACTGATTTTTAGAAAAAGGTTTGAACTTTAAAAATGAATTTGCTTTGAAAATAAAAATATAATTTTTGTATTGGTTAAATCGAGATAAAAATGGGATCTTTATATATTGAACTTCGAGTTAAAAATACGATTTTTATATATTGAACTTTGAAATAAAAATACGATTTTTATATATTGAACTTTGAAATAAAAATGGGATTTTTATATATTGAACTTTGAAATAAAAATTCGATTTTTATATATTGAACTTTGAAATAAAAATTCGATTTTTATATATTTAACTTTGAAATAAAAATTCGATTTTTATATATTGAACTTTGAAATAAAAATTCGATTTTTATATATTGAACTTTGAAATAAAAATTCGATTTTTATATATTGAACTTTGGAAATAAAAATTCGATTTTTATATATTGAACTTTGAAATAAAAATTCGATTTTTATATATTGAACTTTGAAATAAAAATTCGATTTTTATATATAGAATAGCGAAGTAAAAATATGATTTTTATATATCGAATAGTGAAGTAAAAATTTGATTTTTACATATGTAGTGGCTACGGTCAGCGAAGGTGACAAGAATGCGAAACGACGAAGACTTCTGCAAAGGAAGTGCCGTGGAGCTAGGATAGCTAATCTGTGAGAATTTCTCACCTTTCAATTTATTTTTCTAGTTATATATATATACTAGGATGCAGACGGTGCTTAGTAGCACCCGACACCCGTCCACAGACCATGGACTTGTTTGTTTGACTGTTTGGTGATTGATTGCGATATTGGTTTGAATGTGGTTTGTGGTGTGAATAATCGAATCGATAAATTGGTTAGGATTAGACGTGCGCCGTTATAAGGCGAAGGAGTAAGGCTAGGTTAGACTCTTACTCCAAATTTTGTGGTTTACAAAATGAAATTGATTTGATTGATGTGTGAATGGCGTGGGCCTTCACTAGACCGGGGATAAGGTTAGACCTTGTCCCGTTTCTAGTATCGTGCCGTTATGCCGCCGAAATTTTCTAAAGTATGTTAGAAAAATAAAAATATCATTTTATTGAAGAAATGAACTGAATAGAAATTCATATGTTGGAATAAAATGTTTTATCGTTAAAAATATAATTTTTAACGTGAATGTGAATAAATGAATATTCATTTACAAACCAGACGATTTGTTTATGTACACCTATTTGAAGGACATTGATTGGGTCGATAAATTTCACACATCGCCCAACAGCACAAATAAAATATGTGTTTGATTGTTTGAAACCCCACATGGGTGTTGGGATGAAATTTGAAGTTCACTCATCCTGATTGATTAAATATGTCGATCGATTGATTGACAGGCTGTTATAAGCGTTGAATATCTATATTTGATGCTTATACAGTGTAGTGCACTTTGGTTGATGGTTGATTATTTTCAATGCTATTATATACATGTGTTGTATGAAAATCCATATAATTAATTTTATATGGTAATTGATTGGGCCTCATTCCAGTTTTGAAAAAGAAATATTTGAAAAAGAAATATTTGAAAAAGAAATATTTGAAATAGAATATTTGAAAATAAAAGAATATATGAAGCCGTGTTGATTAGATTGACGCCATTTTGACGTGAACGATATTTATATCGATTTTATTCATTTTAAAATGAATATTGAAAGGTGATTTCGAAATCGACGATTTCGAAATAAATTGAATTGAAAACGATTTCGAAATGAAATAAATTGAATTGAAAACGATTTCGAAATGAATTGAATTGAAAACGATTTCGAAATGAATTGAATTGAAAATGATTTCGAAATGAATTGAATTGAAAACGATTTCGAAATGAATTGAATTGAAAACGATTTCGAAATGAATTGAATTGAAAACGATTTCGAAATGAATTGAATTGAAAAACGAATTCAAATAGAATTGAAAGCGAATTGAAATGAATTCAAATTGAATTGAAATTTGAATTGAATAGAAATGAATTTTGAAACGAATTTATAAAGAAGAGTTCAATTTTGCTTTGAATTGAAATGGAAGTTGAAATAGGTTTTGAAAAGATTTTAAAACTATTTATATAATTCGTTTTGAATAGAGAATCGACGAAATATATATTATATATATTATATATAATATAATGGCCTGAATAGAACGCGCCGCGCCGCGGCAGTTCGCGAATTTCGACCATTTATTTCAAACGGACATTACGGGAGATCCGACCGTCGGATTCTCCTAAAACCGGAACCGTTGGGTTCGTATCGAAAAGAGCTTTCTAGCGAAGGTTAGAAATTTGAAATCTAACGGTTGGATTTGGAATTATGTCCAAATCAAATTTGAAAAAGGTCGCTGTAAGTGCAGTTCGATGGCCATTGATGGAAATCGACTGTACGGGCCTTGATAAAATTATTAAAAATAGTAATAATTTGTGTAAAATCATAAGAAATGATTTGTGAAGATTTGGGATGAAAACTCCATATTTGTAAAGATAAAAATAGATTTTTATCGAATTGAACTAGTTTTGAACTAGAATTATAATTCTATTTATTTTTAAATAAATAAATTGAATTCGAAAAGGGTTTTGAAAATAACCAAAATTTCCAATAATTGCATTGGGGTGGATTTGAATCGAAATTGTCTTCGGAATATTTCGATGTTCGAATTCGTGATTATACAAGTGGTGTTATGGAAATTTGAAAGATATATATTTATATCGTTATTTCCAATACGACATTTGTTAGTCGTAGAATTCGATATTGAATATAAGCCGATATATTTTCTATTCAGAGCCTTGTATTGAATATCGAATGTGATTTGGGTTTGTCGTGAATGGTGTCTTTACTAACACTATTCTTGAACCCAGTTGAGAAATGATTAAATCTTTTTATTTAGATTTAATGAAGTGTACCAATTAAATAATATTTAATTGGAATTGAATTGATATTGATTTTTGGGTTTATCGTGAACAGTGTTTTAAATAACACTTGTTCTTTAACCCGATAATTAATGAATGTGATTTGGGTTTGTCGTGAATGGTGTCTTCACTAACACTGTTCTTGAACCCAGTTGAGAAAAGATTAAATCTTTTTATTTAGATTTAATGAAGTGTACCAATTAAATAATATTTAATTGGAATTGAATGGATATTGATTTTTGGGTTTATCGTGAACAGTGTTTTAAATAACACTTGTTCTTTAACCCGATAATTAATGGGATGTGACTTTGGGTTTATCGTGAGCCGTGTTTTAAATGACACTGATTCTTTAACCCAGTCACAGATTAAAACTAAGTGGAGTTTTAATGAATCTTTAATTAGATTGAAAAGATCGAGAATGGAGTATCACCAGTTTTGCTCCAGGCGATAGTTAAATCTTTAATTAGATTTGAATGTGAAATTTAGAAACTAACTGGCGGTCAGCCAAGCAGAATGGTTTTCTGGATATTGATCTGATGTTGGTTTCGGCCTTCGGGGTTAATATTTGGGGAATTATTCTCTTGATTAATTTACGGTTAGTGACTAATGAATTGGAATGAGGCGTATGTTGTGTTTGTGTAACACTTATTTAAAATATACGCGAGTTATTCGGAAAGACCGGGTTTATCCCATTCTGGATAACTGATACGACGATAAGTCGAAGATGAAGACGATGGTCGAAGACCGGAGGTCTTCACGTCGTTTGGGTGATAACTGATGATCTTGATTGGGCTGTACACCCAAGAAGATGGAAACAGTTAGTGATCGTCCAGACGTACTTGGAGATCGATGGATATGCGGGGTACTAGGTGCCTCCGGTTTCGTTCAGACCCAGAACGGACTTGTAAATGGACTGTGTGTCTGACATCGGATTTCATTCTGTGTGACTGATATCGGTTGCATAGAATGGTTTGCCTGTGTGGCATGCTAAGATGCAAGTGATCAAGGCTTCTGTTGAAAAGCAAAGTCTTGTGGTTGATGATCAAAGCACGGCCTTTGTGGCGTAGCTTTGTGTAACGTTTGCTTCGCGAGTTTCACACCCGGTATGAACCAAAAACGGGAGGGGACATCAGGGAGGACTTGCGTTTCTTTCTAGCTAGAAGTGGCGTCAGTGGTTTTACACGCCCTGACGAGTTTGGCTTATGTGGTTGTTGCTGTTGCGAGGCGCCTCGGATTGATCGGTCGTTCTCGAACCGATGGAGTCATTCGTTGGCTCGTTTACGCCCCAAAGGGCGGAGAGACGTATTGTTCAGGCATAATAATCCACTCCGTGTGGACCGGCCCTGACGATCCAAGGCCCACCTGAGTCTGGGACCTGAGACATGGGCTAGATTGTCTCGAATCGGTTGAGGACTATCTTTTGCCTCGGTTCATAGACGGAAATCCAATTTCCAAATACGTGACATTTGCGGTTTTATTTGTAAACCTATATATGGCGACATGATATATGGTACCCATGCCGCCTATGATTGATACTTATGATTTGAAGTTGTTTTATACACTGTACACTTATTATAGTATCAAATGATTTGTTTTAAACGTATCAAGCATTCTTTGGCTGTTATAAGGGAAAACCCTATCCCCCGGCTTGCGTTTGCATTGTGTGATAGGACCTGGGTCTTATAACAGCTTCATTTTTCTTTATTTAGCATTGCGCTGTTTGTTTTATGCACTGGTATTCTTGGGAGGAAACCCGTTCCGTGTTATACGGCGTGGTCCCTTGATTTACCTGATTTAAAATAAAGATTAATAACTGTTTAGTTCTCACACCAGTCACATGACTGACCTGGAGTTTATTGTTTTAACCTAAACTCTGGGTGCCCTTATTTTGACACGGGCAGCTAGTAGTTTCGGTTTTGCAGATTTATATTCACAGGATCCTGGTTTACAGCTGGAACGATATCCGGAAAGCTTTGTATCCGTATATCTCCTTCTAGTTGTGTATTGTATTATTTTCCGCTACTATGTATTTAAATTTAATTTAAATCTCTGATATTTCTGTGTAATATTCCTTTATACTCTGTATATTCTTGTAATCTGATGCATTGTTGTAATATACAATGAAATGTTCTTCTGTATGCGTTCTGTTGTGGCTTGTTCTCGAACTATCCGGCGCTTTCCTTTACGGGGAAGTTACGGGTCTTCACAGTTGGTATCAGAGCTTTGGTTTACAAAGCTAGAGAACAAGACACATTAGAACCATACGAAAGAATTCATCAGATATTGGATTAGCAATATCCAATGAGAATGACTCGTTAGAGATAGGATCAGTAGTATCCCAGAACGAGTGTGAAGAGTATATTTTTAAAATGAAAGTCAAATTTGTTTTGAAAATTTAAAATCAATTATTCGTATTTGATTATCTATTTATATTGATGTGGACAATCCAGTATATATAGATTTTGCGTATACGTCTGATCCGCGTGTATTCGAAATTTTAATATATTGGATAGATATAGAGTCGCACTCTAGTCGCCCGGACATGGTCCTGATGATGAAGTATACCATCACCAGCATTTATTTTCGAGTAACGAAAGTGTGATATCTATATATTTCCATTAGACTGGTGTGAGAACCAAATCTTATATAGCTAGAACACTTTGTTGTGAATTGGGATCAAAAACATGATTTTTCGGTATATGTATCAAAATTATGAGTTTGAAACGTTAATTCACTAATTGATTGATGTTTGTGTTGTTTGTTTAATTGTTTGATAATTTTGAACCATTATGCCTAACTGAATCAAATATTGAATGATATTGAAAATTGGTTGCATTTGCTTGCATATGCATATATATCTTTGAACATGTCATAGCAAGGAGGCTAGAGCAGAGAATAAAACTTGTTTGCCCGACAAATAGGTACATGTTTACTACATAATTTCCTGTTTTGTTTGGGTGATGATGATTTTGTGAGCCTATTGGCTAGCCGCTTGGCTTTTTCTTTTTCTTTTTGAGATCTGAAGGACCGGGGAAGCTATTTGAAATTCCCCGATGCTCCCGGTGCAGGGGAGGTTATGGCGAAATTTTTCAAAAATTTAGGGTGTTAGCCAAATTTTTGAAATTTTGAAAATTCTCAGAAACTGAAAGGTTGGAGAATGAAAGCCTGATCGAACGTAGAGCTGAATAATCAAACCACTTTCGACTTTGTTCCTTTTCGGGGACGAAAAGTTTTAAGTGGGGGAGATTGTAACAACCCGTAAAATGCGAGCCAGTTTGAAATTTTTATTTTGGCAATTTTAGCGAATTTTGATTATTTAAAATAGATTATTTTAAATAATATCGACGTGAAATCTATTTTGAATATAATTCGAACGTATATATTATACGCGTCGTCGTTAGAATATAAATATTTATATATAAATATAAAAGGAATTGAAAATGGCGCGGTAGTTCGAAAATTCGATTTCTAATTTCAAATGAATATACAGAATTCAATATAAGTCAGAATTGAACGAAACAAGAAATATTTGAATCTGTATAACTATATCTTTGTAACGAAGTTAACAAATTGAGATTTCATCTTAGGAATGATAAGATATGTCCAGTTTAAAACTAGAAATAGTCGCTGTGGAATTTATATATATTTTTATATATATAAGGCCCTTAAAAATGGACATTTTGCAAATGACCTCGGATTTCGACGAAACCAGTTTTGTTGGGTCCGTGATGTTAAGTTATTGCTAGATTCCAAATTTCATAATTTTTCGAATCAATATGTGAGCGTGGCAAAAGAAAACGCGTTTGACCAGTTTCAGTTGATTTTAATCGACTGGAAATTGGCCATTTTTCTAACGATCTCAGAATTCGACGAAACTAGTTTTGTTAGGACCGTATCGTCAATACGAAGCTAGAAAATATTTTTATGGAATTTATAGAGTTAGTATGTGACCCCGGTGATTTGAAATGTACGTTTAATATTCAATATAGTGATTTAAATGTAAATTTAACAAAAACTGATCGTAACGTCCGAATCAACCTACGATACATATCCCATTGTGTTCGGAATGGGGGTGAAACGCTATGGACGACAGGCGGTGGGCCTCGTTTAGATGTCGTATGAAAAAGTCAACTTTTTTTGCAATTAAATTAATTAAATTAATTAAAAATTAATTTTCTTTTCCCTCCCCTTTAACCCACTTTGGCCCCCCCCTATTCCATTCGTTGATTTCTGAAAAAAAAAAAAAAAAAAAAAGAAGAGAAGAACAGCGGAGGACCGCCGCCCCCCTCTGATGAGCCACCGCGCCTAGGCGCGCCAACCACCGCAAGTTCCCCAGCCCCCCCTCCTCTACGCCTCCCTCTCTTCTTCGATTCCCCAGAAAACCCGTAACCCCCCCTTACCCCCAAAACCGATCTGAAACCGCTACCCCCTCCTTGCGAGAGACCGCCTCCGACTGCCACTACAAGCCACCGCTCCGGCCAACTGTTGCGGCCAGCGCCCCCTTGGCCTCCTCAACCGCGGTGAAGACGCCCTTCAACAACTTCGATTGTAGCGAAGTAAGTTTTATAATTTTTAATTTTCATTTTTAAACTGATTTTTTTTTTCTGCAAGATAAAAACTGATTTTAAATAAGATTTTAAAACTGATTTTAAAATAAAAGTAAAAACTGATTTTTAGAAAAAGGTTTGAACTTTAAAAATGAATTTGCTTTGAAAATAAAAATATAATTTTTGTATTGGTTAAATCGAGATAAAAATGGGATCTTTATATATTGAACTTCGAGTTAAAAATACGATTTTTATATATTGAACTTTGAAATAAAAATACGATTTTTATATATTGAACTTTGAAATAAAAATGGGATTTTTATATATTGAACTTTGAAATAAAAATTCGATTTTTATATATTGAACTTTGAAATAAAAATTCGATTTTTATATATTTAACTTTGAAATAAAAATTCGATTTTTATATATTGAACTTTGAAATAAAAATTCGATTTTTATATATTGAACTTTGAAATAAAAATTCGATTTTTATATATTGAACTTTGGAAATAAAAATTCGATTTTTATATATTGAACTTTGAAATAAAAATTCGATTTTTATATATTGAACTTTGAAATAAAAATTCGATTTTTATATATAGAATAGCGAAGTAAAAATATGATTTTTATATATCGAATAGTGAAGTAAAAATTTGATTTTTACATATGTAGTGGCTACGGTCAGCGAAGGTGACAAGAATGCGAAACGACGAAGACTTCTGCAAAGGAAGTGCCGTGGAGCTAGGATAGCTAATCTGTGAGAATTTCTCACCTTTCAATTTATTTTTCTAGTTATATATATATACTAGGATGCAGACGGTGCTTAGTAGCACCCGACACCCGTCCACAGACCATGGACTTGTTTGTTTGACTGTTTGGTGATTGATTGCGATATTGGTTTGAATGTGGTTTGTGGTGTGAATAATCGAATCGATAAATTGGTTAGGATTAGACGTGCGCCGTTATAAGGCGAAGGAGTAAGGCTAGGTTAGACTCTTACTCCAAATTTTGTGGTTTACAAAATGAAATTGATTTGATTGATGTGTGAATGGCGTGGGCCTTCACTAGACCGGGGATAAGGTTAGACCTTGTCCCGTTTCTAGTATCGTGCCGTTATGCCGCCGAAATTTTCTAAAGTATGTTAGAAAAATAAAAATATCATTTTATTGAAGAAATGAACTGAATAGAAATTCATATGTTGGAATAAAATGTTTTATCGTTAAAAATATAATTTTTAACGTGAATGTGAATAAATGAATATTCATTTACAAACCAGACGATTTGTTTATGTACACCTATTTGAAGGACATTGATTGGGTCGATAAATTTCACACATCGCCCAACAGCACAAATAAAATATGTGTTTGATTGTTTGAAACCCCACATGGGTGTTGGGATGAAATTTGAAGTTCACTCATCCTGATTGATTAAATATGTCGATCGATTGATTGACAGGCTGTTATAAGCGTTGAATATCTATATTTGATGCTTATACAGTGTAGTGCACTTTGGTTGATGGTTGATTATTTTCAATGCTATTATATACATGTGTTGTATGAAAATCCATATAATTAATTTTATATGGTAATTGATTGGGCCTCATTCCAGTTTTGAAAAAGAAATATTTGAAAAAGAAATATTTGAAAAAGAAATATTTGAAATAGAATATTTGAAAATAAAAGAATATATGAAGCCGTGTTGATTAGATTGACGCCATTTTGACGTGAACGATATTTATATCGATTTTATTCATTTTAAAATGAATATTGAAAGGTGATTTCGAAATCGACGATTTCGAAATAAATTGAATTGAAAACGATTTCGAAATGAAATAAATTGAATTGAAAACGATTTCGAAATGAATTGAATTGAAAACGATTTCGAAATGAATTGAATTGAAAATGATTTCGAAATGAATTGAATTGAAAACGATTTCGAAATGAATTGAATTGAAAACGATTTCGAAATGAATTGAATTGAAAACGATTTCGAAATGAATTGAATTGAAAAACGAATTCAAATAGAATTGAAAGCGAATTGAAATGAATTCAAATTGAATTGAAATTTGAATTGAATAGAAATGAATTTTGAAACGAATTTATAAAGAAGAGTTCAATTTTGCTTTGAATTGAAATGGAAGTTGAAATAGGTTTTGAAAAGATTTTAAAACTATTTATATAATTCGTTTTGAATAGAGAATCGACGAAATATATATTATATATATTATATATAATATAATGGCCTGAATAGAACGCGCCGCGCCGCGGCAGTTCGCGAATTTCGACCATTTATTTCAAACGGACATTACGGGAGATCCGACCGTCGGATTCTCCTAAAACCGGAACCGTTGGGTTCGTATCGAAAAGAGCTTTCTAGCGAAGGTTAGAAATTTGAAATCTAACGGTTGGATTTGGAATTATGTCCAAATCAAATTTGAAAAAGGTCGCTGTAAGTGCAGTTCGATGGCCATTGATGGAAATCGACTGTACGGGCCTTGATAAAATTATTAAAAATAGTAATAATTTGTGTAAAATCATAAGAAATGATTTGTGAAGATTTGGGATGAAAACTCCATATTTGTAAAGATAAAAATAGATTTTTATCGAATTGAACTAGTTTTGAACTAGAATTATAATTCTATTTATTTTTAAATAAATAAATTGAATTCGAAAAGGGTTTTGAAAATAACCAAAATTTCCAATAATTGCATTGGGGTGGATTTGAATCGAAATTGTCTTCGGAATATTTCGATGTTCGAATTCGTGATTATACAAGTGGTGTTATGGAAATTTGAAAGATATATATTTATATCGTTATTTCCAATACGACATTTGTTAGTCGTAGAATTCGATATTGAATATAAGCCGATATATTTTCTATTCAGAGCCTTGTATTGAATATCGAATGTGATTTGGGTTTGTCGTGAATGGTGTCTTTACTAACACTATTCTTGAACCCAGTTGAGAAATGATTAAATCTTTTTATTTAGATTTAATGAAGTGTACCAATTAAATAATATTTAATTGGAATTGAATTGATATTGATTTTTGGGTTTATCGTGAACAGTGTTTTAAATAACACTTGTTCTTTAACCCGATAATTAATGAATGTGATTTGGGTTTGTCGTGAATGGTGTCTTCACTAACACTGTTCTTGAACCCAGTTGAGAAAAGATTAAATCTTTTTATTTAGATTTAATGAAGTGTACCAATTAAATAATATTTAATTGGAATTGAATGGATATTGATTTTTGGGTTTATCGTGAACAGTGTTTTAAATAACACTTGTTCTTTAACCCGATAATTAATGGGATGTGACTTTGGGTTTATCGTGAGCCGTGTTTTAAATGACACTGATTCTTTAACCCAGTCACAGATTAAAACTAAGTGGAGTTTTAATGAATCTTTAATTAGATTGAAAAGATCGAGAATGGAGTATCACCAGTTTTGCTCCAGGCGATAGTTAAATCTTTAATTAGATTTGAATGTGAAATTTAGAAACTAACTGGCGGTCAGCCAAGCAGAATGGTTTTCTGGATATTGATCTGATGTTGGTTTCGGCCTTCGGGGTTAATATTTGGGGAATTATTCTCTTGATTAATTTACGGTTAGTGACTAATGAATTGGAATGAGGCGTATGTTGTGTTTGTGTAACACTTATTTAAAATATACGCGAGTTATTCGGAAAGACCGGGTTTATCCCATTCTGGATAACTGATACGACGATAAGTCGAAGATGAAGACGATGGTCGAAGACCGGAGGTCTTCACGTCGTTTGGGTGATAACTGATGATCTTGATTGGGCTGTACACCCAAGAAGATGGAAACAGTTAGTGATCGTCCAGACGTACTTGGAGATCGATGGATATGCGGGGTACTAGGTGCCTCCGGTTTCGTTCAGACCCAGAACGGACTTGTAAATGGACTGTGTGTCTGACATCAGATTTCATTCTGTGTGACTGATATCGGTTGCATAGAATGGTTTGCCTGTGTGGCATGCTAAGATGCAAGTGATCAAGGCTTCTGTTGAAAAGCAAAGTCTTGTGGTTGATGATCAAAGCACGGCCTTTGTGGCGTAGCTTTGTGTAACGTTTGCTTCGCGAGTTTCACACCCGGTATGAACCAAAAACGGGAGGGGACATCAGGGAGGACTTGCGTTTCTTTCTAGCTAGAAGTGGCGTCAGTGGTTTTACACGCCCTGACGAGTTTGGCTTATGTGGTTGTTGCTGTTGCGAGGCGCCTCGGATTGATCGGTCGTTCTCGAACCGATGGAGTCATTCGTTGGCTCGTTTACGCCCCAAAGGGCGGAGAGACGTATTGTTCAGGCATAATAATCCACTCCGTGTGGACCGGCCCTGACGATCCAAGGCCCACCTGAGTCTGGGACCTGAGACATGGGCTAGATTGTCTCGAATCGGTTGAGGACTATCTTTTGCCTCGGTTCATAGACGGAAATCCAATTTCCAAATACGTGACATTTGCGGTTTTATTTGTAAACCTATATATGGCGACATGATATATGGTACCCATGCCGCCTATGATTGATACTTATGATTTGAAGTTGTTTTATACACTGTACACTTATTATAGTATCAAATGATTTGTTTTAAACGTATCAAGCATTCTTTGGCTGTTATAAGGGAAAACCCTATCCCCCGGCTTGCGTTTGCATTGTGTGATAGGACCTGGGTCTTATAACAGCTTCATTTTTCTTTATTTAGCATTGCGCTGTTTGTTTTATGCACTGGTATTCTTGGGAGGAAACCCGTTCCGTGTTATACGGCGTGGTCCCTTGATTTACCTGATTTAAAATAAAGATTAATAACTGTTTAGTTCTCACACCAGTCACATGACTGACCTGGAGTTTATTGTTTTAACCTAAACTCTGGGTGCCCTTATTTTGACACGGGCAGCTAGTAGTTTCGGTTTTGCAGATTTATATTCACAGGATCCTGGTTTACAGCTGGAACGATATCCGGAAAGCTTTGTATCCGTATATCTCCTTCTAGTTGTGTATTGTATTATTTTCCGCTACTATGTATTTAAATTTAATTTAAATCTCTGATATTTCTGTGTAATATTCCTTTATACTCTGTATATTCTTGTAATCTGATGCATTGTTGTAATATACAATGAAATGTTCTTCTGTATGCGTTCTGTTGTGGCTTGTTCTCGAACTATCCGGCGCTTTCCTTTACGGGGAAGTTACGGGTCTTCACAGTTGGTATCAGAGCTTTGGTTTACAAAGCTAGAGAACAAGACACATTAGAACCATACGAAAGAATTCATCAGATATTGGATTAGCAATATCCAATGAGAATGACTCGTTAGAGATAGGATCAGTAGTATCCCAGAACGAGTGTGAAGAGTATATTTTTAAAATGAAAGTCAAATTTGTTTTGAAAATTTAAAATCAATTATTCGTATTTGATTATCTATTTATATTGATGTGGACAATCCAGTATATATAGATTTTGCGTATACGTCTGATCCGCGTGTATTCGAAATTTTAATATATTGGATAGATATAGAGTCGCACTCTAGTCGCCCGGACATGGTCCTGATGATGAAGTATACCATCACCAGCATTTATTTTCGAGTAACGAAAGTGTGATATCTATATATTTCCATTAGACTGGTGTGAGAACCAAATCTTATATAGCTAGAACACTTTGTTGTGAATTGGGATCAAAAACATGATTTTTCGGTATATGTATCAAAATTATGAGTTTGAAACGTTAATTCACTAATTGATTGATGTTTGTGTTGTTTGTTTAATTGTTTGATAATTTTGAACCATTATGCCTAACTGAATCAAATATTGAATGATATTGAAAATTGGTTGCATTTGCTTGCATATGCATATATATCTTTGAACAGGTCATAGCAAGGAGGCTAGAGCAGAGAATAAAACTTGTTTGCCCGACAAATAGGTACATGTTTACTACATAATTTCCTGTTTTGTTTGGGTGATGATGATTTTGTGAGCCTATTGGCTAGCCGCTTGGCTTTTTCTTTTTCTTTTTGAGATCTGAAGGACCGGGGAAGCTATTTGAAATTCCCCGATGCTCCCGGTGCAGGGGAGGTTATGGCGAAATTTTTCAAAAATTTAGGGTGTTAGCCAAATTTTTGAAATTTTGAAAATTCTCAGAAACTGAAAGGTTGGAGAATGAAAGCCTGATCGAACGTAGAGCTGAATAATCAAACCACTTTCGACTTTGTTCCTTTTCGGGGACGAAAAGTTTTAAGTGGGGGAGATTGTAACAACCCGTAAAATGCGAGCCAGTTTGAAATTTTTATTTTGGCAATTTTAGCGAATTTTGATTATTTAAAATAGATTATTTTAAATAATATCGACGTGAAATCTATTTTGAATATAATTCGAACGTATATATTATACGCGTCGTCGTTAGAATATAAATATTTATATATAAATATAAAAGGAATTGAAAATGGCGCGGTAGTTCGAAAATTCGATTTCTAATTTCAAATGAATATACAGAATTCAATATAAGTCAGAATTGAACGAAACAAGAAATATTTGAATCTGTATAACTATATCTTTGTAACGAAGTTAACAAATTGAGATTTCATCTTAGGAATGATAAGATATGTCCAGTTTAAAACTAGAAATAGTCGCTGTGGAATTTATATATATTTTTATATATATAAGGCCCTTAAAAATGGACATTTTGCAAATGACCTCGGATTTCGACGAAACCAGTTTTGTTGGGTCCGTGATGTTAAGTTATTGCTAGATTCCAAATTTCATAATTTTTCGAATCAATATGTGAGCGTGGCAAAAGAAAACGCGTTTGACCAGTTTCAGTTGATTTTAATCGACTGGAAATTGGCCATTTTTCTAACGATCTCAGAATTCGACGAAACTAGTTTTGTTAGGACCGTATCGTCAATACGAAGCTAGAAAATATTTTTATGGAATTTATAGAGTTAGTATGTGACCCCGGTGATTTGAAATGTACGTTTAATATTCAATATAGTGATTTAAATGTAAATTTAACAAAAACTGATCGTAACGTCCGAATCAACCTACGATACATATCCCATTGTGTTCGGAATGGGGGTGAAACGCTATGGACGACAGGCGGTGGGCCTCGTTTAGATGTCGTATGAAAAAGTCAACTTTTTTTGCAATTAAATTAATTAAATTAATTAAAAATTAATTTTCTTTTCCCTCCCCTTTAACCCACTTTGGCCCCCCCCTATTCCATTCGTTGATTTCTGAAAAAAAAAAAAAAAAAAAAAAGAAGAGAAGAACAGCGGAGGACCGCCGCCCCCCTCTGATGAGCCACCGCGCCTAGGCGCGCCAACCACCGCAAGTTCCCCAGCCCCCCCTCCTCTACGCCTCCCTCTCTTCTTCGATTCCCCAGAAAACCCGTAACCCCCCCTTACCCCCAAAACCGATCTGAAACCGCTACCCCCTCCTTGCGAGAGACCGCCTCCGACTGCCACTACAAGCCACCGCTCCGGCCAACTGTTGCGGCCAGCGCCCCCTTGGCCTCCTCAACCGCGGTGAAGACGCCCTTCAACAACTTCGATTGTAGCGAAGTAAGTTTTATAATTTTTAATTTTCATTTTTAAACTGATTTTTTTTTTCTGCAAGATAAAAACTGATTTTAAATAAGATTTTAAAACTGATTTTAAAATAAAAGTAAAAACTGATTTTTAGAAAAAGGTTTGAACTTTAAAAATGAATTTGCTTTGAAAATAAAAATATAATTTTTGTATTGGTTAAATCGAGATAAAAATGGGATCTTTATATATTGAACTTCGAGTTAAAAATACGATTTTTATATATTGAACTTTGAAATAAAAATACGATTTTTATATATTGAACTTTGAAATAAAAATGGGATTTTTATATATTGAACTTTGAAATAAAAATTCGATTTTTATATATTGAACTTTGAAATAAAAATTCGATTTTTATATATTTAACTTTGAAATAAAAATTCGATTTTTATATATTGAACTTTGAAATAAAAATTCGATTTTTATATATTGAACTTTGAAATAAAAATTCGATTTTTATATATTGAACTTTGGAAATAAAAATTCGATTTTTATATATTGAACTTTGAAATAAAAATTCGATTTTTATATATTGAACTTTGAAATAAAAATTCGATTTTTATATATAGAATAGCGAAGTAAAAATATGATTTTTATATATCGAATAGTGAAGTAAAAATTTGATTTTTACATATGTAGTGGCTACGGTCAGCGAAGGTGACAAGAATGCGAAACGACGAAGACTTCTGCAAAGGAAGTGCCGTGGAGCTAGGATAGCTAATCTGTGAGAATTTCTCACCTTTCAATTTATTTTTCTAGTTATATATATATACTAGGATGCAGACGGTGCTTAGTAGCACCCGACACCCGTCCACAGACCATGGACTTGTTTGTTTGACTGTTTGGTGATTGATTGCGATATTGGTTTGAATGTGGTTTGTGGTGTGAATAATCGAATCGATAAATTGGTTAGGATTAGACGTGCGCCGTTATAAGGCGAAGGAGTAAGGCTAGGTTAGACTCTTACTCCAAATTTTGTGGTTTACAAAATGAAATTGATTTGATTGATGTGTGAATGGCGTGGGCCTTCACTAGACCGGGGATAAGGTTAGACCTTGTCCCGTTTCTAGTATCGTGCCGTTATGCCGCCGAAATTTTCTAAAGTATGTTAGAAAAATAAAAATATCATTTTATTGAAGAAATGAACTGAATAGAAATTCATATGTTGGAATAAAATGTTTTATCGTTAAAAATATAATTTTTAACGTGAATGTGAATAAATGAATATTCATTTACAAACCAGACGATTTGTTTATGTACACCTATTTGAAGGACATTGATTGGGTCGATAAATTTCACACATCGCCCAACAGCACAAATAAAATATGTGTTTGATTGTTTGAAACCCCACATGGGTGTTGGGATGAAATTTGAAGTTCACTCATCCTGATTGATTAAATATGTCGATCGATTGATTGACAGGCTGTTATAAGCGTTGAATATCTATATTTGATGCTTATACAGTGTAGTGCACTTTGGTTGATGGTTGATTATTTTCAATGCTATTATATACATGTGTTGTATGAAAATCCATATAATTAATTTTATATGGTAATTGATTGGGCCTCATTCCAGTTTTGAAAAAGAAATATTTGAAAAAGAAATATTTGAAAAAGAAATATTTGAAATAGAATATTTGAAAATAAAAGAATATATGAAGCCGTGTTGATTAGATTGACGCCATTTTGACGTGAACGATATTTATATCGATTTTATTCATTTTAAAATGAATATTGAAAGGTGATTTCGAAATCGACGATTTCGAAATAAATTGAATTGAAAACGATTTCGAAATGAAATAAATTGAATTGAAAACGATTTCGAAATGAATTGAATTGAAAACGATTTCGAAATGAATTGAATTGAAAATGATTTCGAAATGAATTGAATTGAAAACGATTTCGAAATGAATTGAATTGAAAACGATTTCGAAATGAATTGAATTGAAAACGATTTCGAAATGAATTGAATTGAAAAACGAATTCAAATAGAATTGAAAGCGAATTGAAATGAATTCAAATTGAATTGAAATTTGAATTGAATAGAAATGAATTTTGAAACGAATTTATAAAGAAGAGTTCAATTTTGCTTTGAATTGAAATGGAAGTTGAAATAGGTTTTGAAAAGATTTTAAAACTATTTATATAATTCGTTTTGAATAGAGAATCGACGAAATATATATTATATATATTATATATAATATAATGGCCTGAATAGAACGCGCCGCGCCGCGGCAGTTCGCGAATTTCGACCATTTATTTCAAACGGACATTACGGGAGATCCGACCGTCGGATTCTCCTAAAACCGGAACCGTTGGGTTCGTATCGAAAAGAGCTTTCTAGCGAAGGTTAGAAATTTGAAATCTAACGGTTGGATTTGGAATTATGTCCAAATCAAATTTGAAAAAGGTCGCTGTAAGTGCAGTTCGATGGCCATTGATGGAAATCGACTGTACGGGCCTTGATAAAATTATTAAAAATAGTAATAATTTGTGTAAAATCATAAGAAATGATTTGTGAAGATTTGGGATGAAAACTCCATATTTGTAAAGATAAAAATAGATTTTTATCGAATTGAACTAGTTTTGAACTAGAATTATAATTCTATTTATTTTTAAATAAATAAATTGAATTCGAAAAGGGTTTTGAAAATAACCAAAATTTCCAATAATTGCATTGGGGTGGATTTGAATCGAAATTGTCTTCGGAATATTTCGATGTTCGAATTCGTGATTATACAAGTGGTGTTATGGAAATTTGAAAGATATATATTTATATCGTTATTTCCAATACGACATTTGTTAGTCGTAGAATTCGATATTGAATATAAGCCGATATATTTTCTATTCAGAGCCTTGTATTGAATATCGAATGTGATTTGGGTTTGTCGTGAATGGTGTCTTTACTAACACTATTCTTGAACCCAGTTGAGAAATGATTAAATCTTTTTATTTAGATTTAATGAAGTGTACCAATTAAATAATATTTAATTGGAATTGAATTGATATTGATTTTTGGGTTTATCGTGAACAGTGTTTTAAATAACACTTGTTCTTTAACCCGATAATTAATGAATGTGATTTGGGTTTGTCGTGAATGGTGTCTTCACTAACACTGTTCTTGAACCCAGTTGAGAAAAGATTAAATCTTTTTATTTAGATTTAATGAAGTGTACCAATTAAATAATATTTAATTGGAATTGAATGGATATTGATTTTTGGGTTTATCGTGAACAGTGTTTTAAATAACACTTGTTCTTTAACCCGATAATTAATGGGATGTGACTTTGGGTTTATCGTGAGCCGTGTTTTAAATGACACTGATTCTTTAACCCAGTCACAGATTAAAACTAAGTGGAGTTTTAATGAATCTTTAATTAGATTGAAAAGATCGAGAATGGAGTATCACCAGTTTTGCTCCAGGCGATAGTTAAATCTTTAATTAGATTTGAATGTGAAATTTAGAAACTAACTGGCGGTCAGCCAAGCAGAATGGTTTTCTGGATATTGATCTGATGTTGGTTTCGGCCTTCGGGGTTAATATTTGGGGAATTATTCTCTTGATTAATTTACGGTTAGTGACTAATGAATTGGAATGAGGCGTATGTTGTGTTTGTGTAACACTTATTTAAAATATACGCGAGTTATTCGGAAAGACCGGGTTTATCCCATTCTGGATAACTGATACGACGATAAGTCGAAGATGAAGACGATGGTCGAAGACCGGAGGTCTTCACGTCGTTTGGGTGATAACTGATGATCTTGATTGGGCTGTACACCCAAGAAGATGGAAACAGTTAGTGATCGTCCAGACGTACTTGGAGATCGATGGATATGCGGGGTACTAGGTGCCTCCGGTTTCGTTCAGACCCAGAACGGACTTGTAAATGGACTGTGTGTCTGACATCGGATTTCATTCTGTGTGACTGATATCGGTTGCATAGAATGGTTTGCCTGTGTGGCATGCTAAGATGCAAGTGATCAAGGCTTCTGTTGAAAAGCAAAGTCTTGTGGTTGATGATCAAAGCACGGCCTTTGTGGCGTAGCTTTGTGTAACGTTTGCTTCGCGAGTTTCACACCCGGTATGAACCAAAAACGGGAGGGGACATCAGGGAGGACTTGCGTTTCTTTCTAGCTAGAAGTGGCGTCAGTGGTTTTACACGCCCTGACGAGTTTGACTTATGTGGTTGTTGCTGTTGCGAGGCGCCTCGGATTGATCGGTCGTTCTCGAACCGATGGAGTCATTCGTTGGCTCGTTTACGCCCCAAAGGGCGGAGAGACGTATTGTTCAGGCATAATAATCCACTCCGTGTGGACCGGCCCTGACGATCCAAGGCCCACCTGAGTCTGGGACCTGAGACATGGGCTAGATTGTCTCGAATCGGTTGAGGACTATCTTTTGCCTCGGTTCATAGACGGAAATCCAATTTCCAAATACGTGACATTTGCGGTTTTATTTGTAAACCTATATATGGCGACATGATATATGGTACCCATGCCGCCTATGATTGATACTTATGATTTGAAGTTGTTTTATACACTGTACACTTATTATAGTATCAAATGATTTGTTTTAAACGTATCAAGCATTCTTTGGCTGTTATAAGGGAAAACCCTATCCCCCGGCTTGCGTTTGCATTGTGTGATAGGACCTGGGTCTTATAACAGCTTCATTTTTCTTTATTTAGCATTGCGCTGTTTGTTTTATGCACTGGTATTCTTGGGAGGAAACCCGTTCCGTGTTATACGGCGTGGTCCCTTGATTTACCTGATTTAAAATAAAGATTAATAACTGTTTAGTTCTCACACCAGTCACATGACTGACCTGGAGTTTATTGTTTTAACCTAAACTCTGGGTGCCCTTATTTTGACACGGGCAGCTAGTAGTTTCGGTTTTGCAGATTTATATTCACAGGATCCTGGTTTACAGCTGGAACGATATCCGGAAAGCTTTGTATCCGTATATCTCCTTCTAGTTGTGTATTGTATTATTTTCCGCTACTATGTATTTAAATTTAATTTAAATCTCTGATATTTCTGTGTAATATTCCTTTATACTCTGTATATTCTTGTAATCTGATGCATTGTTGTAATATACAATGAAATGTTCTTCTGTATGCGTTCTGTTGTGGCTTGTTCTCGAACTATCCGGCGCTTTCCTTTACGGGGAAGTTACGGGTCTTCACATTCTAACACCGAAAACACCAGACTGTTATTAAAAAGAAATTTGAGGGTGAGATAAGAAAGGAAGGTATATTAGAATAAAAGAAGAAAAAGAACCAACACAACACAGAGTCTCACATCGCAGTGGAACAAAATATAATATAGAAATAAATCTTTATTGAGAGCCTTTAAAAATACTTACAATATCAGAGTACATCAACACCTCTGGACAGTTATAATAATCTTTCCCATATACAACACACAACGGAATAGTAGCTATATAATATCATACGTCTGAACACCTCCAGCTTGTCTCTGAACTTCGCAGCATCCGGTAACCTAGACTTGTACACCCCTGTCTAACCCGAGCATTTACAAAACACCGGGTCAGTCTGGTGAACCAGAGTGAGAAAAAAAACAAACTAAGTTTTACGGTATCACCCAACTTGATTTTAAAGTTAAAACCTTTCTGAAAGAAAAGGATAATTGTAAGACCAAATCCACACATAAATATGGATGGTTTTTACCTTACGATAAACCCAAAACATTTTTGAAATCAATATCTTTTCTAATATTATAATACAGTCTAAATACTAGTAAATAACAATCTAGTAGAACGCTTGGATCTTAGGCTCTACATATATAGTATACAATCAAAACCGCAGCGCTTATTGGAGATTGGATTCCGACTATGACAAGGTATGGGACTACATACCAATAGTGTATCTCTAGAGGGGAATACACTGGGTTCAACAATAACGTCTTGTAACCCAGCCCACACATGACCGACCACTCATTTTTCTTGAGTGTATCGAATGAATATCACCAACAGTTAGGCTGAAACCACCGTTTCTCGAAAGGGACAACATCAAAATAGATTAAAGAAGACAATGGAATTTCTCTAGATGGTTGATTATACACACTAATGAGAGCAACCCACATAACCATGTTGCCTGTCCGATTTTTGTCGTTTCCCTATTGATGAGGCTTGAGGTTTAAATTATCTTCTGAAACATCTGGTCACCATTCGCTTTAAATGCCACATCGTTAGATCTGCCAGATATCACTAATTGACATCCACAAAAATACTCTTGTTAATTGGTTAGAGAAAAACCATTTCTCTGCCATCAACTATGGTACGTTTTAAGAAATCAACATACGCGATCCCTTTGGAAATACTCTGTTAGACATCCGTCCATACAAGTCATCCAGGAATAGGATGAACCGAAGGCACCCTCCTACCACATCCAAGGAATCACCCTATAGATTAGTAGCAAGTAGTCCTTGCAATCCGTAGAGCCCAACCACGACAGAACCACAGTATGTCTTGGCCTGCAGACCAGAGATTATTAGCAGTTCCTCCGTTTATGAACTTCTACGGTCTTCAATGACCGTCTCGATCATCTTCTGATATCTTCACGTATTTTTTGGTCAAAATGGTTTTCAAATATGAATTCGATCCCAATC
The DNA here is from genome assembly GCA_030737875.1 of Allium sativum. Lineage (NCBI taxonomy): Eukaryota > Viridiplantae > Streptophyta > Magnoliopsida > Asparagales > Amaryllidaceae > Allium > Allium sativum. The sequence continues at coordinate 936,781,989 of CM060915.1, read as the reverse complement.
TTTCCGCACCAACAATCGTATTATCCAGATTTGATAGTCGGTTATTTAACTATCAAAATAAACAGTGATTCAGTCATTTAAATCCAATGAGTTCACTCATTCAGTATTCAGCATCACTTGGCCTTTTAATTAAAACAAATGTAAATTTGAAACTCTTAAATATTTCGATATTACAAATATAACTTTTCTCTATTTATCATAAGATTATTCTTTAAACAAATTCCTTTTAATACTTAGGAAACTCCTATATCATATCCATGTAACGACCCAGATTTTGGTCAATTAATTTTTAATATGGTTTTAAATATTGAGTTGATAATATAAATGATATTTTATATAGAGTCATCGATTTAATAATCAAAATATGATTTATTTCAAATATAAACAATTATCGTAATGCGAAATATAATTGAATTCGAAATATGATTTAATAATCGAAAACTAAGTCAAAATATTTCAGATGATTTATGGAAATTAAATTAGAATATGAACGATAATAAAAATAGTTTATTATCAAAGAATCTGGTTAGTTCTGAATTTTAATTATATTATATCAATTTAATATGGTTATTTTATATATACACGTTTGAAATAAATTTCAGAAAATATTCTGTTGAGTTTGGTATAACGCTATAACATTGGAACGATGGTCAGTACGCTAAAATAGCGGTTCACAATTTTTAATTGTGAACCCCGATATATTTAAATTGGATAAGATCGAAATCGAATCGAAAATCAAATCGATATCTGTTTAAAAAAAATAAAAGATCTCTTTATAACGAATCAAAATCAAATCAAATTAATTAGAAAATCTTTTTAAAATAAATACAAAGATTTGTTGTGTACTTCTGGTTCCCTCTCCACTTCTTTATAAATGCGACATACGCTCCTCTGTTTCCTTTCCATTTCCATTTGCAAAAATAATCGGAGCTTCAAATTGTAATGGCCGCTACCTAATAAAGCCCTCCTCTTCATATAGGTATATGAAATCACAGACCCCATTCATTCCCAAATCGAAAACAAAGCTCCAGTAAAATCAACTACTTCCAAACTAGCGGCACCCCTTTCCTTTCAAAAAAATCGCGAGTACCCCCTTCTGAAACAAAACAGAAATCGAACCCCCTTATTCCTTTACCTTTATCGCGAGTTTCGATTTTCTGTTGAAATCAAAGACCTCGACTTCCGTGGATCTCTGTGTCGCTCGAATTGGGGGTCGCGCCTGTCTCGAGATGTTGGAGTTGCACGTGTTATACTGTGCGATTATGGGATCAGGGCTGATGGATTTCAAAGTTGAGGAAGTGGTGCGACAAGGACAGGAAGACGACGGATGAGGTAATATAATGTTCGAACTTGGAATCTGGTGTTCGACATTGGAAATTTGGGGAGTTCAATGCAGTGGAGATGTACGATTTCAGGTGGGTTTGGGGAAACTCGGCTCTACCAAAAATCGCAACTGTTGTAGATGAGGTCACGAGCACCTGAGGTTGTCAATGTTGATGGTAAGAGGTTCGCTGCGCCAGTTTATCAGTGAAGATGGATGGGATCCTTGTGTGGTTCGAAGTCCTGAAAGAAATTAAGAAGGGCGCAGTTATTTCAGGTAATTGGGAAATTAACAAAGAGATTTAGCAAGGACTGGTAAGCTAATAAATTATTTTGTTAATTAAAGTTCTTAGTTGTAAATTAATTTAATAAATTACTTATAAAAGTTTGTATTTTACTCACATAGGGTTGACTAGAACTGGGATGTTGCATAGCGTTTTGGACAGTCAATAGTGGATGTTAAATGGAAATTTAGGTAAGTTATGTTATGTAATTAATTTATAATTTACAAGTTCCAGCATATTTAAAATTATATAAAAATTCATAACACGTCCGTATGCGTCATACAATAACAGATTCATGTGAAACAAATTTTGTTGGCTTCATGTTGACAAAGGCCAAACATACTTGTCGGATTGCGATTTTTAGAGTCGACGGAAACCAGCGTTGGAATTTTAATTTAGTCAAACATAAATTAATATTGTATTGGAGTGCAAACTAAAAACCCCGGTGAGTAAATCTCACTCTGTTTTATTTAAAATTATTTTTATTAGTTAAAAATAATTGTTCGTTGGTTGTTTGCTTGCATTTTAATTTTTCTGTGGCTAAATTATAAATATATTAGTTATTTAGGCTTGGTTGTTGTTATATATATATTGGTGGTTGGATTTCCCGTAGTATCATTAGCGGATGCCCGCGGTACCAATAGCGGATGATTACCCTATTCGCCCCACGCTATGATAGTGGATGACCTTCTATACCACGATATCCTGCCTCGAAGCAGGATGGGTATTATTTTTGTTGACTAACGTCTGTGGATGCAGGAAAACAGGTTGGAGGGATCCAACTGGATTCCTCAAAAATATTATTGTTGTTGTTTCACAGATATTATCATATATGATGTGTTAGAAATCCTGTAATGGGGTGTTTTGATTGTTTGAAATAGAATTGGGTCTAAATGTTAATTTATAAAATATCGTGAAAGAGATTTTGAGATTAAAAAAGGAAAATTCTATTTTCTGAAATAGAATTTGAATTAGAATGGGCTACAAAAATGTTTACTTGTTTTGAAAATATATAAAACAAGTATTGAATTTATGAACGATGTTTGTAAATTAAATAATACAGGAAATTGAAGTGAATTTATAAATGGTGTTTATAAATAAAATAGATTGATTTTCATTGGATAATCAGATAATTGAAATGAAATTATAAACAGTGTTTATAGATAAAGTGGAAAAATTATCATTGGATAATTTGAATATTTAAATTCAAAAGTGAATTTATAAAAATAGAAATGGGGAAATCATTTTAAAGAAATAAACAATGGGATTTTTTCTGATGTTCAGAATATAAATTGAACTAAAATAAATCCGTAAGGATTTATGATTTGAATTCAATTAATTCGGATTAATTGAAATAGAAGTTAAATTGAATATGAAAATAAATTGGGTGTTATAAATAGAAATTTGCAAAATAAGATTTTGGTTTTAAATAGATTTCAAAATAGACTTGTTTAAATATAAAACAACGAAATTTATAAAATGGTATTTATAAATATAACGAATTAATTATAGAGAGATAATTTGAATATTTAAATTCAAATATGAATTTAAAATAGAATTTGAATATAGAGAATTCAAATAGAATTGGAATATAGAAAATTCAAATAGAATTGAAAATAGAATTTGAAAATAGAAGGTTAAAATCATTTCGAAATGGGAAGGACGAAATATATTTCAGAATGTGAATTTTTAAACAGAATAGAGATAAATCCAAAGGGTTTATAATTTGAAAAAATAGAATTGGAGTTAAATATAGAAGATCGAAGTATAAATAAATATATTACCGAGTAAGGAAAGATCGACAATTTTATACAATCGAAAATATTATGTTGAATTGGGAAACTGATTTGATATATATTAAAAATATATCAGAATGGAGCTGAATTTATTTTAAACAAAGTTTAAATGTTTTTATATATATATATAAATAAAATTAAAACGAACTCGCCGCAGCACTGCAGTTCGTAAATTGGCGATTCGAACTTCAATTGAGTATATAGAACTCAAATTAAGTCGGAATTCTTTGAAACAAGAACTGTTAGGACCAATTAGATAATAGTTTTCTAATGGAAGAGAAAAATCTGGATTTTGTCGAATAGACTTTTAGTTATGTCAAAGTCAAATTTTCAGAAAAATAACGCCATAACCATTATAAAACCATAATGGTTTATTTAAATAAATAAAAGGATTTTAAAGAAATAAAATCTGAATTGCCATTAGAAAAATCCAGACTAGAGATATAAAATAAATATGAACTCCAGCGAAGTAAGTGAAATGATTTTTGAAACAAAAATCAGATTTTTAGTTATTAAATAGATTTAACTAATTTTGAAGAATAAATAGTTAATCGAGTTTTGAATCGAAATTGGCGTTGGATAAGTAAATTGGTTTTGTGGATTCATATTCGAAATCGAATTTGAAACTCAAGTTAGAAATGAAATTCTACTTGTTTATAAGTGAATTAAAATATATTTGAACATGATATGTTCAAAATAAAGTGATTTGGAAAAATAGCTAATTAAAGAATAAATTAGCAAATTGAGTTAGAAGTGACCGGATTGAGTTGGGATAAATTGGAAAACAGGCGAATATAGGTTGAGCAGGTTTGGAATGAAGTATATGAAGATTTTAATTTATGTGCCCGACAAAAAGGTACACGTTTAAATTCCATATAAGGTTTTATGCGTCGTATCGACAAGCCACTTGGCGTTTTCTTTTTCTTTTTGATTGGAGAGGCCTGTGTGGCGATTTGGGGAATTTCCCGATGCCTCGTGTACAAAGGAGGTTATGGCGAAATTTTCTGGGAATTTAAGGAGTTAGAATATTTTTTAGAAATTTTTATAACTGGAAATAAATGTTTTGAAGTTAAAGATGTTTTCAGTCAAGGTCTGAGAGGTAATTTTACCCTTACTCGATTGTTTTCATTACTAATTGATAAATAGCAAGATTCAATCTCGATGATCAATATTTGAATAAGATTTAGTTGAATACAGTATTTCGGGTTGTAAAGATGTTTTACACCACATTCGTTTTTACCCAAATACGTGGAAGTTTGGAAAAATAATAATAAATATTTCCTAAGTATATAAATGAATAGTTGGGAAAGAAATAAGTAATTGGAATGTTCTCCAATTATAAATAGAAAATATTTTCTAAGCGTAGGAAATAAAAGAAGGCGAGATATAAAAATGTTTTCCAAATGGGTAAGAGGCCAAGATGATAATTGAAAATATTTAGTTAATGAATATTGATAAAGGAAGCGGAGAAGTGATTTAATAAATAAAATATTTATTAATGGCCCAGTGAATGTTTGATGTTTTGAATGGATGTTTGTTTTTCTTCGATAGTTAAATAACCGACTATCGAAGTGTTTGCCAATATCGTTGTCAATATGGAGAGATCAGTTGGATTATTATTCGTGAAACACTCCGTATTGGCAGTAGCATTGCGAATCAGATTATATGAAGTTAATCGAAGATGGGGTAAAGTGCAAGGGTTTTTTCTATTAATAGAAATTGTGCCTTCGGTTTTGTTCAATCCCAGAACGAACGTAAATGGACGAATGTCTGACAGAGTATTTCCAATGATCGCATATGTTGGTCTGTGTAAATATATATGGTGGCAACGGATTTATTCCCTTAGCATAATATTTATAATATTTGTGCAAATCAATTAGTGATTAACGGATCTAACAATGTGGCATTCAAAGTGATTGTGCTATCAATGAATGGCAGGAAATCGTAGCCTTAGGCCACAACAACCGGGAGATGAAAAAAATCGTACAGGTAGCATAGCTGTGTGGGTCGCTCCCATTAGGGTGTATAATCACCTATCTATAGAAATTCCTTTTACTTCTTTAATCTATCGATGTTGTCCCTTTCCGGGAAATGGTTGCTGATCCCAACCGTTGGTGATATACATTCGATACACTCAAGGGAAATGAGTGGTCGGTCACGTATGGGCTGGTTTGCAAGATGTTCTTGTTGAACCCAGTGTATTCCCCTCTAGAGATACACTATCGGAAGGTTGCTCCATACCTTGTCATGTTGGAAATCCAATCTCTAATAAGCGCCCTGCGGTTTTTAATTTTATATTATATATGGAGCGTGAGATGCAAGCGTTCTACTAGATTGTTATTTATTCTATTTAGACACTATTATAATATCACTTGATTTTTGTATCAAAGTGTTTTGGGTTATAGTAAGGTAAAAACTGTCCATGTTTATGTGTGGGCTGGTCTTACTATTATCCTTTCTTTCGAAAGGATTTTGAAAGTTAAATAAATGGTTAGAGTTTACTCACACTAGTCCCATGACTAACCCAGAGTTTATTTTGTTTGTTTTCCTAAACTCTTGGGTGCCCAAATTTGTACGGGCAGTCAAGTAGTCGGGATTTCAGATTCGCTTGGAAGAGCTAGAAGCAAGAGGCTTCACTAGTTAGCTATAGACTATCATATATTCTGTTGTGTACCATGTTTGTATCTGGAAACAGGTGTTTATAACTGTTCCAGGAATAACTATTGTGCTCTGATGATGGTATGTATATAAAGTTACTGATTTGTATTTCAAAAAGTTATGTTATATAATATATTTTATTCATTCCACTGTAAGATTTGTCTTCTTTTTTTCTTCTATTCTAATATTTCTTTATTTCTATTTCTCATCCTCTAACTTCTTTCTAATAATGATTCGTATTTCTGTGATATTTGGGTTGGACGTGTGGTGTTATTAGTCAACTCAGATAGTACGGATTTGCGGGCCATTACAGTTGGTATCAGAGCTTAGGTTGAGCGAATACCTAGGCTTTGGTGGGGATGTGCTCATTAGAGATAGGGTCAGTAGTAACCTAGAATGAGTTGAGTGTATATATACGAGAGTGCGTATTTGTAAATTGATATGAAGTTTTGTTTTATATTGTGTTGGCAATTCTATTGAGTGAATTACAAATTCCGATCGAATCGTGGGATGCCACGAATTCGATAGGAATTTCTAAACACTTGGACAGAGAAATTTGATACAATATTGTTTTAAAGTAGGTAAATGAAATAATTTTATCCAAAATACTATTTTGATATAGACGAAATAATTTTATGAAATTATTATTATATTATATGGATGTGTTGGTTGTTATTTTTATAATCAAATGAGATGGATTAAAATTAAATTCAAACCAGAATTAGGAATTTAAATCCTGGGTGTTTGGAAAAATATTTTCGAAGTATATTAAAATAATATAGTTTTATTTTGAAAGGATTTTTGAATAGAAATCATTTTGGATGGATTTTGAAAATGATAAAGCACTGAATTCACTTCAGTTGCTGTAAAATAATTCTGATGATGACTGGAACATCATCAGTATTAATTTTTGAGTTTCTAAGTGATGAATTGCTACCTCAGAAAAGTTTTGATGGGAATTTGTTTGAAAGAAAACAAGCTAGTTTGAAAATTCAAATATTTGAATTTGAAATGGTTATAAATATATGTGTATATATATATGTGATTTCGAAGAGATTTGAAATAAAAACCCGGGAATTTGAATTCTGGAATTTAAAATTTAACTTAAGCAAGTTAGATAAATCAAAAGAAAATAAATTGATCAGAATCAATTTGAATGAATATGAATTGGATATGAAAATATTGGGTGTAAATCATCCAGGTTAAATGAATATAAGTTTATGGGATGTGCGGTATGAATAAAAACCAAAAGTTTGGTAGGACTAAAATTTGTTGAAATGTGAAAAGTTGAGTTCAACATAAATGAGTTATGAAAATATAATGGTTTTGAGGCATTTTTCTACCTTAGTAATTTCGGGGGCGAAATTCTTTTAAGGGGGGAAGAATGTAACGACCCAGATTTTTGGTCAATTAATTTTAAATATTTGATATGGTTTTAAATATTGAGTTGATAATATAAATGATATTCTATATAGAGTCATCGATTTAATAATCGAAATATGATTTATTTCAAATATAAATAATTATTGTAATGCGAAATATAATTGAATTCGAAATATGATTTAATAGTCGAAAACTAAGTCAAAATATTTCTGCAACGACCCAGGGATTTTCGGCCCTGAAAATCGACATATATACCTTTACCGTAACTCATGCCGACTTTCCAAACATCGAAAACACTGGAATGTTTATAGAAAGAATATAGAGGGTGAGATAAGAAAGAAAGAAATATTAGAATAGAAGAAGAAGAAGAACCAACACAACATAGAATCCGAGTCTCACATCGCAGCGGAACAAAATATAATACAAAAATAAATCTTTACTGAGAGCTTTTAAAAATACTTACAATATCAGAGTACATCAACATCTCCAGACAGTTATAAAAATCTGTCCCATATACAACACACAGCGGAAAAGTAGCTATATAATATCATATGTCTGGACTCTTCCGGCTCACCTCTTCACAGCATTCAATAATCTGAACCTGTACACCCCGGGGCTGACCCGAGCATTTACAAAGCACCGGGTTAGTCTGGTGAACCAGAGTGAGAGAAACACACCAAGTTTAAGGGTATCACATAACCTGATTTTTAAGATAAAATCTTTTCGAAAGAAAAGGATAATCGTAAGACCAAATCCACACATAAACACAGACGGTTTTTACCTTACGATAACCCAAAACAGTTTTGAAATCCATATATTTTCTGATATTATACTAATGTCTAAATACAAGTAAATATCAATCTAGTGGAATGCTTGCATCTCATGCTCCACATATATAGTATACAATCAAAACCGCGGGCGCTTATTGGAGATAGGATTCCGACTATGACAAGGTATGGGACCGCTTGCCGATAGTGTATCTCTAGATGCGAATACACTGGGTTCAACAAGAACATTTTGCAACCCGTCCCTCACATGACCGACCCCTCATTTCGCTTGAGTGTATCGAATGTATATCACCAACGGTTGGACTCTAACCACCGTTTCCCAAAAAGGGACAGCATCGAAATAGATTAAAGAAGCAAATGGATTTTCTCTAGATAGGTGATTATACACCCTAATGGGAGCGACCCATAAAGCCATGCTGACTGCCCGATTTTTGTCATTTCCCGGTTGATGAGGCTTGAGATTTAAATTATCTTTTTGGAACACCTGATCACCATTCACTTTGAAAGCCACATCGTCAGATCCGCCAGATATCACTAATTGATGTCCACAAAAATACTCCAGTTGGGAGCTAAACAACTATGGCACGTTTGAAGAAATCAACATACGTGATCCTTTGGAAATACCCTGTCAGACACTCGTCTATACAAGTCATCCAGGAACAGGATGAACCAAAGGTACTCTCCTATTGCATCCTAGGAATCACTGTATAGATCAGTAGCGAGAAGTCCTTGCAACCCGTAGATTCAAATTACGACAGAATCACAGCTTATCCCTGCTTGCAAGGCTAAGAACCTTAGTGTTTCTTCCATTTATGAAGAACCACGGTCTTCAATGTTCCATGTCGATCATCTTTTGATATCTTCACGTATTTGTTGCTCGGAATGGTTATAGAATATAAATTTGATCCCGGTCTTTCTGTGCCATCAATCGTCTTGGACATATTTGATAGTCGGTGATTTAACTATCAAAATAATCAGTGTTTTAATCATGACAATCCAATGGGTTCACTGGTTCAGTATTCAGTACCACTTGGCCTTTTAATCAAAACAAATGTAAATTTTAAAACCCTTAAATATTTCGATATTATGAACATAGTTTTTCATAAGTTTTTACTTTAACAAATTCACTTTTCACCAATTCTTTTCTAATCCAATTTACCACTTCACACCTTGAAATTACTCATTTCAATTTCCCAAATTTACTTAATCCTATTAAGTAACTTCAATTCACAATTAACGATACAACCTCTCGTCGCTTCTTATAAACCTTGTTCAGTTAAATTTTGGTTTAATCTAAAGCTTCTCCATCTCACTTTCTTTTTAACTTAATTCGAACATCAAGTCAACATGATTTAAGCCATCGTATTCGCTCAAATCCCTCTTTATAATATCAATGTAAAATTTTGTGTTTTAAATATAAAATCGTTCATTAACTCCTTTCACCCTTCAACTAGATCTCATTTCACCTTCAATTACTTTTTAAATGAATTTCAATTAAAAAAGTAATTTTCTAAATTATTATTAATTAAAATAATAATTTACTTTAAATCATTAACTACTTTCGTAGTTAATTTCTTTCCTTACTAAAATAAATATTAATTCCCCTTTTAAATATCTTATTAAAATTAAAACAACATTCATTAACTATTTTATTTAAACACACTAATTAAATAATCAATACCAATTTAAAACCGTCAACTTAGTCAACCCAAACTCGGTTATCCCATTAATCGATTCCAATTGATTTCATAATTCATTTAAATAAATCCCATTTAATTGTTAAAAACAATTAAACAACTGTTAGGTAAATTCTTATTCTCGTACTTATACATTCGATTAACATCAGAACTTTCTTTATAAAATAAATTCATAACTAATTATAACTTAAATAGTAATAATCATTATTTATTTCTTTAAATAAACTTTATTCATTATAATATATCCATAAGTCTATCTCCAGTTATAAAATAAATTTTATAACTTTATCTCTGTCGATTTGCCTGACGGTAAATCAACATGTATAAAATTGATTTTTATAGACCATATGTTGCCAAGTACTCGACCAATACCGCCCAGTGGTTTAAACCAAATAGATGTTGAATATTCAGCCAATAATCAGCAATCAAATCAATCACTCCAATAGATCAGTTCATATATGATAAATATGAAAATAAATAATACATTTGAGAAATCCAGTTGGATCTCTCCAACACTTAAAACAATTCAACACGTTTATTTTATAAACGTGGCCAACAAGGTAAGTTACCTTTATTGGTTCAAATCGTTAAAATATAACGATTCAATATTTTACTAAAATTAAATGACGGTTTAATTTCATCAGTTAAATCAGCAAATGAATATAAAATTAGCAAATAGTCAACCATTGGCAAGCGGATCACACAAAATAAAAACCCAATTTATATAAAAATATAAATGGGAAAACTGAGTGCATTTAACTCACCTTGATTTAGTTTGGTCGTTACACCTGGTTTTTAATTAAATTAAATAGCATTTAATTTAATTAAAAAAATTCCTTGCTTCTAACCCTGACTGATCATGTTCCATCCTGAAGATCTCGTCTCTACGGTCTCAACGAGACTAACCGTGCTTAGATCTGATAATATATGCGTGAGATATCTTATAAAAAAATTTAGTAAAGTAATTAAATTTTAAAACATGGACTATACATTTTAAATGGGCCCTTTACCTTTAGCCCGCGGCCTAAAACCCTACCCGCTTCCCCTTTTAATCCTTCTGTCGGATCCCTAATCGCCATTTAACCCACCGCCTCCACAAAATAACACCAATGGTCGATCGAAAACCTTGTTTAAATCTTCAGCAAAAACCCAAGGTAACGGCGTCGCAACCCTACCTTACGCCACTACTTCATCGATTATCCTTCCCTCTTAATCGATCTGCTACCCTCCATCTCTAATCGATCTGTCTACCTCCACAACTCCTCCAGCAGCCACGATCCCTTCGTGATCAACTCCAAGCCATCCAAACCCACTTCAGTCCATCAACGACCCAAAACTAGGCTTCCACTCGATGATTCGTTCGAACCCTAGTGTAAAAACCCGTAACTTCCCCGGTGAGGAAAGCGCAGATAGTTCGAGAACAACACACAATAGAACGCAGATGGAAGAACATTTCATTGTTTTTTACAACAATTCCATCAGAACACAAGAATATACAGAGTATGAATGAATAAAATACATTCGATAAATATCAGAGATTACTATACATTACATAGCAGCGGAAAATAATACAAAAACAATTGAAGAAGATACACGGATACAAAGCTTTCCGGATATCGTTCTAGCTGTAAACCAGGTTCCTGTGAATATAAATCTGCAAAACCAAAACTACTAGCTGCCCATGTCAAAATAAGGGCACCCAGAGTTTAGGTTAAAACAATAAACTCCAGGTCAGTCATGGGACTGGTGTGATAACTAAAACAGTTATTAATCTTTATTTTAAAGTTCGGTAAATCAAAGGACCATGCCGCTAACGCGGAATGGGTTTCCTCCCAAGAATACCAGTGCATAAAACAACAGCGCAATGCTAAATAAAGAACAATGAAGCTATTATAAGACCCAGGTCCCATCACACAATGCAATACAAACCGGAGGATAGGGTTTTACCTTATAATAGCCAAAGCATGCTTGATACGTTTAAAACAAGTCATTTGATACTATAATAAGTGTATAGTGTTTAAAGCAATTTCAATCATAAATATCAATCATAGACGACATGGGTACGATATATCATGTCGCCATACTAGGCTTTACAATCAAAACTGCAAAGTCCGTATTTGGAAATTGGGTTTCCATCTATGAACCGAGGCAAAAGATAGTCCTCTACCGATTCGAGACGCTCTTGCCCGTGCCTCTGGAACATAACGCATCGTCCCTTGGATCGTCAGGGCCGGTCCACCGATGTGGATTAAAATGCCTAAACACTGCGTTTCCCCACCCTATGGGGTGTCAACGAGTCAACGAATGACTCCATCGGCTTCACATAGTCACCGATATATCCGAGGCGCCTCGCAACAGCAACAATCACATAAGTCAAACTCGTCAGGGTGTGTAAAACCATTGACGCCACTTCTAGCTAGAAGGAAACGCATGCCCACCTTGATGTCCTCTCCCGTTTCTGGTTCCCAACCGGGGTGTGAGGCTCGCGAATCAACGTTACACAAAGCTATGCCACACAGGCGGTGCTTTGATCATCACCACAAGACTTTGCTTTTCAACAAAAGCCTTGATCACTTGCCACTTAGGCAATTCACTCCATGCGTTTGATATCCATTAATATATAACCCCTGAGCTCGTACGTCTCAGAGAAGGGCGTTAAGCAAGAGAATAAATTCTCCACCGCCAAACAGATATATATTTAATAGAAATCAATCACACAGACTAAAATCCAATGTCAAACACACAGTCCATTTACAAGTTCGTTCTGGGTCTGAACGAAACCGGAGGCACCTAGTACCCCGCATATCCATCGATCTCCAAGTACGTCTGGACGATCACTAACTGATTCCCTCCTCTTGGGTGTACGGCCCAATCAAGATCATCAGTAACCACCCAAATGACGTGAAGACCTCCGGTCTTCAACCACCGTCTTCGTCTTCGACACCACGTCGAACCAGTTATTCATAATGGGATAAACCCGGTCTTTCGGAATAACTCGCGTATATAATAAACAAGTGTTACACAAACACAACATACGCCTCATTCCAATTCAGAATATTCTTTTGTTCAAATATTCTTATACTTTGGAAAAGGTTCCCATTAATTTTATCAAAGATAAATTATTTAATCTTCTTTGAATATCAATTCAAACTAGTCGGGATTAGCGAACCACACCGAAGTAATCATTTATTTTATTTCCTAATCCCAACCTATTCATCCCATGAAGTAAAACTGGTCATACTTCATATCTAACACCACAGTGTTATCGGTAAATTCAATTACCATTTCACGTTCAAATCTAATTAAAGATTTAACTATCGCCAGGAGCAAAACTGGTGATACTCCACTCTCGACCATTTCAATCTAATTAAAGATTCATTAAAACTTCACTTAGTTTTAATCTTTAACTGGGTTAAAGAATCAGTGTCATTTAAAACACGGTTCACGATAAACCCAAAATCACATTCCATTAATTATCGGGTTAAAGAACAAGTGTTATTTAAAACACTGTTCATGATAAACCCAAAAATCAACACCAATTCAATTCCAATTAAATATTATTTAATTGGTACACTTCATTAAATCTAAATAAAAAGATTTAATCTTTTCTCAACTGGGCTTAAGAACAGTGTTAATGAAGACACCATTCACGATAAACCCAAATCACATTTGATATTAAATACAAGGCTCTGAATAGAAAATATACCGGCTTATATTCAATATCAAATTTTACGACCAACAAATATCGTATTGGAAATAACGATATTAATATATCTTTCAAATTCCCATAACAATATCTGTATCATCACGAAATCCAACATCGAGATATTCCGAAGACAATTTCGATTCAAATCACTTCCAATTCAATTATTGGAAATTCTGGTTATATTTCAAAACCATTCCAAATTCACTTTATTTATTTCAAAAATAAATGAATTATAATTCTAGTTCAAAACTAGTTCATTTCGATAAAAATCTATTTTTATCTTTTCAAATATGGAGTTTTTCATCCTAATTCTTCACAAATCATTTCTCATGATTTTACACAAATTATTGATATTTTTAATAATTTTATCAAGGCCCGTACAGTCGATTTCCATCAACGGCCATCGAGCTGCACTTACAGCGACCTTTTCCAAATTTGATTTGGACATAATTCCAAATCCAACCATTAGATTTATAATTTCAAATATTCGTTAGAAAGCTCATTTCGATACGAACCCAACGGTTCCGGTTTTAGGAGAATCCGACGGTCGGATCTCCCGTAATATCCATTCGAAGTCAATGGTCAAAATTCACGAACGGCCGCGGCGCGTTCTATTCAGGCATATATATTATATATATAATATATATAATATATACTTCGTCGATTTCCTTTTGAAACGTATTATATAAATCGTTTTAAATTCGTTTTCGAAACGATTTTAACTTCTTTTCAAATTCAAATCAAAATTGAATCTTTCCTTATAAATTCGTTTTAAATTCATTTCAAATTGATTTTAATTCAAATCGATTTTTAATTCAATTTCAATCCGAATTCATTTCTATTCAATTTCAATTCGAATTCATTTCTATTCAATTTCAATTCGAATTCATTTCTATTCAATTTCAATTCGAATTCATTTCTATTCACTTTCAATTCGAATTCTAATTCTTTTCAAAATATCATATTTTGAAATCAATTTCGATATTCATTATAAAATGAATAAAATCGATATAAATATCGTTTACGTCAAAATGGCATAAATCTAATCAACACGGCTTTATATATTTCTATTTTCAAGTATTCGATTTCAAATATTTCTATTTCAAATATTTCTATTCAAATATTTCTATTCAAAGATTTCTATTTCAAATATTTCTATTCAAAACTGGAATGGGGCCAAATCAATTACCATATAATGTTAATTATATGGATTTTCTACAACACATGTATACAATAACAACGATGAATAATCAACCATCATCCAAAGTGCATTCTACACTGTATAAGCATCAAATATAAATATTTAACGCTCATAACAGTCTGTCCATCAATCGATCGACATACAACTAATTATTGGGACTAGTGTATGTCATATATCATCCCAATACCCGTGTTGGGTTTTCAAACAATCAAACACAGATTTTATTTGTGTAGTTGGGCGATGTGTAAAATTTATCGTCCCAATCAATATCAGTCAAATGTGTGTGTATAAACAAATCGTCTGATTTGTTTATATTTATCTCATTTCATATACACATTAAAAATTCTATTTTTAACTATATAAATATTTTATTTTATTTCATTTCACATCACATTACACAATCAACTACACATCAAAATCAGACAAACAAGCATACAAGCCGTCTAGGTCTGTGGACGACGGGTGTCGGGTGCTACTAAACACCGTCTGCATCCTAGTATATATTTATAACTAGAAAATTAAATTAAAGAGTGAGAAATTGTAACAACCCGAAAATCTGGGCCAGTTTAAAATTTTTATTTTGGCAATTTTAGCGAATTTTGATTATTTAAAATGAATTATTTTAAATAATATCGACGAGAAATTTATTTTGAATATAATTTGAACGTATATATTATACGCGTCGTCGTTAGAATATAAATAATTATATATAATTATAAATAGAATTGAAAATGGCGCGGTAGTTCGATAATTCGATTTCAAACTTCAATTGAATGTACCGGGTGCAAAACATTCCGGATTTTAGTGAAACCAAAAACATTAGGATCTAATTGGTAATATCTTTCCAACGAATCCGAAAAATCAAGATTTCATAGCGGGAATCAAAAGATATGTCCAGTTGAAAATTCTGAATAGTCGCTATGGAATTCAGGCCCTTAAAAATGGACATTTTGCAAATGACCTCGGATTTCGACGAAACCAGTTTTGTTGGGTCCGCAGTGTCAAATTATTGTTAGATTCCAAATTTCATAATTTTTCGAATCAGTATGTGAGCGTGGTAAAGGAAAACGTGTTTTGACCATTTCAGTTGATTTTAATCGACTGGAAATTGGCCATTTTTCTAACGGTCTCAGAATTCGGCGAAACTAGTTTTGTTAGGACCGTATCGTCAATACGAAGCTAGAAAATATTTTTCAGGAATTTTTCTAGTTAGTATGTGACCCCGGTAATTTGAAATGTACGTTTAAAATTCAATATAAGGATTTAAAATGTAATTTCAACGGAAACTGATTGTAACGATCAAACCAGCTTACGATACATATCCCATTGTGTTCGGAATGGGGGTAAAACGCTATGGGCGACAGGCGGTGGGCCTCGTTTCGAGGTCGTATGTAAAAGTCAACTTTTTAATAATTAAATAATAATAATAAAAAAAAAATATATCTTCTCCCCATACCTTTTCCCAGGCCCCCCCCGTTCACTTTCTTTTTCCAGAATCAAAATTAAAAAAAAAAAATGTCGGAACAAAAAGAAACCGCCGCCGCCCTCCTCCGTTCAACCCACAGTCGAGCCGCCCCTCATCGCGCCGCCGACCTCGCATCAGCCTCCCCCACCGTTCTCCTCCTCAACCGACGAGAACCCCATCTCCCCCGCAGCAGTAACGAAGCCGCTCCACCTAGAAACCCCCCCTCCTCCGTTCGACGACCGCCGACGTCGCCAGCAACCCTAGAACCGCCCGACGCGAGCTCCTCCGACCAGGCCCCTCGCGTCAGCCCCCCTGTAAGTTTTTAATTTATTTATTTTACTTTTATTTTTATTTAAAACATAATTAGAAAACTGATTTAAAACATAATTAGAAAACTGATTTAAAACATAATTAGAAAACTGATTTTTAACATAATTAAAAAACTGATTTTAAAGCATTTTAAAAACTGATTTTAAAAGCATTTTAAAAACTGATTTTTATATTGCAAAAACTGTTTTTTTTTATATTGCAAAAACTGATTTATGTTAATTGCAAAAACTGATTTTTATATTTTGTTAAAACTGATTTTTATATATTGCAAAAACTGATTTTTATTTTCTATTCGTCGAAATAAAGTGCTGATTTTTATAAAGATGAAATCTTTATAGTTGAAAAGGCGAGATCTTTATATATAGAATAACGAAATAAAAATAGCATTTTTATCCATATAGCGTGGAAATAAAAATTCGATTTTTATATATTGAACTTTGAAATAAAAATTCGATTTTTATATATTGAACTTTGAAATAAAAATTCGATTTTTATATATTGAACTTTGAAATAAAAATTTGATTTTTATATATTGAACATCGGAATAAAAATGTGATTTTTACGTATGTAGTGAAAGCAGCAACGAAGGTGACAAAAAGGCGAAACGACGAAGACTTCTGCAAATGAAGAGCCGTGGAGCTAGGATAGCTATAGGTGAGAATTTCTCACCTTTCAATTTATTTTTCTAGTTATATATATATACTAGGATGCAGACGGTGCTTAGTAGCACCCGACACAATCGTCCACAGACCATGGACTTGTTTGTTTGGTTGCATAGATTAGTTGAATTATTTGTTTGGATTGAATTGTTTGGTGAGATGAAATTGATTTGATTGATGTGTGAATGGCGTGGGCCTTCACTAGACCGGGGATAAGGCTAGGCCTCGTCCCGTTTCTAGTATCGTGCCGTTATGCCGCCGAAATTTTCTAAAATAAGTTAGAAAAATAGAAATATCATTTTATTTAATAGAAATGAATTGAATAGAAATTCATATGTTGGAATAAAATGTTTTATCGTTAAAAATATAATTTCTAACGTGAATGTGAATAAATAAAATATTCATTTACAAACCAGACGGTTTGTGTATGTACACCTATTTGAATGACATTGATTGGGACGATAAATTTTACACATCGCCCAACTGCACAAATAAAATCTGTGTTTGATTGTTTGAAAACCCCACACGGGTGTTGGGATGAAATTTGAAGTTCACTCATCCTGATTGATTGAATATGTCGATCGATTGATTGACAGGCTGTTATAAGCGTTAGATATCTATATTTGATGCTTATACAGTGTAGCGCACTTTGGTTGATGGTTGATTATTTTTCAATGCTATTATATACATGTGATGTATGCAAATCCATATAATTAACTTTATATGGTAATTGATTGGGCCTCATTCCAATTTGAAAAATAAAGAATATTATAAAATAAAAAGTTCATGTGTTGATAGTTTCATCCATTGAGATTGGTCATGTGTTGAACGAAATATTTTAATATTAAAATTTACATCTTTATCAATATAAAATAAAAGTTCATGTGTTGACAATACTCATCCATTGAGATTGGTCATGTGTTGAACGAAATATTTTGATAATAACAACTATTTTGAAAAAGAAATATTTGAAATAGAATATTTGAAAATAGAAATTTATGAAGCCGTGTTGACTAGATTGACGCCATTTTGACGTGAACGATATTTATATCGATTTTGAAAACGATTTCGAAATGAATTGAATTGAAAACGAATTCAAAATGAATTGAAAACGATTTCAAAATGAATTGAATTGAAAACGATTTCGAAATGAATTGAATTGAAAACGATTTCGAAATGAATTGAATTGAAAACGATTTCGAAATGAATTGAATTGAAAACGATTTCGAAATGAATTGAATTGAAAACGAATTCAAAATGAATTGAAAACGATTTCGAAATGAATTGAATTGAAAACGAATTCAAAATGAATTGAAAACGATTTCGAAATGAATTGAATTGAAAACGATTTCGAAATGAATTGAATTGAAAACGAATTCAAATTGAATTGAAATTCGAATTGAATAGAAATGAATTTTAAACGAATTTATAAAGAAGAATTCAATTTTGCTTTGAATTGAAATAGAAGTTGAAATAGAATTTGAAACGAATTTAAAACTATTTATATAATTCGTTTTAAATAGAAATCGATGAAGTATATATTACATATATTATATATATAATATAATGGCCTGAATAGAACGCGCCGCGCCGCGGCAGTTCGCGAATTTCGACCATTTATTTCAAACGGACATTACGGGAGATCCGACCGTCGGATTCTCCTAAAACCGGAACCGTTGGGTTCGTATCGAAAAGAGCTTTCTAACGAATACTAGAAATTTGAAATCTAACGGTTGGATTTGGAATTATGTCCAAATCAAATTTGAAAAAGGTCGCTGTAAGTGCAGTTCGATGGCCGTTGATGGAAATCGACTGTACGGGCCTTGATAAAATTATTAAAAATAGTAATAATTTGTGTAAAATCATAAGAAATGATTTGTGAAGATTTGGGAGGAAAAACTCCATATTTGAAAAGATAAAAATAGATTTTTATCGAAATGAACTAGTTTTGAACTAGAATTATAATTCTATTTATTTTTAAATAAATAAATTGAATTTGAAAAGGGTTTTAAAAATAACCAAAATTTCCAATGATTGCATTGGAGTGGATTTGAATCGAAATTGTCTTCGGAATATTTCGATGTTGGAATTCGTGATTATACAGATGTTGTTATGGAAATTTGAAAGATATATATTTATATCGTTATTTCCAATACGACATTTGTTAATCGTAGAATTTGATATTGCATATAAGCCGGGATATTTTCTATTCAGAGCCTTGTATTTAATATCAAATGTGATTTGGGTTTGTTGTGAATGGTGTCTTCACTAACACTGTTCTTGAACCCAGTTGAGAAAAGATTAAATCTTTTTATTTAGATTTAATGAAGTGTACCAATTAAATAATATTTAATTGGAATTGAATCGATATTGATTTTTGGGTTTATCGTGGGCAATGTTTTAAATAACACTCGTTCTTTAACCCGATCATTGATGAAATGTGATTTTGGGTTGTCGTGAACGGTATCTTCAATAATACAGTTCTTAGACCTAAAGGAGTTAAGAAAATCAGAAACTAACTGGAGATTAGTTAAGTTGAATAGTTTCCGAGGTATTGATCTGATGTTGGTTTCGGCCTTCGGGATTCATACTTAGGGAATTGCTCACTTGCTAATTTACAATTAGGGACTGATTGAAATGTGATGTGATTTTGGGTTTATCGTGAACCGTGTTTTAAATGACACTGATTCTTTAACCCAGTCACAGATTAAAACTAAGTGGAGTTTTAATGAATCTTTAATTAGATTGAAATAATCGAAATGGAGTATCACCAGTTTTGCTCCAGGCGATAGTTAAATCTTTAATTAGATTTAAACGTGAATTTAGAAACTAACTGTCGGTTAGCCAAGCAGAATGGTTTTCTGGATATTGATCTGATGTTGGTTTCGGCCTTCGGGGTTAATGTTTGGGAATTATTCTCTCGATTAATTTACGGTTAGTGACTGATGAATTGGAATGAGGCGTATGTTGTGTTTGTGTAACACTTATTTAAAATATACGCGAGTTATTTGGAAAGACCGGGTTTATCCCATTCTGAATAACTGATACGACGATAAGTCGAAGATGAAGACGATGGTCGAAGACCGGAGGTCTTCACGTCGTTTGGGTGATAACTGATGATCTTGATTGGGCTGTACACCCAAGAAGATAAAAACAGTTAGTGATCGTCCAGACGTACTTGGAGATCGATGGATATGCGGGGTACTAGGTGCCTCCGGTTTCGTTCAGACCCAGAACGGACTTGTAAATGGACTGTGTGTCTGACATCGGATTCCATTCTGTGTGACTGATATCGGTTGCATAGGATGGTTTGCCTGTGTGGCATGCTAAGATGCAAATGATCAAGGCTTCTGTTGAAAAGCAGAGTCTTGTGGTGATGATCAAAGCAAGGCCTTTGTGGCGTAGCTTTGTGTAACGTTTACCTCGCGTGTTTCACACCCGGTATGAACCAAAAACGGGAGACGGACCTCAGGGAGGACTTGCGTTTCTTTCTAGCTAGAAGTGGCGTCAGTGGTTTTACACGCCCTGACGAGTTTGACTTATGTGGTTGTTGCGGTTGCGAGGCGCCTCGGTTATATCGGTTTCGGCCGAATGCATTCTGGTCGGCTGACGGACCAGACTTACACCCCATAGGGTGGAGAGACGTATTGTTCAGGCATTTTAATCCACATCGGTGGACCGGCCCTGACGATCCAAAGGCTTGACTGAGTACTTGCCTGAGACATGGGCTAGATTGTCTCGAATCGGTTGAGGACTATCTTTTGCCTCGGTTCATAGACGGAAATCCAATTTCCAAATACGTGACTTTGCGGTTTTATTTGTAAACCTATATATGGCGACATGATATATGGTACCCATGCCGCCTATGATTGATACTTATGATTTGAAGTTGTTTTACACTATGCACTTATAATAGTATCAAACAATTTGTTTTAAACGTATCAAGCATTCTTTGGCTGTTATAAGGGAAAACCCAATCCTCGGCTGCGTTGCATTGTGTAATGGGACCTGGGTCTTATAACAGCTTCATTTTCTTTATTTAGCATTGCGCTGTTTGTTTTATGCACTGGTATTCTTGGGAGGAAACCCGTTCCGTGTTATACGGCGTGGTCCCTTGATTTACCTAGCTTTTAAAATAAAGATTAACCGTTTTAGTTCTCACACCAGTCACATGACTGACCTGGAGTTTATTGTTTTAACCTAAACTCTGGGTGCCCCTATTTTGACACGGGCAGCTAGTAGTTTTGGTTTTGCAGATTTATATTCACAGGATCCTGGTTTACAGCTGGAACGATATCCGGAAAGCTTTGTATCCGTATATCTCCTTCTAGTTGTGTATTGTATTATTTTCCGCTGCGATGTATTTAAATGTAATTTAAATCTCTGATATTTCTGTGTAATATTCATTTATACTCTGTATATTCTCGTAATCTGATGCATTGTTGTAATATACAATGAAACGTTCTTCTGTATGCGTTCTGTTTTGTCCTGTTCTCAAACGATAGGGCGTTTCGAACGGCCTGGATCGGTTTAACGACTGATTCGGATCGAGCGAAATTCCTTGCCGTCACAGTTGGTATCAGAGCTTTGGTTTACAAAGCTGGAGAACAAGACACATTAGAAACATACGAAAGAATTCATCAGATATTGGATTAGTAATATCCAATTAGAATGACTCGTTAGAGATGGGATCAGTAGTATCCTAGAACGAGTGTGAAGAGTATATTTTTAAAGTGAAAACAAATTTTGTTTTGAAAATTTAAATCAATTATTCGTATTTGATTATATATTTATATTGATGTGGACAATCCAGTATATATAGATTTTGCGTATACGTCTGATCCGCGTGTATTCGAAATTTTAATATACTGGATAGATATAGAGTCACACTCTAGTCGCCCGGACCTGATTCTGATGATTGACGCGTCATCATTAGTAATTAGTTTCGTGTTTCAAAGGTGTGCTTTCTATATATTTCCATTAGACTGGTGTGAGAACCAAAACTTATATAATTAGAACACATTGTTGTGATTTGGCATCAAAAATTTGATTTTTGTGTATGTATCAAAATTATGAATTTGAAACTCTAATTCACTAATTGACTGATGTTTGTGTTGCTTGTTTAATTGTTTGATGATTTTGAACCATTTATGCCTAATTGAATCAAATATTGAACTATATTGAAAATTGGTCGCATTTGCTTGCATATATGTACTTACCTTGAACAGGTCATAGCAAGGAGGCTAGAGCCAGAGAATAAAATTTGTTTGCCCGACAAATAGGTACATGTTTACTACATAATTTCCTGTTTTGTTTGGGTGATGATGATTTTGTGAGCCTATTGGCTAGCCGCTTGGCTTTTTCTTTTTCTTTTTGAGATCTGAAGGACCGGGGAAGCTATTTGAAATTCCCCGATGCTCCCGGTGCAGGGGAGGTTATGGCGAAATTTTTCAAAAATTTAGGGAGTTAGCCAAATTTTTGAAATTTTGAAAATTCTCAGAAACTGAAAAGTTGGAGAATGGAAGTCAGATCGAGCGTAGGGTTGAAGAATCAAACCACTTTCGACTTTGTTCCTTTTCGGGGATGAAAAGTTTTAAGTGGAGGAGATTGTAACAACCCGAAAATCTGGGCCAGTTTAAAATTTTTATTTTGGCAATTTTAGCGAATTTTGATTATTTAAAATGAATTATTTTAAATTATATCGACGAGAAATTTATTTTGAATATAATTTGAACGTATATATTATACGCGTCGTCGTTAGAATATAAATAATTATATATAATTATAAATAGAATTGAAAATGGCGCGGTAGTTCGATAATTCGATTTCAAACTTCAATTGAATGTACCGGGTGCAAAACAATCCGGATTTTAGTGAAACCAAAAACATTAGGATCTAATTGGTAATATCTTTCCAACGAATCCGAAAAATCAAGATTTCATAGCGGGAATCAAAAGATATGTCCAGTTGAAAATTCTGAATAGTCGCTATGGAATTCAGGCCCTTAAAAATGGACATTTTGCAAATGACCTCGGATTTCGACGAAACCAGTTTTGTTGGGTCCGTAGTGTCAAATTATTGTTAGATTCCAAATTTCATAATTTTTCGAATCAGTATGTGAGCGTGGTAAAGGAAAACGTGTTTTGACCATTTCAGTTGATTTTAATCGACTGGAAATTGGCCATTTTTCTAACGGTCTCAGAATTCGGCGAAACTAGTTTTGTTAGGACCGTATCGTCAATACGAAGCTAGAAAATATTTTTCAGGAATTTTTCTAGTTAGTATGTGACCCCGGTAATTTGAAATGTACGTTTAAAATTCAATATAAGGATTTAAAATGTAATTTCAACGGAAACTGATTGTAACGATCAATCCAGCTTACGATACATATCCCATTGTGTTCGGAATGGGGGTAAAACGCTATTGGCGACAGGCGGTGGGCCTCGTTTCGAGGTCGTATGTAAAAGTCAACTTTTTAATAATTAAATAATAATAATAAATAAAAAAAATATCTTCTCCCCATACCTTTTCCCAGGCCCCCCCCGTTCACTTTCTTTTTCCAGAATCAAAATTAAAAAAAAAAAATGTCGGAACAAAAAGAAACCGCCGCCGCCCTCCTCCGTTCAACCCACAGTCGAGCCGCCCCTCATCGCGCCGCCGACCTCGCATCAGCCTCCCCCACCGTTCTCCTCCTCAACCGACGAGAACCCCATCTCCCCCGCAGCAGTAACGAAGCCGCTCCACCTAGAAACCCCCCCTCCTCCGTTCGACGACCGCCGACGTCGCCAGCAACCCTAGAACCGCCCGACGCGAGCTCCTCCGACCAGGCCCCTCGCGTCAGCCCCCCTGTAAGTTTTTAATTTATTTATTTTACTTTTATTTTTATTTAAAACATAATTAGAAAACTGATTTAAAACATAATTAGAAAACTGATTTAAAACATAATTAGAAAACTGATTTTTAACATAATTAAAAAACTGATTTTAAAGCATTTTAAAAACTGATTTTAAAAGCATTTTAAAAACTGATTTTTATATTGCAAAAACTGTTTTTTTTTATATTGCAAAAACTGATTTATGTTAATTGCAAAAACTGATTTTTATATTTTGTTAAAACTGATTTTTATATATTGCAAAAACTGATTTTTATTTTCTATTCGTCGAAATAAAGTGCTGATTTTTATAAAGATGAAATCTTTATAGTTGAAAAGGCGAGATCTTTATATATAGAATAACGAAATAAAAATAGCATTTTTATCCATATAACGTGGAAATAAAAATTCGATTTTTATATATTGAACTTTGAAATAAAAATTCGATTTTTATATATTGAACTTTGAAATAAAAATTCGATTTTTATATATTGAACTTTGAAATAAAAATTTGATTTTTATATATTGAACATCGGAATAAAAATGTGATTTTTACGTATGTAGTGAAAGCAGCAACGAAGGTGACAAAAAGGCGAAACGACGAAGACTTCTGCAAATGAAGAGCCGTGGAGCTAGGATAGCTATAGGTGAGAATTTCTCACCTTTCAATTTATTTTTCTAGTTATATATATATATACTAGGATGCAGACGGTGCTTAGTAGCACCCGACACAATCGTCCACAGACCATGGACTTGTTTGTTTGGTTGCATAGATTAGTTGAATTATTTGTTTGGATTGAATTGTTTGGTGAGATGAAATTGATTTGATTGATGTGTGAATGGCGTGGGCCTTCACTAGACCGGGGATAAGGCTAGGCCTCGTCCCGTTTCTAGTATCGTGCCGTTATGCCGCCGAAATTTTCTAAAATAAGTTAGAAAAATAGAAATATCATTTTATTTAATAGAAATGAATTGAATAGAAATTCATATGTTGGAATAAAATGTTTTATCGTTAAAAATATAATTTCTAACGTGAATGTGAATAAATAAAATATTCATTTACAAACCAGACGGTTTGTGTATGTACACCTATTTGAATGACATTGATTGGGACGATAAATTTTACACATCGCCCAACTGCACAAATAAAATCTGTGTTTGATTGTTTGAAAACCCCACACGGGTGTTGGGATGAAATTTGAAGTTCACTCATCCTGATTGATTGAATATGTCGATCGATTGATTGACAGGCTGTTATAAGCGTTAGATATCTATATTTGATGCTTATACAGTGTAGCGCACTTTGGTTGATGGTTGATTATTTTTCAATGCTATTATATACATGTGATGTATGCAAATCCATATAATTAACTTTATATGGTAATTGATTGGGCCTCATTCCAATTTGAAAAATAAAGAATATTATAAAATAAAAAGTTCATGTGTTGACAGTTTCATCCATTGAGATTGGTCATGTGTTGAACGAAATATTTTAATATTAAAATTTACATCTTTATCAATATAAAATAAAAGTTCATGTGTTGACAATACTCATCCATTGAGATTGGTCATGTGTTGAACGAAATATTTTGATAATAACAACTATTTTGAAAAAGAAATATTTGAAATAGAATATTTGAAAATAGAAATTTATGAAGCCGTGTTGACTAGATTGACGCCATTTTGACGTGAACGATATTTATATCGATTTTGAAAACGATTTCGAAATGAATTGAATTGAAAACGAATTCAAAATGAATTGAAAACGATTTCAAATGAATTGAATTGAAAACGATTTCGAAATGAATTGAATTGAAAACGATTTCGAAATGAATTGAATTGAAAACGATTTCGAAATGAATTGAATTGAAAACGAATTCAAAATGAATTGAAAACGATTTCGAAATGAATTGAATTGAAAACGAATTCAAAATGAATTGAAAACGATTTCGAAATGAATTGAATTGAAAACGAATTCAAAATGAATTGAAAACGATTTCGAAATGAATTGAATTGAAAACGATTTCGAAATGAATTGAATTGAAAACGAATTCAAATTGAATTGAAATTCGAATTGAATAGAAATGAATTTTAAACGAATTTATAAAGAAGAATTCAATTTTGCTTTGAATTGAAATAGAAGTTGAAATAGAATTTGAAACGAATTTAAAACTATTTATATAATTCGTTTTAAATAGAAATCGATGAAGTATATATTACATATATTATATATATAATATAATGGCCTGAATAGAACGCGCCGCGCCGCGGCAGTTCGCGAATTTCGACCATTTATTTCAAACGGACATTACGGGAGATCCGACCGTCGGATTCTCCTAAAACCGGAACCGTTGGGTTCGTATCGAAAAGAGCTTTCTAACGAATATTAGAAATTTGAAATCTAACGGTTGGATTTGGAATTATGTCCAAATCAAATTTGAAAAAGGTCGCTGTAAGTGCAGTTCGATGGCCGTTGATGGAAATCGACTGTACGGGCCTTGATAAAATTATTAAAAATAGTAATAATTTGTGTAAAATCATAAGAAATGATTTGTGAAGATTTGGGAGGAAAAACTCCATATTTGAAAAGATAAAAATAGATTTTTATCGAAATGAACTAGTTTTGAACTAGAATTATAATTCTATTTATTTTTAAATAAATAAATTGAATTTGAAAAGGGTTTTAAAAATAACCAAAATTTCCAATGATTGCATTGGAGTGGATTTGAATCGAAATTGTCTTCGGAATATTTCGATGTTGGAATTCGTGATTATACAGATGTTGTTATGGAAATTTGAAAGATATATATTTATATCGTTATTTCCAATACGACATTTGTTAATCGTAGAATTTGATATTGCATATAAGCCGGGATATTTTCTATTCAGAGCCTTGTATTTAATATCAAATGTGATTTGGGTTTGTTGTGAATGGTGTCTTCACTAACACTGTTCTTGAACCCAGTTGAGAAAAGATTAAATCTTTTTATTTAGATTTAATGAAGTGTACCAATTAAATAATATTTAATTGGAATTGAATCGATATTGATTTTTGGGTTTATCGTGGGCAGTGTTTTAAATAACACTCGTTCTTTAACCCGATCATTGATGAAATGTGATTTTGGGTTGTCGTGAACGGTATCTTCAATAATACAGTTCTTAGACCTAAAGGAGTTAAGAAAATCAGAAACTAACTGGAGATTAGTTAAGTTGAATAGTTTCCGAGGTATTGATCTGATGTTGGTTTCGGCCTTCGGGATTCATACTTAGGGAATTGCTCACTTGCTAATTTACAATTAGGGACTGATTGAAATGTGATGTGATTTTGGGTTTATCGTGAACCGTGTTTTAAATGACACTGATTCTTTAACCCAGTCACAGATTAAAACTAAGTGGAGTTTTAATGAATCTTTAATTAGATTGAAATAATCGAAATGGAGTATCACCAGTTTTGCTCCAGGCGATAGTTAAATCTTTAATTAGATTTAAACGTGAATTTAGAAACTAACTGTCGGTTAGCCAAGCAGAATGGTTTTCTGGATATTGATCTGATGTTGGTTTCGGCCTTCGGGGTTAATGTTTGGGAATTATTCTCTCGATTAATTTACGGTTAGTGACTGATGAATTGGAATGAGGCGTATGTTGTGTTTGTGTAACACTTATTTAAAATATACGCGAGTTATTTGGAAAGACCGGGTTTATCCCATTCTGAATAACTGATACGACGATAAGTCGAAGATGAAGACGATGGTCGAAGACCGGAGGTCTTCACGTCGTTTGGGTGATAACTGATGATCTTGATTGGGCTGTACACCCAAGAAGATGGAAACAGTTAGTGATCGTCCAGACGTACTTGGAGATCGATGGATATGCGGGGTACTAGGTGCCTCCGGTTTCGTTCAGACCCAGAACAGACTTGTAAATGGACTGTGTGTCTGACATCGGATTCCATTCTGTGTGACTGATATCGGTTGCATAGGATGGTTTGCCTGTGTGGCATGCTAAGATGCAAATGATCAAGGCTTCTGTTGAAAAGCAGAGTCTTGTGGTGATGATCAAAGCAAGGCCTTTGTGGCGTAGCTTTGTGTAACGTTTACCTCGCGTGTTTCACACCCGGTATGAACCAAAAACGGGAGACGGACCTCAGGGAGGACTTGCGTTTCTTTCTAGCTAGAAGTGGCGTCAGTGGTTTTACACGCCCTGACGAGTTTGACTTATGTGGTTGTTGCGGTTGCGAGGCGCCTCGGTTATATCGGTTTCGGCCGAATGCATTCTGGTCGGCTGACGGACCAGACTTACACCCCATAGGGTGGAGAGACGTATTGTTCAGGCATTTTAATCCACATCGGTGGACCGGCCCTGACGATCCAAAGGCTTGACTGAGTACTTGCCTGAGACATGGGCTAGATTGTCTCGAATCGGTTGAGGACTATCTTTTGCCTCGGTTCATAGACGGAAATCCAATTTCCAAATACGTGACTTTGCGGTTTTATTTGTAAACCTATATATGGCGACATGATATATGGTACCCATGCCGCCTATGATTGATACTTATGATTTGAAGTTGTTTTACACTATGCACTTATAATAGTATCAAACAATTTGTTTTAAACGTATCAAGCATTCTTTGGCTGTTATAAGGGAAAACCCTATCCTCGGCTGCGTTGCATTGTGTGATGGGACCTGGGTCTTATAACAGCTTCATTTTCTTTATTTAGCATTGCGCTGTTTGTTTTATGCACTGGTATTCTTGGGAGGAAACCCGTTCCGTGTTATACGGCGTGGTCCCTTGATTTACCTAGCTTTTAAAATAAAGATTAACCGTTTTAGTTCTCACACCAGTCACATGACTGACCTGGAGTTTATTGTTTTAACCTAAACTCTGGGTGCCCCTATTTTGACACGGGCAGCTAGTAGTTTTGGTTTTGCAGATTTATATTCACAGGATCCTGGTTTACAGCTGGAACGATATCCGAAAAACTTTGTATCCGTATATCTCCTTCTAGTTGTGTATTGTATTATTTTCCGCTGCGATGTATTTAAATGTAATTTAAATCTCTGATATTTCTGTGTAATATTCATTTATACTCTGTATATTCTCGTAATCTGATGCATTGTTGTAATATACAATGAAACGTTCTTCTGTATGCGTTCTGTTTTGTCCTGTTCTCAAACGATAGGGCGTTTCGAACGGCCTGGATCGGTTTAACGACTGATTCAGATCGAGCGAAATTCCTTGCCGTCACAGAAATTCTCACTGAGGATTCCACTCCGCCGTGCTTTGCTTTTGAACTGCTGAACCGTCTAGATTCCTTTGAAATTCCAATTTAGTTCTTGTCACGCTATTTATAGTAAAAATCATATTTTCAATATGATGTTCATTTTAAAAAAACCCATTTTTATACTGGCACTTTATATATAAATATTATATATTTTTACGACGCTTCTTCTTATATAAAAATCGAATTTTTATCGCTATTCCTAATATATAAAAAACGGATTTTCATTTCGTCAAAAATATAAAAATCATATTTTTATCTACACTACTTCGTTATAAAAATTATATTTTCATCTCGCTCCACTTCTAATAAAGGTTATATTTTTATAACCCCACCTAAATAAAAATCATATTTTTATTATGTCACTAGTATAAAAAATTATATTTTTAACTTTTCCATATTATAAAAATTATATTTTTATCCTTTCTATATTATAAAAATTATATTTTTATCCTTTCTATATTATAAAAATTATATTTTTATAATTCCTATAATATAAAAATCACATTTTTATTATTTGTATAATATAAAACTCGTATCTTTCATACTATATAAAAATCTAATTTTTATGACATAAAAAAATTCAGTTTTCAACTAACATAGAAACCAGTTTTCAGCTAGCATAAAAATTAGTTTTCATTTAACATAACAGTCAGTTTTCATTTAACATAAAAATCAATTTTCATTTAACATAAAAATCAATTTTCATCTAGCTAAGTAAAATCAGTTTTTAAATTAATTAAAAGTAAAAGAAAGCTTACTGTATATGGTGAAGGGAGAAGAACGTTGCGCCGGAATTTGGAGTTGAGGGGAGGAGGCGTCGCAGCAGGTCGGCGAGGCAGGAGGTGGTCGGCTCCGTCGTTGATGGCGACGTGGCTGATTTGGGGCCGGTTAGGTTTGGGCCTCACGTCGATTTGAGGAGGCTGTGGAGAGAGGAGAAGGGCGCGCAGATCAGGGGGGTGTCGAGGGTGGAGGCGCGCCTGAGGAGGGGCACGGCGCCGCCGTCGACGGGTGGTGGCGAGCGGCTTCAAAAGAGAGGGGCGGTGGAATGAACGACGGGTTTTTGATTTGAAAAAGGGGGCTCGAGATTATGAATTAGGTTTAGAAAATATAAGGGGGGCTTTATATAATTATATAATTTAATTATTTTATTAAAGAAAAGGAAAACAAAGAGTTGACTTTACATTTGAACACCAAACGAGACCCAACGACTGTCATTCCTAGCTAATTACCCCCATTCTGAACACAATGGAATATGTATCGTAGGCCAATTTGACCGTTTCGATCAGTTTTCGTCAAAATCCAAATATAACTCTATATATATTGAAGTTGAATGCACATTTCAATTTACCGGGGCCACATACTCAATATATTCCAGAAAAATATTTTCTAACTTCGTATTTACGTTACGGTCCTAACAAAACTAATTTCATCGAATTCCGAGATCGTTTGAAAAATGGCCATTTTCCAATCGATTAAAATCAACTGAAACTGGTCAAACGCGTTTTCCTTTGCCACGCTCACATATTGATTCGAAAAATTATGAAATTTGAAAGCTAGTAATAACTTGACACCACGGTTCCAACAAAAGTGGTTTCGTCGAAATCCGAGGTCGTTTGCAAAATTCACATTTTTAAGGGCCAGAATTCCATAGCGACTATTCTGAATTTTCAACTGGACATATCTTTTTATCCCCGCTATGAAATTTTGATTTTTCGGATTCGTTGGAAAGATATTCACAATTAAATTCAAATAGTTTTGGTTTTGCTAAAATCCGATTTATTTTGAATCCTGTACAATCATTTGGAGTTTGAAATCGAATTATCGAACTACCGCACCATTTTCAATTCCTTTTATAATTTAAAATAAAAAATTTATATTCTAACGACGATCTATATAATATATACGTTTGAATTCCATTCAAAGTAAATTTTTCGTCGTTATTATTTAAAATAATTCATTTTAAATATGTAAAATTCATTAAAATTGCCAAAATAAAATTTTTAAATTGGCTCAGATTTCCGGGTTATTACACCTAGTTCCCGGCTTCGAACAAATTCATCCAGAATTCCATCCAAAGCGTCCAGATCTGAAATGTGCAGATAAGTGTTTACCTGATTTTTTTTAATTGCTGTTTTGATTTTCTAGTGGTTCGACTGTTTTTCCCCTTTACTTCATTTGTTCATGTGGTTTTTGGAATGGTGAAACACTCCGTGCGATCTGAATATTTATAGTGGTAGAATTTAGATCAGATCGATGTCCATCCATAGCTCAACGTAGGCAGTTCAGTTATAGATCCTTAGGCCATATGCCTTTTCCTTCTCTTTTTCAGATTATTGTACTATTGATGGAATCGTTGATAGATACTTGAGGGATTTAACAAATATTTGTTGAATTTTTGTATTATACTCAGTACAATTAGTCTACTCGATTGAACTGTCAATCAATTTTGTTACTTAATACCGAAGTTGGAAACTATATGACGTCGAGTTTTAGATCAGAACATTGTCTATCTGCATCTTATCCTAGGTAGGTTAAGCTACAACTCTTAGGCAATTTGGTTTTTCAGAGATTTTTACTGAGTTTAGTATTGTATTTTCCAGTACTGCTTCTGTTGAAAAAGATAGTGTTCGACTTGTAGATTTGGTGAGATATTGAGTCTATGAGTTGTCCATACAGATTTTTGAAACTGCATTATGGATTTTATTCAGATTTCAAATATATGGTAGTAGTGAATTTGTACTCGACTGTATATATAAATATATATGTATATATCACCTGTTCATTGTACTGTTTTGAGCTGTACATCACCCACTGTTTTGTTCAGCTGTTCATGTGAATATAGTTTAGCTGTTTTAGCTATTCTATTTAGCTGTTCAGATTTTTGATGCCTACACATGCATAGCTGTTTCATTTGCTGTTACATGAATATATTTATTTGTTTGTTTCACTATACTGTTCATGATCTTTTCTGTTTCCTTTTCTGTTTCAGATCCATGTTTATGGAGACACTTCGATTTACTGTCCCTGGAATGAAACAGGTCATGCAGAATTAGATTTAATTGTCTTATCTTCTTTGTTTTGCATTTGTGCAAACAATCAGGTATGCGTTTTCTTTTTGTTTGCATTTGTTGAAACAATTTTTTTACAGTTTATATTTAGATCATCTAGGTGGTGAGTAACCTTTTTCTCAGAGCCCACATACATGTTTAATTCTGGAAATTTAGTGGTAAGGCAGTTTAAAAAGATAAAAACAGAAGCACTGATACAATCTCTTCTATTTGATATTTATTTTTGTGTGGACTCAAACTAGGTGCATCGATATCTATATGCATCATAATGGATTTAAATATGTAGTTGTTTAAGGTATTAGTATCTGTAAATAATTAGATTTACACTTTCAAGTATGAACAGACCCATTACCAAATGCAAAAGATAGTAATAAATTTTCCAACTGTAAATGATGTAAGCAAGTTCTAATTTACTGCTTACTTCAGTTTTACCTACTGTACATTTATCTGAACAATACTCCTTGATCTCTATTTCTATTGTATGTTTCTAGTACAATGCACTTAAACCCTGATACTATGTGAACTTAAATAAAATGGCATGCTTACTGTAGGGTCAGATAAATAGTGTATTTGTATTTTACTTGTGTGTGTTCTTCTGTTTGTACAGCTAACATGATTGAGCTGTCATGTATTGGAAAGTAAAGCTGCTGATAATTTGCGGAGAAAGTTTGAAGATTTTGTATTCGATTCCATGTTCCATTGTCTACGGTGACGTGCACCCTAAGTAGGTGATGTATAGGCTAGCTAAGGCTATTTGAATTGTCCATTCACTTTAGAGTTTTGGAAATTGTATTTGACGATTCTATATTTGATTTTAAATGTATGGCAACAGTCCTTGTCTGAATTTGTACATAAAATCCACTGTATATAAATATATTTAGTTGTAAAAAATAAAAGAGTGAGGAACATTGTATTGAAAAATGGATACAATATTTTTATTTATTTTTATGTGTCGCTGTCTTTAAACTAATTCGGGTGTTGTCATGTGCACCGTATCTCTAATCGTTTTGTTGGCTGCTTATACTGCTATATAAGGTTGGTGCAAATGTGTTGTTTATTGTATGATATTATGTATTTGCCATCTCTGGATCAAATTATCTTGTGACATCGTCACTTGTTCACAGATATTCGACTTATATATATATATATATTGAACTCCATTAAAAATAAATAATTTCGATAAAAATCTATTTATCAGTATTTAAAATAGATTTAAATATTCGAAACCAATGTTAAAAATCTGGGACGTTACATTCTTTCCCCCTTAAAATAATTTCGTCCTCGAAATTGCGAAGGTAAGAAAGAACGTTACAAACCCATTAATTTCCAAACCCAATTTATTTTAAATCAAAAACCAATTCGTTACCGTAAATAAATATTTTTCAAAAATATCGAAAATTTTCTAACACCCTAAATTCTCGCAAAAATTCGGCAAAGTCTCCCCTGCACAGAGTGACATCTGCGATGTCGCAGGAATAGATAATATATATCCATCGACCAATGGTCCGAAAACAATAATCAAAACCCCAAAATGTTATATTTTCACGTAAGCGTACCTTTACGAGCGCTATTGAGCATATTTACTCAACGTATATGCTATTTACTCAACCAATATCAATTTGCTCAGCCATCCGGCACCTGTACTTAACTCAATCCATATATAAGTAATAAATATACGAAATTTTGAAATAATATTTCACTAATAAACTGGTATAACCACACCAATTGCAAAGTCAAACACACAACATCAATTCATTTTTAAACACAGGGTTAAATTGTAAATTCCCATTTCATATGTGGTTTCATTCCAGTTTAAATATACTGGAACTTATTCTTTAGTTAATAATTCATTCAACTTCATTAAATCGTTGATTCATTTCATTCAAACAATCTACCATCCAATAACAAACATTTCACATTTCACAATCAATACACAACCAAATCAGCCAAATCAATTGAATTTACATTCGATATTAATATTTTATTTTGGTTTCACATGGTTTGGACATCAGTCGCTTAATACGATTGATTCCTATTTGATTATTATTTATTCAAATTCCAATTTCCACATTTATTTAATTAATTTCCATTTCTTTATCATTCTTGATTAAATTACACTCAACCATGTTAAGTTTTCAAATTCTCAATCCAATTTGAATTCCATTCTAATCAATCAAACACATAAATATCTCAATAACTTTTTTTAAAATTATCCTTTTTCTATACAAAAATATAATTTGGGTAAAATTATTTCATTTACCCGCTTTTCAAAACAATATTGTATCCCTTGTCAGTTCAATGCTTCTCAACACTTGAACCGATCCACACACAATACAAACCATTTGTATATAAAATTTACAAATACGCTCTCATATATATACATTCAATCTCGATCTAGGGTATTACTAACCCAACCTCTATCGAGTTACACCATAGAGCTAAGGTTATTACTAAACCAATAGCTCTGATAACACTGTAACGACCCAGGGATTTTCGGCCTTGAAAATCGACATAAATACCTTTACCATAACTCATGCCGACTTTCCAAACACCGAAAACACTGGAACGTTTATAGAAAAAATTTAGAGGGTGAGATAAGAAAGAAAGAAATATTAGAATAGAAGAAGACGAAGAACCAACACAACATAGAATCAGAGTCTTACATCGCAGCGGAACAAAATATAATACAGAAATAAATCTTTACCGGGAGCTTTTAAAAATACTTTCAATATCAGAGTACATCAACATCTCTGGATAGTTATAAAAATCTGTCCCATATACAAAACACAGCGGAATAGTAACTATATAATATCATACGTCTGGACTCTTCCAGCTCGCCTCATCACAGCATTTGATAATTTGAACCTGTACACCCCGGGGCTAACCCGAGCATTTACAAAACACCTGGTCAGTCTGGTGAACCAGAGTGAGAGAAACACACCAAGTTTAAGGGTATCACACAACCTGATTTTTAAGTTAAAATCTTTTCGAAAGAAAAGGATAATCGTAAGACCAAATCCACACATAAACACGGACGGTTTTTACCTTAAGATAACCCAAAACAGTTTTGAAATCTATATCTTTTCTGATATTATACTAATGTCTAAATACAAGTAAATATCAATCTAGTGGAACGCTTGCATCTCACGCTCCATATATATAGTATACAATCAAAACCGCGGGCGCTTATTGGAGATTGGATTCCGACTATGACAAGGTATGCGACCACCTGCCGATAGTGTATCTCTAGAGGCGAATACACTGTGTTCAACAAGAACGTCTTGCAACCCGACCCTCACATGACCGACCACTCATTTCGCTTGAGTGTATCGAATGTATATCACCAACGGTTGGGCTCAAACCACCGTTTCCTGAAAAGGGACAGCATCGAAATAGATTAAACAAGCAAATGGATTTTCTCTAGATAGGTGATTATACACCCTAATGGGAGCGACCCATATAGCCATGCTGCCTGCCCGATTTTTTTCATTTCCCGATTGATGAGGCTTGAGGTTTAAATTATCTTTTGGAACACCTGATCACCATTCACTTTGAATGCCACATCGTCAGATCCGCCAGATATCACTAATTGATGTCCACAAAAATACTCCAGTTGGGAGCTAAACAACTATGGCACGTTTGAAGAAATCAACATACGTGATCCTTTGGAAATACTCTGTCTGACACTCGTCTATACAAGTCATCCAGGAACAGGCTGAACCGAAGGTACTCTCCTATTGCATCCTAGGAATCACCGTATAGATCAGTAGCGAGAAGTCCTTGCAACCCGTTGATTCCAACCACGACAGAATCACAGCTTATCCCTGCTTGCAATGCAGAGAACCTTAGTGTTTCTTCCATTTATGAAGATCCACGGTCTTCAATGTTCCATCTCGATCATCTTCTGATATCTTCACGTATTTGTTGGTCGGAATGGTTTTCGAATATAAATTCAATCCCGGTCTTTCCGTACCATCAATCTTATTGGACAGATTTGATAGTCGGTGATTTAACTATCAAAATAATCAGTGTTTTAATCATGACAATCCAATGGGTTCACTGGTTCAGTATTCAGTACCACTTGGCCTTTTAATCAAAACAAATGTAAATTTAAAACCCTTAAATATTTCGATATTATGAACATAGTTTCTCATAAGATTTTACTTTGACAAATTCACTTTTCACCAATTCTTTTCTTATCCAATTTAACACTTCACACCTTGAAATTTCTCATTTCAATTTCCAAAATTTACTTAATCCTATTAAGTAACTTCAATTCACAATTAACGATATAACCTATCGTCGCTTTTTATAAACCTTGTTCAGTTAAATTTTGGTTTAATCTAAACCATTTCCATCTCACTTTCTTTTTAACTTAATTCGAACATCATGTCAACATGATTTAAGCCATCGTATTCGCTCAAATCCCTCTTTATAATTTCATTGTAAAATTTTTGGTTTTAAATATAAAATCGTTCATAAACTCCTTTCACCCTTCAACTAGATCTCATTTCACCTTCGATTACTTTTTAAATGAATTTCAATTAAAAAGGTAATTTTCTAAATTATTATTAATTAAAATAATAATTTACTTTAAATCATTAACTACTTTCATAGTTAATTTCTTTCCTTACTAAAATAAATATTAATTCCCCTTTTAAAGATCTTATTAAAATTAAAACAACATTCATTAACTATTTTATTTAAACACACTAATTAAATAATCAATTCCAATTTAAAACCGTCGATTTAGTCAACCCAAACTCAATTATCCCATTAATCGATTCTAATTAGTTTTATAATTCATTTAAATAAATTCCATTTAATTGTTAAAAATAATTAAACAACTGTTAGGTAAATTCTTATTCTCGTACTTATACATTCGATGAACATCAAAACTTTCTTTATAAAATAAATTCATTACAAATTATAACTTAAATAGTAATAATAATTATTTATTTCTTTAAATAAACTTTATTCAAAATAATATATTCAAAAATCTATCTCCAGTTATAAAATAAATTTTATAACTTCATCTCTGTCGATTTGCCTGACGGTAAATCAACATGTATAAAATTGATTTTTATAAACCATATGTTGCCAAGTACTCAACCAATACTGCCCATTGGTTTAAACCAAACAGATGTTGAATATTCAGCCAATAATCAACAATCAAATCAATCACTCCAATAGATCAGTTCATATACGATAAATATGAAAATAAATAATATATTTGAGAAATCCGGTTGGATCTCTCCAACCAGTTCTCCCTGAAATTAAAATGGTTATCTCAAATTAGACCATTCAATTCCATTTAATTATAACGGTAAATGATCAACTATCAAATAATCAAAGCACTTCAAACAATTCAACACGTTTATTTTATAAATGTGGCCAACAAGGTAAGTTACCTTTATTGGTTCAAACCGTTAAAATATAACGATTCAGTATTTCACTGAAATTAAATGATAGTTTAATTTCATCAGTTAAATCAGCAAATGAATATAAAATTAGCACACAGTCAACCATTGGCAAGAAGATCACACAATATAAAAACCCAATTTATATAAAAATATAAATGGGAAAACTGAGTGAGTTTAACTCACCTTGATTTAGTTTGGTCGTTACATCCTGGTTTTTAATTAAATTAAACAGCATTTAATTTAATTAAAAAAATTCCTTGCTTCCGTCCTGACTGATCACGCTCCATCTTGAAGATCTCGTCTCTACGGTCTCAACGAGACTGACCGTGCTTAGATCTGATAATATATGCGCGAGATATCTTATAAAAAAATTTAATAAAGTAACTAAATTTTAAAACATGGACTATACATTTTAAATGGGCCCTTTACCTTTAGCCCGCGGCCCAAAACCCTACCCGCTTCCCCTTTTAATCCCTCTGTCGGATCCCTAATCGCCATTTAACCCACTACCTCCACAAAATAACACCCATGGCTGATTGAAAACCTTGTTTAAATCTTCAGTGAAACCCAAGGTAGCGGCGTCGCAACCCTACCTTATGCCACTACTTGATTAATTATCCTTCCCTCTTAATCGATCCGCTACCCTCCATCTCTAATCGAACTGTCTACCTCCATAACTCCTCCAGCAGCCACGTTCGCTTCGCGATCAACTCCAAGCCATCCAGACCCACTTTAGTCCATCAACGACCCAAAACTAGGTTTCCACTCGATGATTCGTTCGAACCCTAGTTCTTGGCTTCGAACAAATTCATCCAGAATTCCATCTAAAGCATCCAGATCTGAAATGCGCAGATGAGTGTTTACTTGATTTTTTAATTGCTGTTTTGATTTTCTATTGGTTCGACTGTTTTTCCCGTTTACTTCATTTGTTCGTGTGGTTTTTGGAATGGTGAAACACTCTGTGCTATCTGAATATTTATAGTGGTAGAATTTAGATCAGATCGATGTCCATCCGTAGCTCAACGTAAGCAGTTCAGTTATAAATCCTTAGGTCATATGCCTTTTCCTTCTCTTTTTCAAATTATTGTACTATTGATGGAATCATTGATAGATACTTGAGGGATTTAACAAATATTTGTTGAATTTTTGTATTATACTCAGTACAACTAGTCTGCTCGATTGAACTATCAATCAATTTTGTTACTTAATACCGAAGTTTGAAAGTGTATGATGTTGAGTTTTAGATCAGAACATTGTCTATCAGCATCTTATCCTAGGTAGGTTAAGCTACAAATCTTAGGCCATTTTGTTTTTTAGAGATTTTTACTGAGTTTAGTATTGTATTTTCCAATACCGCTTCTGTTCAAAAAGATAGTGTTCGACTTGTAGATTGGGTGAGATATTGAGTTTATGAGTTATCCATACAGATTTTTGAAACTGCATTATGGATTTTATTCAGAATTCAATATATGGTAGTAGTGAATTTGTACTCGACTGTATAAATGAATATATATGTATATATCACTTGTTCATTGTACTGTTTTGAGCTGTACATCACCCACTGTTTTGTTCAGCTGTTCATGTGAATATAGTTTAGTTGTTTTAGCTATTCTATTTAGCTGTTCAGGTTTTTGATGCCTACACATACATAGCTGTTTCATTTGCTGTTACATGAATATATTTATTTGTTTGCTTCACTATACTGTTCATGATCTTTTATGTTTCCTTTTCTGTTTCAGATCCATGTTTATGGAGACACTTCGATTTACTGTTCCTGGAATGAAACAGGTCATGCAGAATTAGATTGAATTGTCTTATCTTCTATGTTTTGCATTTGTGCAAACAATCAGGTATGTGTTTTCTTTTTGTTTGCATTTGTTGGAACAATTTTTTTATAGTTTATATTTAGATCATCTGGGTGGTGAGTAACCTTTTTCTCAGAGCCCACATACATGTTTAATTCTGGAAATTTAGTGGTAAGGCTGTTTATAAAGATAAAAACAGAAGCACTGATACAATCTCTGCTATTTGATATTTATTTTTGTGTGGATTCAAGCTATGTGCATTGATATCTATATGCATCATAATGGATTTAAATATGTAGTTGTTTAAGGTATTAGTATCTGTAAATAATTAGATTTACACTTTCAAGTATGAATAGACCCATAACCAAATACAAAAGATAGTAATAAATTTTCCAACTGTAAATGATGTAAGCAAGTTCTAATTTACTGCTTACTTCAGTTTTACCTACTGTACATTTATCTGAACTATACTACTAGATCCCTATCTCTATTGTATGTTTCTAGTGCAATGCACTTCAACCCTGATACTATGTGAACTTAAATAAAATGGCATGCTTACTGTAGGGTCAGATAAATAGTGTATTTGTATGTATTTGTATTTTACTTGTGTGTGTTCTTCTGTTTGTACAGCTAACATGATCGAGCTGTCATGTATTGGAAAGTAAAGCTACGTGATATTTTACGGAGAAAGTTTGAAGAATTTTTATTCGATTCCATGTGCCATTGTCTGCGGTGACGTGCACCCCAAGTAGGTGATGTATAGGCTATCTAAGGCTATTCGAATTGTCTACTCACTTTAGAGTTTTGGAAATTGCATTTGACGATTCTATATTTGATTTTAAATGTATGGCAACAGTCCTTATCTGAATTCGTACATAAAATCCACTGTGTATAAAAATATATTTAGTTGTAAAGAAATAAAAGAGTGAGGAACATTGTATTGAAAAATGGATACAGTATTTTTATTTATTTGTATGTGTCACTGTCTTTAAACTAATTCGGGTGTTGTCATGTGCATCGTATGTCTAATCGTTTTATTGGCTGCTTATACTATTATATAAGGTTGGTGCAAATGTGTTGTTTATTGTATGATATTATGTATTTGCTATCTCTGGATCAAATTATCTTGTGACATCGTTACTTGTTCACAGATATTCGACTTATATTAAAATATATATATATATATATTGAACTCCATTAAAAATAAATAATTTCGATAAAAATTGTAACACCCCGAATTTTCTGTTAACCGTAAACTAAAAAATTAAAGTATAATTAATTCTAAATGAAAAAATTAAGGGAAAGGGTTACGCCATTGCATTCGTCTCGGAATTCTGCTGGAGATAGAGTCCGAGTTTGCGTAAATCGGACTCCGTATGAAGGAGTTATGACCTCCGGAAGTTTCAGAATTTAATTTAAAATTAAACAGCTCAAAAACAAGGCCAAATTCGAATTCCAAATGCACAGGCGGGCTGGGCGGGAAAATTCCCGCCCAGGCCAGGAAAATTCCCGCCCAGGCCAGGGGTCGACCTGCAAGTCGACCTGCTTGGTTGACCTGACCTGCCTGGTATTGGCTCGATTTTTGGGGCTTGGTTGTGTCACTAGGGCTTACTTGTCGCTTTCTAATTGGCTTCTCTTGAGATGGATGGCCTTGATTAACTCTAGCTTCATCGACGGCTCTAATATATTTGAAATTCTATATAAGCAACTCTAGTCTCAACCTAAATTCACACAAAAAATATAGAACTAGAGCCATCATGCTGGTGGAAGGAAGCCAAGAGTAGCCTCCACTTGTGGAAAGTTTAGAGACGAGCAAAACTAAAGTAAAAAAAGAATCAAAACAACGTTTGTCTACCCAAAGGAAAGCATTTCAAATTCAGAACTCAGAATTCAGAATTCAAGTTCGTCGTTTGTTGTAAGTATAGTGATTTTTCCGATGTGAATAAAATTAAGACTTGATGCGATGTAAAATGGAAATGGAATTGTGCTATTGTATAACGACTATGTTAATCTATGTATTGAAATGATTGTATTGCAAATGGTTGGAATGTTTGTGGTTAAATTTACTTGGTGATTGGATCCATTCAAATGAAAACAACATCACATGCAAGTTGTATAGTTCATGTAATAATCTACACCTATATGTTTATGTGATTATATAAGTTGTGTGTGATATGTCCAAGTTAAGATCGCATGTATATACTTTATGCTAGAACCTCTATGCCTAAATGATTAAGTTCATATACATGCTCATATGTTTATACAAAAGTTGTAAACATGATTTGATCTAGTTCACACACATGTGGCAAAATTATACATACTTTATGGAAATGACATATTCTTGTCATATGCCAGTGATGCTCGATGTTATGCTAAGATCTAAATATGTTTAGGCTTATGTTGTCTAAATCATATGCTAATTCATGTGACACCTGTTTAGTTAGATTCCCCTTTTTTAATGCAAGTTCACATGACAAGTTGAAACCCATGATTCAGTCTATGTTGCAAATTCACATATGTGTATATTGATTATTTTGCAAGTTCACACCTATGATGTTCATGTTGACTATGCCAAGAATGCCAAGTTTACACCTATGTCATGTTTACGTTAATGAATTTCTTTTTGCCAATTTTGTGTACGCTAAATTAGGCTAAGTTTTTAGCCTAATATTATATGTTAAAAATCATGAGGACGAAAATTAGGCTAAGATTGATAGCCTAGTACTTACACGGGGTAACGTTGGGATAAATTGGTAATTATAGGGAAACTTGACATAAATTATGAAAATGTATGAAATTGGCATGTTTTTCACATGCCAAAATTGGTGGCATTTAAATGGTATAAATTCTTATACCAAAAAGGATGAACTTGGAATGTGGGCCAAAACATTTAATTGTTAACAAATTTACATATAACAAGTAAAAGAGACAAATATGTAAATTTAGAAAATACGAATATGCTTAACTCGAGGTTGGATTGAGTTGTGATGTAAACCTGCCCGGACCCGCCCGACTGTCCAGTGGTCACAACAATACCTATCCAATGTGAGAGGTTAAGCATTGAGCCCAATAAGGACCCGAGGTTAGACTGAGTTACGGTGTAAATCTGCTCGGAACTGACCAGCACATCCAGCAACCGTAACAATACCTGTCTAATGTGAGTGGTCGGTGCTTTAAAAAGGCTAAGGACAGAAAAGTCAGGATGGTAGGGTTAAGTTAACTAAAACACTTAACCAATTCAACATGTTAATTAAACTGATGTGTGGGGTTAGGTAAATACAGACACTTAACCACTTAACATGTTTGACTAGAAAACCCTAGTAACCGGGACCCATTTCAGCAGTAACCCAATTAGGTATCATGGTACCCTGAAACTAGGCAGGGTGGGGCACGATTACTGGGCTGATTGTAAGCGGTCAAAAGCGACGGTGGTGGGTGCAACAGTCTGGGTTCTAATGGAGTGCGGGGGTGCACACACTTCGGAGCAGACAAATAGGGCACCGGGGGCACCAGTAGTATACCCTATGCATTCTAGGATTGTGTCGGGCCGCCACCATGGGACTTGATACACCCCATGGTGGGACCATCATAGGTATCTACACTCTTTGGAGGCCGTTTGACACATATGATTTTGCGAGTAAGAGCCGATGTTTAGAAGAAGGGGATCACTTTACCCTCATCATGGGGTGCCAGTTTAGAACTAATATATGTAGGTGCAGAGATATAGTGTGGGGTACGATAGTATATTCGTTTCAAAACTACTTTATCTTAGTTTATGATACTTTCATGTTTCCAGTTTATACCTATAATGCCCTTATTCTTATTCTTATACTGAAGAGTCACTAGACTTACCAGGCTTTATGTCTGACTCTGTTTTTCTTTCGTCTTCTTTTCTTCCGTTCCCCCCCCCAAGGTCCACAGGGAGGAAACAACTCAACTTAGTCAGACTCTTTGCAAGCTTCAAGATAGTAGATGTACGGTTTGGACTCTCTTTCCTTGGCTATGGCTTTTGGACACGTTCTATGGAGATTTATGCAGCTTTTATCATGTTTTATGCTTCTTTATTTAATAACCAAGACAGAAATGATGATGTAATGTTTTGGAAGTTGTTGTGAGACAATTATGGAAATGTTTTGTATGAACAATTATTTTGTGAAATAAAAGTCTGTTTGTTTTCCGCTGCTTATATATATGTGTGTTCGTATCTGTCTCGTGTTTTATCTGTGACTCTTACTTATAAACCTCCACCAAAGTTAAGGCATTCCCTTTATGAGTGACCTTAATGGAGGTTGGGGTGTTTCACTTGGTATCAAAGCCAGGTTTACCAGACTAGATAAATAATTTTGAAACTATTTTCAAAAAGAAGTTTAAAGAAGCATCTTTTTTCAAGAAAAAGTGTTGTTTTTAAAAGGCATAATTCCCCAAAGCCATATGCACTATCTCTCTATCCTTTTGTCTTGAATACTTTCCTTTTTGTTCCAGCATGTCTGGAGGTCTTAACCTTCCAGAAGGAGTACTGATCCCTGGCTGGTTCCGAAGGTACCTAGAAGTTAGGACCAATGGTGCGGGCCTAGCAGTCATTCCTCCTCCCACAGTGGCAGCAGCTCCTCCACCTCCTCCTCCTCGTGGAAATACTTTCGCTAAGACATATAGAGACTTCAAAGCTATGGGTAGAAAGGACTTTAATGGAACTGAATCATTTGTGGTAGCAAGGAACTGACTGAAGGAGACTGAAGATTTATTCGTTATCTTCGAAGTTGACGACAGGCAAAAGATACAGCTAGCAGTGTAGTTGCTCAAAGACGAAGCTTCCTATTGGTGGGAAGTTACCCATGCTGAGAGGCCAGTGGAAACTTGGGAACATTTCAGGACGAGGTTTGAGATGAAATTCCTCTCCCAAGCTGAAAGAAGCTTGCAGATGGAGAAGTTCCTAACTCTTAAACAAGGAAATATGACAATCAAGGAGTATGTCAATTAGTTTAATCAGCTGGCCAGATTTGGGCTAGATTTAGTAAACACCCAACACAAGAAGGCCCTTCGTTTCGTTAAAGGTCTGAATGAGCCTCTACACAGCCTTGCTATGACCCATATACCCATGGGAGCGACCTATGAAAGCTTGGTGGACATAACGCTGCTACACGTGGAAGATAAAGGCAAGAAAGAGGCAAAGGCGAAAGTGCCTCAAGAAAAGAAAGAGGGTTTACAGGCTAAGAAAATAGACTTCAAGAAAGGCGGGAAGAACAACAAATCCCGTGAAAA
Source organism: Allium sativum (assembly GCA_030737875.1). Lineage (NCBI taxonomy): Eukaryota > Viridiplantae > Streptophyta > Magnoliopsida > Asparagales > Amaryllidaceae > Allium > Allium sativum. The sequence goes on along the minus strand of CM060915.1, from coordinate 936,736,994 downwards.
GAGAAAGTGCAATTTCTGTGGCATTGTTGGACATATAGTGAAAGACTGCAGAAAGAAGAAGGCGAAGATGAATGGTGGTTGCTTAAGTTACGGCGAGACTGGACACTTGGCTAAGGACTGCCCAAAGAAGCGGGGGGAGGGACAGAGGACTGGACCCACCTCAGGGGGACAGGTTCACGCGCTGGTGGCACCTCTACAGGAACGCGGTAGAAATATTTCTATAGAAAGCTTAGTTTATCTGTATGATCATCCAGTTCGCACTCTCTTTGATTCTGTTGCATCACACTCCTTTATTTCATCTGATTTGGTAGAATCTCTACACCTAGACACTAGTATGGTAGAAGATCCCTTGGTTGTTTCAAATCCAATTGGGGACTTGGCTTATTTGTCGATGGTTTGCTTGGATTTGAAAATCTCTATTCTAAGTGTTGAATTTAGAAGTAGTGCCTTTGTTTTGGGCTTCCCAGGATATGGGCTAATATTAGGCATGGACTGGTTATCCAGTAATGGTGCCTTTCTTAATTGTGAGAAAAGAGTGGTTAGGCTCTTGACTCGGCTCGGTAACACTCTAGAAATTTCTTGTAATCCCTTGAATGCTGTTATGCTTAGTTATCTAAAGTCGCTTGATGCTTCTGTTGAGAATTTGCAGTCGGTTAGGGTGGTCCGGGAATATCCAGATGTCTTTGAAGAGGTGAAAGGCTTACCTCCGAAGCGGGAAATAGACTTCCGCGTATATCTTGTTGGTAATGCAAAGCCCATAGCTCTGCATGTTAGACACATGGCTCCAAAAGAGAGAAAGGAGCTCAGTAAGAAAGTTAAGGAGCTTCTCGAGAAGGGGTTTATAAGGAGGAGTATCTCAGAATGGGGTGCTCCAGTGGTGTTCGCCACGAAAGTAGATGGTTCACTACGTCTTTGTGTGGACTATAGGAGCTAAACAAGCTGACTAAAAAGAATAGACACCCGCTTCCCAAAATAGACGATTTGTTTAATCAGCTTGTAGGTGCGTCGGTCTTCTCCCAACTTGATCTAGCTACTGGGTTCCATCAGCTAAGGGTAGCTAAAGATAGCATTGATAAAACGACGTTCAGAACCCCAGACGGTTTCTTCGAGTGGCTTGTCATGCCTTTCGGCTTGACAAACGCACCCGCTTATTTCATAGACCTAATGAGCAGGGTGTACAGAGAATTCCTCAATAAGTTCGTGGTCGACTTCGTAGACGATATTTTAATCTTCTTAAAGAATAAGGAAGAACATGCTCAGCATCTGAAGGAGATCATGGATACTCTCCGTGCGCATCAGCTAAAAGCCAAATTCTCCAAGTGCCACTTTTGGAGAGAAGAAGTAAGATTTCTTGGACATATGGTGTCCAAAGAGGGGTTAGCAGTGGAGCCCGCGAAAGCGGTGGCAGTGCAAGATTGGAAGACACCAAGAAATGCAACCGAAGTCCGAAGCTTTCTCGGGCTAGCAGGTTTTTACCGGAAGTTCATTATGGATTTCGCGAAAATCTCAGCTCCACTCACAAGGCTAACAAAGAAGAATCTAGCATTCGCTTGGGATTTAGACTGTGATATTGCTTTCTAACGCTTTAAAAGGGCTCTTACAACAGCCTCAGTTCTGACTTTGCCAGATGGAAGCAAGATGTTCACAGTATACACGGATGCTTGTGGTACGGGACTAGGCACTGTTCTGATGCAAGAAGGGAGGGTAGTACTTATGGTGGAAGACAATTGAAAGTTCATGAAAAGAACTACCAAACCCACGATCTAGAGTTGGCCGCCATCGCCTTTGCGCTTAAGTCTTGACGCCATTATCTCCTTGGTGAGAAGTTCGAATTATATACTGACCATAAATCGTTGAAGTATCTTTTCTCACTAAAAGATCTTAACTTAAGGCAGCAAAGATGGATGGAGTTCCTTGCCTCATATGACTTTGAGATTTCCTATACTCCCAGCAAAGGCAACGTAGTGGCAGACGCGTTGAGCAGAAACAAACTGACCCTAAGCCCTCTCTTTGTAGAATGGCAAAGCTTGGAGTATATAGCCAGTTTTGAATTTAGGCCCTCCTCTGATTTTGTACCTGGTTTGTTGGCATCCCTAGAAGTACGGCCCACTCTTTTAGACTCAATAGGGGCCGCACAACATGAAGACCCTCAGCTTGTGGATGTGATTGATAAGCTAATTAGGGGTGAAACTTCCAGTCACCTCAATAGGTACTCCATCGATGATAAGGGTTGGCTGAGGCGAGATGGAAGACTATGCGTCCCACAAGCAAGGGATTTGGTAAAGAAGGTTCTCGAGGAAGCACACCATTCCAAGATGACAATACACCCAGGTGGAGATAAGATGTATAAGGACGTAAAGAGAGTTTTCTTTTGGAATGGCATGAAGAAAGATGTGGCATATTTCGTTTCTAAGTGTATGACATGCCAACAGGTCAAGATGGAACAGAAGAAGCCTGGAGGACTGCTTCATCCTCTAAAAGTCCCGCAATGGAAGTGGGATAGCATTTCAATGGACTTCATTGACGGGTTGCCCAGGTCAAGAAGGGGCAATACTAGCATTTGGGTAATAGTGGACAAGCTCACAAAAAGCGCCCACTTTATACCTATCAAGAGTAGAAGGACTACCTATCTCTAGCTTCTCTTTATCTCAAGGAAATAGTTCGACTCCATGGAATACCCTCCAGCATAGTGAGTGACCGAGATCCCATCTTTACAAGCGAATTTTGGCGGAGTCTGCAAGAAGCTTAAGCACACAATTATGCTTAAGCACTGCTTATCACCCCCAAACTAATGGTCAGACAGAAAGGGTTAATAAAGTAATAAAGGATCTTTTGAGATTGTGCATCCTTGACTTCGGAGGGACATGGGAAGATCATCTTCCTTTAGTGAAATTCGCCTACAACAACAGCTACCAAGCCACCATCGGTATGGCGCCCTTCGAAGCTTTGTATGGAAGACCGTGCCGATCACCAACTTGTTGGTGGGAGTCTACTGACAAGATTATACTTGGGCCAGATATGATTAGAGAGACTTCATAAAAAGTGGACTTGGTACGAAGGAGAATGAAGACTGCCCAAGACAGACAAAAATCCTACGCCGACAAAAGAAGGACCGACCTTGAGTTTGAGGTTGGGGACAGGGTTTTCCTTAAGGTATCTCCTTTAAGGAACGTCGTTCGCTTTGGATCCGCAAGAAAACTAGCACCAAGATTTGTAGGACCGTTCCCTATCAACGAGAAGATTGGGAAGATGGCTTATAGAGTAGAGCTGCCTGAAAGGTTGGCAGGAATTCACAACGTCTTTCACGTTTCTCATCTCCGGAAATTTTTACATGAATCCGCGGAAGTGGTGGAGCCAAGCATTCTAGAAGAAGCCGAAGTGGAACGCGAAGCAACTATGAGGAGAGTTCCAACTCGAATCGTAGGAACTGAAGTGAAAAAGCTACGCAACCGCGAAGTAAAGCTCGTTAAAGTTCAGTGGAGCGACGCCGAGGAAGACGCAACTTGGGAAACTGAGGACAGAATACGCGCGACTTACCCTTTTCTTTTTGAGGGTACATCTTTGATCTCTCTTTTTCCTTAAGTTATGCTTGTATCTATCTTTTTAGGTATATCTCCTCGATCTTATCCTTTATCCTTAGGTAGAAACCCCTTTGGATGTAAACATGTAATTGAAACATGTTATGGTTGATGGCTGCAAGTGGTTGAGAGTGGTTGCTAGTGGTTGCTCGTGGATGCATATACACACACAACCTAGGTTTTAGATTGGCTCAATCACTTCATATTGCATATGCATATATGTATTCATATTTGTATGTGGTAGAAACATGATAAGTTGTTATATGGATGTCGCATTTGTATGAAGGGTTGCGCACTCATGTAGAATTATGAGTAAGGGAAAAATTTGCATACATAATGGATTCATGACACTTACACGATTGCATTAAGGAGGTCAACTGAATCAGTAGACCGCCTGATTTTGCATTAGATAAGGATATATACAAACACTATGCATATGATCATAAAGCATTAGAAGTCTTTTAAGGACAATGGACGCCTGTGTTTGATGGATGAGTAGATGGACGATTGGATGTTAGGATGTACGTTCTCCCAGACTTGAATATTTCGGGAACGAAATCCTAAAAGGAGGGGAGAATGTAACACCCCTAATTTTCTATTAACCATAAATTAATAAATTAAAGTATAATTAATTCTAAATGAAATAATTAATGGAAACGGGTTACGCCATTGCGTTCGTCTCGGAATTCTACTTGAGATGAGTCCGAGTTTGCGTAAATTGGACTCTGTATGAAGGAGTTTTGACCTCCGGAAGTTTCAGAATTTAATTTAAAACTAAACAGCTCAAAACAAGGCCAAATTCGAATCCCAAACGCACGGGCAGGCTGGGCGGGAAAATTCCCGCCCAAGCCAGGAGGTCGACTATGTAGTCGAACCCCCAACCAGGTCGACACTATAGTCGACCTGGGTACCCAGGTCGACTATGTAGTCGACCTGGTGGTCGACCTGCAGGTCGACCTGCTTCGTCGACCTGACCTGCCTAGTCTAGTCCTGGCTCGATTTTTGGGGCTCGGTTGTGTTACTAGGGCTTACTTGTCGCTTTCTGATTGGCTTCCCTTGAGATGGATGGCCTTGATTAACTCTAGCTTCATCAACGGCTCTAATCAATTTGAAATTCTATATAAACAACTCTAGTCTCAACCTAAATTCACACAAATAATATAGAACTAGGGCCGTCATGCTGCTGGAAGGAAGCCAAGAGTAGCCTCCACTTGTAGAAAGTTTAGAGACGAGCAAAACTAAAGTAAAACAAGAATCAAAACAACATTTGTCTACCCAAAGGAAAGCATTTCAAATTCAGAACTCAGAATTCAGAATTCAAGTTCGTCGTTTGTTGTAAGTATAGTGATTTTTCCGATGTGAATAAAATTAAGACTTGATGCAATGTAAAATGGAAATGGAATTGTGCTATTGTATAACGACGATGTTAATCTATGTATTGAAATGATTGTATTGCGAATGGTTGGAATGTTTGTGGTTAAATTTACTTAGTGATTGGATCCATTCAAATGAAAACAACATCACATGCAAGTTGTATAGTTCATGTTATAATCTACACCTATATGTTTATGTGATTATATAAGTTGTGTGTGATATTTCCAAGTTAAGATCTCATGTATATACTTTATGCTAGAACCTCTATGCCTAAATGATTAAGTTCATATACATGCACATATGTTTATACAAAAGTTGCAAGTTCATAATTGGATCCATGCCAAGATCCATTTTAATACAAGTTTCATGTTGTAGTTGTAAACATGATTTGATCTAGTTCACACACATGTGGTAAAATTATACATACTTTATGGAAATTCCATATTCTTGTCATATGCTAGTGATGCTCGATGTTATGCCTAGATCTAAACATGTTTAGGCTTATGTTGTCTAAATCATATGCTAATTCATGTGACACCTGTTTAGTTAGATTCCCCTTTTTTAATGCAAGTTCACATGACAAGTTGAAACCCACGATTCAGTCTATGTTGCAAATTCACATATGTGTATATTGATTATTTTGCAAGTTCACACCTATGATGTTCATGTTGACTATGCCAAGAATGCCAAGTTTACACCTATGTCATGTTTATGTTAATGAATTTCTTTATTCCAATTTTGTGTACACTAAATTAGGCTAAGTTTTTAGCCTAATATTATATGTTAAAAATCATGCAGACGAAGATTAGGCTAAGATTGTTAGCCTAATACTTAGATGGGGTAACGTTGGGATAAATTGGTAATTATAGGGAAACTTGACATAAATTTGAAAAATGTATGAAATTGGCATGTTTGTCAAATGCCAAAATTGGTGGCATTTAAATGGTATAAATTCTTATACCAAAAAGGATGAACTTGAAATGTGGGCCATAACATTTAATTGTTAACAAATTTACATATATCAAGTAAAAGAGACAAATATGTAAATTTAGAAAATACGAATATGCTTAACACGAGGTTGGATTGAGTTGTGATGTAAACCTGCCCGGACCCGCCTGGCTGTCCAGTAGTCACAACAATACCTATCCAATGTGAGAGGTTAAGCATTGAGCCCAATAAGGACCCGAGGTTAGACTGAGTTATGGTGTAAATCTGCCCGTAACCGACCGGCACATCCAGTAACCATAACAATACCTATCTAATGTGAGTGGTCGGTGCTTTAAAAAGGCTAAGGACAGACAAGTCAGGATGGTTGGGTTAAGTTAACTAAAACACTTAACCAATTCAACATGTTAATTAAACTGATGGGTAGGGTTAGGTAAATACAGACACTTAACATGTTTGACTAGAAAACCCTAGTAACGGGGACCCATTTTAGTAGTAACCCAATTAGGTATCATGGTACCCTGAAACTAGGCAGGGTGGGGCACGATTACTAGGCTGATTGTAAGCGGTCAAAAGCGACGGCGGTGGGTGCAGCAGTGTGGGTTCTAACCGAGTGAAGGCATGCACACACTTCGGAGCAGACAAACAGGGCACTGGGGGCACCAGTAGTATACCCTATGCATTCTAGGATTGTGTCGGGCCGCCACCAGGGGACTTGATACACCCCATGGTGGGACCAGCATAGGTATCTACACTCTTTGGGGGCCATATGACACATATGATTTTGCGATTAGGAGTCGATCTTTAGAAGAAGGGGATCACTTCAGCCTCATCATGGGGTGCAAGTTCAGAACAAATATATGTAGGTGCAGAGATATAGTGTGGTGTGCGATAGTATATTCGTTTCAAAACTGCTTTATCTTTGTTTATGATACTTTCCTGTTTCCAGTTTATACCTATCATGCCCTTATTCTTATTCTCATACTGAAGAGTCACTAGACTTACCAGGCTTTATGTCTGACTCGGTTTTTCTTTCGTCTTCTTTTCTTCCGTTCCCCCCCAAGGTCCACAGGGAGGAAACAACTCAGCTTAGTCAGACTCTTTGCAAGCTTCAAGATAGTAAATGTACGGTTTGGACTCTCTTTCCTTGGCTATGGCTTTTTGACACGTTCTATGGGGATTTATGCAGCTTTTATCATGTTTTATGCTTCTTTATTTAATAACCAAGACAGAAATGATGATGTAATGTTTTGGAAGTTGTTATGAGATAACTATGGAAATGTTTTGTATGAATAAATATTTTATGAAATAAAAGTCTGTTTGTTTTCTGCTGCTTATATATATGTGTTCATATCTGTCATGTGTTTTATCTGTGACTTTTACTTATAAACCTCCACCAAAGTTAAGGCATTCCCTTTGTGAGTGACCTTAATGAAGGGTGGGGTGTTTCAAAAATCTATTTATCAGTATTTAAAATAGATTTAAATATTTGAAACCAATGTTAAAAATATGGGATGTTACAATTTCAGATGATTTATGGAAATTAAATTAGAATATAAACGATAATAAAAATAAGTTTATTATCGAAGAATCTGGTTAGTTCTGAATTTTAATTATATTATATCAATTTAATCTGGTTATTTTATATATACACGTTCGAAATAAATTTCAGAAAATATTCTGTTGAGTTCAGTATAACACTATAACATTGGAACGACGGTCGGTATGCTAAAATAGTGGTTCATGATTTTTAATTGTGAACCCTGATATATTTAAATTGGATAAGATCGAAATTGAATCGAAAATCAAATCGATATCTGTTTAAAAAGAATAAAAGATCTCTTTATATCGAATCAAATTAATTAGAAAATCTTTTTAAAATAAATACAAAGATTTGTTGTGTACTTCTGGCTCCCCCTCCACTTCTATATAAACGCGACATACTCTACTTTGTTTCCTTTCCATTTCCATTTGCAAAAATAATCGGAGCTTCAAATTGTAATGGCCGCTACCTAATAAAGCCCTCCTCTTCATATAGGTATATGAAATCACAGACCCCTTTCATTCCCAAATCGAAAACAAAGCTCCAGTAAAATCAACTACTTCCCAACTAGCCGCACCCCTTTCCTTTCAAAAAAATCGCGAGCCCCTCTTCTGAAACAAAAAAAAAATCGAACCCCCTTATTCCTTTACCTTTATCGCGAGTTTCGATTTTCTGTTGAAATCAAAGACCTTGACTTCCGTGGATCTCTGTGTCGCTCGAATTAGGGGTCGCGACTGTCTTGAGATGTTGGAGTTGCTCGCGTTATACTGTGCGATGATGGGATCTGGGCTGAGGGGTTTCAATGTTGAGGAAGTGGTGCGACAGGGACAGGAAGATGATGGATGAGGTAATATGATGTTTGAACTTGGAATCTGGTGTTCGACATTGGAAATTTAGGGAGTTCGATGCAGTGGAGATGTACGATTTCAGGTGGGTTTGGAGAAACTCGGCTCTACCAAAAATCGCAACTGTTGTAAATGCAGTCACGAGCACCTGAGGTTGTCAATGTTGATGGTAAGAGGTTCGCTGTGCCAGTTTATCAGTGAAGATGGATGGGATACTTGTGTGGTTCGAAGTCCTGAAAGAAATTAAGAAGGGTGCAGTTATTTCAGGTAATTGGGAAATTAACAAAGGGATTTAGCAAGGACTGGTAAGCTAATTAATTATTTTGTTAATTAAAGTTCTTAGTTGTAAATTAATTTAATAAATTACTTATAAAAGCTTGTATTTTACTCACAAAGGGTTGACTAGAACTGGGATGTTGCATAGCGTTTTGGACAGTCAATAATGGATGTTAAATGGAAATTTAGGTAAGTTATGTTGTGTAATTAATTTCTAATTTACAAGTTCAAGCATATTTAAAATTATATCAAAATTCATAACACATCTGTATGCATCATACAATAATAGATTCAAGCGAAACAAATTTTGTTGGCTTTATGTTGACAAAGGCCAAACATACTTGTCGGATTGCGATTTTTAGAGTCGACGGAAACCAACGTTGGAATTTTAATTTAGTCGAACGTAGTTCAATTTAAATTAAAATTGTATTGGAGTGCAAACTAAAAACCCCGGTGAGTAAATCTCAATCTGTTTTATTTAAAATTATTTTTATTAGTTAAAAATAATTTTTCGTTGGTTGTTTGCTTGCATTTTAATTTTTCTGTGGCTAAATTATAAATATATTAGTTATTTAGGCTTGGTTGTTATTATATATATATTGGTGGTTGGATTTCTTGTAGTATCATTAGCGGATGCCCGCGGTACCATTAGCGGATGATTACCCTATACGCCCCATGCTATGATAGTGGATGACCTTCTATACCACAATATCCTGCCTCGAAGCAGGATGGGTATTATTTTTGTTGACTAACGTATGTGGATGCAGGAAAACAGGTTGGAGGGATCCAACTGGATTCCTCAAAAATATTATTGTTGTTGTTTCACAGATATTATCATATATGATGTGTTAGAAATCCTGTAATGGGGTGTTTTGATTGTTTGAAATAGAATTGGGTCTAAATGTTGATTTATAAAATATCGTGAAAGAGATTTTGAGATTTCAAAAGGAAAATTCTATTTTCTAAAATAGAATTTGAATTAGAATGGGCTAAAAAAATATTTACTTGTTTTGAAAATAAATAAAACAAGTATTGTATTTATAAACGATGTTTGTAAATCAAATAATACAGGAAACTGAAGTGAATTTATAAATGGTGTTTATAAATAAAATAGATTGATTTTCATTGGATAATCAGATAATTGAAATGAAATTATAAACAGTGTTTATAGATAAAGTGGAAAAATTATCATTGGATAATTTGAATATTTAAATTCAAATGTGAATTTACAAAAATAGAAATGGGGAAATCATTTTAAAGAAATAAACGATGGGATTTATTCTGATGTTCAGAATATAAATTGAACTAAAATAAATGCGTAAGAATTTATGATTTGAATTCAATAAATTCGAATTTATTTAAATAGAAGTTAAATTGAATATGAAAATAATTTGGATGTTATAAATAGAAATTTCCAAAATAAGATTTTGGTTTTAAATAGATTTCGAAACAGACTTGTTTAAATATAAAACAAGGAAATTTATAAAATGGTGTTTATAAATATAATGAATTAATTATCGAGAGATAATTTGAATATTTAAATTCCAATATGAATTTAAAATAGAATTTGAAAATAGAATTTGAATATAGAAAATTCAAATAGAATTTGAATATAGAAAATTCAAATAGAATTGAAAATAGAATTTGAAAATAGAATTTGAAAATAGAAAGTTGAAATCATTTCGAAATGGGAACGACGAAATATATTTCAGAATGCAGATTTTTAAACAGAATAGAGATAAATCCAAAGGGTTTCTAATTTGAAAAAAAGAATTGGAATTAAATATAGAAGATTGAAGTATAAATAAATATATTACCGAGTAAGGAAAGATCGACAATTTTAGATAATCGAAAATATTATGTTGAATTGGGAAACTGATTTGATATATATTAAAAATATATCAGAATGGAGTTGAATTTATTTTAAACAAAGTTTAAACGTTTATATATATATAAATAAATATAATTAAAACGAACTCGCCGCAGCATGGCAGTTCGTAAATTGGCGATTCGAACTTCAATTGAGTATATAGAACTCAAATTAAGTCGGAATTCTTTGAAACAAGAACCGTTAGGACCAATTAGATAATAGTTTTCTAATGGAAGAGAAAAATCTGGATTTTGTCGAATAGATTTTTAGTTATGTAAAAATCAAATTTTCAGAAAAAGAGCGCCAGAACCATTATAAAACCATAACGGTTTATATAAATAAATAAAAGGATTTGAAAGAAATAAAATCCGAATTGCCATTAGAAAATCCAGACTGGAGATATAAAATAAATATGAACTCCATCAAAGTAAGTGAAATGATTTTTGAAAAAAAAATCAAATTTTTAGTTATTAAATAGATTTAAGTAATTTTGAAGAATAAATTGTTAATCGAGTTTTGAATCGAAATTGGCGTTGGATAAGTAAATTGGTTTTGTGGATTCATATTCGAAATCGAATTTGAAACTCAAGTTAGAAATGAAATTCTACTTGTTTATAAGTGAATTAAAATATATTTGAACATGATATGTTCAAAATAAAGGGATTTGGCAAAATAGCTAATTAAAGAATAAATTAGCAAATTGAGTTAGAAATGACCGAATTGAGTTGGGATAAATTGGAAAACAGGTGAATATAGGTTGAGTAGGTTTGGAATGAAGTATATGAAGATTTTAATTTATGTGCCCAACAAAATGGTACATGTTTAAATTCCATATGAGGTTTTATGCGCCGTATCGGCAAGCCGCTTGGATTTTTCTTTTTCTTTTTGATTGGAGAGGCCTATGTGGCGGTTTGGGGATTTTCCTGATGCTCCCGGTACAAAGGAGGTTATAGCGAAATTTTCCATAAATTTAAGGAGGTAGAATATTTTTAAGAAATTTTGATAACTGGAAATCAATGTTTTGAAGTTAAAGATGTTTTCAGTCAAGGTCTGAGAGGTAATTTTTCCCCAACTCGATTGTTTTCATTACTAACTGATAAATAGCAAGATTCAATCTCGATGATCAATATTTAAATAAGATTTAGTTGAATACAGTATTTCGGGTTGTAACGATGTTTTACACCACATTCGTTTTTACCCGAATAAGTGGAAGTTTGGAAAAATAATAATAAATATTTCCTAAGTATATAAATGAATAGTCGGGAAAGAAATAAGCAATTGGAATGTTCTCCAATTATAGATAGAAAATATTTTCTAAGTGTAGGAAATAAAAGCAGGAGAGATATGAAAATGTTTTCCAAATGGGTAAGAGGCCAAGATGATTATGGAAAATATTTAGTTAATGAATATTGATAAAGGAAGCGGAGAAGTGATTTAATTAATGAAATATTTATTAATGGCCGAGTGATTGTTTGATGTTTTGAATGGATGTTTGTTTTTCTTCGATAGTTAAATAACCGACTATCGAAGTGTTTGCCAATATCGTTGTCAATATGGAGAGATTGGTTGGATTATTATCTGTGAACCACTCCGTATTGGCAGTAGCATTGCGAATTAGATTATATGAAGATAATCGAAGACAGGGTAAAGTGCAAGGGATTTTTCTATTAAAAGAAATCATGCCTTCGGTTTCGTTCAATCCCAGAACGAACGTAAATGGACGAATGTCTGACAGAGTATTTCCAATGATCGCATATGTTGGTCTGTGTAAATATATATGGTTGCAACGGATTTATTCCCTTAGCATAATATCCAGAATATTTGTGCAAATCAATTAGTGATTAACGGATCTGACAATGTGGCATTCAAAGTGTTTGTGCTATCAATGAATGGCAAGAAATCGTAGCCTCAGGCCTCAACAACCGGAGATGAAAAAAATCGGGCAGGCAGCATGGCTATGTGGGTCGCTCCCATTAGGGTGTATAATCACCTATCTAGAGAAATACCTTTTACTTCTTTAATCTATCGATGCTATCCCTTTCCGGGAAATGGTTGCTGATCTCAACTGTTGGTGATATACATTCGATACACTCAAGGGAAGTGAGTGGTCGGTCACGTGTGGGCTGGGTTGCAAGATGTTCTTGTTGAACCCAGTGTATTCCCCTCTAGAGATACATTATCGGAAGGTGGTTCCATACCTTGTCATGTTGGAAATCCAATCTCCAATAAGCGCCCTACGGTTTTTGATTTTATATTATATATGGAGCGTGAGATGCAAGCGTTCTACTAGATTGTTATTTATTTGATTTAGACACAATTATAATATCACTGGATTTTTGTATCAAAGTGTTTTGGGTTATAGTAAGGTAAAAACCGTCCATGTTTATGTGTGGGCTGGTCTTACTATTATCCTTTCTTTCGAAAGGATTTTGAAAGTTAAACAAATGGTTGGAGTTTACTCACGCCAGTCCCATGACTGACCTAGAGTTTATTTTGTTTGTTTTCCCTAAACTCTTGGGTGCCCAAATTTGTACGGGCAGTCAAGTAGTCGGGATTTTTCTGATTCGCTTGGAAGAGATGGAAGCAGGAGGCTTCACCAGTTAGCTATAGACTATCATATATTCCGCTGTGTACCATGTTTGTATCTGGAAATAGGTGTTTATAACTATTCCAAGAATAACTATTGTTCTCTAATGATGGTATGTATATAAAGTTACTGATTTGTATTTTAAAAAGTTATGTTATATAATATATTTTATTCGTTCCGCTGTGAGATTTGTCTTCTTTGTTTTCTTCTATTCTAATATTTCTTTCTTTCTATTTCTCATCCTCTAACTTCTTTCTAATAATGATTCGTATTTCTGTGATATTTGGGTTGGACGTGTGGTGTTATTAGTCAACTCAGATAGTACGGATTTGCAGGCCGTTACAATCCAGTTTTCTATTTTCACTTTTAAAACATTAGCCTCATTATTACATAATAATGGGAAAGAAATTCAACTTATTTATTCGTGAAACAACGTTACGAACTATCTATTATTCATTACTTGAAAATAATAGTCCATGCTTTTTCTTATAGAACAGAACTCAACTTTACATTTCTTTTCTAACTCAAATTTATTGTTATATTTTAGACAACCCCTTTTTATTTCCCTTTTACTTCGTAATCTTAATTATATACATATATATTTTACAAATCTTCATAAAAAATGTTGCATTATTAGTTCTCTAATGAAATAATAAATTATTACTAACCCCTTTCCCATTACAACTAATATCATCCTCAGATAATCCTGATGTCGTACAAGTTGGTGTATTTTAACTACCTCATAGACCTTGATCAACAACGTTCTTATCTTAAGATAGATACGAGATGCAATCTAAAAACCAATATTTGATTCTAATATCAATTCAAATTCCATTTAACTGAATTATTCAAAATACGGTTTCATAAAACGTTCTTACCTTTTTGAAAATCTATTTATCATTATTTCTTAATTCAATAATCTCTTTACAAAAAACCACTCCTAACTCTGCCTTTTTAACCAAACTCATTTATAACTTGGGTTTGTTTACGAAATCCTACAACCCGCTTCTTTTACCAAATTCACTTTTACCAATCCCTTTCCAAATTCATTCAACCATTCTCCCGCTTGAAATTCTTATTTCAATTCCCCAATTCTACCATCCCATTATTAAGTAACATTAATCTAAAATTAACGCTTTACCACCTCACCTCTTTTTATAAACCCCATGTATATAATTCTGGTTTAATACAAACCCTTTTCATCTAAATTCCCTTTTATTTAATTCGAATATTTAATCACATTTGTTTAAGCTACCATATACGCTTAAAATTCCTTTTATAAATTTGTTATAAAAACTCAGGTTTAAAATAAAAACTGTTCATAAATTCCTTTCACCATTCCACTGGATTTCTTTTCAATTCGGTTACTTTTTATATGAATTCCAATTAAAAAGTAATTCCCTAAATTATTATTAATTAAAATAATAATTACTTCAATCATTAACTACTCAATGGTTAATTTTTTTTATTCACTAAAATAAATAGTAAGTTCCCTTTTAAAACCCTATTAAAATTAAACAAATATTCTTTAAACTATTATACTATATTAATCCAAACAAAATAATTTAATAATTAATTCGGTTGAAAATGGTCAATTTAGTCAGCTCTAAGCACGATTATCTCTTTAACCAATTCCAATTAGTTCTCTTTTTAAATTAATTAATAAGGTAATTAATTTAAATAATTTCATTTAATTGTTTATTAACAAAACAATTATCCAAATTAACTGTTAGATTAATTTCTCTTCACTTGTTTATAAATCTGATTGACATCAGAATTTACTTTATAAAATCAATTAATAATTAATTAAATAAAAAATAAATATTTATTTCTTGTTTATAAACTTTTATTCAAAATAATATATTTCAAAATCTATTTCCAGTTATAAAATAATAACTTCAGTTCTATCGATCCATCTGACGGTAATTCAATATAAAACAAGACAATTTATTCTTAGGCCATTTACTGTCGATTACCCAACCAATATTGCCCATTGGTTAAAACAAAACACAGGTTGAATTTTCAGTCAATGATCACTAATCAAATAAATCATCCGATCATGACAGTTCAAATATGATAATATGAAAATAAATAATATATTTGAGGAATCCCGTTGGATCCCTCCAACCTGTTCTTCCCTATATCCAAATTGGTTATCTCAGATCAGATCATTCAGTTTCATTTAACGGATAATTTCTATAACAACAAATCACGACTATTTAACACTAACCAATTGACAAAACAATTCAAATAATTAAACAAGTTTATAAATAAACGTGACCAATAAGGTAAGTTACCTTCATTGGATCCAATCATTAAAATAACGATTTGGTATTTCATTGAAATTAAACAACGGTTTAATTTCATCGGTTAAATCAACAATAAATATTTTACTAGCAAACAGTCAATCATTGGCAAATAGAGCACATAAAAGAAAAACCCAATTTATATAAAATATAAATGGGAAGAACTGAGTGAGTTTAACTCTCGTTGTGTTTAATTGTGTTCAAAACAGCTCCTTTCAGTTAAATTAAACCAGTGTTTAATTTAACTTGAAAAATCCAGTTGATTCCAATCCCATCCGCCTATGTTCCGAAATGTATTATTCGTAACTATGATTCCAGTTCAACTTGTTTCATTGGGTTCTGTTCATGAAATAAAAAGTTATATATGTTCTAAAGACATGTTCTTAATCAAACAAATTATTTCTTAATTATAAAATTAATTAAGCAATTTACTTTGCTAAATGTTTAACACAGGCCAACTGTTTTCCATCATCGTCTTCGTTCCATCGGCATGCCTAGCACTTAAAACACGCACGGGTTACGACCATTTTAGCAATACTATCCAAATTAAATAAAAAAATTCTTAATTGAAATTTACAAAACACTAACTACATCTTAGTTAACAATAATAACCGGGATGGCCATTTGTTTGTCCCTACCTTGTTCAATATGCTTCAGAACACTGCTCCATACCTGGTGTAATATTTAAAATTTGTATGATTTATTTAATTAACAAACCTTAAATTATAGTTACGTCTTAAATTAATCACATTACTTAGTTACTAAAATGGGTCGATTGCTGCTTCACCTTCGTTTTCGTTTTTCTGCACCTGGTTACAGTCCTGTTCAATACTGGTATTATTCTAATATTTAATAAACACAATTTTATTTAAGTTTAATTACTTTTAATATCGTCTAATTAAACTAACTGATGACGTTATCATAAATTATTGGGCTGATAACGTTTCTTCATAACTTTCCTTTCCCAACTGCTCTGTAGCACTTCACCACACCGACTTTACTTTTCCACTTTGATTTTGTTGTCCGAAACAATTATGCTACAAAGGATATATAAATTTAAATACTAACGATTTAATTAATAACTTAAATCTCAACTAACTTTTGGTTAACATTTAATTACATTGTTTAAGAAAAATTCTGGCCGATCAGTGTTGCATCCTCCTTCGTTGAAGCTTCTGAACCCAGCTAACACCATCTGTATCCAATTTCACCAATGCTTCTCCGCCGTACGTCCTTGCGAGATCGATCTGACCGTGCAGAAACCCGCGATCCACCTCATTCGTTCAACGCTCGAAGCCAGTAGCAACTTAGTCAAACCATGAGCTTCGAAAATAGTATGAGACTCGCCGCCTTTTAAGGTAAATCCTAACCGCCGTAGACCATAGTTTCAGATCATGTCCATTCAACTTGGAGAGGTCTCTGCGCTTGAAATTTTAGTAGTTGGAAGCTCGAGCCATGGATGATCGGATCTCAAGGATTATGGTGGAGAAGTTAGCGAATTACTGGCCATTGAAATAAGGGTTGAGGAGTAGTTTTTAGTTCTGTTGACCACGCAACACTCCTTGATGAATTAGGGTACTCCTATGTTGTATATATATTAGACTAAAACATGTGGAGCATGGTTTGGCTTCCAAGTAAAGTTTGAGCATAGTAATTTGGTGGCTTTCAGCGAACAGAAAGTAATTCATAGGGAAAATAATTAAAATGGATTGAAATTTTATATTAAAATATTATACAAAATTTTGTCTTGAAATATCATGATAAATCTATCTTATACGATCTCCGTTTTTGACAAAATAAGGTAATCCTAGCATAAAAAAATATTCCGGATCCGATGGGACAGGTTTCGTCAAATTCCAAGGTCGTTTGTGAAAAGTCCTTTATAATCATCGATGAAAAATCTAGCATTTAAATTCCCTAAAATTACAGGAAAAAAAAATTCTAAAATCTTGACATTTTACTAGACCTCATCTCTACGGATCCAATGAAATTTGTTTCATCCAAATCGGAGTTCATTTGGCCAGTCGTTTATTCGTTTAAAGTTACCCCTGTTTGAATTGACCAAAATAATATAATTGATTTGGGCATTTATCGTTGCTACAATCATATGGTAAGGTTGATTGACATGAAAATTGAAAATTATTCAATAATTAACTAATACGAATCCAATGGCACCAGTTTCGTCTTATTACGAGACTGTTTCCCGGTACACTATTTTTATACGCACCACAATGCCATTTTGGACTCCAAATTACCTGGTCTTCAAAAATAACAAACTATATACCTATCCTGATTCTAAACATCGACATGAACTGGTTTCGTGGCTTAATTCGATCGTCTGTTTAAGTTACACTCACATATCTCTCTATTAAATTAAATTAATTTAATTACGCGCTGTAGAAAATGAATGAGCATTTATGGCTGGTGTGATCACATACAACATCGGTTTGCCATGCATATTAATATCGTACAATAATTTAATGCTACAGTTCCAATGAAACTAATTTCATCGAAAATGCAGACTGTTTGCAAAAACGCAATTTTAAAAGCCTATAATTTAATAACGATTTCCATAGCGACTATTTTAATATTTGATTTGGCCATAACTAACAATCTATAACACGAAATCTGGCTTTTTCTTTTTTACTAGAAAATTATAGTCAGCACAATCCCAACATTTCTTGTTTCACAGAAATCCAACTTATATCGGTTCCTGTATATTCAATTGAAGTTCAAAACCCAGTATTACGAACTACCGTGCCATTTCGAGCTCTATTTATAATTATAAATAAAATTAACATTCTACCTTCGTTTTAATCCGCGAATTTAATATTATTATTCATTAATTTTCCAAATATAATATTTAAAATAATAAATTAAATTAAATATTTGACTACTAAAAATACGGGTCGTTACATTCTTCCCCCCTTAAAATATTTTCGTCCCCGAAATTGCTAATGTAGGAAAGAACATTACAAACCCATTAATTTCCAAATCCAATTTAATTTAAATCAAAAACCAATTCAATACTGTACATAAATATTTTCAAAAATATCAAAAAAAATCTAACACTTTAAATTCCCAGAAAATTCTGTAGAGTCTCCCATGTACGGAGTGACATCTGCGATATCGTTGGAATAAATAATATATATACATCGACCCACACGGTCGGAAAACAAAAATCAAAACCCAAAATTTTATATTTCGACGTAGGTGTACCTTTTTACAAGCGCTATTGAGCATTATTGCTCAATGCATATGCGATTTACTCAATCAATATCAATCTGCCTATCCATCTGGCACCTGTACTTAACTCAATTTACATATAAGTAATAAATATATGATATTCTGAGATATTATTTCACTAATCGACAAATATAACTACACCAATTCCAAAATCAATCAAGTAGCATCAATTCATTATCAAATATACGGTTAAATCATAAATTCCAATTCATATGCAGTTTCATTCCAGTTTAATTATACTGGAAATTATTCTTTAGTTTATAATTCATTCAGCTCCATTAAATTGTTGATTTTTCTATTCAAATAAACTATCATCCAATAACAACCAATTCACAATCAACAACCAATACACAACCAAATCAACCAAATCAATTGAATTTACACTCAATATTATTATTTTATTTTGGTTTCACGTATTTGAACATCAATCAATTAATATTCGATTGATTTCTATTTGACTATCATTTATTCATCAAATTTCGAATTTCTAATCTATTTTATTTGATTTTCACATTATTCTCAATTTAATTACACTTCACCAAGTTAAGTTTCAATTCAAATTTTCAATCCAATTTGAATTCCATTCAAATCAATCAACCACACTAATATCTCCATAATTTGATAAAATTATTTCCATTCTATACAAAAATATATTTCGGGTAAAATTATTTCATTTACCCCCTTTACAAAACAATATTATCCATTGCAAGTTCAATGCTTCTCAACACTTGAACCGGTCAAATAACATAATACAAAATATTTGTATATAAAATTTACAATTACGCTCTCATATATATACACTCAATCTCAATCTATGGTACAACTAACCCTATCTCTATCGAGTTATACCACATAACCAAGGTTATTACTAAACCAATAGCTCTGATACCACTATAACGACCCAAGGGATTTCAGCCCCGAAAATCGATATAAATACAATTCTGTATCTCATGCCGACCTTCCAAACACCGAAACATTATTAGAAAGAAATTAGAGGGTGAGATAAGAAAGGAAGAAATATTAGAATAGAAGAAGAACAAGAACCAACACAACACAGAGTCTCACATCGCAGCGGAACAAAATATAATACAAAAATAAATCTTTATTGAGAGCCTTTAAAAAAACTTACAATATTAGAGTATCAACACCTCTGGATTGTTATAATAATTTGTCCCATATACAACACACAATGGAATAGTAGCTATATAATATTATACGTCTAAACACCTCCAACTCATCTCTGAACTTCGCAGCATCCGGTAACCTGAACCTGTACACCCTGGTCTAACCCGAGCATTTACAAAACACCGGGTCGGTCTGGTGAACCAGAGTGAGAAAAAACACACTAAGTTTTGTAGTATCATCCAACTTGATTTTAAAGTTAAATTTTTTTTGAAAGAAAGGGATAATCATAATACCAAACTCACACATAAATATGGACGGTTTTTACCTTACGATAACCCAAAACATTTTTGAAATCAATATCTTTTCTGATATTATAATAGTGTCAAAATACAAGTAAATAACAATCTAGCAGAACGCTTGCTTCTCACGTTCTACATATATAGTATACAATCAAAACCGCGGGCGCTTGTTGGAGGTTGGATTCTGACTATGACAAGGTATGGGAACATCTGCCGATAGTGTATCACTAGAGGATAATACACTGGGTTCAACAAGAATGTCTTGTAACCTAACCCTCACATGACCGACCACTCATTTCGCTTGAGTGTATCGAATGTATATATCATCAACGATTGGGCTTAAACCACCGTTTCCCGAAAACGACAGCATCGAAATAGATTAAAGAAGAAAATGGAATTTCCTTAGATAGGTGATTATACACCCTAATGGGAGCGACCCACATAGCCATGTTGTTGGCATGATTTTTTTCATTTCCCGGTTGATGAGGCTTGAGGTTTAAATTATCTTCTAGAACATTTGGTCACCATTAACTTTGAATGCTACATCATAAGATCTGCCAGATATCACTAATTGATGTCCACAAAAGTTCCAAGTTATTTGGCAAGAGAAAAACCATTTCTCCGCCACCAACTATGGTACGTTTGAAGAAATCGACGTATGCGATCCCTTTGGAAATACTCTGTCAGACATCCATCCATACAAGTCATCCAGGAACAGGATGAACCGAAGGCAGCCTCCTACCACATCCAAGGAATCACCCTATAGATTAGTAGTGAGTAGTCCTTGCAATCCGTAGAGCCCAACCACGACAGAACCACAATATCTCTTGGCCTACAGACCGGAGATTATTAGCAGTTCCTCCGTCTATGAATTTCTAAGGTCTTCAATGATCGCCTCAATCATCTTTTGATATCTTTACGTATTTGTTGGTCGGAATGGTTTTCAAATATGAATTCGATCCCGGTCTTTCCGTACCAACAATCGAATTGTCTAGATTTGATAGTCGCTTATTTAACTATCAAAATAAACAGTGATTCCATCACGTAAATCCAATGAGTTCACTGGTTCAGTACTCAGCATCACTTGGCCTTTTAATTAAAACAAATGTAAATTTAAAACTCTTAAATATTTTGATATTACTAATATTGCTTTTTGCTTTTTATCATAAGATTATCCTTTAAACACATTCCTTTTAATACTTAGGAAACTCCTATATCATATCCAGTTTTCTTTTTTCACTTTCAAAACATTTGCCTCATTATTATATAATATTTGGAAATCAATTCAACTTATTTTTTCGTGAAACAACGTTATGAACTATCTCTTATTCATTACACGAAAACAATAATCCATGCTTGTTCTTATAGAACAGAACTCAACTTTACATTTCCTTTATAACTCGAAAATATCGTTATATTTTCGGTAACCCCTTTTTATTCTCCTTACTTCGGAACCTTATTATATACGTACATATTTTCCAAATCTTCATCAAAAATTTTGCGTTATTATTTCTCTAATGAAATAATAAATTATTACTAACCCCTTTCCCATTACAACTAATATTGTCCTCAGATAATCCTGATGTCGTTCAAGTTGGTGTATTTTAATTACCTTTCAGACCTTGATCAACAACGTTCTTATATTCAGATTGATACGAGCTGTAACACAAAAACCAAAATTTCATTCTAAAATCAATTCAAATTCCATTTAACTAAACTATTCAAAATATGGTTTCATAAAACCTTCTTACCTTTTTGTAAATCTCTTTATTATTTCTTTATTCAATAGTTAAATAATCTCTTTGCAAAGCACCTGTAACACCTCGAATTTTTAATGACATTAAAGAGAAAAAATTAAATAGTAATTAATTTAATATATATAATTAGAGGAAACAGAATGCACCATTGCGTCTGTCTCGAAGTTCTGGTCAAGATAGACATTTGGTTTGCATAAAACAGACAACTTATGAAGAAGTTATGAGGGTTTTAAGTTTGTATATGTGTATAAATATTATGTATACACATGTGAGTCAGAGATGAGTCAGAATTTTATCCAGAACAATTCTAATTAAAAAATTGAAAAATAGCGGTAGAATTCCCACTCTAGGGGGTTTTCCCTCCTAGAGGGGTGTCGACACCGGGTCGACCCCCCTTAAGGGGTGTCGACCCACCCACAGGGGTGTCGACACCCCTAGGGATGACGTGGCACTCGGTTTCAAGGGGTCTGACAGTTATATATATTTGTCATATTCTCCTATTTTCTTCATTGGAAATCATGGAGGCCATATGCTGCCGAGATACGAACTGAGATGGAACCATTCTCTACAACAACATAATTTGCAAATCAAATTCAGAAATTCAAGATCCGTTCTTTCTCAATTCTCTAAACCTAACACTATGAGTTTCTAGTTACTTTTAGGTTTAGATAAATAAAATTAAATTGTGAAAGATTGTGAATTGGATATGTTGTAAAGTATGATTCTGTGCTAGTGTTAAATTCTATACTATGTCATGATAGATCTATTTCCTTAGATCTAATACAATTATGGTTATTCTATTATGTTGCCTATACGGATCTTGATTGTAACTATATTGCGGTGAATGAAAATTGTAACAACCCGCATTCTACGCATCGAAGGATCGTAGAATATTTATTTCTTTTACATTTAAAGTCGTATAGTCATGTAACTTTGGGAGACGACTATTGGAGTCATTTCCCATGTTCATGATTTTTCCCCATTTTTAAATGACCAATTTGCCCCTAACTGATCTTGTTTTGACCATAACTTTTGATTGAAAAGGAGTTTTGACCTGAAACCACTTCCATTGGATCCGGATGATGGTTTACCTTTCCGTGGAGTGGTCACATTAGCAAAACGGACTCATCCTTTGGGAGATATGACAGAAACAAGTTTTAGATGGTGAAAAGCATCTTAATTGGGCTTAACCGGGTGATTAACAGCTAGGGCCAAAGGGGAATTTCGGTATTAGGAGTTTAAAAGGGCTGTTAGGGTTTGGAGAATACCTTTTTCTCATTTTTCAGCCGTCACTATTCATTCCTCTTAACCTAGCCATGACCTCCAACATCTAAAACACCTTCTAATCACCGTTTAATCAAGTATTGGCCTAATCTACGTCAAATTAAGGAGAGATAGCACCAAAGCAAGGTTAGAGCTTCTGTTAGACATCAGTATTCGTGCCAAACAGAGAATTCATTTTAGATCTGAGTTTTATTTGTGGCAAAGGTGAGTGATTAGCATTGTTTTGACACTAATTGTAGTTAATTAGGGTGATTAGCGTTAATCAGCTAATTTATTCATGTAAAAATCTGGAAAAATATTTATAAAATTTGAAATGATGTTTTAGACCTCTGTTAGAAGTTTGGGTTAATTTGATTAAGTTTTGCTAATAATATCATTAGATTTGTTTAAACACGCTTAAGGGAAGATATGGGGTTTTGGCTATGTTTGATCCATTTTAACCTATCATATTGTTGTTTTACTGTTTGTGAATGATTATACATGTTGTTGTGACTGCATGGCATGCTTTATGATTGATTAGAAAAGTTAGATTGGTCGAAAACGTCGTCGTATGGTGTAAAACAGTCGTTGGAAGAGTTGTAGGAAAATGAACAGGACCCGGATCGGATCGCCCCTCTCCACCATGACCCAACCCGGTCGTGGCCACCTCTTCACGAGCCGACCCTACTCCATGAGCTGCTCCACTTTGAAGGCCACGAACCAGAAGACCGCGACTCGATCCGATGGAGGGATCGCGACCCGATCCGGAGCAGTGTGTCACCACGACTCAACCTAGAGCATCACGAATCACGAACAGATGAAGGAACTCGACCGGATCCGATCGGGGAGGCGTGCCACGACCCATCCCAGATGAGTATCACGATCCGATCTGAACCAGAGGAGATACTGCGAATTGGACCAGGAAGCTTGAATGCGTGGCATGAGCTATGAAATGAATGAAGACCGATCCGGAGGAGGAGACCAAAACTCGAGATGCAAAGGTAGTCCAAGTGGGAAGTTTGTACTCAGGATCCAGTTGGCAACCAATAAGTTAACTTCATGATTAGACTTTGTTGCGGGACATTTGCTAAGGAGTTGTCGATGTTTATCACTCTGGATCACTATGTATGGGAGGTACGTGAACGGATTCAGGACCACAGTGGTCTAGGTACGACTAATGGGCTATAGACCAATGAACTGGGGTCATTTGAAAAGGTTTGGTCATGACTCCATGGGGTAAGCTTAGTAGTAGCAGTAGTTATACAAGTCGAACTCCGTCACTACTTCGATGGGTCTAGTGATTGACAGTGGTGGACATCGTATGCTTTATGCACTGAGTGAGTGATGTGAGGATGGTTGCTATGATTGATTGTTTGCCTTCATTATGACATGCACACCCCGACCCCCGTATTCTTTACACCATATGTTAGCGGCACCTTAAAGTATTGTACGGTATGTAGTGCTAACTCTTTGGTTGCAGGTTCAGGTATGGTTTAGTATACCTGTTATTGTTCTGTTTAGCTGCTTATCGCTCATACCAGACTTTTTGTCTGACCAAGAGTTTTATGTCTCTTCTTATTACTCTGGGTGCTCTCACGAGCAGACTGGAGACAGGTTAGGTGGTATGCACGAGTAGCTGTACCGGAGACGAGCAGGAGGCTTCCACGTATGACATATAGATATTCTCCGTGTCGCTGTTGGTCACTACTTTGGGCATTAGTAGTGTACTCTTCCTTTCTTTTACTTTAGAGACAGTTTTAAAGTTGTAATAAGCTGTATTTGGATTTCCGCTACTCTGATGATGATGTTGATGTTGGTTTTAGTTATCATCGTATGCAATGTCTCGCCTGTTTTATGTCAAATATATTATTATTATATTTTGTTCTATGCGCTGTGAGACATTCTACAGGTTTTCAATTAGCTCATTCTCTTCTTTCCTTTCTTTGGCGACCGTTCTGTGCTAGTCAGGCATGTGTACAACGCACTTTCGGAGGAAATGCCGACTGGTGCGGGGCGGGCCGTCACACTTGGAATCAGAGCTCTAGGTTCCGTAGTTAACCTAGGGAAAGACACCAGGGAGAGATAATACATATATGAGAGCACGTATTTGTGATTATTTTGGTTTTCAAAAGCTATATATCACTACGCCATAGATGGCCTATCGCAACGAAAACCCATGGTGTTGCTAGCTACATTGTTGCCTTTGCTATGCTATTTTTTGTCTATTGCAACGCACGCTTCGATGTGTTAGCATAGATATCAATATGTGTTGCAGTACCCGCGTGAATAAAATTATCAATCCACGTCAACACGATCCAACGGTCCATATTACTGATCCGCGTCAATCTAATTTTCCTTCAACACTACGGCTTCTTTTTCCTAAATTTTCATTTTCCCGCTGAAAAATATTCCTCTTTGTTTTCACTTCAGAAAATTTTGGCCGACTACAACTTTCCCAATTCTAAATCGTTCAAACCCTAACCTAAAATCCAAATTCACAGATTATGCCTCTTCTAACCTTCATCTCTGCTCATTTCTCTGCCTAGTTCCCTCGACTCAATTCCTTTTCTTCATTGTTTTCCTCCAAAATCCAGCTTTCCCTTTTGTTTGTAATCGAGATTGTCGACTTCACCTCAAAGCCTTCGCGACTACTTTCCAAATCTGAAGCGTCGACTTGTCTGGAGCTCGACGCTTCTGAGCGTCCCTGCTTCGTACAATCGTGGATTGGCTGTATTGCTGATGCGAGATTCAACCCTTGTCAGTTGCTTTCTCAGATCTGCTTTTGCTTTGGTCGTCATTAATAAATTAGGCTTTGCCTATTATTACTGTTCTTATTCATTATCTTCTGTGATTCCAGGTGCAAATGTATAAAGGATATAGTAGCCTTTGTGAATTGCAGATTCTGAAATCAGAGGTTCATATAGTAGCCTTTGTCTTTTTGCCTGTTCAGAAAATGATGCATTTTTCTTTTCATTCTTTTTTCTTCTTTTTTTGATGGTATAAGAGGTAGAATCTCAGCAAGCACGTTGGATATCAACAAATGAGGCAAGAAATTGTCTCTGTATGAAGTACAAGCTTCGCATAATTTTATATGTGGTTGGAATTAAGATTGCCAAGAATTCAAACACTTAGGATGCTTAAAAGGACTCATTTGGTCACTTATCAGCATCAGGTGGTACTTCATATAACTTGTTCATTTCTTAGACCATATCCAGACAATATACCTATTAGGATTTGGTTTCCTATCCAGTAGAAATCAGAGCACAAGGTCAACTGATCCGAATATCAATATTTCAAACAAGGCTATGTTCATGTTTTAAACAAATGAATATGGGGGTAAGTAATTTTTAGTTTCGGATCTTTCTGGGATAATGGTGATCTGTGTTTACTGACGATCTATGGGAGGCTATTTGATAAGCCGGTTTGAATATCTTCAATTTCTTTCTCAACTGGTTAACGGACAATGATTCATGTTCACCTATTACCACTTATGCAATTATGATTCAATCTTTTAGGCGTATTCTACTACTTATTACAAATTTAGTGTACCCTCTTATGAATTTGGAATTTAGGATGTATTTATGCGCTTGTTGATTGAGTTTATGTGCCATAAATCGATTGAGTTATACGGTGATACCGAATCCTTTGTTTGGAAGTTTTTTGGATTAATTGGAGAGTTATTGGTATATCAGTTCTTTTAATCCAACTGTAAGCATTTGATAATTTTGATTAGACGTTAGTTTGGGTTTTTAGATCGATTTTCTGCAAATTTTCATCAGTAATATGTTTTGAATTATTCAATCTGATAGAAGTATTACACGCTGAATTATATTTCAAACTGGAAGTTTCGTAGCTGCCTTTTCATGATAAAGTGTTGATATTATGGAGTAGTTTGGAACATGGGCCTTTACTTCATGCATTGTGGTTCATAACTACTCCAAGATTAGGAAGAACTGTTGTCATGAATCAAATATGAATATAGATCTCTTCAATTTTACTTGATTATCCATTAGAATTATTGTGCAGCATATGGTTCGAAGTGAAGCAGCTTAATTACTTGGACATTCCTCCCGGATTTTGGTTTGATTTCAGTTCGAAGTGCAGCATATGGTTCGAAGTGCTGGTATATAACTTCCATTTATATCAATGTGAACTATAGAAACTACTGTCCTTGCTTTCATAATGATGCCCCTACTTTATGTTTGTTTTATTTTTCATACAAACACACCATAGATTTCTTTCTTTCATAATGGTTACAGCTCTGGAAGAAACTAAAGATGTTTAAATACAAAAACAGGACATTAGATTACTTGTGGGAATGTTAGATGTTTTTGTGGTGTATGGGGCCAGTCTGAACATAAAGATGAGTTGAGATGATCTTCTTTATCACTGTGCTATACTACTACTAAGGAATATTTGTATTCAGACTCACACAGACAAGGAAAAAGCTTTGCTAAACAATCATCCTTCGTGATGGCTGGACCTAATGTTATTCAGTCTGAGAAGCTGTAAGATTATAAATGCTTGCTCTCTGAACCAATGATGCAATTTGCATGCAAGCCATGGAAATTGCAAGTAAAGCACAATGGTCAACTCGACATCCATAATTCCAGCTTGTTTAATATGCTATTTCATGCATTTTTTCTTGCTTATGGTTGTATATGTGAGTCTGCATATGAGTGAATAGAGTGACAATATAGTGAGGAATGTATGTAAATATGAATGATTGTGTAATATACAAGTGAATGTACAATAGTGGAGTCTAAAAATTTGTACCATTTGAAATGTTGAAAAAATATATTTATTTGAATAAAATACTGTGTTATAATAATATTTATTATAATATTATGAAATCTTTGATTAATAGTAGTTGAGGTGTAATTACTTTTAGCAGTTGTAAAACAAATTTTAACAACTGCTAGAAACAGTTGTAAAAAAAATTGACTTTATTACAATTGCCAGCTGTACTAGACATATTACCACTGTTTTTGGCAGTTGTGAAAGGGTATTTTTTTGTTGTACTGGTACCTGTGGCAACAAATATATTGATGTTACCATAGGGTCGCAAAGAGGTTGCCTTTGACTCTAAGGCAACGCGGCAAAAGGCAACCCCAAAAAAGTGTTGCCACAGATCTTTTTTTGCCTATAGCAACACTTTTTGTTACCTACTGCGTCATTACTCTGGGGTTGCCGTAGGCGATCTATGGCGTAGTGTATATATATATTATTAGTATAGTTAAGGATGAAGTTGCACTGCACTGGCACCACTATGGAGATGGTTAATTGTTTTCTCTGTGTAGATTAAACGATGAGCAGATATGTTAGGGGTACCGGTAGAGGAGACAATAATAGGAATGCTGTTGATATGAGGACGATGTTTACTGACCTCATGAGGGAGATGCTTAGAGATGTTCAGAGGGCAGCTCCCAATGCTGGTAATGGAGGTGGTCCAATAGTGCAGGCGCCTAGGGCCGATTTCGCCAAGCTGAATAAGGATTATACTAGTCTTGGTGGGAAGCCGTTCCATGGAACAGAATCGGCTACAGATGTTCAGGATTGGCTGGATAGCTGCGAGCGTATCTTCGAAGACTTGGGTATCGAGGATGCGATGAAGAGAAGGCTAGCATCCCGTCAGCTGCAAGACGGGAAATGAATTGGTGGAATGCTATAAAGCCAGCTACTCCCGAGGATCAGATTACATGGGATCAGTTTAAGGCTCGCTTTAGTGATAAGTTCATTCCAACTGCTCAGAAGTCAGTGCTGTTTAAAAAATTCTTGGAACTCAAGCAGAATGGCAGAGCTGTCTCGGAGTATATTGCCGAATTCGACAATTTTTCGAAATATGGGTTATCCCTAATAGATACTGCCGAGAAGAAGAACGAGAAGTTCATAACTGGCTTGGATGGATATTTAGGGGAAAGGCTTATTAACCACATCGATGAGACGTTTGAATCGAATGTTGGGGAAAGCTTTAAGATCGGAAAGTCTTTACCCTAAGTCGAAGACTGAGGTCGCATCTGCAGAGGAGCCAAAACCGCAAGCAAGAGGTGGAGGCAAGAGTGGTTCTCATAATAAGAGGAAGCAGAACCAGAATAAGGATGGCCACAAGAAGAAGAAAGATGTTGAGTGCTTTAGCTGTGGCAAGAAGGGTCACTATGTTGTTAATTGTCGAGCAAAGCCAGCAGACAAGAAGTGCTTCAACTGTGGCCAAGTGGGACATCACAAGAACAAGTGCCCACAACCCCCTAAAGAAAATCAGATGGTGAAAGCATATGCCCTTAATGCTATTCCTTCTTCGTCGAATTCCCCAACTGCGGCGGAGAAGGGAAAGAATGTCGTTATTCAAGGTATGCTTTCCGTTTATGATGTTCCTGTTAGAGTTTTGTTTAATACCGGAGCTTCCAGTTCCTTCATATCTAGTGACCTGTTAGATAGGTTGGGATTGGAACCCGAGATTGTCGATAGACCTTTAGTAGTGACGAACCCGATTGGTGGTTCGACTAGCCTTAGTATGATTTGCCGTAATGTAGTCTTATCGAGTCATGGATGTATGTTTGTTTGTGATTACTTTGTTATGGGCTTTAATGGGTTTGGCATTATTTTGGGAGTCGACTGGCTCCAAAGATATGGGGTGGTGGTAGATTGTAAAGGCTTTTTGGTGACAGCTAGAGCGGATGATGGGCAAAGGTTAGTGTTTGGTAATCTACCTAGTGATGGGGTAATGGCTAGTTTTCTAAATTCCCTCGACATCCCGCATGGTGAGTTGTCAGGTTTTGCCCGTGGTTGGCCAGTATCCGGACGTCTTTGAGGAAGTTACCGGGCTTCCACCACACCGAGAGATTGAGTTCCGTATTGACTTAATGAAAAATACCAGACCTATAGTGATGCCACTTCGTTGTATGGCGCCAAGGGAGCAGAGAGAGCTCGGGGTGCAAGTCAGCGATTTTTTGAGGAAGGGATTTATCAAAAGGAGTGTTTTTGAATGAGGAGCACCAATTGTGTTTGCTACCAAGGCGGATGGTTCCCTTCGTTTGTGTGTAGACTATCGCGAGTTGAATAAAATGACGAGGAAGAATAAGTATCCTCTTCCACGGATAGACGATTTGTTTGATCAGTTGAGTGGCGCGAGAGTGTTCTCCTAGTTGGATCTCGCGATAGGTTTTCATTAGCTTAGAGTGGAAGCTGAGAGTATAGCTAAAACGACATTTCGGACGCCGTCTGGATTTTATGAGTGGTTAGTCATGCCATTCGGGTTGACCAATGCACCAACATATTTTGTGGATCTTATGAATAGGGTATTCAGAGATTTGTCGAATAAGTTTGTCCTTGTGTTCATGGATGAGATTTTGGTCTACTCGAGGACAGAGGTAGAAAACAAGGAACATTTGAGAATAGTGATGGAGGTGTTGAGAAAACACCAGTTGAAAGCAAAGTTTTCTAAGTGTCACTTCTGGAGGAGGAAAATGAGATTCTTGGGCCATGTTGTTTCAGAAAATGGTACTGCCGTGGACCATGCGAAGGTGGCTACGGTACAAGATTGGTCTACGCCCAAGAATGCAACTGACATACGAAGTTTCTTGGGATTAGCTGGATATTATCGTAAGTTTATCCAAGACTTCTCCAAGATAGCAGCACCATTGACTCAGTTGACCAAGATGAATCAAGCTTTCATCTGGGACGAAAAGTGCGAGAATGCATTCAAGAGTCTAAAAGAAAAGTTGACATGTGCAATAATATTAGTCATTCCTAAGGGGAATGAAGAGATGACGGTATATACGGATGCATGTGGCACCGGACTAGGTGTTGTATTGATGCAAGGAGGTAGGGTTGTAGCTTATGCAAGTCGGCAACTGAAACCGCACGAGAAAAGATACCCTACCCATGACTTGGAATTAGCAGCGATCGTATTCGCATTGAAGATTGGAGACATTATCTCTTGGGAGAAAGATTTGAGTTTTTTACCGATCATATATCATTAAAGTATCTTTTCTATCAAAAGGATCTAAATCTCCGACAGCAAAGATGGTTAGAATTCTTGGCTTCCTATGATTTCGACATCGCATATACACCAGGAAAAGGCAATGCGGTGGCTGATGCATTGAGTAGAAGACATGCCAGTTTAGGGGTTATGTTTCTAGAATGGAAGCAACTGAAGTACATCGCTGGGTATGATTTCAGACCGAAGTGCGAATTGGATCCAGAAATATTAGCAAATTTGACGATCAGACCCACTTTGATTGAGCGGATTGGTTCCAGTCAGAGGGACGATCCTAACCTATTGGAAATCATCTCAAAGTTAGGGATGGGAATCAACGAAGAGATGAGCAAGTATGGGATTGATCGAAATGGACGTCTTAGAAAGAATGGAAGATTAGTTGTACCCAATGTCAATGGATTGAGAGATGAAGTACTTAGAGAATGTCATCACTCAAAACTGACTATACACCCCGGTGGTAACAAGATGTATCGAGACATGAAGCAGACCTACTACTGGGAAGGAATGAAAAGAGACGTTGGGAAGTTTATATCCAAGTGCATGAATTGCCAGCTAGTTAAAGCTGAGCAAAAGAATCTTAGTGGTTTGTTACAACCATTAGAAATCCCTGAATGGAAATGGGAGCAAGTTTCAATGGATTTCGTTGATGGGTTACCAAGGACTAGATCGGGCCAAGATTGTATTTGGGTGGTCGTGGACCGATTGACCAAAAGTGCAAGATTTATAACCATCAAGTCGAATAGGACGGCAGCTAAGTTAGCTGAACTATATGTAAAGTGGGTAGTGAGATTTCATGGAATACCCAAAGGCATTGTTAGTGACCGAGATCCGTTGTTCACTAGTGGATTTTGGAAGAGCTTACAAGAGGCGTTAGGATCAGAATTACAACTCAGCACCGTGTATCATCCTCAAACCGATAGTCAAACAGAGAGGGTAAACGAGTGTTAGAAGATCTCTTGAGAGCTTGCATATTGGATTTTGGTGGATCATGGGATGACCATTTACATCTAGTAGAGTTCGCATATAATAATAGTTATCAATCCAGTATTGATATGGCTCCATTTGAAGCTTTGTACGGAAGACCGTGCAACTCACCGTCATGTTAGTTAGAAACTAGTGAGAAGTTTGTGCTTGGACTAGAAGTGATAAGTGAAACTTCAGCTAAAATTAAGGTTATCCAATAGCGAATGAAGGCTGCCC
The DNA here is from genome assembly GCA_030737875.1 of Allium sativum. NCBI lineage: Eukaryota > Viridiplantae > Streptophyta > Magnoliopsida > Asparagales > Amaryllidaceae > Allium > Allium sativum. Next base: position 936,704,784 of record CM060915.1, on the reverse strand, counting down.
AAGATAGACAGAAAAGTTACGCTGATAAGAGGAGAAGAGAATTAAAGTTCTCCATTGGCGACTTGGTGTTTGTCAAAATTTCTCCGTTGAAGAGCGTGATACGATTTGGTAAGAGAGGTAAGTTAACACCAAGATTTGTTGGTCCATTCCTGGTTCTTGAGCAAATTAGGAATTTGGCATATAAAGTTGAATTACCAGAGAAGATGACAGGAGTTCATAACGTATTTCATGTTTACCAGTTAAGGAAATTCATGCACGACCCCGATGTGACTATTTCGCCTGATCAGTTGGATGATATCGAAGTTGAACCCGTTGCGGTTGGGAACCGCAGGCCTATACGTATTGTTGGGAACGATACGTAGTAGCTTCGAAGGAAGGCGGTGAAATTATTCAAAGTTCAGTGGGGTGAGAATGAGAATGACTGTACTTGGGAGACAGAGGAGAGCATTAGGAATACGTAACCAGAACTCTTCGCCTAGTAAGATTATAGTTTCGATTTAGTCTTTCCGCATGCTAGGATAGGTTTATTTTGTTTGTTTTGCATGATTGATTGTTGTATATGGCTGGTAGGCATGCGGGATCTTTTGTATGTTTTGGGTTAAGGAATTTCGGGGACGAAATTTCTTAAGGGGGAGGGGGGGGGGGGGGGAGAATGTAACGACCTGCATTCTGCGCGTCGAAGGATCATAGAATATTTATTTCTTTTACATTCGAAGTCATATGGTCATGTAACTTTGGGAGACGACTATTCGGGCCATTTCCCATGTTCAAGATTTTTCCCCGATTTTTAAATGACCATTTTTCCCCTAGCTGATCTTGTTTTGACCATAACTTTTGATTGGAAAGGAGTTTTGATCTGAAACCACATCCATTGGATCCAGATGATGGTTTACCTTTCCGTAGAGTGGTCACACTAGCCAAACGGACTTACCGTTTGGGAGATATGGCTGAAACAAGTTTCAGATGGAGAAAAGCAGCTTAATTAGGCTTAACCGGGTGATTAACAGCTAGGCCCAAAGGGGAATTTCGGGATTAGGAGTTTAAAAGGGCTGTTCGGTTTTGGAGAATACCTTTTTCTCATTTTTCAGCCGTCACTATTCATTCCTCTTAACCTAGCCATGGCCTCCAACATCTAAAACACCTTCTAATCACCGTTTAATCAAGTATTGGCCTAATCTACATTAAATTAAGGAGAGATAGCACCAAAGCAAGGTTAGAGCTGCTGTTAGACATCAGTATTCTTGCCAAACAGAGAATTCATTTCAAATCTGAGTTTTATTTGTGGCAAAGGTGAGTGATTAGCATTGTTTTGACACTAATTGCAGTTAATTAGGGTGATTAGCGTTAATCAGCGAATTTATTCATGTTAAAAATCTGGAAAAATATTTATAAAATTCGAAATGATGTTTTAGACCTCTGTTAGAAGTTTGGGTTAATTTGGTTAACTTTTGCTAATCATATCATTAGATTTGTTTAAACATGCTTAAGGGAAGATATAGGGTTTTGACTATGTTTGATCTGTTTTAACCTATCATATTGTTGTTTTGCTGTTTGTGAATGATTATACATCTTGCGGTGACTGCATGGTATGCTTTATGATTGATTAGAAAAGTTAGATTGGTCGAAAACGCCGTCTTATGGCGTAAAACAGTCGCTGTAAGAGTTGTAGGAAAATGAACAGGACCCGGATCAGATCGCCCCTCTCCACGATGACCCGACCCGATCGTGGCCACCTCGTCACGAGCTGACCCTACTCCATGAGCTGCTCCACTTTGAAGGCCACGAACCAGAAGGTCGTGATTCGATCCGACGGAGGGATCGCGACCCGGCCCGGTGCAGTGTGACACCAGGACTCAGCCTGAGCATCATAAGTCACGAACAGATGATGGAACTCGACCCGATCTGATCGGGGAGGCACACCACGACCCGTCCCAGATGAGTATCACGATCCGATCCGAACCAGAGGAGATACTGCGAATTGAACCAGGAAGCTTGAACGCGAGGCATGAGCTATGAACTGAATGAAGACCGATCCATAGGAGGAGACCAAAACCCGAGATGCAAAGGTAGTCCAAGTGGGAAGTTTGTACTCAGGATCCAGTTGGGAAGCAATGAGTTAACTTCATGATTGGACTTTGCTGCGGGACGTGTGCTAAGGAGTTGTCGATGTCTATCACTCTGGATACTATGTATAGGAGGTACGTGAACGAATTCAGGACCACAGTGGTCTAGGTATGACTAATGTGCTATAGACCAATGAAGTGGGGTTCATTTGAAAAGGTTTGGTCATGACTCAATGGGGTAAGCTTGGTAGTAGCAGTAGTTGTACAAGTCGAACTCCGTCACTATTTCGATGGGTCTAGTTATTGACAGTGATGGACATCGTATGCTCTATGCACTGAGTGAGAGATGTGAGGATGGTTGCTATGATTGATTGTTTGCCATCATTATGACATGCACACCCCCACCCCCGTACTCTTTACACCATATGTTAGCGGAACCTTAGAGTATTGTACGGTATGTAGTGCTAACTCTTTGGTTGCAGGTCCAGGTTCAGGTATGGTTTATTATACCTGTTATTGTTCTGTTTAGCTGCTTATCGCTCATACTTGACTTTTTGTCTTACCCAGAGTTTTATGTCTCTTCTTATTACTCTGGGTGCTCTCGCGAGCAGACTAGAGACAGGTTAGGTGGTATGCACGAGTAGCTGTACCGGAGATGTGCAGGAGGCTTCCACGTATGACATATAGATATTCTCCCTGTGTCGTTGCTGGTTACTACTTTGGGCATTAGTAGTGTACCCTTCCTTTCTTTTACTTTGGAGACAGTTTTAAAGTTGTAATAAGCTGTATTTGAATTTCTGCTACTCTGATGATGATGTTGATGTTGGTTTTAGTTATCATCTTATGCACTGTCTCGCCTTTTTTATGTCAAGTATATTATTATTATATTTTATTCAATGCGCTGTGAGACATTCTACAGGTTTTCAATTAGCTCATTCTCTTCTTTCCTTTCTTTGGCGACCGTTCCGTGCTAGTCGGGCATGTGTACAGTGCACTTTTGGAGGAAATGCCGGCTGGTGCGGGGCGGGCCGTCACAAAGATCTATTAAATTGGACAGCTGTAACATTGGATAGATCTAGTTCTTTATGTAAATCCCCTTTCACCTGTCATATTGTGATCAATTTAGATATGTTGTAAATTTGACACTTTAGATCTAAAGAAGTTACCATGTCACCCTAATTATGCTAGATCTAAATAGTTGGACACCGAAGTGGTTAATTTAAGATATCATTATACTTGCTTTGATATTGTAGTTGCCACAAGTTCTTCAGTTTTATGTCCACCTTGTTACGATGTTAATTACATATCCATTCACCTTGCTGTCATGCTAGTTTATGTTTATGCTAAGATATGTTGAAACTATCACCTTTGTCATATTCCCTTTATCATTGCTATGACTAGGCAACTTTATAGCCTAGACGTCACCAAAATACGTGCGAATACGTCAGTTAGGAAATGGGGAAAAGGGATTTATAATTGGCATAATTTATGTAATGTTTATATGAATTAGACATATAATTCAAATGGGGAAACATAGAAATAATCACCTATAATGACATAGGTAGATTTGGATAAAAATGGAATGTTTAGTAATTACAATTAGGAATTGCAATTGTACTTATGACACAAGGTTAGGTTGCATTAGTGGTGGAAGTTTGCCGGACCCGATCGACATATCCAGCAGCCACTAATGTTGAAACAAATGTGGAAGGTCTAAGTACGTAAATACGAATCAGGCTATGAAACGAGGTTAGGCCCCAACTGTGAAATAAGTCTGCCCAGACCCGACGGCATATCCAGCATCCACATGTTGTAGGCCTAATGTGGGAGGTCTAGCCAATTATAAACCATAAATGGACATGGTAAAGAAATGGACTACTTAACCTAATTTAATCCATAAGGTTTGTATGATTATGAACTTAAGTTAGGGTTAAGTAAAATTGGATGGGTAGTGGGTTAAGTAAATTAGAGGGGGTGGGCAATATTTACATATAGACCCACAACTTAACCCAATAAGGTTATGTAATTAAATGCACCTAGTGGTATACATAACTGGTGCAAAAATATAATAAGGTATGTAATTAAAGACACCCTTTGGGGTAAGCATAATTGACATTGGGCTATGTAATTAAAGACACCTAAGGGTATACATAGTCAGTGAAAAGCCTAGTGCGGATACAAGACAAAGGGGAGAGCTTGTACCATATTGTGTGGGACCCAATTCAGTCATTAACCTGGAGTAGGTATCAAATAAAGAACTTCATACTAGGCGAAGAAGAGGCACGCTTACTGATTGATTATAAGAGATCCAAATGATACGGACGGTGTGGGCGGCGCAAACCGACCGGGCTATGTTCGTGCATCAGCCAGGCAGAGCTGGATAAGACGACCGTGACACCAGTAGATATGGTTGTGCACATCTTAAGGGTTGCCACTTTAGGAAGTGATACCTCCTACTGTTGGGCCAGCGCTGGATATCTACGGAGTTGGGAGCCGATTGATTAGGTTAGTGTAGGGTACACTCGGACGTATGCCCTAAGTATACCAACTTATAGTGGAAGGGATCATCTCATTTTGGTTATACTAGTAATAGTGCAGAGTAATCATTAGAGAAGTGTATACACCTTACCTGTCTACCTTGTCACACCTGCCATTTATGTAGTGATCTCCCTTATCCACTTTGTATGCCTATCATGTTACTTTTATTTATTTACTGGCTAAAAGTAACTAGACTCGCCAGACTTTATGTCTGACCCTTTTGTTTCTTCTTCTTTCTTCCGTCCCCTCAGGTTCTCAGGGAGGAAACACTCAGGCTTAGTCAGGACTAAGATATCATCTTGTTAGGAGCAACTTCTAAAGTATGGCTCAAGTTCTTGTCTCTACTATGGCTTAACTCTTTTAATTGGGGAATTATGTATTTTATATACTTATGTACTTTGATGGTGCAAGACATAAGTTATTTTATTGTAATGCTTTTTATGACTTATGGTATTGTGAACCACAGTATTATGATTTATGTCTAAAATAAAAATTTAAATTTCCGCTGCTATCTTATTTGTCTCTGTCTTGTAATTATTCTATGTCTGTTTACCTATAACGCTTTGCGAAACTTAATGCATTCCCTTAGTGAGTGACATTAACGGACGTAGGGTGTCATACTTGGTATCGGAGCTGAAGGTTACCAGATTAGATAAAAGTTTTTGAAAATTATCTTTCGAAAAGGTTTTAAAAGAAAGCATTTTCAAAAAGAAAGGTCTGTTTTGAAAATATTCCCCTAAGAAGCCATATGTAATATCCTTCGGTCCTTTATTTAAATTTCTTCCTTTTTCCTTTTTCAGCATGTCTAGGGAACAAAACATTCCTAATATCCCAGAGGGCATCACAATATCCGGATGGTTCCATAGATATTTGGAGGCCACGGCGCCTGCCGAAGGCCAAAAAGACATTCCTACCCCAGCTGCACCATTCATTCCTCCTCTTCCCCCTTCAAGAGCAGATTACTTCGCCAAGATCTGCAAAGACTTCCGTGCTATGGGAGAGAAGCCATTCCATGGGAATGAGACATGCGTAGAAGCTTGGAACGGGCTTAAGTAGACTGTGGACTTGTTCGTAATCTTGAAGTAGAAGATCGAAGAAAGATTCAGTTAGCTTCTTGGCTATTAAAGGACGAAGCCACATTTTGGTGGGAAGTCACCCAAGTTGGACGTCCGGTGGAAACTTGGGAAGATTTAAGACAGAGGTTCGAAATGAAATTTCTTTCCCAAGCTGAGAGAAGCATACAGATGGAGAGGTTCTAAGCACTCAAACAAGGAAACTTGACGGTGAAGAGTATGTGAACAAGTTCAACTAGCTGGCAAGGTTCGGGTTAGTGTTAGTGGATACACCGCACAAAAGGGCTTTGCAGTTTGCTAAAGGGCTGAATGAGCCTCTGCATGGTTTACCCATGTCCCATATTCCAATGGGGCCACTTTTGAAAAGCTTTTTGATATGGCCCTAATGCATGCGGAGGACAAGGGAGAAAAGAAGGAATGAAAAGTTGAGGGGACATCGTAGAATACGAAGATGTGGCCCAAGAAGGGGTAGCAACAACAGCAGCAGCAACAGAAGAAAGGAGGGAAAGATGACAAAGGTAGGGATAAGAGAAAATGTCACAATTGTGGAAATGAGGGTCACTTGATCAAAGATTATAAGAAAAGGAAGAAAAATTGCTTCAATTGCGGAGAGGTTGGCCACTTCTCTAAAGAGTGCCCAAAGAAACAGGGATTATAGGGACAAGGTCTAAGAGCAGGAACTTCTGGAGGGCAAGTGCATGCTCTCGCGATCATTGCTCCTGAAATAGGTAGAAAAATTTCCGTAGAAAGTTTAGTTTCTATTTCAAACCATCCAGTTAGAACACTTTTTGATTCTGGTGCTTCACACTCATTTATATCTAGTTATGTGGTTGAATCTCTGCACTTAAGTACTAGTATGGTAGTAGATCCCGTAGTAGTTTCAAACGCCATTCGTGGTTCGTCTCATTTATCGATGATTTGTCGGGGTTTGAAAATTTCTGTGTTAGGCATCGAGCTTGAGTGCGACGCGTATATGCTCGGGTTTATGGGCTATGGGTTGATTCTAGGAATGGATTGGCTTACCACATATGAGGCCATTCTGGATTGTGAGAGGAGGGTTGTTAGACTCCTGACTTGTCATGGGAGGACCATCAAAATTTCTTGTGACCCCCAAGGGTCTGTTATGCTTAACTTTCTATGGTCTCTAGATGCATCCATAGATGATTTGCAATCTATTCCACTGGTTCGAGATTATTCCGATGTTTTTGATGAGGTACGGGGTTTACCTCCAAGGTGCGAGATTGACTTCCGCATATATCTGGTGGACAATGCAAACCTAGTTGCAATACCAGTGCGCCACATGGCTCCAACGGAAAGGAGGGAGTTCAGTAAGCAAGTAGGGGAGATACTTGAGAAAGGGTTTATCATACGAAACATATCTAAATGGGGTGCCACAATAGTATTCGCAACTAAGGCGGATGGTTCGCTTCGTTTGTTTGTTGACTATAGAGAGTTGAATAAGCTCACCAAGAAGAATATGCACCTGCTTCCGAGGATTGATGATTTATTTGATCAGCTTGTTGGTGCCTCGGTATTTTCTCAGTTTGACTTGGCTACGGGGTTCCATCAGTTGAGGGTGACTGAGGAAAGCGTAGATAAGACTGTTTTAGAACTCCGAACGGTTTCTTTGAATGGCTAGTGATGCCTTTTGGGCTGACGAATGCACCCGCCTATTTTGTCGATCTGATGAGTAGGGTATTTTGGGAGTTCCTAAACAAATTTGTCATAGTCTTTGTTGATGATATTTTGATCTTCTCTAAGAGTGAATAAGAGCATGCCCGGCATTTTGGAGAAGTTTTGAAAACTCTCCGTGACCTTCAGCTAAAGGCAAAGTTCTCCAAATGCCATTTTTGGAGAAAGGAGGTGAGATTCTTGGGGCATGTAGTTTCCAAAGAAGGGATAGCTGTAGATCCCACGAAGGTGGTTGTAGTGCAATATTGGCAGATTCCTAAAAATGAAACCGAGGTGAGAAGCTTTCTTTGGTTGGCATGTTACTATAGGAAGTTCATTAAGGACTTCGCGAAAATATCAGCCCCTCTCATCAGGCTGACAAAAAAGAATTTGGCATTTTCATGGGGATATAAATTATGATGTTGCTTTCGAACGACTGAAGAGGGCTCTGGCAATAGCACCAGACCTGACCTTGCCTGATGGGAATAAGGTGTTTACTGTTTACACGGATGCATGCGGTGCAGGGCTTGGTGCGGTTCTGATTCAAGAAGGGAAAGTAATATGTTATGGGGGTAGATAGTTGAGAGTTCATGAGAAGAACTGCCCCACCCATGATCTAGAGCTAGCTTCCATAGTATTCGCATTAAAGACGGGGCTTTATTATTTAGTTGGAGAAAGGTACGAGTTATACACCAATCATAAATCTCTCAAGTATCTATTCTCACAGAAGGATCTCAACTTAAGGCAACAACGGTGGATGGAGTTCTCAGCTTCCTATGATTTTGAAATCGCTTATTCCCCTGGCAAGGGTAATGTAGTCACAGACGCACTAAGTAGGCAGAGGATGGCCCTGATTCCTCTGTTTTTGGAAAGAAAGAACTTGGAGTTCATATCAGCTTTTGATTTTAGACCCTCCATCGAGGTTTTGCCTGATTTGTTTGCATCCTTGGAGATACGACCAAATCTTATGGACCATATAGGATCTTCACAACAAGGCGACCCACAAATTTTAGACATCACGGAAAAGCTTAGAAGAGGGGAGACTTCTAGTCACCTCAGTAGATATGCCATAGATGTAAATGGGTGGTTACGATGAGATGGAAGGCTTTGTGTGCCTCAAACTGGAATCTTGATAAAGGCAGTATTAGAAGAAGCCCACCATTCTAAGATGACCAATCATCCAGGTGGTGACAAGATGTATAGAGACATGAATAGGGTTTTCTTTTGGGCTTGGATGAAGAAAGATGTAGCCGAATTTGTTTCTCAGTGTTTAGTTTGCCAATAGGTCAAAGCTGAGCAAAAGAAGCCCGGTGGATTACTTCATCCATTGGAGGTTCCGCAGACGAAATGAGAGAGCGTCTCTATGGATTTCACAGATGGTTTGCCTAGGTCAAAGAAAGGCAACACCAGTATTTGGATGGTGGTAGATAGACTCTGTAACACCCCGTATTTTCTGTGAACATTAAAGTAACAAATTAAAGTATACTTTATTTTTAAGAGAAGAATTAAGGTAAACGGGTTACGCCATTGCGTTCGTCTTGGAATTCTGCTTGATATAGAGTCCGAGTTTGCGTAAATCGAACTCCGTATGAAGAAGTTATGACCTTCAGAATTTTCAGAGATTTAAATAAAACAACTCAGGTTTGAAATTCGAAATTCAAATCACACACCCGGGCTGGGCGGGAAATTTCACGCCCAGGACCAGGTCGACCGGGGGTCGACCTAGGGGTCGACTTGGGTCGCACAGGTCGACCAGGGGGTCGACCTCCCCCCTATTTCCAGATCCGAGGACAGAATCATTTTTCTGCATCTGGACGCCCGTTCTGACCAGATTCATTGATCCCTATGCTATATAAACAGCCCTAAGGCTATAGTTTTCTCTACACAACTTCATTTTGCCTATATCTACCCTAATTCATATAAAAATAAATCAAAGGCGGGGTTATGCTGCACAAGTCCTTCGTAGAATAAAGTTAAATTTCAAGTAGAGATTCAAAGGCTAATTCAACGACCTCAAAAACTATTTTCTAAGAATCAAATCAAATGTAAATTAGAAGAACAAATAGTCTACTTCAAGGGAGACCTATTCATTTTCAGAATACATATCCCAGAATTCAAGACCGTTCTATAATTTGTAAGTTCACGTTACTTTCAGAAATAAAAGTTAATTGTGATTCTGACATTGTAATAAATCTGGATCTGAGATCATGCCTATTTCTATCTGTCTTTCTTCTCATTGATAATATTATGTCCATTTTTGTCCCTTCTTTCCTTCTTCCCTTATTGTTTTATAGCCAGGCTACTGCAAGCCTGAGCCAAATCTCATAAGAGAAGAACTTACGTTGGAAATAAAATTAGGCATAATATATGATTTGGACATGACTAGCGCCAAAAATTGGGAAAATTATTAAATTGTGTATAATTAGGCATAATTGAGTTGTAACTGATTTGAGGACATAACACATGTTGTATTCAAAACATAAAGTATTGAACATATGACTTGGGATTTGAGGCATAAAGTATAGGACATATGACTTGAGATTTGAGTCATAAAGTATTGGACACACGACTTGAGATTTGAGACATAAAGTATTGAACATATGACTTGGGATTTTGGGCGTAAATTGAACTGTAAATATAAGGCATAGTACATGTTGTGGTTTAAGGTCTAAAATTGGGGCACATATATATATATATATATATGATAGTTTATGATTTGGAAGAAGAAGATTAGGGTGTATAGTGATGTATGGCTTAGGCAAGGAAACAAGATTTTGCCTTTGTTTTGTAAGTCAGTTACTTTTTAGATTTGAACACCTAAATCTAATTGTGACATGTAATAAAATGGATATGAGAATATGCCTGATGTAAGCTATCCTTTCATTGAAATCTGTGCTTGAGTATATATATCTTTGGGAATCATTTTTGATTATGAAACTGGTCCAATCATATGTATCCTTTTTGTATATCGTAATTGTAATCCTTTTTAAGTTCATGATATAATTCTTATCATATCTATATGCCTGCGATGTATTCCTTGCAAAACTTGTCTTTTTAGTACATCAAGTTTATTGGACCAGTAATTCTTATCATCATATGACTATGCCTATCCTTACGATGTTCCATCTTGCTTCTCCCCTTATATTATGAATCTTGAGTTGAATCTCGAAATACGTATGTTATGAATGCGGGGGAAATTGGGTATAACATGTAATTGACATTATTTGGCATAATTTGGAACATGTAATATGGCATAACTGTTAAGATGAAATTTGGGGTAATTTGACATGAATCACGGAATATGTAATTTGACATATTGATCCTAGAATTGGAATGAACGACAAAGTATGAATTTGGTATATAAATCAAGTTTTGGGCAAAATTGTTATTGTTGCGAATTTGGGGTAACTTGAGCATTAAATCTAGATTAGGTGTAAAATGTAACATGACTATTTTTGGTGAATTTGGTAATTAGCGTGTAAAATCTAGATTTGGGTATATAGGGTAAATGTGTAGATTAAAGATGAACATGCCTAACCCGAGGTTAGATTGAGTTGTGGTGTAAAACTGCCCGGAACCGCCCGGCACATCCAGTAACCACAACAACACCTATCTAATGTGATAGGTTAGTGCATCATACCCAAGAAAAACCCGAGGTTAGATAGAGTTTTCGTGTAAAACTACCCGGAACCGCCAGGCACATCCAGTAACCACAACAACACATATCTAATGTGAGAGGTTGGTGCATTAATAAATCAATTAATGTTAATGAACAAGATGAATGAGTAGGGTTAAGTTCATAGGAACACTTAACCAATATAACATGGAAGACTAGGGCTAAGTAATGAGAAACACTTAACCAATATGACAAGATGGAACATTAGGATTAAGTTAATAGGAAACACTTAACCGGTATAGCATGATAAATGGAAAGGGTTAAGTTAACACTTAACCAATATGACTTGATTTGTGGTAGGGTTAAGTTAACACAAGAAGGCAACACTTAACCAAAGTAATTATGACAAGTAGGTGGGTTAAGTTAACTTGAATTAATTGATGACATTTAACCAAATACAACATGATGAACACGTGGGGTTAAGTTAACTTGAATTGATTGATGACACTTAACCAATACAACATGATGAACACGTGGGGTTGAGTTAACAAGGAACACTTGACCAATATATCTTGATGGACGAACGAGGTTATGTTAATAAGAAACACTTAACCAACATGACATGATGAATGGGTGGGTTAAGTTAACATGAATGGACAACACTTAACCAATATGACATAATGTGTGGGAGGGTTAAGTACATATCGGTTGGTGGGTAATATTAGTAAATATAGGCCCACAAAACTTAACCCTTAAATAAACATGCTTGAATCGATGGAAGGGTTAAGTACATCTCGGGTAGGTGGGTAATATTAGTACATATAGGCCCACAAACTTAACCGTTAAGAAAACATGCTAGAATCGGTGGGAGGGTTAAGTACATATCGTGTAGGTGGGCAATATTTGTATATATAGGCCCACAAACTTAACCAGCAGGAAACCCTAGTAGCGGGGACCCATTTCAGCAGTAACCCACATAGATGCAGTGAAACACCCCACCTCCACTAAGGTCACTCAAAAAGGGAATGACTTAACTTTGGTGGAGGATTATGGGTACAAGACACAGAAATTTTTACAAGACAGATAAATTTAAGCACCGGAAATTCAAACATTTATTGCATACGTAGTTTAATACAAAAGCGTTACATCAAATTGTCTCAAAATAACTTCCAAAACATTACAACATAATCTCTTTCTTGATTATTAAGTAAAGAAGCATAAACCAAAAGTAAAAATGCACAAATCCCCAAGGATAATGTCCAAGAGCCATAGCCAAGGTGAGAGAGAGTCCAAATCATACACCTACTTTCTTGAAGCTTGCAAAGAGTCTGACTAAGCTGCAGTATTCTCTCCCTGTGGACCTACGGGGGAACGAAAGAAAAGAAGACGAGAGAAAATGGGTCAGACAATAAGTCTGGTAAGTTAAGTGATTAATAGTATTTAAACAAGGAAAGGGGTCATGACAGTGATAACAGAACATAGGACAATACCCTAATATAAGATAAGAGGAACATGTGATCGCACCCATTCTATAGCCTCTGCACCTACTTAACCATTGGTTAAACCAGCCCACATGTTTATGCAAACGATCCCCTTAATGATCGGCTCCTACTCGCATGCATTCATGTCCTGTGTCATTCAGCCCCGCTTGACTGTAGCTACTTGTGCTGGTCCCACCATGGGGTGTATGAGCCCCTCTGGTGGCAACCCGACACGATTCAAGGTGCACAGTGTACACTACTGATACCCAGTGCCTGATTTTTCCACTCCGGAGTACGTGCACGCCCGTACTCCATCGGAACCTACACTGGCCCAACAACCGCCGACGTTTTGACCGCTTATAATTCAGCCCAGTAATCGTGCCCCATCCTGCCTAGTTTCAGGGTACCATGATACATCTGTCTGGGTTACTGCTGAAATGGGTCCCCGTTACTAGGGTTTTCTAATCAACATGTTTATTTGGTTAAGTGTCCAAGTTTACCTAACCCATCCCATTCGTTTTAGTTAACATGTTGAATCGGTTAAGTGTTTTCCTAATTTACTTAACCCTACCAATCCGGACCTAGCTTTAATTTATTAAAGCACCAACCAAACAGGTGTTGTTGTGGTCACTGGATGTGCCGGTCGGTTCCGAGAAGATTTACACCACAACAAAGTCTAACCTCGGGTTCTTTTTGGGCTTGATGCACTAACCACCCATATTAGTTAGGTCTTGTTGTGGTCACTGGATATGCTGGTCGGTTCCGGGCAGATTTACACCACAACTCAGTCTAACCTCGGGTTAGGCATATTCGTCTTTTCTAAATTCATATTTTTATATTTTTCTATATATGTCAAATTTCTTTATGTAGATTAATTTTAATTTTCTCAAGCCATAATTATCTTTTCAAATATTGCTTACAATAAATGGTATATCAAATATACGATTTTATGAACAAACCTATGCCATCAATTTTCATGTTTTCCCATCGTTATCCCCGTAGAACATACGTATGAATTTCATAAAATGTTGGGCTAACAAGTTAGCCCAAACCCATAAACATAAAGGGGTAATAATCAAGGAACATGACATAAACATAAAATAGCATACATTAAACTTGTCACATGTAACTTGGCATAGATGTATCATTATCTCAACTGAACAGGTAAAGGTGAACTTGTGACTATGTCATGTAAACTTGATATGGGTCTAACATGAAGGTTTAATACATAAACAAGATTTTAAACCACAATTTAACATACTAAGTTGTGTATGTCAAAACATAAGAAAGTTACTCTAACCATTTTTAAATTGCAACTTAGCATAACAACTTATGTGTGTTAAACATAAGAGGATTGCAATTCCAACTTTTTACAACATAAATAGATTCAACTTGACATGGTTCTAACTATTCATGAATGTTAATCTATATGTAAGCTTGTGATTTAGATCCTAAACTTGCAAATAATCACCAAATTCCAACATGACATGTTTCACCATTTTGTTGGCATAATAAGTTCTTACACAATCGTAATAGATTCCAACAACATACAATGTTCTACATCACCACAAGCATATAGACATGAAATATACAACATGTTCATCGCCATAAGCATATAGACATGAAATATACAACATGTTCATCGCCACAAGCATATAGACATGATTAATTACAACGATACTTTAAAATACACAAGAATCAAATCTTATACATAAGCATCATTCTATATCCCAATTACAACATGTCATGATTCAAGAGAAAGAATGTTTAAATCTACGTAATAACCCGCTTACAAACTAAAAGAAATTCTTTCATTCTGAAATCTGAAATTCTGAAATTGGAGATGCGCGCTTTGAAGAAGATCGTTGAATTAGACTAGTTTCAATTTTGATTTAGATGTAAGCTTACAACTTGTCTTTGAATTGAAAAAAGGGTGATAGCTACTCCAAATTCTCTACTGACGGCATTTCAGTTCTAGGATTATTTTTCTGTGTGTTTTTAGGTTAGGCTTTGAGTTGTTTATATAGAATTTCAGTTTGATTATAGCCGTCAGATGAACCTAGGTTAATCACAGCCACTCAGACCAGATCAGGGCCATCCAGAAACCCTAGTGACTCAGTAGCAAGTCATCAATCGTTCAAATTTCAGATCTGGCCAGGGGCCAGGTCGACCCCCAGGTCGACCTCTATTGGGGGGAGGTCGACACTAGGGTCGACCCCCTGGCTGACCTGCCTGGGTGGGAATTTTCCCACCCAGCTCGTTTCTGGCTTCTGTTTGAATTTTGAACTTGTTCTTTCAAGCTTTTTTTGAAATTATTTGAATTTCTGAAACTTCTGATAGCCATAACTTCTTCATACGAAGTCCAATTTACGCAAACTCAGACTCTATCTCAACCAAAATTCCAAGACGAACACAATGGCATAACCCGTTTCCCTTAATTCTTACATTTTAAATGAAGTATTCAAGGATTCGTTATTACAACGTTAATAGAAAATATGGGGCGTTACATTCTTCCCTCCTTTTTGGATTTCGTCCCCGAAATCTCCAAGTCCAGAAGAACTTATATCCTACCATCCAATCACCCATCTACTCAACCATCAAACACAGGCGTCCATTGTCCTTAAAAGGTTTCTAATGCTTCATGATCATATGCATTGTGTGTGTATATGTCCTTATCTAATGCAAAATCAGGCGGTCTACTGATTCAGTTGACCTCCGTAATGCAAATTATGTCAGTGCCATGAGTCCATCATGAATGCAATTTTTCCTACTCAAAATATATTACATGACTGCAAAACCATTCATACAAATGCATCGTCCATATGATAACACATCAAGTTTTAATCCATAAACCAGCACATATATGCATATGCAATATGGGAGTGACTGAGCCAATCTAATACCTAATGTGTGTGTATATGCATCCACTAGCAACCACTAGCAACCACTTGCAACCATCAATCATAACATGTTTCAATTACATGTTTACATCCAAATATGTTCCTACCTAAGGATAAAGAATAGGATCGAGGAGTATACCTAAAAAGATAGATATGAGCATAAACTTGAGGGAAAAGAGATTAAAGAAGTACCCTCAAAAAGAAAAGGGTAGGTTGTGCGTATACGGTCCTCAATTTCCCAAGTCGCATCTTCCTCGGCGTCGCTCCATTGAACTTTGACGAGCTTAACTTCATGGTTACGTAGGGTTTTGACTTCTGTTCCCAAGATACATGTTGTAACTTTCCTCACAGTTGATTCTCGTTCAACTTTAACTTCTTCTAGCATACTTGGTTCTACCGCTTCCGCAGACTTGTGTAAGCACTTCCGCAGGTGAGAGACATGAAAGATATTATGAATCCCGACAAATCTTTTGGGGAGCTGTACCCTATAAGCCATCTTCCCAATTTTCTCGATGATAGGGAATAGCCCTACAAATCTTGGTGCTAGCTTTCCTGCGGATCCAAAGCGAACGACGTTCCTCAAAGGAGATACTTTAAGGAACACCTTGTCTCCAACTTCGAACTCAAGGTCAGTTCTTCTTTTGTCTGCGTAGGACTTCTATCTATCTTGGGCAGTCTTCATTCTTCTTCATATCAAGTCTACTTTCTCTGAAGTCTTCTTAATCATGTCTGGTCCAAGTATGAGCTTGTCTGTTGACTCCCACCAGCAAGTTGGTGATCTGCACGGTCTTCCATATAAAGCTTCGAAAGGTGCCATGTCTATGGTGGCTTGGTAGCTATTTTTGTAAGCGAATTCCACCAAAGGTAGATGATCCTCCCATGTACCTCCGAAGTCGATAATGCATGACCTCAAGAGGTCTTCTAATACTCTGTTGACTCTTTCCGTCTGTCCATCGGTTTGAGGGTGATAGGCCGTGCTTAAGCATAACTGTGTGCCTATAGCCTCCTGTAAACTCTTCCAAAACTCGCTCGTGAAAATAGGGTCTCGATCACTCACTATGCTGGAGGGTATCCCATGGAGTCGAACTATCTCCTTAAGATATATGGATGCCAGAGATGAGGAAGTCCTTCTACTCTTGATGGGTATAAAGTGGGCGCTTTTTGTGAGCTTGTCCACTATTACACAAATGCTAGTATTGTCCCTTCTTGACCTAGACAACCCATCTATAAAGTCCATCTAGATACTATCCCATTTCCATCGTGGGACCTCTAGAGGATGGAGCAGACCACCAGGCTTCTTTTGCTCCTCTTTGACATATTAAACATTTAGAAATAAATTCAGCTACGTCTCGCTTCATGCCAGTCCAAAAGAAAACTATTTTGATGTCTTTATTCAATTTGTCTCCGCCTGGGTGTATGGTCAGCTTGGAACGGTGTGCCTCTTCTAGAACTGCCTTTACCAAATCCCTTACTTGTGGGACACATAGTCTTCCATCTCGTCTCAACCAGCCCTTGGCATCAAAGGAGTATCTATTGAGGTGACTGGAAGTCTCACCCCAAATTAACTTGTCCATCACTTCGGCTAGCTGAGGGTCTTCTCTTTGCGCGGCTCCGATTGAGTCTAATAGAGTTGGTTGCACTTCTAATGTTACTAGCAAGCCAGGTACAAAGTCAATGGAGGGTCTGAATTTGAAGCTTTCTATGAACTCCAAGCTTTGCCTTTCCACAAAGAGAGAGCTTAAGGTCAGTTTCTTTGTACTCAAGGCGTCTGCTACTGCATTGCCCTTGCCAGGAGTGTAGGAAATCTCAAAATCGTACGAGGCAAGAAACTCCATCCATCTTTGCTGCCTCAAGTTGAGATCTTTCTACGAGAATATGTATTTCAATGATTTATGGTCAGTATACAGTTCAAAATTCTCACCCAGGAGATAATGGCGCCAAGACTTAAGCGCAAAAACGATGGCTGCCAACTCTAGGTCGTGGGTTGGGTAGTTTTTCTCATGTACTTTCAACTATCTTCCACCATAAGCCACTACCTTCCCTTCTTGCATCAGAACAGTGCCTAGTCCCGTTCTGAATTCATCTGTGTATATTGTAAACATCTTGCTTCCATCAGGCAATGTCAGAACTGGGGCTGTTGTTAGAGCCCTTTTCAAACGTTGGAAAGCAATATCGCAATCCAAATCCCAATTGAAAGCTAGGTTCTTCTTTGTCAATCTTGTAAGTGGATCTAAGATTTTTGCAAAATCTTTGGTGAACTTTCGATAAAAGCCTGCTAGCCCGAGAAAGTTCGGACTTCGGTTGTGTTTTGAGGAACCTTCCAATCTTGCACAGCAACCTCTTTCGCTGGGTCCACAGCTATCCCCTCTTTGGACACCACATGCCCAAGGAACCCGACTTCTTCTCTCCAGAAATGGCATTTGGAGAATTTCGCCTTTAACTGATGTGCACGGAGAGTATCCATGACTCCTTTTAGATGCTGAGCATGCTCTTCCTCATTCTTTGAGAAGACCAAAATATCGTCTACGAAGACCACCACAAACTTTTTGAGGAACTCTCGGAAAACCATGCTCATTAAATCAATGACGTAAGCGGCTGCATTTGTCAAGCCGAAAGGCATGACAAGCCACTCGAAGAAACCATCGGGAGTTCTGAAAGTGGTCTTATCAATGTTGTCTTCGGCCACTCTTAGCTGATGAAACCCGGTAGCTAAATCTAATTGGAAGAAAACCAATGCACCTACAAGCTGATCAAACAAATCATCTATTCTTGGGTGTGGGTATCTATTCTTCTTGGTCAACTTGTTTAGCTCCCTATAATCAACGCACATGCGAAGCGAACCATCATCTTTGGTTGCAAACACTACCGGAACACCCCATTTAGAAATACTCCATCTTATGAACCCGTTTTCAAGTTGCTCTTTGATTTGCTTGCTGAGCTCCTTTCTCTCCCTTGGGGCCATGTGCCTAACGGGTAAGGCAACGTGCTTTGCATTATCAATGAGGTATATGCGGAAGTCTATCTCCCGCTTCGGGGGTAAACCCTTTACCTCTTCAAACACATCATAATATTCATGGACTACCTTTACAGACTGCAAGTCCTCAACAGACGCATCAAGAGATTCTAGATAGCTTAGCATAACAGAGTTCAGGGGATTGCAAGAAATTTCAAGAGTGTTACCAAGGCGAGTCAGGAGTCTAACCGTTCTTTTTTCACAGTCGAGGATAGTACCATTACTGGATAGCCAATCCATGCCTAGAATCAATCCATAGCCCGTGAAGCCCAAAACATAGGTATTGCATCTAAACTCAACGCTTAGAATAGATATTTTCAAACCCAAACAAATCATTGACGAATGTAACAACCCGAATTTTAATAACATGTTGAAACTAGAAATCAGGGTATAATTAAATTTTAAAATGAGAATCATTGGAAACGGGTTGCTCCATTTCGTTCGTCTCGGAATTCTACATGAAATACAGTCCGAGTTTTTGAAAATCGGAGTCCAGATGAAGAAGTTATGGCCTGTAGAAGATTAAGCAAATTTTAAGCAGCACAGGACCAGGCAGGTCGACCTGGGGGCCAGGTCGACCACGTGGCCGACCTTAGGGTCGACCTACCCCCCAGGTCGACCATGTGGTCGAACTTCCCCCCTTACAGGTCGACCAGGTCGGCCTGTTTTGACCCAGAACCCATTTTTGAAGCCTGAGACGTGTTTTGATGGTTCGGATTAATTCTAGGGTTAATCTAAGGGCCTAAACAAGTTGCTACACCTATAAAAACACGTGTGACCTAACCTAATTCATATCAAATCATTCTTACACCATTAAGCTGCTAAAATACCTCTTGAACCATGGCCGCCGTCTCCAAATCAAAGTACAAGCATTCAAACTCAAATCAATTCAAAGAACAAAGCTTCAACAATCATTCTAGACAATAAATCAACAACGGCGCAACATTTTTACAACAAATTCAGTTTTTAATTCATTAGCCACGATCTGTAAGTTCTAGTTACTTCCTAGATTTAAACTTGTTAATTATAATATGGCTATGGAATAAAGTGGAATTGGATTTAAGTATGCTTATTGATTCAGATCTATTTCTGTTGCTTTTTGAATCTTGAGTTTCGGGACATTTTCTATTTTCATTCTCACGTCAAGCTTATGATCTATTCAACTTGTTGTAAATCAGTTTTTCTTGATTCATGTTGATATTATCAAGATCTATCTTTTATGCCTGAGATGATGTTTTTATGCTAGTTTTCTCTCTATACTGATTGTTATATAAATTCTACCTTCCCCTATTTATTTTCTTTCGATGAACCTAGGTCAATTTCGGACCTAGGCCTAAAACGCGATTTGCCTACGATTGCATACGGGGAAATATGGGAATATTGTCCATATTGGATATATGTTTGGTGGAATTGATGACATAACATTAAATTGGAAATTTGGGTATTATCAACATAATTGAAATTGCAAGTCTGGCCGTTGGCATAATTAATTTGGCATGAAGCGGGCATACATGAATTGCCTTGCAAATTAAATCATGAGTTCGGGCCTATGTAAATTAAATCAAAAGATTAGGCTTATGATTGGGCATAAGTAGGATTGGGAATTTTGTAAACTTGATAATTGGCGTAAATATGTATAATGAACTTGGGTAATTGGCGTGTGTTGGAATAAAAAGATTATAGTTTGGGGTAACTACATCATGAATCTTAATTTGGGTTTATTTGGGCAGGAAACTTGATACATGTAAATCTTGGCTAGAACTTGATATGGGTAAAATGGCATAAACTTGGCATACATGTAAATAGGCAAGAATTGGACATATGTAAACTGACTAGAATTGGGTATATGTATAAAGCGACATGTAATTTGGAACCTAGGCATATGTTTATTAATATGTAAAGTTGGGAATTTGAAACATGAAAATGACTGTGTATTGGATAATTGACTTGAACACGAACATGAACATTTTTATATGTTAAACACATGAACTGATATTGGGTTTTGGGGTAAATACGACCATTAATGAACCTTTGACACGAGGTTAGACTCGGTTTGTGGTGTAAATCTTCCCGGAACCGCCCGGCAAATCCAATAGCCACAAAGTGTCAGTCTAATGTGAGAGGTCAAAGGTTGAATTGTAGGCGTAACGATTTATGACACAAGGTTAGACTCAGTTTGTGGTGTAAATCAGCCCGGAACCGCCCGGCAAATCCAGTTGCCACAAAATACACGGTCTAATGTGAGAGGTCATGATTCGTTCGTCGTAATGAATGAATTAAGGAATACTAACCATAATAAGACGTGGGTATGGTTAGCGGGTTAGGTGGGATGACATGGAAATTTGACATGTAAATGTGGACCTAACTGGTATGAGTTAAGAACACATAAAACTTATAAGTGTAGGCTTAACCGACATAACTATTAATCAGACCAATGGATAGGTTAAGTAATATGACTAGACTAATGACACTTAACCGATATGACATGAATAGGTGGGTTAAGTAATATGACTAGACTAATGACGCTTAACCAATAAAACATGACACGTGGCAGGGTTAAGTCAACTTGAACATATAGATAATACTTAACCAACTTTGCATGATACGTGGGCGGGTTAAGTCATGAACTACTTGAAAACACTTAACCAATTTGATATGCTAAGATAGCGGGGTTAAGTTATGAATCACTAGACAGCACTTAACTAACTTGACATGATACGTGGGCGGGTTAAGCCATGAAGTATTTGAAATACTTAACCAATGCAATCTGACGAATGGGAGGGTTAAGTTAAATGGGTTGGCTTAACTTGAATGGGTTTATAACACCCAACCAATATAACCTGATGTGTGGTAGGGTTATGTAAATACACGAGGGTAACACTTAACCATTATAAAATGGCTAGTGGATGAAATTGAGTTAACATACACTTAACCAATCTAACGTGAGGTGTGGTAAGGGTTAATTAACACAGGGGAGAACGCTTAACCGATATAACAAGACATGTGGTAGGGTTAAGTAACACAAGAGAGAACACTTAACCACGGTATCATGATGGGGGTGGGGTTAAGTTAAATAGATAACACTTAACCAACCTGTGGGGTATACGAATAGACCCTAGGAAAACCCTAGTAGCGGGACTCGTTTCAGCAGTAACCCACATTAGGTATCAACGGTACCCTGAGCTAGGTAGGGTGGGGCACGATTACTGGGCTGATTGTAAGCGGTCAAAACGGAGGCAGGGGATGCAGCGGTGCAGGTTCCGACGGATTACGGGCGTGCACGTATTCCGGAGTTGAAAATTTAGCCTCTGGGCATCAGTAGATATAAAGCTGTGCATCAAAAAGGGTATCGGGGTTGCCATCCTAGGGATTGATACACCCTAGGGTGGGACCAGCACAGGTATCTACAAGTAGGGGGCCGCAAGAACTAGGTCGAGTAGGAGCCGATCGATTAGGGTAGTAAGGATACATCTAACACATTCATGGAAATTGGGCTGGTGGAGATGAAACCGTCATATTAGATGTAGTCCTGAAGGCTACCGCAACTACGGGGTTGGGATAACCTTAGTATATAACAGATGTGAAACATTGTAAGTAAGAGTCGATCAAATAGGTACAGTGGGGACATGAAACTGTCGATATGAGGTGGGACCCTTATCGTGGGATATATACCTATAAAAATATTATGCGGGTTATGGGGGATCACTTATCTTGTAATTATTACTAAGTAAACTAATTGGAACGCTAGTTAGGTGGTGCAGAGAATATAGGAAATTAAGGAAAATAGGGTAATGGTGAAACTTAGAAATCTTGCGACGTTATGGAAACCTTGCGATAGGATACTTGGTAGGAACCTTGTGATGCTGCCCTTGATAGGAAGTTTGGGATGTTATACTTGATTAATCGTGCCTGTAGCTTATCTTGTCATCATGCTTATGTTTACTTTCAGTTTATTCACGCCATGTTATCTTTACCTGTTTTTATGCTAAAAGTCACTAGGACTTACTCTGTCTTTATGACTGACTCGTTTTGTTTCACCTCTTTTTCTTTCGTTCCCCCCCCCATGCTTGCAGGGTGGGAATACAGCTTAGTTTGGATCTTACCAAGCCCCAAGGCTCTTTCATGCACGGCTTGGATCTCTCTTGGCTATGGCTTGCTTTGCTTTATTGGGGAATACTATAGTTTATTTTTATGCTTCTTTGTTTTTTTTTGCAAGACAGATATTTTGGCTATGTAATTGGGTATTGAAGTTGATGGGCTTTTATTGTAAATAATTATATTTAATAAATGATTTGATGTACTTCTACTTTACTTTCCGTTGTTTTATATACGTCTGTCTTGTAATATTTCTGCTCCAGTACCCATAATGCTCCATTGAAGTTAAGGCATTCCCTTTGTTAGTGACCTTAACGGATGTGGGGTGTTATATTTGGCATCAGAGCAGAAGGTTACCAGACTGGGCAAAAGATTTTAAAAGCCTTCTGAAATTATTTTCAAAACGTTTACAAAGAAGCATTTTTCTAAGAAAAGTTTTTTTTTACGAAAGGCATATTCCCCAAAGCCATATGCACTATCTTTTGATTCTCTCCTTGAGTTTCTTCTCTCTTTCTTTTTCACCATAGTTTTGTAGATGTACGACACATGTAGGAGGGCAAAGAAGTGCCCAACTTCCATTTGTAGCCGCAGTAATTCCATCTGCGTCTAATCTTACTTCAAGCTTTATAGAGTTGTCGTGCGATGGAGGTAGCTTTCGAGAAACTTGTCAACAAGATATACAAGGATAACAAGAACGGGGATAAATAACACAAGCCTAAGGATGAGAAACTTGTTGATATGGCTTAATCCACGAAGGAGGAAAAGGTGAAAGGAAAGAGGCCAAAGTGAAAGAATAATAAAACCCACGACAAGAGAGAGTATCTTTAGTATGGTAAAAAGGGACGTGTAGTTAAGTATTAGAGGACAAGGACAAGGGAAAAGGACAAGATCGTCGAGAGGGCAATTGTATGCTCTCACTACTAGCATACCTAAGAGAGGTGGTAACGTTTCTGTTAAAGGTTTAGCTTTTCTTTTATCATCCCGTTAGAACTTTGTTTTGTACATCACATCCTTTTAGTTCTGCTTCGATAGTTGAAGTCTCTGCACCTTAGTACTAGCGTAGTAGAGGATCCTGTTTTGGCCTCAAATCCTGTTGGGAAATCGGCTCATTTATTTATGACTCGTTTGGATTTGAGAATTTTTATGCTATGTGTTGAATTTAGAAGTAAAGCTTATGTCATTGGGTTGGAGTGGTTGTCCAGAAATGATACCATTCTCGAGTATGAAAAGAGGGTAGTTAGACTCTTGACTTGCCTCGGCAATACCCTTGAAGTCTAGTGTAACCCTTAGGGTTCTTCCATGCTTAGTTACCTAGAATCTCTTGACACGTTTATTGATCTGCTCGAGTAATGTTCGCTACTAAGGCGGATGGTTCATCTCGCTTATGCATGAGTTATAGAAAATCACCTTAGTAAGTACACTTGGCAACATGGTTGGTATTTGTTTATTTTCAAGAGATAATTCATTTATGTGGAATACCTTACAGTAAATAAACGAGATCCAAGATTCACTAGTGAATTTTGGAGAGCTTGCATGTGACAATGAGTACGCAGTTATGTTTAAGCCGAGTATACTAGGAAAAGAATAAGTAAAAGTGGAACGAGAGGCGACAGTGAAATAAGTTCCAAATTATATTTTGGGAACAAGAATTAAGAAACTACGAAATTGTGAAGTTAAAGACGGTGAAAGCACAATGGAGTTAAGCTCAAGGAAATGCGACTCAGAAGATTGAAGCCTAGATACGCACATCATATCTCTTTTTTTAGAGTATATCCTTGATCCCTCTTTTCCTGTAAGGCTTACTTGCATGCTATCTTTTAAGTATATCCTCTCAATCCTATTCTCAATCCCATTTCTGTTGCAAACCCCATAGGGGGTATGACTCATATGTTGGTAATACATGTTGGGGCTTGAGGATGTCCGTTGGGTTGGCTAAACTTTTTGGGTTTTATAGGATACGGGTTGGTTTTAGGAAGGTATTTCTTGTGACCAAAAAGGAGTCTATCATGATTAGTTTCCTAGAATCAAATATATTAGCTGGGTTGAGTAATTCTTTGGGTGTCAGTCTGATGTTGATTCCGGTCGTCGGGGCTGGTGCTTAGGGAGTTCTTCTCCTAATCAGTATATATGTGACGTAGATTTCCAGTTTTGACATTGCCTAATGGGCACAAAGTTTTTACTTGCTTCTATCGTTCAATTATATCTTTAGGTAGGAACAATTGGGTGTAAACATGTGTTTGAGACATGTTATGATTGATGGTTGCAAGTGGTTGCTAGTGGTTGCTTGTGGATGCATATACACGCACATTAGACACTAGATCGGCTCCATCACCTTTCATATTGCATATGCACGAGTGTTTATACTTGTTTATGGATAAATTTGAATGTGTTATCATGTGGATGTTGCATATGGATGGATGTTTGTGCATACATATAGTTTTTATGTGACTAGGACTATTTGCATACATGTTGGACTCATGGCACTAAACATATTTTGCATTAAAAAGATCAATCAGGCCTGATCATTTGCATTAGACAAGGAACATATACACACACTTTCTGCATATGTTCATACAGCATTAGAAATCTCTTAAGGACAATGGATGCCTGTGATTGATGATTGAGTAGATGGATGATTGGATGGTAGGACACATTCTTCTAAAGTTGAAGATTTCAAGTGCGAAATCCTTTAAGGAGGGGAGAATGTAACAACTCGAATTTTAATAACATGTTGAAACTAGAAATCAGGGTATAATTAAATTTTAATATGAGAATCATGGGAAACGGGTTGCGCCATTGCATTCGTCTCAGAATTCTACATGAAATAGAGTCCGAGTTTTCGAAAATCGGAGTCCGGATGCAGAAGTTATGGCCTGTAGAAGATTCAACAAATTTTAGGCAGCACAGGACCAGGCAGGTCGACCTGGGGGCCAGGTCGACCACGTGGTCGACCTACCCCCCAGGTCGACCATATGGTCGACCTTCCCCCCTTACAGGTCGACTTGGTCGGCCTGTTTTGACCCAGAACCCATTTTTGATGCCTGAGACGTGTTATGATGGTCCGGATTGATTCTAGGGTTAATCTAAGGGCCTAAACTAGTTGCTACACCTATAAAAACACCCTTAGACCTAACCTAATTCATATCAAATCATTCTTACACCATTACACTGCTAAAATACCTCTTGAACCATAGCCGCCGTTTCCAAATCAAAGTACAAGCATTCAAACTCAAATCAATTCAAAGAACAAAGCTTCAACAATGATTCTAGACAATAAATCAACAACGTTGCAACATTTTTACAACAAATTCAGTTCTTAATTCATTAGCCACGATCTATAGGTTCTAGTTATGTAACGACCCGTGTTTTTGGCCGTCAAATATTCAATTTAATTTATTTATTTTAAATATTTTAATGTTAATATTCATGGAATTTAATACTGAATTCGTTATTTAAAACGAAGTTCGAACGTTATATATTTATATAATTATAAATCGAGCTTGTAAATGGCGTGCAGTTCGTAAATTCGAGTTTTGAACTTCAACTAGATATACAGAGCCCGATATAAGTCAGATTTCTGTGAAATAAGAAACGTTGGGAGCGTGTTGACGATAATTTTCATATGAAAGAGAAAAATTCCGATTTTCGTTTTATAACTAGTAAGTTATGGCCAAAACAAAATTTGAAATAATCGCTGTCAAAATCGTTATTAAAATATCGGCCTTTAAAATGGCCATTTTGCAAACGATCTCGGATTTCAAAGAAATCCGTTTCATTGGGACTGTAATGTTAAATTATTGTACGGTGGTGAATGGCGTGGAAAACCGATGTCGTATGTGACCACGGTGGCCATAAACGCCCGTTCATTTTCTATAGCGCATATATAAATAAATAAAGAGATATTTGAATATAACTTGAACAGACGATCGAATTAGGCCACGAAACCAGTCCCATTGAGTTCGTATCGTCGATTAGAGTCAGGATAGGTATATAGTTTGCTATTTTTGGAGATCGGATAATTTGGCATTAAAAAGGGTATTGCGGTATGCCGTAAAAATAGCCTACCAGGGAAACAGTCTCAGAATGCGAAGAAACTGGTGCCATTGGGTTCGTATTGAAGAATTATTGTAAGATTTCAAAGTTTCAAGTTGATTTGATTTATCCGATGACCGTAAAAAAATTAAACGCGTGTTTATTTCTGGTTTTATAAAGGAATTTTTTTCATACGACCTCAGATTTCGACGAAACTTGTCCCATTGGATCCGGAATATCTTTTTACACTAAGATTAGTTTTTTTATCAGTAGACAGAGATCATTTATAGGGGTTTTAATCAACTACTTTACGACGAAGTTTCGTAAAAGAATAAACTAATATTAAAAACAAATCCAACACCCTATATATATATACTCTTCAATGGTCAAATGCCCTAAGTCTTTCAGCCCGTGGTCAACCACATTAAAACGTCCGCCTCCAGTAAAATGAACGCACCGAATAACTTGGTTCTTCGGTCCTTTTTCTTCAAATTCTTGTGTTAATCGAACAAGCTTCCAACCGCAAGACCTTCAGCTCAACGAGCTCCACAAACTGAATGGCGGTGATGAGGTGTTGCGAGCTGGGGTGATCCGATTTGCTCTCAAGACATGCGGCGGTTGTAAGGGGTTTCTGTAGCGATGGTGTGCTCAGAGGAGGAGCTGTTTGGCTCGAAGGTCAGCAATGGTTCGGTGCTCAGTTTCCCGGTCTCTGATGGTGGTCCGACTGTCGACAGGTGGCGCGACATGGAGGTTGTCGGGTTCGAACATGTGTACTGGATGTTGAATGATGCTCAAGCCTGGACAATACTGAGAAGCCTTATTCCCCTCAATCAATGTAATTAACGTATTGAACATCCGACTAAGTTAGAATATTATTACCATAACGTATTAATTAGATTTTGATTAATCAATACAGATGGAAGACGGTTGTTTAATTCCTGGAAACTGTGCCGAATGAGGGAAGTGGGAGATAAACAGGGGTCAGCCGTGGTTAACTTGAAGTAATTTATATAAAACTAATTATATAATGAAAGTTTAACCATTTTAATTAGTTGGTAAGCTTAAATGTGGATTTTGACTTGCAGAATCTTGGGTCTTGAGGGCCACACGAGGATAAGCAGGAAGATGAGGGATCGACCCATAAATTTTTAACCCAATGTAATTAATTCTCTAATGATATTAATTAGTTAAACTAACCGGAATTTAATTATTAATTAAGGTTAGTATTAGATGAAAATATTAATAATTATTTTCAATTAAAACTGTAACTTATATTATCGATAACTCTGGCATAGGCTCAATGAATTGAACAATCAGGGAGGCGTTGGAACTGTAGCAAGGAACACTACGATGCGGAACGAAATTGGATGGAATTGGAATCGACTGACATTTTCAGTTGAATTATACGCTTGTTTAATTTTACTGAAACCAACAGCTTCAACGGAATGAAATCAAGGTGAGTTAAACTCACTCAGTTTCCCATTTATATTTTTATATAAATTGTTTTTTTATTTTGTGTGTTGTGCTTGCTGATAGTTGCCTGTTTTCTAGTTATACATTTGTTTGTTGATTTAACTAATGAAATTAAACTGTGTTTAATTGCAGTAAAATACCAAATCGTTATTTTTAACGATTGGTTCCAATAAAGGTAACTCACCTTGGTTGGTCACATTTATAAAATAAACATGTTTTAAATTGTTGAATTTCTGAATTGCGTGTGGTTGATGTTAGATGGCCATTATTTATTGTTCTCAGTTAAATGAAACTGAAAGATCTGGTTTGTGATAACCGTTGTGAATACAGGGAAGAACAGGTTGGAGGGATCCAACCGGATCCCTCAAATATAATATTTATTCTCATATTATCATATATGAACTGTCGTGATTGGTGATTGATTTCTTTTGTGATCATATACTGAAAAGTCAACCTGTGTTTTGTTTAAACCAATGGGCGGTATTGGTTTAGTATTTGGCAGCGTATGGCCTATAAAATCAATCGTTTATAGATATTGATTTACCGTCAGGTGAGTCAATAAAGATGAAGTTATAAAATTTATTTTATAACTGGAGATAGATTTGAAATATATTATTTGGAATAAAAGTTATTAAAGATAAATAAATAAATATTTTATTAATTTAAGACTTTGATTTGTTATTAATATATTTTATAAAGTATATTCTGATGTTAATCAGATCTACAAGTATGAGAATAAGAAATGAATCGAGTGGTTGAACTTTGATAATTGTTTTGTAAAGAAACAATTAATGGAATTATTTAAATTAATTATATTTTTAATTAATTTAAAGTGAGAACTAATTGGAATCGATTAGCGAGATAATCGAGTTTGAGTTAATTAAATAGATCGTTTTGAATTGGCATTGATTATCAAATTGATGTGTTTCGACTAAAATAGTTAATGAATATGGTTTAAATTTAAAAAAAGTTAAAAAAGGGATTTACCATTTAATTTAGTTAATAAAGGAATTAATTATTGAAATAGTTAATGATTGAAACAAGTTATTTTTGATGATTTGGAAATTTACTTTTTAAATGGGAATGCAATTAAAAGTGATCGATGGTGAAATATAATCAAAGTGAATGGTGAAAGGAATTTATGAACGGGGTTTATATTTAAAACCCGAATTTTTATAACAAAGTTATAAAGAGAATGGTAAGCGAATACGAGGGCTTAATTTAAAGGATACTTGGATTAAGAAAAGGATAGAAAGGTGGGAAGGGTTTTTAATAAGCCATAATTTTATTAATGTGGTTTAAAAGAGTAAAGGCGTTAATTTTACATTAACGTTACTTGACAATGAGATCAAGTAAAAAGGGGAATATGAAATAAGATTTCAAAAGTGGGAAATGGTGGAATATATTTGAAAGGAGATTGGTAGAAAGTGTATTTGAGATAAAGAAGTGGGTCGTAGGGTTGTATAACCAAAATCAAGTTATAATGGGATGTGTTTTGAGACTGAAATGGAAATATTGATTTTTGTGGTTACAACTTATATTTATCTTAGGATTAGAACGTTGTTGATCAAGGTCTGAGAGGTAATTAAAATACCCCAACTTGAACAACATCGGGATTATCTGAAGATGATATTAGTTGGTAATCGTAAAGAGGTTCGTGATAATATAACAAATGTTTTAGAAAGGAGAGTTGAGTGGAAATTATATATGGTTATAAGTTATTTTACTAAGTATTATAACATAATAGTTCTGAGGACATTAGTATATAAGAATATAGTTATTCGAGATAGAGTTAGTCAAACATAGTTATTCAGGACGAGTGCCATTTCGTACGACTGCTAGCGTAATTCGCAGGGCTGCAGATAGCTTACGGCGGTCGGATGTTTCCTGAGGGAATCAGGCGTAACCATTGTGATTGCTGCAATCTAGAGTCAAGCGAATGGAGTTAAGTCTAATGATAGTTAATCGATAGGAGTTAAATAAGTCGAGTTAGTCAGTTGGAATAAATCAGTTAGAGTTAACCAGTTAGAGCTAATTAATAAGAGTAAATCGATTAGAGTTAAACCGAATTAGAGTTATTCAAATATCGTATTTTTAAATATTAAAAGAGTTAGAAGTTTTAATTTAACAAAAGTAAATCAGTTTGTTAAAGGCCAAGTGATGCTGAATATTGACCCAGTGAACTCATTGGAGTGTCATGATCGAAACACTGTTTATTTTGATAGTTAAATCACCGACTATCAAATCTGTCCAATACGATTGTTGGTATGGAAAGACCGGGATCGAATTTATATTCGAAAACCATTCCAACCAACAAATACGTGAAGATACCAGAAGATGATCGGGTTGGTGCATTGAAGACCGTGGATTTTCAAAGACGGAAGAACCACTAATATTCTCTGCCTGGCAAGCAGAGATAAGCTGTGATTCTGTCGTGGTTGGATTCTACCGGTTGCAAGGACTTCTCGCTACTAATCCATGGGGTGATTCCTATATTGGATGCAGTAGGAGAGTGCCTTCGGTTCATCCTGATCCTGGATGACTTGTATGGACGAGTGTCTGACAGAGTATTTCCAAAGGATCACGTACGTTCATTTCTTCAAACATGCTATAGTTGTTGGCGGGGAATTGCCGTTCTCTCAGCATCCAGCTAGAGTATTTTTATGGACGTCAATTAGTGATATCTGACGGATTTGACGATGTGGCATTCAAAGTGAATGGTGATCATATGTTTCAAAAATAAACTCTGACCTCAAGCCTCATCAACCGGGAAATGACAAAAAATCGGGCAGGCAGCATGGCTATGTGGGTCGCTCCCATTAGGGTGTATAATCACCTATCTAGAGAAAATCCTATTTGCTTCTTAAATCTATATTTCGATGCTGTCCCTTTTCGGGAGACGGTTGCTGATCCCAACCGTCGGTGATATACATTCGATACACTCAAGCAAAATGAGTGGTCGGTCATGTGAAGGCCGGGTTGCAAGACGTTCTTGTTGAACCCAGTGTATTCGTCTCTAGAGATACACTATCGGCAGGTGGTCCCATACCTTGTCATAGTCGGAAATCCAATCTCCAATAAGTGCTCACGGTTTTGTTTTTATACTATATATGTGGAGCGTGAGATGCAAGCGTTCCACTAGATTGTTATTTACTTGTATATAGACATTATTATAATATCAGAAAAGATATTGGTTTTCCAAACTGTTTTAGGTTATCGTAAGGTAAAAACCATCCGTGTTTGTGTGTGGATTTGGTCTTACGATTATCCTTTTCTTTTGAAAAGATTTTGAACTTTAAAATCATGATTGGATGATTTACCCTTAATAATGTGCGATTTTATCTCACTCTGGTTCACCAGACTGACCCGGTGTTTTGTAAATGCTCGGGTTAGACCGGGTTGTACAGGTTCAGGTTATCGTCTGCTGTGTAGAGACGAGCTGGAAGAGTTCAGACGTATGATATTACATAACTACTACTCCGCTGTGTGTTGTATATGGGAATAGGTTATTATAACTATCCCATTGTGTGATGTACTCTGAAACAAGTATTTTTAAAGCTCTCAATAAAGATTTATTTCTGTATTATATTTTTTTCCGCTGCGATGTGAGATTCTATGTTGTGGTGTTTCTTCTTCTTCTTCTATTCTAATATTTCTTTCTTTCTTATCTCACCCTCTAATTTCTTTCTAATAGCTATCCAGTGTTTTTGGTGCTTGGAGGGTCGACATGAGTTACGGTAAGGGTATTTATGTCGATTTTCGGGGCCGGAAAACCCTGGGTCATTACAAGTTACTTCCTAGGTTTAAACTTGTTAATAATAATATGGCCATGGAATAAAGTGGAATTGGATTTAAGTATGCTTATTGATTCAGATCTATTTCTGTTGCTTCTTGAATCTTGAGTTTTGGGAATTTTTCTATTTTCATTCTCATGTCAAGCTTATGATCTATTCAACTTGTTGTAAATCAGTTTTTCTTGATTCATGTTGATATTATCAAGATCTATCTTTTATGCCTGAGATGATGTTTTCATGCCAGTTTTCTCTCTATACTGATTGTTATATAAATTATACCTTCCCCTATTTATTTATTTTCGATGAACCTATGTCAATTTTGGACCTAGGCCTAAAACACGATTTGCGTATGATTGCATACGCGGAAATATGGGAATATTGTCTATATTGGATATATGTTTGGTGGAATTGACGACATAACATGAAATTGGAAATTTGGGTATTATCAACATAATTGAAATTGCAAGTTTAGCCATTGGCCTAATTAATTTGGCATGAAGCGGGCATACACAAATTGGCTTGTAAACTAAATCATGAGTTCGGGCCTATGTAAATTAAATCAAAAGATTAGGCTTATGATTGGGCATAAGTAGGATTGGGAATTTTGTAAACTTGATAATTGGCATAAATATGTATTATGAACTTGGGTAATTGGCATGTGTTGGAATAAAAAGATTATAGTTTGGGGTAACTACATCATGAATCTTGATTTGGGTTTATTTGGGTAGGAAACTTGATACATGTAAATCTTGGCTAGAACTTGATATGGGTAAAATGGCATAAACTTGGCATACATGTAAATAGGCAAGAATTGGACATATGTAAACTAACTAGAATTGGGTATATGTATAAAGCGACATGTAATTTTGAACCTGGGCATATGTTTATTATTATGTAAAGTTGGGAATTTGAAACATGAAAATGACCGTGTATTGGATAATTGACTTAAACACGAACATGAACATTTTTATATGTTAAACACATGAACTGATATTGGGGTTTTGGGCGGAATACGACCATTAATGAACCTTTGACACGCGGTTAGACTCGTTTGTGGTGTAAATCTTCCCGGAACCGCCCGGCAAATCCAGTAGCCACAATGTGTCAGTCTAATGTGAGAGGTCGAAGGTCGAATTGTAGGCGTAACGATTTATGACACGAGGTTGGACTCAGTTTGTTGTGTAAATCTGCCTGGAACCGCCCGGCAAATCCAGTGGCCACAAAATGCACGGCCTAATGTGAGAGGTCATGATTCGTTCGTCATGATGAATGAATTAAGGAATACTAACCATAACAAGACGTAGGTATGGTTAGAGGGTTAGGTGGGATGACATGGAAATTTGACATGTAAATGTGGACCTGACCGGTATGAGTTAAGAACACATAAAACTTATAAGTGTAGGCTTAACTAACATAACTATTAATCAGACCAATGGGTGGGTTAAGTAATATGACTAGGCTAATGACACTTAACCGATATGACATGAACAGGTAGGTTAAGTAATATGACTAGACTAATGACACTTAACCAATATAACATGACATGTGGCAGGGTTAAGTCAACTTGAACATATAGATAATACTTAACCAACTTAGCATGATACGTGGGCGGGTTAAGTCATGAACTACTTGAAAACACTTAACCAATTTGATATGCTAAGATAGCGGGGTTAAGTTATGAACCACTAGACAACACTTAACCAACTTGGCATGATACGTGGGCGGGTTAAGCCATGACTTATTTGAAATACTTAACCAATGCAATCTGACGAATGGGAGGGTTATGTTAAATGGGTTGGCTTAACTTGAATGGGTTGATAACACCCAACCGATATAACCTGATGTGTGGTAGGGTTAAGTAAATACACGAGGGTAACACTTAACTATTATAAAATGGCTAGTGGATGAAGTTGAGTTAACATAGACTTAACCAATCTAACGTGAGGTGTGGTAAGGGTTAAGTTAACACAGGGGAGAACGCTTAACCGATATAACAAGACATGTGGTAGGGTTAAGCAACACAAGAGAGAACACTTAACCACGGTATCATGATGGGGGGGGGGTGTGGTTAAGTTAAATAGATAACACTTAACCAACCTGTGGGGTATACGAATAGACCCTAGGAAACCCTAGTAGCGGGACCTGTTTCAGCAACAACCCACATTAGGTATCAACGGTACCCTGAGCTAGGCAGGGTGGGGCACGATTACTGGGCTGATTGTAAGCCGTCAAAACGGCGGCAGGGGATGCAGCGGTGCAGGTTCCGACGGATTACGGGCGTGCACGTATTCCGAAGTGGAAAATTTAGCCACTGGGCATCAGTAGGTATAAAGCTGTGCATCAAAAAGGGTGTCGGGTTTGCCATCATAGGGATTGATACACCCTAGGGTAGGACCAGGACAGGTATCTACAAGTAGGGGGCCGCAAGAACTAGGTCGAGTAGGAGCCGATCGATTAGGGTAGTAAGGATTCATCTAACACATTCAAGGAAATTAGGCTGGTGGACGTGAAACCCTCATATTAGATGTAGTCCTGAAGGCTACCGCAACTACGGGGTTGGGATAACCTTAGTATATAACACATGTGAAACATTGTAAGTAAGAGCCGATCAAATAGGTACAGTAGGGACATGAAACTGTCGATATGAGGTGGGACCCTCATCGTGGGATATTTACCTATAAAACTATCATGCGGGTTATGGGGGATCACTTATCTTGTAATTATAACTAAGTAAACTAATTGGAACGCTAGTTAGGTGGTACAGAGAATATAGGAAATCAAGGAAAATAAGGTAATGGTGAAACTTCGAAATCTTGCGACGTTATAGAAACCTTGCGATAGGATACTTGGTAGGAACCTTGTGATGCTGCCCTTGATAGGAAGTTTGGAATGTTATACTTGATTCATCGTGCCTGTAGCTTATCATGTCATCATGCTTATGTTTACTTTCAGTTTATTTATGCCATGTTATCTTTACCTGTTTTTATGCTAAAAGTCACTAGGACTTACTCAGTCTTTATGACTGACCCGTTTTGTTTCGCCTCTTTTTCTTTCGTTTCCCCCCTCACCCCCAAGGTTCGCAGGGTGGGAATATAGCTTAGTTCGGATCTTACCAAGCCCCAAGGCTCTTTCATGTACGGCTTGAATCTCTCTTGGCTATTGCTTGCTTTGCTTTATTGGGGAATACTACAGTGTATTATTATGCTTCTTTGTTTTTTTAGCAAGATAGATATTTTGGCTATGTAATTGGGAATTGGAAGTTGATGGGCTTTTATTTAAAAATTTTATTTAATAAATGATTTGAAGTACTTCTACTTTACTTTCCATTGTTTTATATACGTCTGTCTTGTAATATTTCTGCTCCATTACCCATAATGCTCCATTGAAGTTAAGCCATTCCCTTTGTGAGTGACCTTAACGGATGTGGGTGTTACAACGAATAAGCTGAGCCCCCAATTGGATTTGAAACAACCAAGGGATCCTCTACTATATTGGTGTCTATGTGCAAAGATTCCACTAAAGCAGTAGATATAAAAGAGTGCGATGCGCCGGAATCAAATAGTGTACGTACAGGATGATCAAAAAGATAGACTAAACTTTCGATAGAAATATTTCTATCTCGTTCTTGCAGAGGTGCCGTGAGAGCGTGAACTTGTCCTCTAGAAGAAGGTCCAGCTCCCTGCCCTTGCTTCTTTGGGCATGCCCTAGCCATGTGTCCTGTCTCACCATAGTGGAAACAACCACCCATCTTCCTTTTCTTCTTGTTGCAGTCTTTGATTAGATGCCCGGGAATGCCACAGAAATTACACTTTCTCTTTTCACGGGGTTTGTTGTTCTTCCCGCCTTTCTTTGAATAAGCCTTCTTGATCCACGACCCTTCCCCCTTCTTATCTTGAGGCACTTCGGCTTTTGCCTCATTCTTTCCCTTGTCTTCCTCATGTAAGAGTGCCATGTCCACTAACCTTTCGTAAGTAGCCCCCATAGATATATGGGTCATAGCCAAGCTGTGAAGTGGCTCATTCAATCCCTTGACAAAACAGAGAGCCTTCTTATGAGGAGTATTCACTAAGTCCAGTCCCAATCGGGCCAGCTGATTGAACTGATTGACGTACTCCTTGACCGTCATACTTCCCTGTTTAAGAGATAAGAACTTTTCCAACCGTATACTTCGTTCAGCTTATGAGAGGAATTTCATCTCAAACCTTATCCTGAAATCCATCCATGTATCAACAGGTCTTTCAGCGTTAGTGACTTCCCACCAATAGGAAGCTTCGTCTTTGAGCAACCATACTGCCAACTGTACCTTCTGCCTATTGTCCACCTCGAAGATAACGAACAGATCCTCAGTTTCTTTGAGCCAGTTCCTCACTTCTACGAATGATTCAGTTCCCTTGAAATCCTTTCCACCCATGGCCCTAAAATCTCTACAGATCTTTGAGAAAGCATTTACACGAAGAGGAGGAGGAGGAGGAACCGCTGCAGTTGGAGGAGGAATATCTGTTGGGCCGGCGTCGTTGGCCCTAGCCTCTAAGTACCTCCTGAACCAGCCAGGTATTGGCACACGCTCTGGAAGGTTAAGATTCCCAGACATGCTGAAACGAAAAAGAAAAGATTAAAAATGAAGGATAGAAAGATAGTGCATATGGCTTTGGGGATTATGCCTTTTTAAATTTTAAAACAACATTTTTCCTTGTAAAATGCTTCTTTATATTTCTTTTTGAAAAATAGTTTTCAAAAACTCTTATCTGATCTGGTAAACCTTCGCTCTATACCAAGTGAAACACCCCACCTCCATTAAGGTCACTCACAAAGGGAATGCCTTAACTTTGGTGGAGGGTTATGGGTACAAGACACAGAAAATTTTACAAGACAGATAAGTTTAAGTAGTGGAAATTCAAACATTTATTGCATACGTAGTTTAATACAAAAGCATTACATCTAATTGTCTCAAAATAACTTCCAAAACATTACAACATAATCTCTGTCTTGATTATTAAGTAAAGAAGCATAAACCAAAAGTAAAAATGCATAAATCCCCAAGGATAATGTCCAAGAGCCATAGCCAAGGTGAGAGAGAGTCCAAATCATACACCTACTGTGACGGCAAAGAATTTCGCTCGGTCCAAACTAGTCGCTAAACCGATCCAGGCCGTTCGAAACGCCCTATCGTTTGAGAACACGACAAATCAGAATGCATACAGAAGAACATTTCACTATATATTACAACAATGCATCAGATTACAAGAATATACAGAGTACAAATGAATATTACACAGAAATATCAGAGATTTAAATTACATTTAAATACATAGCAGTGGAAAATAATACAATACACAACTAGAAGGAGATATACGGATACAAAGCTTTCCGGATATTGTTCCAACTGTAAACCAGGATCCTGTGAATATAAATTTGCAAAACCAAAACTACTAGCTGCCCGTGTCAAAATAAGGGCACCCAGAGTTTAGGTTAAAACAATAAACTCCAGGTCAGTCATGGGACTGGTGTGAGAACTAAAACAGTTATTAATCTTTATTTTAAATCATTAGGTAAAATCAAGGGACCACGCCGTATAACACGGAACGGGTTTCCTCCCAAGAATACCAGTGCATAAAACAAACAGCGCAATGCTAAATAAAGAAAAATGAAGCTGTTATAAGACCCAGGTCCTATCACACAATGCAACGCAAGCCGGGGGATAGGGTTTTTCCTTATAACACCCAAAGAATGCTTGATACGTTTAAAACAAATCATTTGATACTATTATAAGTGCATAGTGTATAAAACAACTTCAAATCATAAGTATCAATCATAGGCGGCATGAGCGTCCCATGCCACTATGTCGCCATGTATAGGTTTACAAATAAAACTGCAAAGTCACGTATTTGGAAATTGGATTTCCATCTATGAACCGAGGCAAAAGATAGTCCTCAACCGATTCGAGACTGCCTAGCCCGAGTCTCAGGATCAGAACGCATCGACCCTTGGAGCGACAGGGCCGGTCCACACGGAGTGGATTAAAAATGCCTGAGCACTACGTTTCGCCGCCCTTTGGGGCGTAAGCGAGCCAACTAGTGACTCCATCGGACCCGGATCGTCCGATCTAACCGAGGCGCCTCGCAACAGCAACAACCACATAAGTCAAACTCGTCAGGGCGTGTAAAACCACTGACGCCACTTTTAGCTAGGAGGAAACGTAGGCCCTCCCTGAGGTCCTTTCTCCCGTTTCTGGTTCATACCGGGGTGCGAGGCTCGCGAATCAACGCTACACAAAGCTACGCCACAAAGGCCGTGCTTTGATCATCAACCACAAGACTTTGCTTTTCAACAGAAGCCTTGATCATTTGCATCTTAGCATGCCATACAGGCAAACCATCCTATGCAATCGATATCAGTCACACAGAATGAAATCCGATGTCAGACACGCAGTCCATTTACAAGTCCGTTCTGGGTCTGAACGAAACCGGAGGCACCTAGTACCCCGCATATCCATCGATCTCCAAGCACGTCTGGACGATCACCAACTGTTTCCATCTTCTTGGGTGTACAGCCCAATCAAGATCATCAGTAATCACCCAAACGACGTGAAGACTTCTGGTCTTCGACCACCGTCTTCATCTTCAACTTATCGTCGTATCAGTTATTCAGAATGGGATAAACCCGGTCTTTCCGAATAACTCGCGTATATTTAAATAAGTGTTACACAAACACAACATACGCCTCACTCCAATTCATCAGTCACTAACCGTAAATTAATCAAGAGAATAATTCCCCAAATATTAACCCCGAAGGCCGAAACCAACATCAGATCAATATCCAAAAAACCATTCAGCTTAGCTAACCGACAGTTAGTTTCTAAATTTCACATTCATAGGGAAAGGTTCCCATTAATTTTATCCAAGATAAATTTCTTGAATTTATTCTTTAATCTATTTTTGAATATCAATTCAAACTAGTCGGGATTAGCGAACCTTACCGAAGTAATCATTTGTTTTAATTTCCCAATCCCAACCTATTCATCCCATGAAGTAAAACTGGTTATACTTCATATCTAACACCACAGTGTTATTGGTAAATTCAATTACCATTTCACGTTCAAATCTAATTAAAGATTTAACTATCGCTTGGAGCAAAACTGGTGATACTCCATTCTCGATCATTTCAATCTAATTAAAGATTCATTAAAACTCCACTTAGTTTTAATCGTTAACTGGGTTAAAGAATCTGTGTCATTTAAAAACACGATTCACGATAAACCCAAAGTCACATTCCATTAATTATCGGGTTAAAGAACGAGTGTTATTTAAAACACTGTCCACGATAAACCCAAAAATCAATATCAATTCAATTCCAATTAAATATTATTTAATTGGTACACTTCATTAAATCTAATTAGAAAGATTTAATCTTTTCTCAACTGGGTTCAAGAACAGTGTTAGTGAAGACACCATTCACGACAAACCCAAATCAAATTTGATATTCAATATAAGGCTCTGAATAGAAAATATATAGGCTTATATTCAATATCAAATTCTACGATTAACAAATGTCGTATTGGAAATAATGATATAAATATATATCTTTCAAATTTCCATAACAACACCTGTATAATCACGAATTCCAACATCTAAATATTACGAAGACAATTTCGATTCAAATCCTGTCCAATGCAATCATTGGATATTCTGGTTAT
Source organism: Allium sativum (assembly GCA_030737875.1). Classification (NCBI taxonomy): domain Eukaryota; kingdom Viridiplantae; phylum Streptophyta; class Magnoliopsida; order Asparagales; family Amaryllidaceae; genus Allium; species Allium sativum. The sequence continues at coordinate 936,665,342 of CM060915.1, read as the reverse complement.
TTTTAAAACCCTTTTTAAATTCAATTTATTTATTTAAAAATAAATAGAATTATATTTCTAGTTCAAAACTAGTTCACTTCGATAAAAATCTATTTTTATCTTTTCAAATATGGAGTTTTTCATCCCAATTCTTCACAAATCATTTCTTATGATTTTACACAAATTATTACTATTTTTAATAATTTTATCAAGGTCCGTACAGTCGATTTCCATCAACGACCATCGAACTGCACTTACAGCGACCTTTTTCAAATTTGATTTGGATATAATTCCAAATCCAACCGTTAGATTTCTAATTTCTAATATTCGTTAGAAAGCTCTTTTCGATACGAACCCAACGGTTCCGGTTTTAGGAGAATCCGACGGTCGGATCTCCCGTAATATTCGTTCGAAGTTAATGGTCGAAATTCGCGAACTGCCGCGGCGCGGCGCGTTCTATTCAGGCCATTATATTATATATATTATATATATAATATATATTTCGTCGATTTCTATTTAAAACGAATTATATAAATAGTTTTAAATTCGTTTCAAAAGCAATTTCAACTTCCTTTTCAATTCAAATCAAAATTGAATTCTTCTTTATAAATTCGTTTTAAAATTCATTTCTATTCAATTCAAATTCCAATTCAATTTGAATTCATTTCAATTTGCTTTCAATTCAATTTGAATTCGTTTTCAATTTATTTCGAAATCGTTTTCAATTCAATTCATTTCGAAATCGTTTTCAATTCAATTCATTTCGAAATCGTTTTCAATTCAATTCATTTCGAAATCGTTTTCAATTCAATTCCTTTCGAAATCGTTTTCAATTCAATTCATTTCGAAATCGTTTTCAATTCAATTCATTTCGAAATCGTTTTCAATTCAATTCATTTCGAAATCGTTTTCAATTCAATTCATTTCGAAATCGTTTTCAATTCAATTCCTTTCGAAATAGTTTTCAATTCAATTCCTTTCGAAATCGTTTTCAATTCAATTCATTTCGAAATCGTTTTCAATTCAATTCATTTCGAAATCGTTTTCAATTCAATTCATTTCGAAATCGTTTTAAAATCGATATAAATATCGTTCACGTCAAAATGGCGTCAATCTTATCAACACGGCTTCATAAATTTCTATTTTCAAATATACTATTTCAAATATTTCTTTTTCAAAATAGTTGTTATTATCAAAATATTTCGTTCAACACATGACCAATCTCAATGGATGAGTACTGTCAACACATGAACTTTTATTTTATATTGATAAAGATGTAAATTTTATTACTAAAATATTTCGTTCAACACATGACCAATCTCAATGGATGAGTACTGTCAACACATGAACTTTTATTTTATATCGATAAAGACGTAAATTTTATTACTAAAATATTTCGTTCAACACATGACCAATCTCAATGGAGGAGTACTGTCAACACATGAACTTTTATTTTATAATATTCTTTAATTTTCAAATTGGAATGAGGCCCAATCAATCACCATATAATGTTAATTATATGGATTTTCATACATTACACACATATAATAGCATTGAAAAATAATCAACCATCAACCAAAGTGCACTACACTGTATAAGCATCAAATATATATATTCAATGCTTATAACAGCCTGTCAATCAATCGATCGACATATTTAATCAATCAGGATGAGTGAACTTCAAATTTCATCCCAACACCCGTGTGGGGTTCCAAACAATCAAACACAGATTTTATTTGTGCAGTTGGGCGATGTGTAAAATTTATCGACCCAATCAATATCCTTCAAATAGGTGTACATAAACAAACCGTCTGGTTTGTAAATGAATATTTATTTTATTCACTTCACGTTAAAAATTATATTTTTAACGATAAAACATTTTATTCAACCTATGAATATTCTATTCGGTTCATTTATTCAATAAAATGATATTTTTATTTTTCTAACATATTTTAGAAAATTTCGGCGGCATAACGGCACGATACTAGAAACGGGACAAGGCCTAGCCTTATCCCCGGACTAGTGAAGGCCCACGCCATTCACACATCAATCAAATCTATTTCATTTCACCAAACAATTCAATTCAAACCAAAGCATCTAACTAATTTATGCAATCAAACAAACAAGTCCATGGTCTGTGGACGATTGTGTCGGTGCTACTAAACACCGTCTGCATCCTAGTATATATATATATAACTAGAAAAATTAAATTGAAAGGTGAGAAGTTCTCACATATAGCTATCCTAGCTCCACGGCACTTCATTGATAGAAATCTTCATCGCTATCGCATTTTCGTCATCTTCGTTGCCCGTAGCCACTACACATATAAAAATCACATTTTTATTTGTTCACCTTCAATTTAAAAAAAAATCATATTTTAATAATCACTTCATACATTTAAAAATCGAATTTTCACTTTGCTATTCAATATATAAAAATCGAATTTTTATTTCGAAGTTCAATATATAAAAATCGCATTTTTACTTCGAAGTTCAATATATAAAAATCGCATTTTTACTTCGAAGTTCAATATATAAAAATCGCATTTTTACTTCGAAGTTCAATATATAAAAATCGCATTTTTACTTCGAAGTTCAATATATAAAAATCGCATTTTTACTTCGAAGTTCAATATATAAAAATCGAATTTTTACTTCGAAGTTCAATATATAAAATTCGCATTTTTACTTCGAAGTTCAATATATAAAAATCGAATTTTTACTTCGAAGTTCAATATATAAAAATCGCATATTTACTTCGAAGTTCAATATATAAAAATCGCATTTTTACTTCGAAGTTCAATATATAAAAATCGCATTTTTACTTCGAAGTTCAATATATAAAAATCGCAATTTTACTTCGAAGTTCAATATATAAAAATCGCATTTTTACTTCGAAGTTCAATATATAAAAATCGCATTTTTACTTCGAAGTTCAATATATAAAAATCGCATTTTTACTTCGAAGTTCAATATATAAAAATCGCATTTTTACTTCGAAGTTCAATATATAAAAATCGAATTTTTACTTCGAAGTTCAATATATAAAAATCGCATTTTTACTTCGAAGTTCAATATATAAAAATCGCATTTTTACTTCGAAGTTCAATATATAAAAATCGCATTTTTACTTCGAAGTTCAATATATAAAAATCGCATTTTTACTTCGAAGTTCAATATATAAAAATCGCATTTTTACTTCGAAGTTCAATATATAAAAATCGAATTTTTACTTCGAAGTTCAATATATAAAAATCGCATTTTTACTTCGAAGTTCAATATATAAAAATCGAATTTTTACTTCACTATTATATAAAAAGATTTCGCCTTTTTAATAATAAAGATTTCGCTACTACTTTATATAGAAAAATTATATTTCTATATTGCTAAAAATCACTTCTTTCTAACATAAAAAATCATATTTTTCCTACATGAAAAATCTCATCTTTTCCTTTTGAAAAATCTAATCTTTATATGATTACCCATTTACATTTCATAGGAATAAGAATATATTCTTTATACGAATAAATATCTAAACTTTAAATTCAATTAAAATCGTATTTCCTTTCTAATCTAAATTTATAAAAATCAGTTTTTTAAAGTAAAATAAAAAAAATAGTTTTAAAGTAAAATAAAATAAAACAGTTTTAAAGTAAAATAAAATAAATAAAAAACAGTTTTAAAGTAAAGTAAAATAAATAAAAAAGGAATCGGTTTTACTTACAGAGGGGGGGGCTGTCATAGGGCGTCGGATGGAAGAGGAGAGGGAGGAAAAGAGGCGCAGCACGTTGGGGAGGGGCGAGGGGTCGCGGCAGCGGGGTTCTCTTCCATTTGGGGCTCGGGTTCTTAGGGGGGGAGCGGATTTTGAACTAGGAAGTGGGGGGGGGGACGAAGCCGACGTGGCGGTGAAGGCAGGGGAGGCGCGGCGGTAGAGGGCGGTGGCGGCTCCTATGGGCGGCGACGACGAGCTCGAGAGGTTTTTTTTTCTTTTGAATCTGAGCGTTGACTGAACTGATCGGGGAAAGGTAAAGGAGAGGGGAGAGGGAGTGAGGTGAGGGGGTTTATAATAAAATATTTTATTATTTTTAATTGCAAAAAGATAACCTTTTAACATGAACTCGAAACCAAGCCCACCAACTGTCGTCCATAGCGTTTTACCCCCATTCCGAACCCAATGGGATATGTATCGTAAGCCGATTCGGCTGTTATAATCAGTTTCCGTTAAATTTACATTTAAATCGCTATATTGAATTTTAAACGTACATTTCAAATTACCGGGGTCACATACTAACTAGAAAAATTCCAGAAAAATATTTTCTAGCTTCGTATTGACGATACGGTCCTAACAAAGCTAGTTTCGTCGAATTCTGAGACCGTTTGAAAAATGGCCAATTTCCAGTCGATTAAAATCAACTGAAAATGGTCAAACGCGTTTTCCTTTTCCACGCTCACATAGTGATTCGAAAAATTATGAAATTTGAAACCTATCAATAACTTCACATCCCGGACCCAACAAAACTGGTTTCGTCGAAATCCGAGGTCGTTTGCAAAATGTCCATTTTTAAGGGCCTGAATTCCATAGCGACTATTCAGAATTTTCAAATGGACATATCTTTTGATTCCCGCTATGAAACTTTGATTTTTTGGATTCGTTGGAAAGATATTACCAATTAGATCCTAATGTTTTTGGTTTCACTAAAATCCGGATTGTTTTGCACCCGGTACATTCAATTGAAGTTTGAAATCGAATTATCGAACTACCGCGCCATTTTCAATTCTATTTATAATTATATATAAATTTTTATATTCTAACGACGACGTATATAATATATACGTTCGAATTATATTCAAAATAAATTTCTCGTCGATATTATTTAAAATAATTCATTTTAAATAATCAAAATTCGCTAAAATTGCCAAAATAAAAATTTTAAACTGGCCCAGATTTTCCGGGTTATTACACCTACTTTCTTGAAGCTTGCAAAGAGTCTGACTAAGCTGCAGTATTCCCTCCCTGTGGGGGGGGGGGGGGAAGAAAAGAAGACGAGAGAAAATGGGTCAGACAATAAGTCTGGTAAGTTCAGTGATTACTAGTATTTAAACAAGGAAAGAGATCATGATAGTGATAACAGAACATAGGACAATACCCTAATATAAGATAAGAGGAACATGTGATCGCACCCATTCTATAGCCTCTGCACCTACTTAACAATTGGTTCAACCAGTCCACGTGTTTATACAAACGATCCCCTTAATGATCGGCTCCTACTTGCATGCATTCATGTCCTGTGTCATTCGACCCCGCTTGACTGTAGCTACCTGTGCTGGTCCCACCATGGGGTGTATCAGTCCTTCTGGTGGCAACCCATACTCCGTCGGAACCTACACTGGCCCAACAACCACCGAATTTTGACCGCTTATAATTCAGCCCAGTAATCGTGCCCAACCCTGCCTAGTTTCAGGGTACCACGATACATCTATGTGGGTTACTGCTGAAATGGGTCCCTGTTACTAGGGTTTTCTAATCAACATGTTTATTTGGTTAAGTGTCCAAGTTTACCTAACCCAACCCATTCGTTTTAGTTAACATGTTGAATCGGTTAAGTGTTTTCCTAATTTACTTAACCCTACCAGTCCTGACCTAGCTTAAATTTATTAAAGCACCAACCACTCACATTAGACAGGTCTTGTTGTGGTCACTGGATGTGCCGGTCGGTTCCGGGCAGATTTACACCACAACTCAGTCTAACCTCGGGTTTTTTTGGGCTTGATGCCCTAACACCCACATTAGATAGGTCTTGTTGTGGTCGCTGGATATGCCGATCGGTTCCGGGCAGATTTACACCACAACTCAGTCTAACCTCGGGTTAGGCATATTCGTCTTTTCTAAATTCATATTTTTATATTTTTCTATATATGTCAAATTTCTTTATGTAAATTAATTTTAATTTACTCAAGCCATAATTATCTTTTCAAATATTGCTCACAATAAATGGTATATCAAATATACGATTTTATGAACAAACCTATGCCATCAATTTTCATGTTTTCCCATCGTTATCCCCGTAGAACGTACGTATGAATTTCATAAAATGTTGGGCTAACTAGTTAGCCCAAACCCATAAACATAAAGGGGTAATAATCAAGGAACATGACATAAACATAAAATAGCACACATTAAACTTGTCACATGTAACTTGGCATAGATGTATCATTATCTCAACTAACAGGTAAAGGTGAACTTGTGACTAAGTCATGTAAACTTGATATGGGTCTAACATGAAGGTTTAACACATAAACAAGATTTTAAACCACAATTTAACATACTAACTTGTGTATGTCAAAACATAAGAAAGTTACTCTAACCAATTTTAAATTGCAACTTAGCATAACAATTTATGTGTGTTAAACATAAGAGGATTGCAATTCCAACTTTTTACATCATAAATAGATTCAACTTGACATGGTTCTAACTATTCATGAATGTTAATCTACATGTAAGCATGTGATTTAGATCCTAAACTTGCAAATAATCACCAAATTTCAACATGACATGTTTCACCATTTTGTTGGCATAATAAGTTCTTACCCAATCGTAATAGATTCCAATAACATACAATGTTCTACATCACCACAAGCATATAGACATGAAATATACAACATGTTCATCGCCATAAGCATATAGACATGAAATATACAACTTGTTCATCGCCACAAGCATATAGACATGATTATTTAAGACTATACTTTAAAATACACAAGAATCAAATCCTATACATAAGCATCATTCTATATCCCAATTACAACATGTCATGATTCAAGCGAAAGAATGTTTAAATCTACATAATAACCCACTTACAAACTAAAAGAAATTCTTTCGTTTTGAAATCTGAAATTGGAGATGCGCGCCTTTGAAGAAGATCGTTGAATTAGACTAGTTTCAATTTTGATTTAGATGTAAGCTTTCAACTTGTCTTTGAATTGAAAAAGGGTGACAGCTACTCCAAATTCTCTACTGACGGCATTTCAGTTCTAGGATTATTTTTCTGTGTGTTTTTAGGTTAGGCATTGAGTTGTTTATATAGAATTTCAGTTTGATTATAGCCGTCAGATGAACCTAGGGTTAATCACAGCCACTCAGACCAGATCAGGGCCATCCAGAAACCCTAGTGACTCAGCAGCAAGTCATCAATCGTTCAAATTTAAGATCTGGCCGGGGGCCAGGTCGACCCCCAGGTCGACCTCTATTGGGGAGGGGGGGAGGTCGACACTAGGGTTGACCCCCTAGTCAACCTGCCTGGGTGGGAATTTTCCCGCCCAGCTCATTTCTGGCTTCTGTTTTAATTTTGAACTTGTTCTTTCGAGCTGTTTTTGAAATTATTTGAATTTCTGAAAATTCTGACAGTCATAACTTCTTCATACAAAGTCCAATTTACGCAAACTCAGACTCTATCTCAACCAGAAATCCGAGACGAACACAATGGCGTAACCCGTTTCCCTTAATTATTACATTTTAAATCAAGCATTCTAGGATTCGTTATTACAACGTTAATAGAAAATGCGGGGTGTTACATGTATCATGGTACCCTGAAAATAGGCAGGGTAGGGCACGATTACTGGGCTGATTATAAGCAGTCATAACAGCGGCAGGTTGTACATCAGTGTAGGTTCCGATGGTTTACGGGCGTGCACGTACTCCGGAGTGGGAAAAAGCAGGCACTGAGTACCAGTAGTTATACACTGTGTATCTTGAATCGTGTTGGGTCGCTATAATAAGGATTGATACACCTTATGTTGGGACCAGCAAAGGGTATCTACATGCAAGAGAGGGCCGATTGACACAGACACATGGAACAAGAATACAAGTAAGGGAGCCAATCGATAGGGTAGTAAGGGTACATCTAACACATTCATGGCAATTAGGCAGATTGAGGTGGAATCATCATAATAGATGTACACTTGAAGGCTACCACAATTACGGGGACTGGGATCACGTTATCATTTTATACAGATTACTAGTTGGGACACTAGTTAGGTGGTGCTGAGATAGATATAGAAATCAGAATAACAAAGTAGTAGCGAAGCAGAGAAAGAGTAGAAGCGCATTCAGTTTATCTTGCCTTATCATACCTTATGCTTATCCTATGTTATCTTGTTATCCCTGTTATCACAGTATTGTCTTATATTCAGTTTATTCATGTCATGATGCTTTTTCCTGTTTATATGCTGAAAGTCACTGGACTTAACAGACTCATGTCTGACCAAGTTTTGTTTCACCTATTTTCTTCCCCCACCCCGGTTCATAGGGAGGAAATGTTATCACTTAGCTTAGTTTTCTTTCCAAGCTCGAAGATAGTCGATGTATTGTTTGGACTCTCTCTTCCACTGCTAAGGCTGGTTCACGCTTTATTGGGGAATATCATTGTTATTTTTATGCTTCTTTTATACTTGGAAGTTTTTGAATCAAGACAGAATTTCTATGTATTACTTTTAAGTATGATTGAGACAATTGTTGTAAAAGCTTGACTGAATTAAGTTGTTTATAAAATGACTTTATTTTCCACTGCTTTATTTGTCTGTCTTGTAATTTATCTGCATCTTTTATCTAAAATGCTCCACCAAAGTTAAGGCATTCCCTTTGTGAGTGACCTTAGCGGAGGTGGGGTGTTTCACTTGGTATCAAAGCTGAAGGTTACCGGATCAGATAAAAGATTTGAAAATTTATTTTTAGACCAGTTTTTAAAAGAAGCATTTTCAAAAGAAAAGTTTTGTTTTAAAGGCATACTCCCCAAAGCCATATGCATTATCTTTTGATCCTCTGTTTGAATCCTTGTTTCCTTCTTTCCTGAGTCTCCGGGGCCTCCTGGATTTTTGGGAGGTAACCTCACCGCGGCATGGTTCTGTAGGCTCGACGAAACTACGACACTTGTCAAAGGGCGAAGAAGTGACCAACTTCCATCTATAGCCGCTTTAGTTTCACCTACGGCTAATTTTCTTTCGATCATTGTAGGATTTTCCATGCAATGGAGGCAACTTTCGAGAGACTTGTCAACGTGTTACACAAGGATAGTAAAGATGAGATTGAGGGAGTTTTGCTAAAGAGCACAACCCAAGAATGAGGAACTCATGGATATGGACTTGGTTCAAAAAGGAGGAGGTGAAAGTGGAAGAATCACAAGACAAGAGGAAGTATCTTTATTATGGTATAACGGGACTAGGGCAAGAACTAAGGACAAGATTTTCCGGAGGGCAAGTGCATGCTCTCACCGCCAGCGTACCTGAGAAAGAGGTAGTAAGGTTTCTGTTGAAAGAGTTTAGTTTTTCCTTTTTGATCATCCTGTTAGTACTCTTTTTTATTTTAGCACTTCACATTCGTTTATATCTACTTCTATAGTTGAGTCTCTGCACCTTAGTACTTGTATAGTAGAAGATCTCATTATTGTATCAAATCCAATTTGTAGTTTAGCTCATTTATCTTTGGTTTGTAAGGATTTGAGATACGTATATTTTTGGTTTCATGGGCTATGGGTTGATTCTAGGCATGGATTGTTTAGCTAATAATTGTGAAAGGAGGGTAGTTAGACTTTCGACTTGCCTCGGGAATACCCTCGAAATTTCATGCGATCCGAAGGGATCATTTTATCTTAGCTACTTAGAATCACTTTATGTATTTATCGACGATTTTCGATCCGTTGGAGTAGTCCATGAGTACGTGGACGTTTTGATTAGGTTAGGGGTTTTCCCCCTAAAACTCGAGACAAACTTCCGCATATATCTAGTTGACAATGCAAAACCAGTTATGCGATCAACGATAGTTTTGGAGCAAAATTGGCGAGGATAGCCAGAGTCAGTTAAGTGCTCAATTGTTTGGTTGTTTTGCTAGTATCATCTCATATAGATCGTCCAAATCCGGAGGATGTATTCCTTGGGTGCTTGTCTGATATTGGTTTAGGCCTTTGGGGCTTGTACTTGAGGGGGATGTCAAGTTCGACTAGGATGGTTTGCATGAGAGATATCGACCCTCAGATTTGTGACATGATGGATAAGCTAAGTAGAGGAGAGAACTATAATCATCTTAGTATGTACACTTGGTATCATGGTTAACATCTGTTTATCATGGAAAGATAGTTCGACTACATTGGATACCCTCTAGCATAGTAAGTGATCGAGGTCTTATCTTTACTAGTGGGTTTCGGAAATGGAGGTCAAGAAGCTTCGCAATCATAAAGTTAAATTAGTTAAGGTACCGTGGAGTGAAGCTCAAGAAGATGCGACTTAGAAGACTGAAGACTAGATACGCGCATCATACCCTTTTTGAGGGTATATCCTTGATTTCTCTTTTTCAGTAAAGTTTATTTGCATGCTAGTCTTTATTTTTTAGGTATATCCTCTCGGTCCTATCCTCGATCCTTAGGTAGGGGCCAATGGATGTAAACATGTGTGTGAGACATGTTATGTTTGGTAGATGCAAGTGTTTGCTAGTGGTTGCTCGTGGATGCATATACACACATTAGGCATTAGATCGGCTCAGTCACTTTCATATTGCATATGCATATGAATGTATTTGTATATGGATTGAAACATGATGTGTTATCATATGGATGTTGCTTATGGATAAGTGAACATGCACATATATAGTATTTACATGATTAAGGATATTTGCATACATATTGGACGCATGACACTCTCATGATTCACATTAAGGAGGTCAACTGGATCAGTAGACCGCCTGATTTTACATTAATTAGATAAAAGACATCTACACACACTCTGCATACGTTCATACGACATTAGAAACCATTTAAGGACAATGGATGCCTGTGATTGAATGGTTGATCAGATAGATGATGGATGTTAGGATATACGTTCTTCCTAACTTGAAGATTTCGGGGACGAAATCCTTTAAGGAGGGGAGAATGTAACACCCCGTATTTTCTGTGAACATTAAAGTAACAAATTAAAGTATACTTAATTTTTAAGAGAAGAATTAAGGGAAACGGGTTATGCCATTGCATTCGTCTCGGAATTTTGCTTGAGATAAAGTCCGAGTTTGCGTAAATTGGACTCTGTATGAAGAAGTTATGACCTTCAGAAGTTTCAGAGATTTAAATAAAATAGCTGAGGTTTGAAATTCGAAATTCAAATTACACACCCGGGCTAGGCGGGAAATTGTCCGCCCAGGACCCAGGTCGACCAGGGGGTCGACCTGGGTTGCACAGGTCGACCTGGGTTGCACAGGTCGACCTAGGTTGCACAGGTCGACCAGGGGGTCGACCTCCCCCTATTTCCAGATCCGAGGATAGATTCATTTTTCTGCATCTGGACGCTCGTTCTGACCAGATTCGTTGATCCGTATTCTATATAAACACCCCTAAGGCTACAGTTTCCTCTACACAACTTCATTTTTCCTATACTCTACCCTAATTCATGTAAAAATAAATCAAAGGCGGGGTTATGCTGCTCAAGTCCTTCGTAGAATCAAGTTAAAATTCAAGTAGAGATTCAAAAACTAATTCAACGACTTCAACAACTATTTTCTAAGAATAAAATCAAGTCTAAATTAGAAGAACAAATAGTCTACTTCAAGGGAGAGCTATTCAGTTTCAAAATACAGATCCCAGAATTCAAGACCGTTCTGTAATTTGTAAGTTCAGGTTACTTTCAGAAATAAAAGTTAATTGTGATTCTGACATTGTAATAAAACTGGATCTGAGATTATGCCTATTTCTATCTGTCTTTCTATATCCATTGGATCTATCTCATTGATAATATTATGTCCATTCTTTGTCTCTTCTTTCCTTCTTCCCTTTTTGTTTTATAGCCAGGCTACTGCGTGCCTGAGCCAAATCTCATAAGAGATGAACGTATGTTGGAAATAAAATTGGGCATAATATATGATTTGGACATGACTAGCGCCAAAAATTGGGAAAAGTATTAAATTATGTATATTTGGGCATAATTGAGTTGTAACTAATTTGAGGACATAACACATGTTGTATTCAAAACATAAAGTATCGAACATATGACTTGGGATTTGAGGCATAAAGTGTTGGACATATGACTTGAGATTTGGGGCATAAAGTATTGGACATATGACTTGAGATTTTAGACATAAAGTATTGAACATATGACTTGGGATTTGGGGCGTAAATTGAACTGTAAATATAAGGCATAGTACATGTTGTGGTTTCAGATCTAAAATTGGGTCATATATATATGATAGTTTATGATTTGGAAGAAGAAGATTAGGGTGTATAGTGATGTATGGCTTAGGCATGGAAACAAGATTTTGCCTTTGTATTGTAAGTCAGATACTTTTTAGATTTGAACACCTAAATCTATTTGTGACATGTAATAAAATGGATATGAGAATATGCCTGATGTAAGTTATGCATTCATTGAAATCTGTGCTTGAGTGTGTGTGTGTGTATATATATATATATATATATCTTTGGGGATCATTTTTGACTATGAAACTGGTCCAATCATATCTATCCTTGTTGTATATCGGAATTGTAATCCTTTTTAAGTTCATGATATAATTCTTATGATATCTATATGCCTGCGATGTATTCCTTGCAAAACTTGTCTTCTTAGTACATCAAGTTTAGGACCAGTAGTTCTTATCATCATATGACTATGCCTATCCTTACGATGTTCCATCTTGCTTCTCCCCTTATATTATGAATCTTGAGTTGAATCTCGAAATACGTACATTATGAATGCGGGGGAAATTGGGTATAACATGAAATTGACATTATTTGGCATAATTTGAAACATGTAATATGGCATAATTGTTAAGATGAAATTTGGGGTAATTTGACATGAATCATGGAATATGTAATTTGACATATTGAACCTAAAATTGGCATGAACGACAAAGTGTGAAGTTGGCATATAAATCAAGTTTTGGGCAAAAAATTTATTGTTGCGAATTTGGGGTAACTTGAACATTAAATCTAGATTGGGTGTAAAATGTAGCATGACTAGTTTTGGTGAATTTGGTAATTAGCATGTAAAATCTAGATTCGGGTATATAGGGTAAATGTGTAGATTAAATATGAACATGCCTAACCCGAGCTTAGATTGAGTTGTGGTGTAAAACTGCCCAGAACCGCCCGACACATCCAGTAACCACAACAACACCTATCTAATGTGAGAGGTTAGTGCATTATGCCCAAGAAAAACCCGAGGTTAGATTGAGTTGTGGTGTAAAACTGTCCGAAACCGCCCGACACATCCAGTAACCACAACAACACATATCCAATGTGAGAGGTTGGTGCATTAATAAATCAATTAATGCTAATGAACAAGATGAATGAGTAGGGTTTAGTTCATAGGAACACTTAACCAATATAACATGGAAGACTAGGGTTAAGTAATGAGAAACACTTAACCAATATGACAAGATGGAACACTAGGGTTAAGTTAATAGGAAACACTTAACCGGTATAGCATGATAAATGGAAAGGGTTAAGTTAACACTTAACCAATATGACTTGATTTGTGGTAGGGTTAAGTCAACACAAGAAGGCAACACTTAACCAAAGTAATTATGACAAGTAGGTGGGTTAAGTTAACTCGAATTGATTGATGACACTTAACCAAATACAACATGATGAACACGTGGGGTTAAGTTAACTTGAATTGATTGATGACACTTAACCAATACAACATGATGAACACGTGGGGTTGAGTTAACAAGGAACACTTGACCAATATAATTTGATGGACGAACGAGGTTAAGTTAATAGGAAACACTTAACCAACATGACATGATGAATGGGTGGGTTAAGTTAACATGAATGGACAACACTTAACCAATATGACATAATGTGTGGGAGGGTTAAGTACATACCGGGTTGGTGGGTAATATTAGTAAATATAGGCCCACAAAACTTAACAGTTAAATAAACATGCTTGAATCGATGGAAGGGTTAAGTACATCTCATGTAGGTGGGTAATATTAGTACATATAGGCCCACAAACTTAACCGTTAAGAAAACATGCTAGAATCGGTGGGAGGGTTAATTACATCTCGTGTAGGTGGGTAATATTTGTATATATAGGCCCACAAACTTAACCAGCAGAAAACCCTAGTAGCGGGGACCCATTTCAGCAGTAACCCACATAGATGTATCATGGTACCCTAAAACTAGGTAGGGTGGGACACGATTAATGGGCTAATTATAAGCGGTCAAAATAGCGACAGGGGGTACGTCAGTGTAGGTTCCGATGGTTTACGGGCGTGCACGTACCCCGGATTGGGAAAAAGTAGGCACTAAGTACCAGTAGTTATACACTGTGCATCTTGAATCGTGTCGGGTCGCTATCATAAGGATTAATACACCTTATGGTTGGACCGACACAGGGTATCTACACGCAAGAGAGGGTCGATTGACACAGACACATGGAACATGAATACAAGTAAGGGAGCTGATCGATAGGGTAGTAAAGGTACATCTAACACATTCATGGCAATTAGGCAGATTGAGGTGGAATCCTCATAATAGATGTACACCTGAAGGCTACCACAATTGTGGGGATTGGGATCACATTATCATTTTAGACAGATTACTAATTGGGACACTAGTTGGGTGGTGCAGAGACAGATACAGAAATCAGAATAACAAAGTAGTAGTGAAGCAGAGAAAGAGTAGAAGCGCATTCAGATTATCTTGCCTTATCATAACTTATGCTTATCCTATGTTATCTTGTTATCCCTGTTATCATGGTATTGTCTTATATTCAGTTTATTCATGTCATGATGCTTTTGCCTGTTTATATGCTGAAAGTCGCTGGACTTACCAGACTCAGGTCTCACCTAGTTTTGTTTCACCTCTTTTCTTTTGCCCCCCCCCCCCCAGGTTCACAGAGAGGAAATGTTATCACTTAGCTCGGTTTTCTTTCCAAGCTCGAAGATAGTCGATGTATTGCTTTGGACTCTCTCTTCACGCTTTATTGGGGAATATCATTGTTATTTTTATGCTTCTTTTATACTTGGAAGTTTTTGAATCAAGACAGAATTTCTATGTATTACTTTTAAGTATGATTAAGACAATTGTTGTAAAAACTTGACTGAATTAAGTTGTTTATAAAATGACTTTATTTTCCACTGCTTTATTTGTCTATCTTGTAATTTATCTTCATCTTTTATCTAAAATGCTCCACCAAAGTTAAGGCATTCCCTTTGTGAGTGACCTTAATGGAGGTGGGGTGTTTCAGACTCACTAAGAGCGCTGACTTTTTTCCAGTTAAGAGTAAGAGGACGGCATCGTGATTGGCAACAATTTATGTTTGTGAGATAGTTCGTCTTCATGGGGTACCTTCCAACATCGTAAGCAATCGTGACCCCATCTTTACTAGTGAATTTTGGAGGAGTTTTCAAGAAGCATTAGGTACACAGTTGTGTTTGAGCACTGCTTATCATCCTCAGACCGATGGACAGACGGAGAGGGTGAACAAAATCCTTGAGTATATTTTGAGGCTGTGTATCCTAGACTTCGGAGGGACTTGAGAAGAGCATCTTCATTTCGTAGAGTTTTCCTATAATAACAGTTATCAAGCTAGCATTGGCATGGCACCCTTCGAAGCATTGTATGTGAGACCCTGTAGATCGCCAACTTGTTGGTAGGAATCTACAGAAAGATTATTATTTGGTCCAGATATGGTTAGAGAAACATCCGAAAAGATTGACCTTATTCGATAACGGATGAAGACAGCTCAAGATAGGCAGAAGTCCTATGCATACAAAAGAAAAACTGACATCGAATTTGAAGTAGGAGACTTAGTTTTTACCAAAGTATCACCTCTGAGGAATGTGGTTCGCTTTTGGATCAGTAGGGATGTTGGCACCTAGGTTTCTGGGACCATTTCCCATAACAGAGAGAATTGGACAAATGGCCTATAGAGTGAAACTCCCAGAAAATGTATCCGGTGTTCATGACATTTTTCACGTCTCTCATCTGCGGAAGTTCCTGCATGATACCGCAGAAGTTGTTGAACCGAGTATGTTGGAAGAAGTAGAAGTGGAACGGGAGGCAACAGTCAGACGAGTCCCTACCCGAATTCTAGAATCAGAAGTTAAGAAGCCGCATAATAAGGAGATCAAGTTGCTAAAGGTTCAATGGGAAGATAGCCCACAGGATGCAACTTGGGAGACCAAAGACAAGATTCATGCTTCGTACCCTTTTCTTTTCGAGATAAAGTTCTTAACTCCTTTTTTAAAGTTTTATCAGTGCTTGTTTCTGTCAATTGAGTATATCTTATCCATAGTATTTTTCGGCCATTAGATAGGAATCCTATGGATGTAAACAGGTGTTTGAAACCTGTTATGTTTGATGGATGCAAGTGGGTGCAAGTGTTTGCTAGTGGTTGCCTGTGGACGCACATACACACACATTAGGCACTAAGATCTGTTCAATCAATTTCATACTGCATATGGATGTGTGTGCATTTTCTTTTCTTTTATGGATGGACATGGATGTATTAGCATATGGATGTTGCATTTGGACGAATGATTGTGCACACATATAGAGATTACACGTTATAATAGGATAATTTGCATACATATTGGATTCATGGCACTAACATACATTGCATTAAGGAGGTCAACTGAATCAGTAGACCACCTGATTTTCGCATTAGTGTTGGGACATTTACACACACCTTTGCATATATTCATATAAGCATTAGAAATCTTTAAGGACAATGGATGCCAGTGATTGGTGGATGAGTAGATGGATGATGGATGGTAGGACATGCATTCTTCTCAACTTAGAGATTTAAGGATGAAATCCTTTGAGTAGGGGAGAATGTAACACCCCGAATTCTTAATGACATTTAAGAGAATAAATTAAATAGTACTTAATTTAATATACAAAATTAGAGGAAACAGACTACACCATTGCGTCCGTCTTGAAATTCTGGTCAAGATAGTCATTTGGTTTGCTTAAAACGGACACCATATGAAGAAGTTATGAGGGTTTTAAGTTTGTATGCACACAGAAATATTATGTATACACATATGAGTCAGAATTTTGTCCAGAACAGCTCAAATTAGAAAATTGTAAACTAGCGGCAGAATTCCCGCTCTAGGGGGTCGACCCCCTAGAGGGGTGTCGACACCGGGGTCGACCCCCCTTAAGGTGTGTCGACCTTGGGGTCGACCCACCCTCAGGGGTGTCGACACCCCTAGGGATGACGTGGCACTCGGTTTCAAGGGGTCTGGCAACTATATATATGTGTCCTATTCTCCTATTTTCTTCATTGGAAACCACGGAGGCCATATGCTGCCGAGATACGAATTGAGATGGAACCATTTTCTACAACAACATACTTTGCAAGTCAAATTCAGAAATTCAAGATCCGTTCTTTCTCAATTCTCTAAACCTAACACTATGAGTTTCTAGTTGCTTTTAGGTTTAGATAAATAAAAGTAAATTGTGAAAGACTGTGAATTGGATATGTTGTAAAGTATGATTTTGTGCTAGTGTTAAATCCTATACTATGTCATGATAGATATATTTCCCTAGATCTAATCCAATTGTGGTTATTCTATTATGTTGCCTATGTAGATCTTGACTTGTAACAATATTATGGTGAATGTACATCTATTAAATTGGACAGTTGTAACATTGGCTAGATCTAGTTCTTTATGCAAATCCCCTTTCACCTGTCATATTGTGATCAATCTAGATATGTTGTAAACTTGACAATTTATATCTAAACAAGTTACCATGTCACCCTAATTATGCTAGATCTAAATAGTTGGATACCTAAATGGTTAATTTAGATCTCATTATGCTTGCTTTGACATCGTAGTTGCCACAAGTTCATCAGTTTTATGTCCACCTTGTTATGATGCTAATTACATTTCCATTCACTTTGTTGTCATGCTAGTTTATGTTTATGCCAAGATATGTTGAAACTATCACCTTTGTCATATTCCCTTTTTCATTGCTATGGCTACGCTACTTTATAGCCTAGATGCCACCAAAATACGTGCGAATATGTTAGTTAGGAAACAGGGAAAAGGGATCTATATTTTGCATAATTTATGTAATATTGATATGAATTGGACATATAATTCAAATGGCGAAACATAGAAATAATCACCTATAATGACATAAGTAGATTTGGATAAAAGTGGAATGCTTAGTTTTTACAATTAGGAATTGTAATTGTACTAATGACACGAGGTTAGGTTGCATTAGTGGTAGAAGTCTGCCTGAACCCGACCGGCATATCCAGCAGCCAGTAATGTTGAACCAAATGTAGGAGGTCTAAGTACATAAATACGACTGTGGAATAAGTCTGCCCGGACCCGACCGGCATATCCAGCATCCACATGTTGTAGGCCTAATGTGGGAGGTCTAGCCCATTATAAACCATAAATGGACATGGTAAAGAATTGACTACTTAACTTAGTTTAATCCGTAAGGATTGTATGATTATGAACTTAAGTTAGGGTTAAGTAAAATTGGATGGGTAGTGGGTTAAGTAAATTAGAGGGGTTGGGCAATATTTACATATAGGCTCACGAACTTAACCCAATAAGGTTATATAATTAAAGACACCTAGTGGTATACATAACTGGTGGAAATATATAATAAGGTCATGTAATTAAAGACACCCTTTAAGGTAAGCATAACTGACATAAGGCTATTTAATTAAAGACACCTAAGGGAATACATAGTCAGTGAAAAACCTAGTGGGGATACAAGACAAAGGGGAGAGCTTGTATCATATTGTGTGGGATCCATTTCAGTCAGTAACTTGAAGTAGGTATCAAATAAATAACTCCGTACTAGGCGGAGAAGGGGCACGCTTACTGATTGATTACAAGAGATCCAAACGAGACGGATGGTGTGGGCGGCGCTAACTGACCGGGCTATGTGCGTGCATGAGCCAGGTAGAGGGGGATAAGACGACCATGACATCAGTAGATATGGTTGTGCACATCTTAAGGGTTGCCACATTAGGAAGTGATACCTCCTACTGTGGGGACAACACTGGATATCCACGGAGTAGGGAGCCGATCGATTAGGGTAGTGGTTAGGGTACACTCGGACGTATGCCCTAAGTCTACCAACTTATAGTGGAAAGGATCATCCCATTTTAGTTATACTAGTAATAGTGCTGAGTAATCATTAGAGAAGTGTATACACCTTACCCTGTCTGCCTTGTCACACTTGCCATTTATGTAGTGATCTCTCTTATCCAGTTTATATGCCTATCATGTTACTTTTATTTATTTACTGGCTAAAAGTAACTAGACTCGCCAGACTTTATGTCTGACCCTTTTGTTTCTCCTTCTTTCTTCCGTTTCCCCCTCCTTCCCCCTTCCCCCCCCCCCCCCCCCAGGTTCATAAGGAGGAATCACTCGGGCTTAGTAAGAAATCAGATATCATCTTGCTAGGAGCTACTTCTGAAGTATGGCTCAAGTTCTTGTCTCTACTATGGCTTAACTCTGTTAATTGGGGAGTTATGTTTTTCTATATACTTATGTACTCTGATGGTGCAAGACAGAAGTTATTTTATTGTAATGGTTTTTATGACTTATGGTATTGTGAACCACGGTACTATGATTTATGTCTAAAATAAAGAATTAAATTTCCATTGCTTTATTATTTATATCTATCTTGTAATTATTCTGTGTCTGTTTACCTATAACGTTTCACGAAACTTAATGCATTCCCCTAGTAAGTGACATTAATGGACATGGGGTGTCACAACACCACTCCTGCCTTTTTAACCAAACTCATTTATAATTCGTGTTTCTTTGCAAAATCTTTCGACCCGCTTCTTTTACCAATCCCTTTCCAAATTCATTCTAGTACCATTCTCCCGCTTGAAATTCTTATTTCAATTCCCCAGTTCTACTTTCCCATTATTAAGTTACGTTAATCTAAAATTAACGCTTTACCACCTCACCTCTTTTTATAAACACGCGTATATAATTCTGTTCAATGTAAACGCTTTTCATCTCAATTCCCTTTTATTTAATTCGAATATTTAAGTCACATTTGTTTAAGCTCTTGTATACGCTTAAAATTCCTTTTATAACTTTGTTATAAAAACTCTGGTTTAAAATAAAACTTGTTCATATATTCCTTTCACCATTCCACTTGATTTCTTTTCAATTCAGTTACTTTTTAAACGAATTCCAATTAAAAGTAATTCTCTAAATTATTATCAATTAAAATAATAATTACTTCATTATTAACTTCTCAATGGTTAATTTCTTTATTCGCTAAAATAAATAGTAAATTCCCTTTTTAAAACCCTATTAAAATCAAACAAATATTCTTTAAACTATTATATTAGATTAATCCAAACAAACTAATTTAATAATTAACTCTAGTTGAAAATGGTCAATTTAGTCAACTCTAAATACAGTTATCTCATTAACCGATTCCAATTAGTTCTCTTTTCAAATTAATTAAGCAATTAATTCAAATAATTCCATTTAATTGTCTATTAACAAAACTATTATCCAAATTAAATGTTAGATTAATTTCTCTTCACTTGTTTATAAATCTGATTGACATCAGAATTTACTTTATAAAATCAATTAATAATTAATTAATTAAATAAATAATAAATGTTTATTTCTTTTTTATAAACTTTTATTCAAAATAATATATTTCAAAATCTATTTCCAGTCATAAAATAAATTTTATAACTTCAATTCTATCGATCCATCTGACGGTAATTCAATATAAAACAAAACAATTTATTCTTAGGCCATTTACTACCGATTACCCAACCAATATTTCCCATTGGTTAAAACAAAACACAGGTTGAATTTTCAGTCAATGATCACTAATCAAATCAATCACCCAATCGTGACAGTTCATATATGATAATATGAAAATAAATAATATATCTGAGGAATCCCGTTGGATCCCTCCAACCTGTTCTTCCCTGTATCCCAATTGGTTATCTCAGAACAGATCATTCAATTTCATTTAACTGATAATTTCTATAACAACAAATAACGACCATTTAACATTAACCAATTGACAAAACAATTCAAACAACTAAACACGTTTATAAATATACGTGACAATAAGGTAAGTTACCTTCATTGGATCCAATCGTTAAAATAACGATTTGGTATTTCACAAAAATTAAACAACGGTTTAATTTCATCAGTTTAATCAACAATAAATATATAACTAGCAAATAGTCAATCACTGGCAAACAGAGCACATAAAAGAAAAACCCAATTTAAATAAAATATAAATGGGAAGAACTGAGTGAGTTTAACTTACCTTATGTTTAATTATGTTCAGAACAGCTCCTTTTAGTTTAATTAAACTAGTGTTTAGTTTAACTGGAAAAATCCAGCTGACTCCAGTCCCGTTCGTCAGTGTTCCAAAATGTATTGTTCGTAACTATGATTCCATTTTAACTTGTTTTTGTTGGGTTCTGTTCATGAAATAAAAAGTTACATATTTTCTAAAGACATGTTCTTAATCAAACTAATTATTTCTTAATTATAAAATTAAATAAACAAATTACTTTGTTAAACATTTAACACAGGCCGACTATTTTCCACCATCGTCTTCTTTCCATTGGTATACCAGGCACCTAAAACACGCGCATGTTACGGTCATTTTAGCAATAATATCCAAATTAAATAAACAAATTCTTAATTGAAATTTACTAAACACTAATTACATCTTAGTCAACAATAATAATCGGGATGGCCATTTGTATCTTCCTACCTTGTTCAATATGCTTCAGAACGTTGCTCCACACCTGGTATAATATTTAAAATTTGTATGATTTATTTAATTAACAAACCCTAAATTATAGTTAAGTCTTAAACTAATCACATTACTTAGTTACTAAAACGGGTTGATTATTGCATCACCTTCGTTTTCGTTCTTCTACGCTTAGTTATAATCCTGTTCAATACTGGTATTAGTCTGATATTTAATAACCACAATTTTATTTAAGTTTAGTTACTTCTATTATCGTCTAATTAAACTAACTGATTACGTTATCATAAATGATTGGGCCGATAATGTAACAACCCGAATTTTAATAACGTGTTAAGACAAGAATCAAGGCAGAATTAAACCATAAAATCTGAATCAGGAGAAACGAGTTGTGCCATTGCATTCGTCTCGGAAAAATACGCGAAATAGAGTCCGAGTTTTCGAGAATCGGAGTCCGTATGACCAAGTTATGGCCCGTCGAAGTTTTCAGAAAATTCCAAGTTCAAAACAGCTCGAAAATTCAAATCTGGAGCCAAACGGACTGGGCGGGAAAATTCCCGCCCAAGCCCCAGGTCGACTGGGGTGTCGACTAGGGAGTCGACACGCCTAGGGGGCAGGTCGACTGCCCAGCCGACACGGGTGTCGACCTGGGTGGTCCGGCCACTTTGGCCTGGGTGCACCTGCTGCTGTCTTGGCTCGGTTTTGTGGGCCTGTGACGGATTTTGAGGGCTCAGATCTTTCCTAGGGTTTATCCTATGGCCTAAACTACTCCTAATCTCAATAAAAGACCCCTAGACTTAGCTTAAACCCTCACAAATCACTCTTGCAACGAAGTGCTGCCCAAATCTCCATTGACCATGGCCTCCATCTCCAACTCCAAGAGCTTATGCATTCAAATCGGATCTGAATCAAAGGTGCTAGCTTGCTACATCAAATCAAGGGAGTGGATCAACGTTGCTACACAAATTTCATGACAATTCTACGACATGACGATTCATGCTCATAATCCCTTAGCCACGCTATGTAAGTTCTAGCTACTTGTAGATCTAAACGATAGTTCTAATGTGACATGGAATAAAATGCGATGAACATAAGTATGCTAGCCTATATGAACCTTGTTATGCCTCTTTTGCTTGAACCCATGACTTTAGGCTATGTTTAGTGACTAAATCAAGTTACTCATGTTGCATTGGACTTAGTTTGCCATGCAAGATTGAACCTTTATTTGTGGGATGTTGGTATGAACACTTGGAACCATTTTGACTTGTGAAATATGTGCGTGTATATGACTTGGGGCTTATGCATGTAAAAGATCCCAAAGCCCCTTATGATTTCATGTTTATGTGAGGCCAAACCCCTTTTGATATTATTCATGTTTGAGGCCAAACCCCTTGTGATACCGTGCATGTTTGTGGCCAATCCCTTTATGACATCGTGCATGTTTTGAGGCCAATATGCAATATGCTAGTTATGTGAACACCTTTGCCTCAATTTTCACCATGTTTAACTTGTGATTCATCTTTGCCATCTTGTACCCATCTTTGTCATATTATTCCAAATATGTTGATTCGCTTTCATGTGCGTTGGGGAAACGTTTTGGGTAGTTTAGGCAAACTTGAAAATGGACTATGAACTTGACATGGAATTACATGGAACATGTAATGATAATAAACGTGAATAGGACACGAAAACTTGACATGGGGTTACATGAAAACAAAGACTTAAAAAGGGGTCTAAACTTGACATGAACATGACACGTAGAAAAACATGGAAGTGGCTAACTCGAGGTTGGGTTGAGTTTGTAGCATAAATCTGCCCGGACCCGCCCGACAAATCCAGTGGCTACAAACAATAGGACCCAATGTAGGTAGTTGGTCATATCGCGCTTGAAACCCGAGGTTAGACTAGGTTGGGGTGTAAATCTGCCCGGACCCGTCCGGCGTAACCAGTAACCACAACAACGTCTAATGTGAGAGGTTGAGAGTGCATTAATTCAATTAATGCCACATGATAAGGTTAAGTGAAAACGGACTTGATTTCTTAATGACACTTAACCGTAAAATACATTTAGGGGATGGGGTTAAGCTAATCCATACTTAACTAATCCGACTCAGTAATTAGATGGGGTTAAGTAACCTACACTTAACTAATCTAAACACGATAATTAGATGGAGTTAAGTTAACCTAGACTTAACTAATCTAAATACAGTAATTCGATGGGGTTAAGTTAAACACTTAAACAATCTAAACATGATAATTCAATGAGGTTAAGTAACTAATACTTAACCAATTTAACATGATAATTTAATGAGGTTAAGTAACTTATACTTAACCAATTATACATGATGATTTGATGAGGTTAAGTAACCTATACTTAACCAATCTAATATGAGAATTTGATAGGGTTAAGTCACAAGACCATTTAAATATACTTAACCATTGTAATAAGATTAGTGGATGGGGTTAAGCTAACCCATACTTAACCAGTCTGACTCGATAATCTGATGGGGTTAAGATAATTTATGCTTAACCAATCTAACACGATAATCTGATAGGGTCAAGACGAACTAATACTTAACCAATCTGACTTGATAATTGAATAGGGTTAAGTCATGAGCTTCTTGGTATACTTAACCAACTTGTAAGGCTAAGTCTTGAGCTTAAATACTTATCCAATCTTGACATGATTCGTTGGCGGGTTAAGTCATGAACTGGAATGACAACACTTAACCCATTAGACAAAACCCTAGTTCAGGGGACTAGGTGTAAAATCGTAGTTAACAAGGATAACGGGAAAGGGAACTAAGTGATAAACCTTAGTTAGGATAACTAAGTAATAATTCTTAGTCAAGGGATTTGGACTGGTTCACAGATAGATGAGTAACCCCATACGGTAGGTCATCGCTTAAACACACGAGGAGGAACAAATTATATGACGTAGATAAAGGCTCCAACGAACTGGGTGACGAAGCAGTAGCATCGGGGGACGTGAGGGTACTCTTGGTATCCCTCTGTGAGGTTGCAGATGATCCGCCTGGGCTCACAGAGGTTAAGGTCTGCGGTAGAAGAACCAAGAGTTTGCCTTGGTTGCTGTGCAAGCAACCTAAAGACGGGGATGGATTAGCGTGGACGATACTTGATTTTTGCCATGGATAGCGCGTCGTCGACTACCTACCATCTTTAATCAATCGTGTACGTATACGGAAAGGCAGAGAACTCCCAATAGACCATATACTTGCTATCGAGTTATGGGTGAGGTTGGCCAATAGGTAAGTGGGGCATAGGGGGCCGAAGTATAGTTCTAGTGCATGATTTTTCTTGGATTGCCTTTCAGTAGTTGAGGGATGGGTCATGTGGGACCATAGCCACGGATACAAAAAAAACCTTGATATCTGCATTCGGCAGATGACTTAATGCTCCCGACCGAGTCTCGTATTTCTTGATATGCCTTGGCACGGGACTCGGATGGCACATTGACATACATGTGCAGTTAGACATGGAAAAACGATTCACGGTGCTTACGTGGGAAAAAAGGCGTGGTTGACGGGTAGCATAATCCCTAGTAGCCCTAGGTGGCTAAAACCCAAACCGAGATGCGAAAACGTTCATTAGGTAGCATAATCCCTAGCGGTCCTAGGTGGCATAAATCCTAGGTGAACACGCGATAGTTCATGGTAAGAAAACATAACCAGATCAAGGGTAGCAGTCCAAAACAACTTCAAGGATAAAATGGTACTACGTTGAGGTGGTATCGATTTACATGGGAAAGCCCTTAAGGCCTACGACAAAAGACTGAACTTATACATGGAAAGAAACATACGAGTTAGGATAACCTATGTACGCGATATATTAGGTTGACATGGACTATTTCATGACTTTGGTCAAGGGACATTTTATAGTTAACTCATGACACGGGTTGGGATACTAGTATGGGAGGTGCAGAGAAAATATACATGATAGATACCTTGGGATATTATACTTGATACAAACCTGACGATGTGATACTTTGATTTACCTTGACACCGTAGTTTATCATGATACCTTAGTTTATCTTGGTACCGTAGTTCACCCTGTTATCTTGGTTTAGTTTATCTATCTTGTCGTCATCCTTATGTTTATTTTCAGTTTATGCATGTTATGTTACCTTTACCTGTTTCTATGCTGGAAGTAGGTAGGACTTACCAGTCATTATGACTGACCCCGTTTTCTTTCGCCTCTTTGTCTTCCGTTTCCCCCCAGCTTTTCAGGGAGGAAATACTGTTGTTAGTTCGGACCTCTTCTGCTTGAAGGTCATCATGTATGGCTTGAACTTCCATGGGCTACGGCTGCTTTACTGCTTTACTTGGGGAATAATTTATGAAAAGGTTTTATGCTCCTTTACTTTTGCAAGACAGATTTCTATGTAATTTGTTGTAAAAAGGCTTTACTGTTTATAAAGAAATGAAAATTTGTTTTACTTCCGCTGTTTTATATGTTCTGTCTTGTAATATTTCTGTGCATGTTTACCAATAATGCCCCTCCAAACCTAGTGCATTCCTTTGTGAGTGACCCTGGCGGAGGTGGGGTGTTACATTTGGTATCAGAGCAGAAGGTTACCAGACTGGGAAAAAGTTTTTAAAACCTTCTGAAAACTATTTGAGAAACCGTTTACAAAGAAGCATTTTTCAAGAAAAGTTTTTAAAGGCTATTCCCCAAAATCCATTAGCACTATCCTTTGTTTCCTTGATCGAGTCTCTTTTCCATTCCTTCCTCCATCCATAGTCAAAGTAGTTTTAACTACGACTAATCCTTGTCTAGCTAAGTAAGAGTTTTTCGTACGATGGAGGGAGTCCTCGAGAGACCTGTTGCCGTGCTATAAGGAAGGAAAATAAGAGCAAGGATAGAGGACACGAGCGTAAAGATAAGCAACTTATTGATATGACTTAATCCACAAAGGAGGGGAAAAAAGATGAACAATAAAACCCATGACGAGAGAGTATCTTTGGCATGGTAAAACGGGACGCATAGTTAAGTGTTATGGGACGAGGACAAGATCATCGAGAGGGCAATTGTATGCTCTCATTTCTAGCGTACCTAAGAGGGATGGTACCGTTTCTTTTGAAGGTTTAGCCTTTCTTTTCTATCATCCCGTCTAGGCTTTGTCTTGATCATCACATCATTTAAGTCTACTTCGATAGGTGAGTCTCTGCACCTTAGTACTAGCGTGGTAGAGGATCCCATTTTCGTCTCAAATCCTGTTGGAGGATCAGTCCATTTATTCATGACTTGTTTGGAATTGAGAGTGTAAATGCCAAGTGTTGAGATTAGAAGCAACGCTCCTATTATTGAGCTATGGATGGATTCTATGGATGAAGTGGTTATCTTGTAAGGGATGCCATTCTCGATTTTGAAAGGAGGGTAGGTAAACTCTTAACTTGCCTTGGTAATACCCTCGAAGTCTCGTATAACATTTTGGGTTTTGTCTTGGTTAGTTACCTAGAA
Source organism: Allium sativum (assembly GCA_030737875.1). Taxonomy (NCBI): domain Eukaryota; kingdom Viridiplantae; phylum Streptophyta; class Magnoliopsida; order Asparagales; family Amaryllidaceae; genus Allium; species Allium sativum. The sequence continues at coordinate 936,638,152 of CM060915.1, read as the reverse complement.
TCTCTTGATGCATTTATCGGAAATCTCTGATCCGATCGAGTAACGTTCGCCAATAAGGCGGATGGTTCATTCCGCTTAAGCATGGGTTATAGGTATCACCCTAGTAAGTGCACGTGGTAACATGGATTGGCATCGGTAAACAAGACCCAGAATTCACTTGTGAATTTTGGAGAGCTTGCATGAGTACGCAGATATGTTTGAGCCGAGCATACTAGGGAAAGAATAAGTGAAAGTGAAACGAGAGGCGACAGTGAAATGAGTTCCAACTCATACCTTGGAAATAGGAATCAAGGAGCTACAAAAATCTTGAAGTCAAAGGTGGTCAAGGCACACTGGAATTAAGCTCAAGGAAATGCGGCTTAAACGCCCACATCATATCTCTTTTTAAGAGTACATCGTTGATCCCTGGTTCTCCTGTAGAGCTTGCTTGCATGTTATCGCTTGGTGGATATCCTCTCGACCCTATTTCCGTTGCAAACCCCGTAAGGAGTTTATCTGGTTTATCTCCTCGGTCCTATCTTGGGAACCTTAGGTAGAACCCTATGGATGTAAACATGTATTTGAAACATGTTATGATTGATATGGTTGCAAATGGTTGCAAGTGGTTGCTCGTGGATGCGCGAATGCACACTAGATACTAGATCGACTCAGTCACATTTCATGTTGCATATGCACGAGTATTTATACTTGTTTATGGATGAAATTGAATATGTTATCATGTGGATGTTTCATGTGGATGAATGGTTCTGCACACATATAGTGTTTATATGACTAGGACTATTTGCATACATGTTGGACTCATGGCACTAAACATATTTTGCATTAGAAAGATCATTCAGGCCTGATCATTAGCATTAGCTAAGGAACATATACACACACTTTCTGCATGTGTTCATAAAGCATTAGGAGTATTTTAAGGACCTTGGTTGCCTGTGGATGATGTTTTGAGTAGATGGATGATGGATGGTAGGATACGTTCTTCCTAACTTGGAGATTTCGGGGACGAAATCCTTAAAGGAGGGGAGAATGTAACAACCCGAATTTTAATAACGTTTTAAGACAAGAATCAAGGCAGAATTAAATCATAAAATCTGAATCAGGAGAAATGGGTTGTGCCATTGCATTTGTCTCGGAAAAATACGTGAAATAGAGTCCGAGTTTTCGAGAATCGGAGTCCGTATGACCAAGTTATGGCCCGTCGAAGTTTTCAGAAAATTCCAAGTTCAAAACAGCTCGAAAATTCAAATTTGGAGCCAAACGGACTGGGCGGGAAAATTCCCGCCCAAGCCCCAGGTCGACTGGGGTGTCGACTAGGGAGTCGACACGCCCAGGGGCAGGTCGACTGCCCAGTCGACACGGGTGTCGACCTGGGTGGTCCGGCCACTTTGGCCTGGGTGCACCTGCTGCTGTCGTGGCTCGGTTTTGTGGGCCTGTGACGGATTTTGAGGGCTCAGATCTATCCTAGGGTTTATCCTATGGCCTAAACTACTCCTAATCTCTATAAAAAGACCCCTAGACCTAGCTTAAACCCTCACAAATCATTCTTGCAACGAAGTGCTGCCCAAATCTCCATTGACCATGGCCTCCATCTCCAACTCCAAGAGCTTATGCATTCAAATCGGATCCGAATCAAAGGTGCTAGCTTGCTACATCAAATTAAGGGAGTGGATCAACGTTGCTACGCAAATTTCATGATGATTCTACGACAAGACGATTCATGCTCATAATCCCTTAGCCACGCTATGTAAGTTCTAGCTACTTGTAGATCTAAACGATAGTTCTAATGTGACATGGAATAAAATGCGATGAACATAAGTATGCTAGCCTATATGAACCTTGCCATGCCTCTTTTGCTTGAACCTATGACTTTAGGCTATGTTTAGTGACTAAATCAAGTTACTCATGTTGCATTGGACTTAGTTTGCCATGCAAGATTGAACCTTTATTTGTGGGATGTTGGCATGAACACTTGGAACCATTTTGACTTGTGAAATATGTGCATGAATTTGACTTGGGGCTTATGCATGTAAAAGAACCCAAAACCCCTTATGATTTCATGTTATGTGAGGCCAAACCCCTTATGATATTATGCATGTTTGAGGCCAAACCCCTTATGATACCGTGCATGTTTGTGGCCAATCCCTTTATGACATCGTGCATGTTTTGAGACCAATATGCAATATGCTAGTTATGTGAACACCTTTGCCTCAATTTTCACCATGTTTAACTTGTGATTCGTCTTTGCCATCTTGTACCCATCTTTGTCATATTATTCCAAATATGTTGATTCGCTTTCATGTGCGTTGGGGACACGTTTTGGGTAGTTTAGGCAAACTTGAAAATGGGCTATGAACTTGACATGGAATTACATGGAACATGTAATGATAATAAACGTGAATAGGACACGAAAACTTGACATGGGGTTACATGAAAACATAGACTTAAAAAGGGTTTTAAACTTGACATGAACATGACACGTAGAAAAACATGGAAGTGGCGAACTCGAGGTTGAGTTGAGTTTGTAGCATAAATCTGCCCGGACCCGCCCGACAAATCCAGTGGCTACAAACAATAGGACCCAATGTGGGTAGTTGGTCATATCGCGCTTGAAACCCGAGGTTAGACTAGGTTGTGGTGTAAATCTACCCGGAACCGTCCGGCGGAACTAGTAACCACAACAACGTCTAATGTGAGAGGCTGAGAGTGCATTAATTCAAGTAATGCCACATGATAAGGTTAAGTGAAACCGGACTTGATTTCTTAATGACACTTAACCGTAAAATACAGTTAGGGGATGGGGTTAAGCTAATCCATACTTAACTAATCCGACTCGGTAATTAGATGGGGTTAAGTAACCTACACTTAACTAATCTAAACACAGTAATTAGATGGAGTTAAGTTAACCTAGACTTAACTAATCTAAACACGGTAATTCGATGGGGTTAAGTTAAACACTTAAACAATCTAAACATGATA